>CM073315.1:6437217-7037217 GCA_037043255.1 Diadegma fenestrale
TTCGTAGGCGAAGCCCAAAGTGCAGAAACGTCGAAAAAGAGATTTTTATTGTCGTATTGGAGCGACCACTTTTCCTCGTTAAGTTTTCGTCTCTCGCCAGTTGGCGAGTTTCGTTCGAGATTCGCTGACGAAGTAAGTATACTTGGTCTTTCGGCTTCGATGCTCTTTTTGCTGACCACGGACCTCAATGCCTGTATAACTCGCTCGAGCTTACTGGCATCACCGGAAAAAGCCAGATTTATCGACACTCTTCGCTCCGTTCGTCTCTCCTCCGGTTTAATGATCTCTCACTCGAGTTCTTGTTGGACAGGGGAGAATCGTGGACATGTGCTCTCTCATGGTGAAAGCCACTTTACGATCACCTTGTCTATAACACGTTGATTGTAGCTTTTATCGCTGAATCTCCGTTATTTCCACCAATTCGTCACGAAACTTGTATTTATTTTCTTTCAATGCAATTCAATTGGATTCTTCAATTTTTTTGATTCAAAGGCAGTCCGAAAGCCTCTGGAAGCATCGGAGCTTGATTGAAAATTCACCATTCAACATTCTCTCGGAAATCTTTGTTTTTATCTCATCGACTGCAGTTCGATCGAATTTTTCTACGTAACGAGCAAAAGTCCCGTGCAAGTGTAGCCTGTTGTGAGCTTAGCGCAGTATCGACCATAAGGACAAAGTACCGTTACTCTCAACCAGCAGATTCATACGGTTCTCAACGTGCAATCTCACTAGCACAGTAGAATTGCTGTATCGGATGAGCTCGATTAAAGAAAAGTTTCTACACTCATGGTGATCGAGCGAAGAAAAATTCGATGCGAAGCGGAATTAACGGAAAGGAATTTGGACAAAAGTATACAATTGTTTCGATCGTAAGGGAATCGTTATTTTGCTGGAGCTTTCTTTCGGTATTTAAGTGGAAATACGAATAGTACACACGAAGGATTTTTGCCTCGTGCTGGTGAATAAGGGACAAGAGATCGAGAGAGTACACAAAGTTTCCTGTTCATTTCACAAATCCTCTGTTAGCTTCGAGGTCCCGATCGAAACAGCGTTTTACAAGTGTCCGGGAGCGCACGAATGTTGGAATAAGGCGCGAGATACAACTCCATGTGCGGTCTGATCCAAGGCTTGCACAGATACAGAGTCACTGTATACCAAGAGAAAGAGAGAGAGAGAGAGGCAGAGACTCTGGAGTGATGTTGGACGATTAGTCGATAGCTTCGTCTCGTCAGGCATGTACAAATGTGGGATTACCTTAATGGCGTACCGGTGTAACCCCAGGGCTCTGTGAAGCATCGGGGGAACGTCGACTCCGTTGTGTGAGAAAAGCGTTTGTCGACGATAAACCGGAAGTAATACAGAGCCATGCTCTTCTGCCCTGTCTCTCTCCCTTGCTCCCTGACATTTGAACGTCAAACCTCGTCGGCTAAATGATGTTAGAGGATTCGGTGAAGTGGAAAAGTACAATTGCGCGAGCTGAGCCAAAGGATATTTTTTATTCGTTTACCGACAGTGATCCCAAGGGAAAGGAGAGACCGAACGAGTTTTCCAAAAATGTACAAAAAACTCGAGTAAAAAAAAACTCGATATCGTTTTCCATTTGATTCTCCATCACACACGGTGCCAGCGATGGCTTCATCTTTCCGCGCGTATTCGGAAATGTTTCATCACATTCAGTTTCCTCGCTCGCAGCCTCAACATTCGACGTCGAAATCCGCGCGTACGTTTTTCCCTCTCATTTCTCAGCTCTCTATTTTCCAGGCACTTTTTCTCCCGACTGATCCGAACGCAGTTCACGATGAAATTGCGGAAGGAACATCCATGTAAGCGCCGATAAAAAAGACAAACGAAACGACCACCTATCACGCCGAGAACATCGAATCCTTTTTTAACCTTTCGCCCCTTCAGTCGACCTCTCGGTTAATGAAGAGAACAGAAATACTCCCTTGGATCCATGTAAAATAGCCTCTGGCCAGTCGATCTGTAATATTAGATCGATTCCTCACTATGGCTTCCATTATTTCCATCTCACGAACCTTGCATGCGAATAACTGGTCGAAATATACGAGGAAGTGAATCAATTCGTTTCTTCCTGCCGCTGCTATCATTATCGTAGTGGTGAGCATCATCCACATTTACATGTTCACCAATACTTTTGCTCGTTTTCTAGCTCATCTGCTCCCTATTTTTTGTCAATTCCATTAGCAATTCGTCCGCAGATTCCGAGGAATCCAGCTGGCACCACGATCACTAAAACAAAAAGCAAGCAACCACATGCGTACCTCGATCTATGCGCCAACGATCGCTTTTCTATTCTTGGCTCCTGTAATCGAAATGTGCAAGAATATCCAAAAAAAAGTGCTGCAAATTGAAATTTGCAAATTGCTTCCCCATGGTGCTCAAGATGCACGGTAAAACGATTTTTCGAAAAACTAATATTTTCGTAAAATTCAAAAACCCATAAAATTCAAACCGCTCGACCGATATTTCCCAAATTCAATACCAACCTGCCTCTTATGATACTCTAATTATAAAAAAAAAAAAATTAGTAATAAATCTTAAAATTTGCGAAAGTTAGAGCGGTGACACCATTTTTTTGAAAATTTCAAAATGCTGTAGAATTCGAATTTTTCTAGCGATCCAGACAAAATTCTCAGCAAACGAAGAGCTGGTATAGATTAACATCTATGCAAAACTAGAGCCTTGTAGCTCAAACCGTTCTCGAGTTATAACAATTTGAATTTTACAGTGCCAGTACATACACACACACATCCTGGGACGTTTTTTCTAAATATGATTCTTGGACGTTTTGGGACATTTCAAGAACATTGACATTGAAAACTCGAAAAAAAAAATTTTCACCGTCACAAAGCTTCCTCCATGAGGAAGCAAAAAGAACTTTTTGAACGAAATTGGAGGTTTTGTTTGAATTCAGATCACGAGAGCTCAATTTTTTATCCGCCCAAAGTTGCAATTAGCATGGGAGAGTGAAATCAGAATGGAATTCCTAATGACCACTTGTATTCGAAAGCAATCTATTCCCAACTCTAACGAGCTCATTGATCCGTTGTTCTCTCTGCTTCGCGGCGAGGTCAGCTTGTAATGAGAAAATGGAAACTGTTGTCCCATCGTTGATTAATATTCCATGTTGGAGATCTGGGGGAGCGCAAATGATTCATGAAGGAATTGTAAAAGTCTCGCGATTAACCCGCTTGACGACCTTTCTTTCTCGCTGCTTCGTCTCTTTTCTCTTCGAGTGATCGACGTCACTCGATTAATTATCTTTCTTTTTCTCATACGGTGACCTCGCGTCCCGTCTGAGATATTCTTGAGGCCAGAGTGAGGAGGCAAAAAAATGGCAGGTTCGTGAACCGTTAGCAAAACCGGTCAGCCAGGTCAGGTCCATGGAGCGCACTTGGATCGTTCTTGTTTCGGGTTTTCTCGCCTCGTCTTCGTATCGACGTAGAGCCTCCGTTGGCTCGTTGCAAGTTGAACCATTTCGTTGCAAGCCTTGTGGCTATCGGGTGCAGTTAACCTCCGCAGAGTATGTGCATAAGCCCTCGCTAAATCATGTGGTATAGGATTGCTATCGAACGTATTTTGCCTCGAGTTCATCCCCTCGTTTCAACAGTCATCGCTCCATCTCTATTAACGTTTCAGAGCTCTTGTATGTTGCTGTATATATGGATAGAGTTGTTACTATAAACCCCAAACGTGCATATATATCTAGTCGATTGTGTGTATATATTTGCGTGGTTTTGGTTGGCCGATCTCTGTCAGAGAACGTACGAGGTTTGTGTCCGCAGCGGCTTTGGTTTTATCAGTGGCCAATGTGAACGTTTTCCGCAGAGATCGAGCCGCGCGATTACGAGCAACGAATACACATGCACACGAGTATGCAACATATGGCATGCAAATTATCCTCTGACATTGCCATCGTGGGCCTAAGAAAGTTAGCACGCTAAAAATTCAACCCGCGCGCAAGAAAAACGAGCTCATTTTCTTTATTTTTTCTTCTATTGCTCTTCCGTTCTGTCTTTTTTTTTCTTCACCACCTTATTTTGCGTTCAGGAAAGCAAAGCAGAGGTTTTTCCTTTACCGCATTCGAGCCTCTTGTGTACAATCTTCTTCCGAGTTTTCTCAGCTTAGAGCCTTCCTCTCACGGGGTTTCTTTTCCATCTCCGTAGCGACTCCATGCTTGCGCAAGCACGAGCCACGAGAGGGCGAGTTAAAAGAGGTTGGATTTGGCAGACGCGAAACTTTCCTACCGCGTTACCGCGTTAAATTAAATTACGAGCCGGAATTACACGAATTTTCGTTCCGGCAGTTCTCAACAAGCCGGTATAAGCAGCTAAATTTACTATACCGACTTTATATACACACGTGTGTACACATTCATACACTAAAACGCACCCTACACACCTATATAAACATTGAATATACGAAGCAAATTGTAGCAGCGAAGCGAGCGATCCGCGTCGAGCTATCTTTCCTAAGGCTTCGCGCGTATATATTCGCAAAACTCCTACGTTCGTAAGGACTGCTTTCCGTCCCTACGCGACTCGTTACCGGTATGAGTGCGTCCATCATGTACCTTGGCTGCATGCAATTTACGAAACCATGGCCTTTCCCACTGCGAGATATGTGTCAACTTCTTTGTCGCGACTTTTGCAACTTGCCTCGTCTCTTTTTCCTCACTCGTGAATTCTTGGACATGTGTGTGCGTGTGCTCGCGTGTACAAAGGTTCACAGTCTACTTGCGGTATATTTAAACGTGTCATTGCCGCAGGGACAGTTTTACCTACGCAGGGTATATCCGTTTATGTCGTATGTAAGATGCACTCGTAATGACGAAGCGAAAATCGAGTTCACTGCGTCAAAAGTATTGACAACAACCTCAAGATTTTTATTTCTCGTATAATTGTCTCGATATTTTATTGAATCAATGATTAATCGATACAGTCGTTCAATAACGGCCTCGTATAATAACGGAATCGGAGCATGTGATGAAAAAAATGAATGTTTGAAACTGAAGCGACACAGCGATCTTGTTGATATGTTTTCATCCGTTCGTTCGTTGACCGCATAAGTGTGAAATGACGTGCAATCATGGATCGGCTTCGAGAACAGTTGCACGTAAAACTAGCAGGATTTTTCTATATAATGGTCTCTGTTGAGAAGAAGGAAAATCGAAAGATTATTGTCTCGGTAATAGGATAATTGCAATGTTCGGTTTCGCTGTGCGCACCTGCAACTGTGCATATAAATAAGTATCGTTGGTGTATATGCATAAGTCTAAACGGTAAAATCGTTTCTGTTAGTTAGAGGGAGAGGAATATTATCGTGGACTAAGGTACACGTGTAATATGTACCTAACGAGAGGTAATATTACATTGGATTTAAAAAATGATATACGTGGAACGGCGAGGGGAGGAGTGAACGCGCGACAGAGAAAGAGAGAGAGAGAGAGAGAAGGAGAAAGAGGGTGTTTTAGCTTGTCCTGGGTTTTGCTGCATGCACGTGCGGCTTTTCGTATAGCGAAAATATAACTGCTCGTGAATCATGAGGTGTATTATACAACCGTGAAGGCTACAGAGTGAGAGAGCAAGAGAGAGCTATCGTTGCTCGGCTCCTGGCTACATTTCTATATTCCCGGTTAACAAGACAATATTGCGAGCTGCATAAAAATGCGATTTAGGAGAGTTGCATCCCTGTAGTTCTCGCCGTAAAGTATATACGAACAAACAATTCGATATATTACACGATAAAATCGCAATATTGTTATGGATCTATGTGACGGTTAATCGAATGAATATCAAAACATCGCTCGCGCTTTTGTTATATTGTATATGTTTGTACTTTCAAATTAATTGATGCACCACGTATCGATCCTGTTTTAATTCGGAATATTTTCTCGTTACAGATTAGCACTGCCAAACGGAGCGACAACAAACGACTCTCCGGCTAAAAGGTAAATTTGTGTTTCATGAATTTTAACGCGATTTCGGAGCATGTCGTGTCGTACATCGTGTTCGACGTGCGATACAATGATCTCCATACACCTAAATCATTCCGAGTTTGAAGCTGTTTTTATGGTAACGAGACTCGGCGCCCGGGGATAAGAGAAAAGACGAGAAAGTCGACGCTAGAAATTTGTCATCGTTGCTTCTTGAATGGTCCAGGTTGATAACAATACTCGTACGTCTCTTCCTCTCCTCCTCTCTTTCCATTTTTCTCTTCTTGCTTCGTACGATGGCCGCCTTGGAGCATTTGTGTCGACTATGCGACGCCAGCATCCGCACCATGAGGTTTAATAAGTGCAGCGCGTAATGAAACCCATTCATATAAAAGTTTTCCGCGCTAGGTGACGCTTTAATTGAACGCGACTCGTGCCACTGTCGCGCGCCAGCTTTTCGTTCTTTCCTCCTTCTCCCACTTTTGATCTTGCCATCTCTCACGTGTATGTGAGTTTGTGTATACGATAGTAAATCTATTTGGGTGTTGCGTGGTGGTGAGGTTCTCGTTCGATACATCACTCGCAGCCTCCCTTTCCATTCAACCTCCTTCTCCCAATTCTCTTTATTTTTGCCTCTTTCTCTTTTCCTCTATCTTCCGTTATCCTGCTCTCGCTCGTCCTCTCTCCCCAACAGCTTTTCCGGTAACCCGTCGCTTATATACGACCAATACACTATTCCGGGCTATCCTTCTCCACACACACGCTATATAACCGGAGGAAACGAATTTCCGGTACTCTGACTCTCTTTCGTTCGCCTCTATATCTCGTCATGCAAAAGCCTATATCCAATATTGGCGACCCAACCATCGACAGATGAGTCCGCAATCTATGACAATCTCGATTATACTCTGACCCCATACTTTCAAACACAAATTCCAAACTTTTCCTATATCTCCACCCACACTCTGCGGCACATCCTCCCCTCTCCTTTCTTCGCCATTGAAAACAAGATAAAAACAAACGAAATAGCGAAAACCCCGGGCATTACTAATCACCATATTGGAGCGAGTTATTTTCATTCGTCCTTGAGGATCAATCTCCGTACCGGATTGTTTTTTTCCATCGGAAAACAGTCAAGCACTTCGAGTGCAATCCAAGAAATCCCAATTATTCATCCAGACAAATTTCATTAAGCAATCGGCTCTGCGATGCGTAGAAAAATCGAATCAACTTTCTATCCGTACTAGAGTCTTTGCAAAATCACGATATTCAAGGGCTTTTCTGTGCTACACGCTGCCTCCGTAGAGACCGAACGAGAAAAAATATTCATTACAAAAAAGACGATGGTCCTTCGTATTCTTGTGATTGAGCCCTTGTTGCATTTTTTTTCCTAAACAGACAAATTTCTTGCAGTTTACACGGCTCGGAAACTTAACGAACGTATTTGTTCGATATTTTTAATGGGAATGGAAAAAAATGATATTTTTCAAGGTTAAGTCAGTTTTTTCCTTAACAGAGGTGTTGCGCCCAGTTTCGCAACCAAATCCTACAAATCATGAACCGATCGTCAGCCAACAGGCTATCGACCTTCTAAGTGCAAATCATGCACATTCCCCATCAAAGTGGAACGAACCTCGAGCTCGTGCGCCGAGCGAGGCTACAACAAATGCTGACGATCACATTTTGCAATCGACCGTCCCGATCCACCTAAACTCCGGGCAACAACCCCAAGACAATCGGAACGATCGATTGCCCAATCATTACCATTTCCACTAATTAATCCCACTTCCAATAAGTACCACCTCCCTTAATTATTGTAAAACCCCAAATGCCATAAAACCAACAACAACCTGCATTTCCAGCAGTCTGCGATCCGACACTGAACGTATCTGATCATCATCGCACATATTGGTCTTAAGGGTCATAACCCGATTGTAACAAACACTTTGAATAAACTTAGAGTTAAACTGAAAGTATTGAGTTGGAGATTGACTCGACCTTGGCAACATCCCGAACTATTCTCGCCCTTGGCAAACTCGTCCCCACGTGACGATTTGCGGGCACAACATTGGTGGCAGCGGTGGGATTGCCACAACTCAAGAACTCGACTACACTCTGAGGTGAAAAGGAATTTTCACGCACCGCCAGAAGGACGACATCTATCAAGTATCCGAGGATCAACCGAACGAGGACAACGGGCGCCCAAAGCTGTTCAAATTCGACAACCCGGAGAACGATAACCGTTTACCCAAGGAGCGGACCAATCGACCAATCGACCAAGCAGATTCACCATTTCGAGAGAAAATCAGCTAGCGGATCAACAGCATCAGCAGCATGCAGATCTACCAGATCATCATCCTGTAAGTGACGGAACAATTTCTTTTGTAACCCGCCAAAACCAGTCGCGGAAAAACAGCGAATCAAACAGTTACGTATGTCCAACGACGATTTTGTAAACCGTCTAAAATTACCAGGCGTACGCGCAATATCTCGATCCCTAGACTCATTTTTCGATCGGAATCTCACTTTTACGCGTTCCCCAAAAACAGAATATTCAGTCAAGTCAGAACAGTCAGTCAAAAATATCAAGCGCAGTCAAAGCACAGAAACCCTAAACCAATCTCTTGACTCAGAAGAATCTTTCCGAGACGCGGAAGAAACCGAAAGTTTCAATAAAACCGACTTGCCAGATCTCTCTTTGTCTATTATCTCACACAACGACATTATGCCGGACCAATCCGTACTCGTAATCGACCCACCCGCAGGTGACGGTTCTGGTACAACCAACGGTTCCCCTCAATCTCCTCCAAGGAGATCAAGAGGCATGCCTTTAAACGAGGCACGAGCTTTGATTCCCGTTTTCGACGGAGAAAATCCTAGACGCGCAAAAAGTTTACTCGACGCGTACGAAATAGCTCATAGTTTAGTAGACGAGAGTGACAGACCAATCCTTTTAAAACTCGTACTTGCGACAAAACTGACAGACGACGCACGGGAAGACGTCCGTTATAAAAAAATAGAAACATTCAAACAATTGCAACAACACTTAACGGAACGATATGGGACAAAACGAACCGTAGAAGCTCTACAAGTAGAGATGCACACGTGCAGACAAAATCACAATGAAAGCATAGCCGATTTTGGAAAAAGGTTACAAACCCTTACAATGGAGCTAATAGAAGCAAGCATAGAATCTGAATCTTCCGTACCAGACAAACTCGCGGTAGAACGCTACGTAAGAAAACTAGCGTTATCAAATTTCGAACGGGGACTCAAAAAAGAGTATCAACTCCTCGTCAAAGCCAAAGGGTACCCAGATTTAACTTCTGCAATAAAAGGGGCCCAAAACGAAGAAACAGTCCTGCAAGGCTATGAATCCGTAGCAAAACAGACGCACCCCGAGAGGCGTCACGAATTTTGCCAAAAGTGCAAAAAACCAGGTCATTCGGCCAAAGACTGCCGAAGCTCGAATTCCAACGGACGAAGCAACTTACCCGTCCCGACAGGTAACATAGGGGCAATAACCTGCACCTACTGCAAAAAACGAGGACATCACTGGAAAGAATGTCGCAGTAGGCTGAGACAGCATAATCAGAGTCAAAACAACTCTGGTCAACGCCAAAATAACTCGCAACGAGGTTCCGGACGAAACCAGGGAAACTACAGCGGACGAGCAGGTTACAACAACCGTAACAACAACAACGGCAACAACAACAACAACCGTAATAACAACGGTCCCCGCGCTTCAACAAGTGAGAACGCAAGCGACCAGAATAAGACCACAGTGGGGTCATTCACGGTCAACGCAATCGAGGCTCACGAAAGTTTCACCGTCAGCACAATTTCCGAGCAGCGAGCTACAGGTCAGCTCAAAAGTACTGGGTCAACCGCAAACCCAGCAAGCGTTCAAATACACGCTTTAAATCCTGAAGATTCAGCAAGCGATTTCTACATCGCATCACCGCAGGCAACTGAAAAAATTCTTACATTAAAAGGCGACACAGGAGCACAATGCTGCTTAATCAAAAAAAGTGCCATCCACCCGGATACCAAGGCGTACAACGAAACGCTGGAGCTGAAAGGGGTAGGAGGAAAAACTTTCCACGCTTTATGCAAAGTGGAACTGGTGTTGGAAACACCAGCTGTCAACGTCCGCCATGGATTCTTCGTCATCGACGACGGGATCGGGATCAATACCGATGGAATCCTAGGAATGGACTTCATAAAAAGGCACAATGTGGACATATTAGGTGGCCGTTCGATCAAAATTTACGGACACACTGAGCCACTAATAACCGGAGACGGGAAATTAAAATTGCCAGCCCGCTCCGAGAGCGTGCACTACGCCAAAACCAAAAACCCAAAAAAGGTAGGTTGCGTAGTAGCCACGGAAATATCGCCAGGCATCACAATAGGCGGAAATATCGCCGCAACAGGACTCGCATGCCCGATTATCCTGAGGAATTCCCTGGAAGAAGAGGTCGTAATAAACCGACCCACCGTGGAAATAGAGGAATTCCAAAACGAGCCCGAAACGGACTCTAAAGCAGAAGAAAAAACTCCAGCGATCAACACGATCAGCAAAGAGGAAAGACAAGAAAAACTGTGGAATGAACTGGGAAGCCAAGCGCATCTCAACCAGGAGGAGGAAGGATTCCTAAGAGAATTCAGCAAGGAATATTCTGACGTATTTCATCTCGAGGGAGAAACACTCGGAACCACAGATCTTGTGAAACATCGTATACACATACGGGAAGGCACCGTGCCGGTAAATATACGGCCATATCGGTTGCCAGAAACGCAGAAAACCGAAGTGATGAGCCAAGCACAACAGATGCTCAAGGACGGAATTATACGTCCAAGCAAAAGTCCATGGAATGCTCCGCTACTGGTCGTTCCAAAAAAGGCCGACGCCGAGGGCAACATCAAAAAGAGAGTCGTAGTGGACTTTCGAAAGCTAAACGAGGTTACAGAAGGAGACTCATATCCACTGCCCAACATTGCCGAAATATTGGACCAGCTGGGCCGAGCCAAGTACTTCACGACGCTCGACCTTGCCTCTGGATTTCATCAGATCCAGATGGCTGAGGAAGACAAACCAAAAACAGCCTTCTCAACACCAATGGGTCACTACGAATACAACCGAATGCCCTTCGGACTAAAAAACGCTCCACCTACATTCCAACGATTAATGGACGCAGTTCTGGCCGGACTTCAAGGATTGAAATGTTACGTCTACTTAGACGACATCGTCATCCACGGCTCGTCCTTCGAAGAGCACAACAAACGATTACGAGAAGTATTCGACCGGCTGAGAGAAGCCAATTTAAAGGTCCAGCCGAAAAAATGCCATTTCTTACGAAAAGAAACTCAATATTTGGGTCACATCATCACCGAGGTGGGAGTGAAACCCGATCCAGAAAAAATAAAGGCAGTAAAATCATTCCCTGTTCCAAAAAACGTCAAAGAACTACAATCATTCTTGGGACTGGCAGGCTATTATCGCAAGTTCATACAGGACTTCGCAAAGTTAGCAAAACCACTCACCGAACTTATAAAAAAGGAGAAAAAATTCGAGTGGACAGAGAGCACACAGCAAGCTTTCGAACTATTACAAGAAACGCTGAGCACAGCACCTATATTGCAATATCCCGATTTTACCAAGCCATTCGTGATTACCACGGACGCTTCGGACAAAGCAATTGGAGCCATCCTTTCACAAGGAAAAATAGGAGACGATTTACCTATTTGCTACGCCAGCCGAACCCTAAACAAGGCAGAAAGGAACTACTCCACGACAGAAAGAGAAATGCTAGCCATCGTATGGGCCGTCGCGCAATTTCGCCCATACATATACGGTACGAAATTCATTATCGTAACCGACCATAAACCCCTCACCTGGCTTTTCAATGTAAAGGACCCAGGATCAAGGTTAATGAGATGGAGAATCAAACTCGAGGAATACACATATGAAATCGAGTATAAAGCCGGAAAAAAGAATACCAATGCGGATGCACTCAGCAGAATCTACGCGATAATGCTGACTCAGGCCGAGCAACGCAACTCGACCGAAAAACGAGGACGGGGAAGGCCGCGCAAGGTCGCGCGAACGCCGCCATCATTCGCAACAGGCCCCGCCCCACAAGGCGCTCCGCCATCACTCGCTACAGGGCCCACCTCACAAGACGCTCCGACTACAAAACAAGGACAGAGCGAAAACAAACGAGAAAAACAGCCGTCAGCAGAAAATGCAACTCCGGACACGAGCGAAGGAGAAAGCGAGAGCGAAGACGAGTCATCCGACTCCGAACGAAAACGAACGTGCCCGAGCGAGACAGAGAGAAAAATAATATTAAAAGAGTATCACGACGCACCACTCGGTGGACACCCAGGCCAGAAAAGAATGACAGAGAGAATAAAAGAAAAATACAAGTGGCCGGGAATGGTAAAGGAGATACGAGAATACGTATCAGCGTGCGATAAATGTCAGCGAAACAAATTAACGCGAACGAAAAATGCACCGATGATAATTACCGACACCCCAGAAAAAGCGTTCGAAAAATGTGCAGTAGATATAGTAGGGCCTTTACCCGAAACAGAGAGAGGAAACAAATACGTCCTCACCTTTCAAGACTCGCTTACAAAATACAGCGCAGCCGTGCCTTTAAAAAATCAAGAGGCTAAGGAAGTAGCAAAGGGCTTAATAACCGAAATAATTTGCAAATTCGGTACCCCAAAAACAATCCTGTCCGACCAAGGAACCAATTTCCTCAGCGATCTGTTCAAGGAGATGTGCAAACTCCTCCAAATAAAAAAGATTCAAACAACGGCATACCATCCGCAATCGAATGGAGCCCTTGAACGATCTCATCGCACTTTAGCGGAATACCTGAAAAATTTCATTCAGGAAGACCAAGCGGATTGGGATGAATGGTTGCCGTACGCGATGTTCACGTACAACACCACCCCTCACACCGCAACCAAGTACTCCCCGCACGAACTCGTTTTCGGAAAACGAGCGGACTTACCGACAGCCCTCAAACAACCCCCTCGTACAACGTACACATACGACGACTACGTCGCCGAATTAAGGGAACGATTACGCGCCACTTGGCAGGTAGCGAGGGAACAATTGATGAAAGGAAAGGAAAAAACGAAAGAATACAAGGATAAAGTCGCCGGTAAAACAGAATACCGTGTTGGCGACAAAGTTCTGCTGCACGATCCCACCGTACGTCGAGGTAGATCGGCTAAACTGACCCCCAAGTGGACGGGGCCTTACACGGTGCAAAGCAAGGATTCGGCAGTGAACTACAGTATCGGCCGCGGACGACGTACGATGCGAGTGCACGTGGACCGCATCAAGCCATACGTCACCCACTAACAAACATGGCCGCCGATACCCCCGACGATCATGGCCGCCGACACCCCGCACCACAAGCCGCCGACGCACAAAGAATGGAGAGCAAAAAACCGAATAAGCAGAAATTGAAAAAAAAAAAAAAAAGTATCTATATTGCAACGAAAAAAAAAAAAAAAAAAAAAAACACTGACGCTCGCAAACGGACGCGACGTCCGCACACATAAGTCTCACAAAAAAGGGGGAGACAATAAATGAAACCCAATGAAAATATAAAAATTACGAGAATAACGAAAAATACGGAAAGTAAAATAATAGAAAAAAAAAAAAAAAAAAACCATTGAAACGAAATGGAACGAAATAGTAACGAAATAAAAAATTAAAAAGAATCATGAATACAAATGTCAAAATAAAATAAAATATAAATAAACCCAAAATAATAATCCAAAAATAATAAAAGATACTCGAATAAAAATAAAAAAGGTAATAAAGTAATTACGACAAAATGAAATTGAAATAAAACAAAAAATACTGAAAAAATAACGAAACAATATGGGAGAAAATATCAAAACGACGAAAATATCGAATGGAAGGGAATAAAATGAATTTAAATAAAAATAAATCAAAGCCAAATGGTAAATTAAACTAAATTATAACTAAGAAAGGCAGGAAAAAGGAGCGGGATCGAAGAAATAAAATCAAGAAACAAAGAATTAAAGTTTCAATATATATTGTTACATTCATAAACCACATAAAATAACGCATAAAATAACGCATTAGGAAAAAAAAAATAATAAAATTATTTTTGACAATTTTCTAATTTTTCAAAAAAAAAACAAAACGCTCATATTCTAATTTGTACGGCCACAACATTGGCAACGGGCACAAGAACGGAGACGAAACCGGTCGGGGCCGAAAAGCGCCCATAACTCTTCGTCGCACGGTCCCCCCACTGGGCCCGGAAACGCCGGCATATCGAAAAGTCGACGTAGGCCCAAAATGTCCCCGGGAACATCGTCCGGATTCCAGGCGTCGACCTCCCGGGACCAGGGATCCTCCCGCCATAATCGCGCCCACGCCAAGGCGCAATCCCGGCGACGATTTCTCACGACCTTCGCCGCCGCAACAAACGGCGCCATCCATACCTCGCAAATCGGCCCTTGATACGCCGTTTTGCGCATCTTCTGGAAAACGAAAAGAAAACAAAATAAATTATTATAAATAAAATAAAATCATAACAAAAAAAAAAAAATTACTACACTTACCATCCAGTAAAATTTGCCGTCCTTCCAACAATGCGCTATTGCGCCGTAGGATACGGTACGGTTCCTCTTTCCCAAAAACGACATTTTTTCTGAAAAAAAAAAAAAAAAAAAAATACATAATATAAAGAAAAAAGAATGGGAAAAGGAAATATAAAACAAAAGAAAAAAAAAAAAAAAACATATATATATATATATAAAATAATAAAACAATAAATGGAAATTTCAAAAATGTAACAAAAATGAAACAAATTTAAAGGAAATAAATTAAAAAACAAAAGCAAACGAAATAAGATGAAAAATAAAACAAATTAAAAGAAATAAACGAATAAAGTACTAAATAAAAGAATAAAACAATAATACAAATCAAGATAACTCACCTTGATTTAATTCGCGACCGACGTGACACGTACGACGAAAACTGTGGTAATGAAGCGACAAACCACTCTGCGAGATTTTATAGAAAAAATCAGCAATGACAAAGAAAGGAATACAAAGAAAAAGACAACTCCCGAGTCCAAGCACTACAGAAAAAGACAGACGGACTTACGACTCAAAAGCAACCGTCCGAGGCAACGCACCCCAGCGATACCGCATCAGCAAAAAACTAAGCTAACGAATGCGCCATTTACAGGTGCATGACCGTGCTGGCTCCGACAACCGGGGAAGAACAATTCCACGTGGAAAAATTACGAACCACCCCTGGAATCTATTACGAAGAAATAGGAACCCTACATACCATCAAAGAAGTTTGGAAATTGGCAATCCAATTGAACCTATCACCGATCCAACTCCGAGAATCTACGTTGGAAATAACCATGAAAAAATTAAAACAAGTATGCAACAACACGCAACAGGACACCCTATGTTCGACACTATCCACCACAATGGACCCAATGATCGAATCAATAAAAAATGAACTACAAACTATCCACGACCTCGTCGGGAAAAATAAACCAAGACAAAAAAGAGGCCTAATAAACGGATTAGGATCAATAATAAAATCAATAACGGGAAATCTGGACGCAGACGACGCCCAAAAAATCGAGGAAAAAATACAACAAATAAATAACAGACAAGCAACAGACGAAAACATATTGAAAGAAAATTTACAAATTTTAAAATCATCGACAAAACTTTTTCAACACAATTTAGCACGAGTTGATGCAGAATTAAACGCCCTAGGCAAAGCAACAAAAAATATAGAAAAAGCCTTTAACGAACAGACAGACCTAGTACGACAAAGAGAAAACCTAGACGAAAACATAGACGCAATAGGTTTCGTAATTACACCATTATTAAACGACGTACGACGAATTTCAAATTTCCTAGTAGGAATCCAAAAAGGAATAGTAGATCCCACTATTATTTCACCTAGACAACTGATAGACTATTTAACAAAAGCGCGCGTAAGCATCCCCCCAGGATTAAGTTTCCCAGTCGAAATAACACCCGAAAAAGTTCAGGATATACTAAAAACATCCGAACTAGGTGCTTACAGCAGCGAATCACGAGTAGTGATCGTAGTAAAAATCCCACTAGTAGAAAATACCGCATTTTCAATAAACAAAGTCTACCCGTTACCGGTAAGAGCAAATTTAAACACATTTCAATTCCTAGAAACGAAAGAAAAAATCATTACGGTAGACACGGAAAACAGAAACTATCTCTCACTATCAGAAGAGAATCTAAAAGAATGTAAAAGACTAGGAAAACAGTACTATTGCCAACCAAAACAGGCAACGCAAGTTATAGGGAAATCAACCCCCTGCGAAATATCTGTCTACCTCGGCAGCAAACCAGAGAAAAGTAACTGTACGCCAAGAATAGTAAAACTAGAAGACATTATGATAATAACACTAGAACAGCCAGGAAGATGGCTTTACGTAGCCCCAAACCCGGAATCACTCACGATAAAATGCAAGAATGAAAAAACTGCGTACACGACGATTATCGATACTGGAATACTGGTTTTGGACGGGAAATGTTCCGTCACTGCCGCCGATTTTAAACTAACAACTATAATAGAAAATACCCAACAAGAAACTGTAAACTTTATACCACCACACAACCTAACCTTCGAGATCGGAGCACCACTCGTTAAACATTTAAATTTGAATCTCAATACTCCAAACAAAACTGTTACAAATCCTCTCGAAGTAAATAAGCTAGGCGAAAGAATCGAAAATCTGCAAAACAAATTAAATGAAGAACCAGACCTTTGGTCAGGTCAATACCTTCACATTCTGGGAAATTATTCCCTTCACGGTATAACAATAACGGTACTCATAATCTCCGCAATAATAATTGCAATTCGGAAATTTAACAGAGGTCGGTGCGCTCGGACAATTTCCGACGTCGAGCGGCCGACAGCAATTTCGTCAACGCAAGCAAAAAGAGAAATTCAAGCTACGGATTTGAAAGTTATATACTCACCGTCACCGAGACCAATTAACACGGATACCCTATAAATACATTGTAAATATCTATAACAATTTTCAAAAAACGTAAACAAATACCAACAGAACTATGTAAACAAAAAATTGTAAACCCAAAGACCAATTCCGAAACATATTCCAATTCCAATTTATAGAATTTGGATCGCTTAAATTTGAAAAGTCGAAACCAAGTTTCGTCTCCCCAAGGGGGGAGGATTGTTGCGCCCAGTTTCGCAACCAAATCCTACAAATCATGAACCGATCGTCAGCCAACAGGCTATCGACCTTCTAAGTGCAAATCATGCACATTCCCCATCAAAGTGGAACGAACCTCGAGCTCGTGCGCCGAGCGAGGCTACAACAAATGCTGACGATCACATTTTGCAATCGACCGTCCCGATCCACCTAAACTCCGGGCAACAACCCCAAGACAATCGGAACGATCGATTGCCCAATCATTACCATTTCCACTAATTAATCCCACTTCCAATAAGTACCACCTCCCTTAATTATTGTAAAACCCCAAATGCCATAAAACCAACAACAACCTGCATTTCCAGCAGTCTGCGATCCGACACTGAACGTATCTGATCATCATCGCACATATTGGTCTTAAGGGTCATAACCCGATTGTAACAAACACTTTGAATAAACTTAGAGTTAAACTGAAAGTATTGAGTTGGAGATTGACTCGACCTTGGCAACATCCCGAACTATTCTCGCCCTTGGCAAACTCGTCCCCACGTGACGATTTGCGGGCACAACAGAGGGGATGAATCAATCAAAAAGGTCTGCAGGTTATCAAAATGGAACGGCATCAAGTATATTCATTCTTCTCTGCTGTCAGTGGCACGAGAGAGTGAGAGAGAGCTTTGGCTTCCGGTTAATGCCCCTGTCGGTCAGATGTCAAGGAAAAATTCAGGTGTGGGGGCGTCGACGAGCGTTATCGCTATGCTCTTGTATAAAGTCGCGGCGATGGTGACCCACAGGTCCTCGTTTCGAGCCCTCGTTGCCTGCAAAGTCTTTAGCCTCGCAAAGTGTGTGCATGTGACAGTTTATCTGTATCCATATGCATATAAAAACGTGCAGTCTGTGTGTGTGTGTGTGCGTGTGGCACAACACTGTGCGGAGAACCGTCCGGCGAGTTTTCCTTCGTTGTTTTATGCGCGCTCGTTTACGTTGACCGACATTCTCGAGCCCCAACGTGGTCTTTCGTCCACTAATCGCGTCGGTCCTCCAGCCAAGAAACTCATTAATTTTTCATCGATCCCTTCTTTGCTCTGCGACATTGATATCAAACGTTTGCTTTCGTCGTTCATATACGCTCAGCTAGATCGTAGACGCTGATACTTAAAAACTGCAATTTCTTCATCCTGCGATAAGCTCCACGTTCTTGTATGCATTTTATAAAATGCATCTCCATGCACCCGATACTTTTCGCACCATTTTTATTTCTCTGATAAACGCATGGATTCTGGAGACTCGCGAGACGCGCCATTCCGCCATTGGCGATTGTTCAGCGACTTCCGGAAAATTTCAAACAACAAAGAAAGTGAACAGTCGGAGGGGAAAAAAAATACAATTCTTTTTCTTATTTTTGCCCCTGCTCGTCTTGCGCTCGGCTGCTGCGCCGCTTGCGTCAACTCGTTGAAACGCTCCACTGATTATTTCATCATCATTACCTGCTCAGGGCTTTTTTTTTTTACAGTTAATTATTACCGCGGAAAAGACTCTGTCCGACGTCACTAACATCAGTATTCGCTGACATTTGACAAATTGAGCTTGGGATTCCATTGTTTCCTTGCCTCTTTATGTTCCCCCATCATTTTATCTTCCTTTTCCTCGCTCCGTCTTGCTCCCATGCTCACAGTTTTCTATTCGGTGCTTCGGGCGATGTTCAATGAGTTTGTCTTTGAAAAGGATCCTCGAAACGATTCAGCTGAATTTTCTTCAGCTGCATAAATCCGGAAAGCGAGAAACGGAGAGATTCACACACAGAGACAAAGGGAGAAATAGCTATCGTCGTAAATCGGAAATCGAATGCTGATTGGACTGTCGACGAGATATCGAGTGCGAGCTTTTCAACACGTTCTTGTAACTTCAATTTCGCGCTTCTCGTTTTCTCGAATTTTTCCTCTTTTCTTTGTTTTTCTTTCAACCACGCGGCTCGGAAACTCTAATTCGACAACATCGCTGTTTAAATTCTCATCCCAGGTGGTCTTTGTAAAGGAGTATCGAGATTTTTATGGAACTACAGGAAACCCTGTGAAATAAATTTGTATGGATGCGCGTCACATTGTCGAACGGATTTTGTTTAAAGAAAACCACAACAATTGACACAATAATTAATAAACCAAGGAGCGAAAAGCTGTTGAATAAATAATCTTGATAAATTTTTCTTCGACGTTGGTGTGAATCGCCACGCACATACGCATGCGATATCGTCGCATGTCACTCGATAAGATTGAAGCTTCCTGTGCAACACACGCAACTGCGAGATGACTGTATAAAATATCTCCGATTGCCAGTCTCGTTTTAATGTGGCGTGCACGCTCCGATGCTTCGTAATAATCACCTCGATTATTCCTGCGACTGAAACGTTCGTCGAACTCTCCTCCGCCCTATTCAAATGCCTGAAATTATTACGTGTCGCAACGAGCCAATTGCATAAGTCGGAAGTTTAGCAATCTCTCAACCTGAACAAATTTTCAAAAAATATATTCTCCGGTAATTAGTGCAATAAAACTGTCGCCGCAGAGAAACGAAAACTTCGAAATAGGTGTCAACACAATTGAGCACTGAAGGAACGAATTACCTTCCGAAATCGACCAGAAAAAATGGCAATTGCGATGAAATCGGTTTGCTAGATGAACTTTGTCACCGTAAAGATTTCCTGCACCAAAATTCAGAGTCCATGCAGTTACGGACGGGAATGAAATTTCGTGCCCGCAGCAAAGTAGAAAATTCCCTCGACAAACCTTGGCGATGATTCCGAAATAAATTTCCATTCGCAACTCGCATGGAAACTGCAACTTTGATAAATGATTAGTTTTGACGTTTTCGTACTAGAGTCATTTTTAGTCTTGTTGTCATTAGAGAGGAAATGTTCATCAGAGTTCTCGGAAGTTTCTCAATTCAATGGAAATCAATTAAGTTACAAATTCGTGATTTCTAGAGCTGAGAAGATTGACACAGTCGAAACTATTCAACGTCGAAAATGAGAATTTACTTTGCCGCTAAGATTCGTGACAAACGTCATTGATCGAGAGCAAAAAACCAAGAGGTCCAAAGACAACGGCGATATTCGCTCGAGAGATTGTGCGATCTCGCTTTGCTCTCAAATTACTCAGCAAAATCGAGCCGCCAACCGGTTGAGTTAGAAATAGAAAGAAAAAGAACGAATTCTCTCGTAATTTCAAGGATTCTTTGCGTGTCCCAACGTCTCAACACGAATCCGCGTCACTCATACCGAATCTTCGTTATACACGAAAATCTTCAAGGACTCGGAAGATCTGAAGGGGATCTTTGAACGATCAAACGAGCCCGCCGAAGGCGGGCGAAGTTCGATCGTAATTATACGAAGCGTCTCGTTCGAAGATGATAATCTGTAGTAATGCTTGTCATACGTCAAACTCACAACTTTTTAGCGTATATTTTTTGAAAAAACCGCGCCTGCTGCGCCTGTTACCCGCGTGTCCACGGCGGCGCCGCGCTCGCCTTCAACTTCATTTAGTTTAGAGCTTCTAAGAGGAGTTATCCCCTTTCTCTCTAGTATCACTTTTCTTTTGTTTTTTTTTTTGGGTGATTCGGGTTATCATGGGCGGGAATGGATCATCTTCGAACGAGACGCTTCGTATAATTACGATCGAACTTCGCCCGCCTTCGGCGGGCTCGTTTGATCGTTCAATTATACTACGCGTCTCGTTCTCGATGATAATCTGTAGACTTTCAGCGAAGAAAGGTGATAACTCTCAATCGTTACCTTTTATCTTTATTTCTTATTTCTCCATACATTCCTCATGACTGTCTGTACAAGTTTCCTTTGACAAAGAATGTGAAGAACACAGTCACTATTTCTCGACTGCCGATTAAAGTAACAAGGACCGCACAAATGTCGATTTCTCTTCACGGATGGGTCTATTATAAAATCTAGCGAAAACTTCTGAGCGCTCAGACCAACCGGCGGTTCTACGTATCGTATCAATATCGACTCCCTTTCTGTACGCTGCACTCACAGCTGCATGTTTTGTACTGTAAGCCGAAAACTTTTGTGTATCTATTCCTGCTTTGCTTAACAGGGTTTTTACCCAATGGCCTAACGTCTGCGCGGACACGTCCCTGTGTGGCTTAATCGTACTAATGAACAGCATCTCATTATCGTTCGGTCTCAATTTTTCGGTTCTTTCCATATACTTTAGAATCGCCGACGCTACGCACACTTCTTTCGCTTCGGCGAAAAACGGGAGAACCAACTCTGGATGCACTCTTCCCGGTTTCGACGTTTTTGTAAAATCTGAGATTTTTATCCTAATCTCTTTGTCTCCGACCTCGATATTTTTTATTCGAATCAACGCGAGCGTCTGGAGTCTCTGTGCTGTAGCCAAAATTAACAATGTTGCTACTTTTTCCCCTATTTCTTTCAGAGAAGCTGTGTCCATTGAGACATTCTTTAAATATTGTAAAACTTGTCCCGTGTCCCATGTGCTATCGTACTTCGGACGAGGCGGTTTCTGCTTATAAGCCCCTTTTAAAAAACGCGATACCAACATATCTTTTCCAACATAATTTCCGAGAATTAATGCAATCGCAGATCTGTCTGCACATAAAGTACTGTAATTTGCGCCCTCCTCGAGTCTTTTAGATAGGAAAGCGATGACGTCCGTGGCTTCCGCAGTGTAAATATCCTTCTGCTGGTTCACTCTGAATTCCCACCAACGTTTCAAAGATGATTGGTATTGCTTTATTGTCGTGGAAGTTATCGAGTTCACCATCACCTCCGCTGCTTGTTCTTCGATGCCTTTTCTCTGGAAGGCCTGTTTGATACACTCCCTGCCACCAGCGAAAGCTTGTGCGCAAGCGGGTGTATTATGTTCCTGCATGGGGATAATAAGAGATTCTTATGAGGCTTCAAAATAACAGGGGGAGCGGTAAGCAACGATAGGAATAACGGGAACCACGTCTGTGTTGGCCAATACGGAACAATTATTGTTCCGGTTGCCTGGTCGTTCGCGATTTTTTGTAGACACCGCAAAACTAAGGCAAAGGGTGGAAATGCGTAAAAGCTTTCGTCAGTCCACGAGATTGTAAAAGCATCTACAGCTGTAACATCTGGCTGGGGGAATCTAGCACAAAACCTTTTACATTTTCTGTTCAATTTTGATGCGAATAAATCGATCGAAAACGGGCCAAATTTTTCCTCAATTATCTCAAAATTGTTCCTCGACAATTCCCATTCTGTGTCGATATTTGTGATTCGCGAGGCCGCATCCGCGGATACGTTTTGTTTGGTTGAAATATAAGACGCGAAAAACCAAAGCTTTCGTTTTTCTCCCCATCGCCAAATCTCTCTTGCCAACTCGCTTAAATGAGGAAATTGTACACCCCCCGAGCGATTTATATACGAAATTGCCGACGTATTATCGATTCGCAATAATATTTCCTCATTCGATCGATTATTCGCGAAACTTCTTAGAGCTAGGAACGCTGCGAGGAGTTCAAGGTAATTTATACTGTTCTTTCTCTCCGCGGGGCTCCAAAACCCGTGAATACTGTTACCGTTGCAATGCGCCCCCCACCCTGTTAGAGAGGCGTCAGTCTCGATTTTTAACGCAAAGTTAAATGTGCGAATGGGGTTGAAACCTTGGCTCAGATTATTCTTCCACCAACGCAGGTCTTCTACTAGGCTGTCTTTGAATAATAGTGTCTCGTCATAATTTCCGCCGTTGAGCTCAAGAGCAAGAAATTTTTGTCTTTCTAATCTCTTACAGTATATCATTCCATAGGCTACCGCCGGTGTGGCCGCTGCGAGCGTGCCAAGCAGCTTCGCAAAATCGCGAATACTATTTTTGTTCTTGTTTAGGAACTTTTCAATCATTTCCCTTATCTGCACTCTCTTTTTGTCGGTCAACTCTAATCTAAAATTCTTTGAGTCGATAATGAATCCAAGATATTTACATCTTTTGTTAGGAAAAAGTGAGCTTTTTTCCCAATTGATCGTAAACCCCAGATTTTGAAGGATGTCACACGTTTTTGTGATATTTTTGGCACATATTTCTTGCGTTCTGCTCATGATTAGGATATCATCGATATAAATATTTAACGTAATACCCTGAGATCTCAGCAAGCTCAAGACAGGCTTCATTATTTTTGTAAAAACGAAAGGACTCGTACAAAGACCAAACGGTAAACATTTGAATTGATAAAGCTCGTCCTCGAATCGGAACCTAAGATATTTTCTGTATTCTCGATCAATCGGGATTGCGTAGTATGCATCTTTCAAGTCTATTGTACCCATGAAGCAATCTCTCGACAAAAGCCCTTTCACCGACCTAATGTCTTCCATTTTAAAGTGAACCGGGCAGATAAAGTCGTTTAATTTTTCCAGATTTAGAATAAATCTTTTAGACCCATTCGATTTTTCTACGAGGAAAAAGGGAGAAACGAATTGAGCCGGACAGTCTACACATTTTTCTATTGCTTTTTTGGATAATAACGTCTCTATCTCGCCTCTAATATCTGTGCGTTCGCTGTTAGTCCATTCTTGCGCATACGACTCATTTTTCGAGTCAGGGATTTTAACGAAAGGGATACAGTACCCTTTCACGCATTGTAAAATGAATTTATCCGTGGTGATTTTTTCCCACTCGCTGGCGTTTACTAGCCCTCCGGCTACGGTATTTACCTGAACTACTTCTTCTTCGCTGTCTTGAATGTTCCAGTCGACGCTTTGGTCGAGTTGTTGTATGGCTGGAAGTTGCGTTTGAATCGGAATGTCGAGCGCTTCTGCGTGCCCACCTGCCTGCTCCCTGCAGATGGGTATCTGAAGTTTCCCTGTGTTTTTTGTGTCGCGAATTTTGGAGACGGCTTTTCTTTTATATTCGCACAAGCCTTCTCCACTGCCTTCGCGTCCTTCACTTGGTCGTTGAACTTTTCTCCGTAAAGCCATTTGTCAGCGATTGTGGCTTCTAGAGTTGGTTTTACCGATTTATTCAGTAGCGGAGTTATGAAGGATTTTCTGGCGATCGACTGCTGATGAAAGACGTCCGTTAGTAATTTGCCAGTATCACAGAGGAGTCTTAAGAATGTTTCCTCCTCGATTCCTCCTTCAGGTGGTTCGATCATCATTGTAAGCGCTGAGCCTAGGGCAATCAACGCAGATCCGATACAGTTTTGTGTATCTTCGAAGTGTTTATCCCTCTTCTTGGCGATTTCGGTGAGGGCGTGGGCAATTTCCAAATTTATCTGAGGAGCTTCAGTGTAAAATTCGCCTTTTCTGGGGTATCTTTTGAGGACTTCCTTTCTGCTTTCCTCGCCCAGCCCTTTCGCCATCCACTGAGCCCATTTCTTGTAGAGGTCGACGTTCACAGATGACGACGTCTCTTCGACCTCTGAAGGATCGTTAATAAGAACCTCCAGGATGTCGCTTCTTTTTTGATCTCCTTCTGGCTCATCTGAAACCTCTATGGGGACAATTTCTTGTGCCTTCTCCACCGGAGCCTCATTGGCGTTTGCCTTGTTGGCCGGTGCCTTGTTGGCGAGAGCCTCGTTGGCGGGAGCCTTGTTGGCGGGGGCCTTGTTGGCCTCGGCTTGAGAATTTTCTTTATCTTCCTCCCATTCTGAAGTGTTTCCTGTTTTAGGAACGAACAGAATGGAGGTTAAGTTATCTAAGGCACAAGTTACACAAACGGATCCTTGTTGAATCTCGTTGTGTCGTCCTTCTCGCTCAGTCGTGTGGACTTTGGTCACGAGAGACAGCCTCACGCTCGTGTGGATCGTGAGGTTTTTTACTAAAAAACATTTGTGATAACCTCGTTTGGAGATTTTTCACAAAAAATAAATAACTTACCTTCATCTTGGGGCGACCGTTCTGGTGGCAATAATGCTTTGCGTTCGTCCAAACGGTCTTTCAGGAAGCCCGCCATCAAATTTTGGAGGTTATCCATTTGTCTTTCGAGTTTATCGATTTTCTCGTCCCATCCTCGGAACTCTCTGTAACTTTCTCTCGATCTAGAGCGAGAGCGTCTTCGTTTTCTATCTTTTGGCATGCTTCCTGTGATGAAACGTAAGGATTTTCGATTAAAATAATCTTTTTCTTTACGCTGCACGTTTTGAGTTCGTTGCACAACGAAACATAATGAAGTTGAAGGCGAGCGCGGCGCCGCCGTGGACACGCGGGTAACAGGCGCAGCAGGCGCGGTTTTTTCAAAAAATATACGCTAAAAAGTTGTGAGTTTGACGTATGACAAGCATTACTACAGATTATCATCGAGAACGAGACGCGTAGTATAATTTCGTTGTCAACGACTTCGTCGCGTCTCTATTGTTTCGCGAGACTGTCGAGAGCTCTCCTCCCCTCGGAAACCCAAAACTTATTCGGTGACACTTTGATAATACGCGGCAGTTTCTGACTTCGAAAAAGCCGCTACCAACTCTGAAATTTTTCAACTGAGAACGATGACGATGCAGAATCGTCGACTAATCAAAAAAATCTGCCCCGAAATTTCCATTGTTTACCATTCGAAATAGCAAAAAAAAAAAATGTGAGGAAACTCAAATGCATCGATCGATTTTTACAACAAAGTTTCTCAAGTAAATATGTGACGATATTCCATTCGATGGACTGGCATCTGCCAGAATTTTTACCACAAATAACATCTGCCCTTTTCCTCCCCCGCAATCATACGAATGTGCAAGCTCGTACCGCGAAATCGAGGTTTCTTGACATTTCAAACAAATCGATGTCCACCGAGCCAATATCATTTGGAAGGAACGTGCGTCGTTACACCATAAAATAAAAGTGTGCCCAAACATCGATCGATTCGTATTTACTCTTTGGGTGGTCCAGCGATGTTTTTATTTACAATGTACAGACAACGTAAAACTTTTTTTTTTTTCGAACATCATACTCTGGTGGATAATTCTTTCACTGTGGGATATTGGTCGGATTGGCAATCGGTGTTGGAATTGAAGGAGCACTCGAATAACTCTAGCTTGAACATCGATAGAGTACGGTGGATTCACCATTTGCATTGGATTCGTAGTGAAAAGCTGGCAACGAGAGAACCGGAGTTATTCCATATATAGCGCTTAATGTCTACGTATATATAGAGATAACTGTTGATATATAGATAAAGAGAGAGGGAGGGAGTTTTTCGATCCGTATACCGTCATAGTATATTCGTGCTTGGGAGTGCACACCCTGAGAGCTTTTTCGAATCGCCCCTCTCTCATCTAACAAATGGGTCCAGAGAGCCCCTGCAGAACGTCTCGTTGCTGGCGGCAAGCGCATCGTCGGTAAATCGGCACAATGCATCCACCGATGCATAAGTTTGCCGTTGAGGATGAAGGCACAGGATATGGCCCGTTTGCTCGGCTTTTCGCCATCCCTGTTGCCGTTCTTCAGCACATATTCTGAGAATAAATAATCCAATGAATGCATCTCGAGAGTTATGATCTTTTTTGCCCAACACACCTTTTGTGTATTATCAAGCGGACAAATTTATTTTGAAAAAATTGAAAAAAAAATGCAATAGTTAATTATGCTAGAAACTTCATTCGGAATTCACATTATTTTTCACTTTAATGAGGAATTCCTTTCACCATGGTTTTCGCTTCATCGTCGTCGACGTTTCGGGCCACAATGGAACTCGCAAAATCTAGTGAAATTTTCACGTCGCCTTCGCCTCGGCAATTGCTCGGGTGTAGACGAATAACCTTTTTTTTTTTTTACACAATTTTTCGGTCACGTTTAATGCCAGTCGCGCTCGTGCATATATACTTTTACTTTTATGAAGCTGCATCAATGGAACAAAAGCGAAATGGGTACACACCCCAGGCGCTTCGTATAATCGTCAACTACTGGACGCGGGGACGCCCTCTTTTTATAACACCCTTGTAAATGTCGCGTTTCCTCGCTAAGCATAAAAAAACCCTTTTTTCGCTACTCTCCACGACCAGAGTAAGTCGATGGGAAATTCCCATCGATGAGATGCATTGATTTTGTCAATTCCTGCAATTTTTTCATATTTATTTCGTTCCTTTTCATTCCAACCTATTCTTATCGATCAAGGAAACTTTTTCGTGCGCAAAAAACCGAAATTTTCTCGAATTCACCCTGACGAGTGATGCGGAAAAAATGAGGTGTTTAAAATTTCGGGAAACGGCAAAAAGTCGTCTGCTGCAGAGTCTATTCATCATCGAAACTCTCAAAGGCTGGTTTGCAACGAAGTGTTCATTCAAAATTGACAGAAATTGAGACAAAGTTCCAAAATTTGAAATATCGACCTAATTTTTAAGGAACAGTTCACTTCGCCTCAAATTACGTTAAATATCCTGAATGTATCCTGAATTTTTAGAACTCATGCTCTTGAACAAAAAGTTGGTGGAAAACTACGAGTTTCTTTGCGGTTTTTACGTGTTCTTTCTCCGTTGGTGAACTGTCTGGCCTGCAGTTTGAAAATTTGTCTGTGCATTCGTTATTCAAGAAGGAGAAGAAGAGAAAGAAAAGGAACATTACAAAATTATCCACGTGCATAATACAGTACATTTTCGCGACCAAGTTGTAGTTCCGAGGTAAAAGAAAACTCGAGGGAAGCCAAAGTTTGTTTACTTTATTTGTCTTTCTTTGTTTTTCGACTGCAAAATCGAATTAGGCGGTTGGAAATAGCACTCGGGATGTGCGAGATGCTGTGCAAGTTGGAGTGTTTGATCATCAAACCAAAAGTTAAGAAAAGATGACGTCAACTATGTGAGACGACGAAATAACAAAACTACTTTTTCTCTCGTTTCTTTTCGCCCTTCTTTTCTCTCGCTGCGCCGAGCAACGACGTTTGCCACGGGCTCGAATCTCGAGTGCCTACGCGTCCATTTCCATCAATATTCCTCTTTCGTCGCTCACCTCATTTCCCTCGTTCGTATTGATCGCTCGCGGTGCAGTCACTGAGACTAGTATTTATCTTGCACTCCCGATGCTTCGTCCACTCGAACGAATATAACTATTTGCCGCTATTTTCTCAGCATGACGTAAACGCAATCGAACGTCTGTCGGAATGCGTTAACACTGTAGATCCAAGAAAACCATAGAGGTCATTAGTCTCAGAGGTCATTTAAAATTTATACACTTTTCCCTGCTCCTCGAACAAGTAGCGTTGCTTCTGCCACTGGTCCAGAATTCAGCATCGAGACCGGACCACGACGAGATTAGAACCCGATCAGGTTCAAAAATACTCCCGATCGGTTTTTTCTTATCAGAATCTGCCCGAAATGGCTTTGCAAAACTCTGGTCCGAGTCACGCTGTGATTAGGATTTTTCCAATTGGCATAGCTCAGTCTAGCTCGTTGGGTCGTGTCACAGGCCCGGGTCCAATTTCCCTCGAGTACGGAGCTTTCCATCCTGGTAACTGTCTCATATCGACCCTCTCCATACGACACGGATTAAAATTCGGCGAACTATATGGGTTACGATCCACGGGAATGTCTACATTTGGCAATAAACTAAAGTTTGATGGATGCTTCGGGAGCGCTACAAATGCCGCTATGTAAATTTTGAACTTTAATCTTAGTAAGAGATCCTTCAGGTGGAATTCGTGCTTTTTGACGGAAACTCGGTTTCATGGAGAAGTTTAGTCGAGTGTCTCAACTCTGAGACCGTCCGGTCGACCTCGCGCCCTATCGAACGGAGTTGGGTGAGTTGTATCGAGGTGTTGAAATGATTGCGGTCATCCTGATACTCGAACTCGAAGTAGCACTCGTCGGACAGCTCGCGCAGTCGAATTTTCCACTGGCGTTTGCCAAGGACAAGTTACAAGTTTGTGTGTGTATCGCGGTTGATGTTTCCTCATTATTGAGGCATATTTTTTAAGGATCGAATTGCCCATGGGCATGGATAATTCGAGCCGGAAGTGCGGCGCAGTTCTCGCCGCGTATTCACCGAGTCTATCGAGAGTTCTCTTCATGCGCTAATTCAGCATTCCGTTGAGGGCCTCGAGGGTTAGGGTAGGTTCTGGCTGTCTGTAATCGGAGACCCGACGGTGTTCGAGCGCAGAAATAGTTGTGGTCACGAACCTCGCACCCCAACGTGACCCTTAGTCGCCGCGAGTAGGGGCAAAACGTTGCTCGAAAACAACGTATTCCATATTCTCGAGAGGAACCAGCTCGGAATGCGGTCGTCCGATTCTCCGATGTTCCCAGGAGTTTCTGACCATCCTAACCGCGAGACTTCTCTCCCTGCTCTCTCTCATTTTCCTTCCTTTCTTCCACTCTCGATAAAGTGGAAGACTCCAGCTCGCCCCTTCCATTCCGTGCCATTAATTAACCAAGAAAACAAATGTATCCCATGGGCCGTCTATTTGCAGTGGTCTCCACTGATTGATGATTTCCCCAGACCATCGAACCGCCACTCGAACATTTGTTTCACACACTGCTGCCCAATTCAACTTCTATACGATGTTTACGTCTCCGATACGGCGCTGCGGCGTGGCTTTGCGACATTTTATTAAAATTCAGCCTCGAATTGGGTAAAAAACTGATTCTATAACGGGCCAATTATCTCCGAATTATGTATCGTATTCATGCAACGTCCTGCAGTCATAACTATATGAAATATAATTAAGTTCGTGCAAAGATCTAATATTTTATTCGTGACAAGAGTCTGCTAGTTTGACGCTTAATATTTATTTACACACAGTACACTGTCCACTCATGTAAATGTTATGGTCAATATGTATTTATAGTTTGGTAAATGAGCGAAGGAACATGTTGCACGTGTATACGAGGTATCGTCGGATGCACGAACCTAACGTTACTTTGCCACTCTCACGTGCTTTCCAGTGCGAGCAAAGATTTATACCTTTCTCGACTAGTCGTGATAACCGGGCATTACTTATCGAATACGACGTTATATATAGGTCTCATGGCGCGCCTCCGTCCTCCTCTCCATTGCCTGATTGCCCTCCCCGAATGGGTCAATCAATTAAACTTGCACGAAATTACTTCGAATTCCCATTTTTTCAGCCCGATCCCCCGAAAGCTCAATCTTTTTTCCATCCGCAGTAGATATGAGGAAATAACTCGTTAATGCGATTTCCTGTTATCGATCTTTTCAAGAATACCATTTAATTGCTTCATCAATTAATTCGAAAATGGCGTTGTAATTAAAAGATCATTAATTACGATGCTCGCTAACTAATTAAAAGTAAATAATTGTTTTGCCCGAAATCAATCACATTTCTCTTTGTTTAGAAGGAAAATTACACACTGAAACGAAAATTTTGTTGAATAAGATCGATATTTTGTTGGATACGTTCGTTTTGTTGAAAAATCACGGAAAACATTCTGGAAAATCTTTGCGGAAAATAAATTTTTGTCATTCCAATCGTAAATTTTGCTGAAAGTTCCGTTACAAAGAAAAATATTGCGGAAATAACGAAAATTTTGAAATCATCCCAAAATATTTAGTTCGCCGTATTCAACAAAATATCGACGTTTTTTGACAAAATTGAATTTTCAGTGGCACTTGATTGAAAACGTTGAATTAGCCCGGGTCAAAATGACCCAGTTTAGTATACGAATCACATAATTTATCGACGTTATTTCCTCTGACAAACCATTCCCAGACGTGTTGAATTTTCCACCACTCTGGTCTGCTCAGCAATCGCCATAATTTTGGCTACTAAATTATCCGTTTGATGAACTCGATAAATTCGACTGCTCGTTCTGTTGATAAAGACCATAAAGAGTCTCTCATCCCTGCCTTTCTACACGAGCCGCTGCTGCTCTGGATATATCTTTATCTTATACAGTCTCTTTTGCCATTTCCTTTATCAACTTGACGTTGCTCGATTCGATCGTAGGGTAGCAATAAAAAATAAAAGTATATAGAACATTGCAACGATATATTTAACGGACATACAGATATATATATACAAATCTAATGCGAGATAGTTGATTGGGTACTTATTTGGCCAGAGTCCAGCAGCAACGAGGGGCCTCATCTCGAACGTATTTTCTCCCCTTCTGTACCTCAGAATGTCCATTACTCCATTAGCGGTCACAGTGTTAACTCTCCATTGCCTCGTATCTCGCTCTATGAGCCTCTCGACGGTGCCTCCTATTGTCCCAGCTTAATGCTCGTCTTCCGTGTGCTACCAGTTTGTGTGTACACGTATCAGCGTTATCGTCCGCATGTGTACGCTGCTCGCACACACTTACGACTAAAATGACTCGAGCGAAAATGTTTTCTTTCGAGTCGAGCAATATGTTCGACACTCAAACTTGCACCGAATGAAAGTTCTCTTTGGCCTATCACTCTGCACACGTTTCACCGATCCTCAAAGCTTCACTGTACAAAATCTTTGAGAGCACTTTCTTCGCTGGCTCCGTATCAAGTTTTACGGGAATCATCGATACGCCATGTTGACAACTTTTCCGAGTAATATTAAAATTAATAAAATCCTTCACCAACAACTTTTAAGACTTTTGTAGAAATATTAGATTTTAATGAATTCAAGTAGTTCGAAGGGTTCGTCGAGCTTGCAGCTTCTTCTCTTTCAGGGATTCTTCCTTTTTTATTGTTTCTCTTCCTTCGAGAGAAAACGGGTCACGCTATCCGGAGGGTTATTTTTTTTTTTCACTTCTCTTTAATGTATAAATTTCTTTTTTTTATCATACATTTCTTTAGAGGTCACCAGAAAATTGTTCCCTCGGGACACATGGTGGACGGAGACTGTGCGCGGAAATACGCAGAGCCGCCTGTATCGCTCTAAAGAAATAATATTATCTTTTGTTTCTTTGTTCGCGTCTCGGCTTGAATTATGAAAGAATTACGAAAAAAAAGGAAGCTAACTTGAGAGAAAAAAAAAGATACGATATGAATGAAACGCGAGGAAGGAAGTAAGGGAAACCGGGGAATGCCGCTAGTAAAAATAGCTTACGGGGGTTGGAACAAAAAAGCTGCTTGAGAAGAAAAAATCATGGGACCAGAATACAAGTAGAAGAAAAGGGAAAAAATTAAAATGGTCCGCAGAGTGCTGTGCTGCTCGAGCTCCGGCCGTTTGTTCGTCATCGTTATATATTTTATGAGCTTGAGATACGCCCAGCAACTGATATGCCAGTCAGTAAAAAACGCGCCCGAAGTATATGTTGTGTAGGCTTCGCGTCATACTATTTTCCAATTGTTTTTCCAACCTCATTTTCCTCACGAGATATATATTTTTCCATCCTGCCCTCGTTTCCCATTTTTGCTGCATATTCCATCCATTTTTTTCTTCCAATTTCTCGTCCCACTGTGTCGACGTCTATGCATGCAAATTTCAAATTGTCGACTGGTCCAGAACTCACTGACTAAATCAGAAGCCTCTCATTTTTGTCTCTTGCCACGGACTTCTGTCTTTCTCGTTGACAGACAGCTCACATATTCGTCGGGAATACTGCTGATTCAATATTCACCCTACTTTCGAAACGAAAAAGACTTTTGCATCTGGACTCGTCGTCTCTTTCCCTCACATCAAAGCTCGCGTTGAAAGTGAAGATTTTCATATTTCACGTTGCATTTCTTTCTGTTCGTGGCCATAACGGAATCCGACGATCAGAAGCTCATTAAGAGACACAATGAGACAACAAAGTTGCGCGTGCATATAATTGTCGCATTGACACAGAGAAAATGCAGCGACTGTGGGCTCTGTCAACGAATGTATTTGAAATTTTATCGAAGCAAACAAATCTCTTAACACGAGATCAAGCGCGACAGTCCGTTGTTGCATCTGTCATATCTCCGTTTCGGTGTGACGCCGTTCAACTGCTGCATCAGCCAAGCGCAAGCGAGATAACGTGTGTACAAACACCCAGATCCGTTCCCCTCTGACCCGAACGCCTCGCTCCCTTGTCAATACACACGTTAGCACATACATTTGGTTTTTATGCGTTTGTTCCATCTCGGATCCTGCACGAGCCTTTCACCGGAATCCGACAAACCCGCGAATCAACATTGATGATATTTCATTTTCTGCATATCCCAAAAATAATACAAAATGTACATCGCGAACGTGATAAAAATCCGACGAGATAAAATTCCACGCTAGCGGCGCAGTTTACTCGCGACACCGTCAAAACTTCTTTACTTTTATTTTTATTTTTATCGTAGGCGGCAAAAGCCCGGAATGAGCAAAGTCGAAATAATAAATAAATCACAATAAATCCCTGCAAACCCGCTTAAGTTGAATGTCGTTTATTACGAGATTTCTTTTGCTCCGACGACGAAGAATTCACCGATAAAAACATGCGCGAACCCAATCGCAAGATGAAATTTCCAACTTGAATATTTACGGACGTGCTTTTGAAAAAAAAACCTCAAAAGTCATTTTTTTCGAGCTGCGAAACAAACTTGAAGGAGTTATTCGCGTTAAAGTCGAAAAAATGTCTTGGTCTGGCCTGCACTGACATTTATACAGTAGCGTTATGGAATTGTGTGTTTCTTTGAGAAGAAAATAGTGGCGAATAGTCGCGCGAGATCAGAGCCAGCGGAGCCCGCAAGGCAAAAGGGTTGGAGGTTAAAAAATAAGGAAAATTCAGGTCGTCGGTAGAAACTGCATTTAACTCCTGGCAAGTCTTGAAGCGGAGAAGGGTTGATAGTATTTTCAAGAGCTCGGGGTTTTATGCGGGAGAATTGTAGGAGCTTTATCGTCATATACGAGGAAAATGGAAACTCTCCTTTGCCAGACGTTCCGAGAGAGCACTGTTGTGTTATGTGTGAAGCGATATATATTACACGCCGTGCACGTGAGAATAACTTGAGTGTGTATGTGTGCAATAATCCACATGGAACATTTGGAGAAAGAGGTTAGGTGAGGAAGAGTACTTCTGGCACAAGTTACGCGCCCATTTACTGTGGTGTTTGGATGCTATGTTGTTGCTCTCTTTCTCTCTATATACGAGACCGGCACCAGATGCTTGTATTGTGCAACTTGCGAAGGGCTAGTTTACCCCGTAGACTGCATTTCTCTCCACCAACAGCGACAGATATAGCAAAGGGCGAAAGCCTACTCTTCCAATATATATATATAAGTGTACGTGTTCATTCGAATGGCGAGAGAAAAGAGTTGAAAGCAGACATTTAGCTTTAGCAATTCACGCTGGAAGCTTCGAGTGCCCACATTAATACTGCGAGCCACTGCTGTGTGTGTTCCAAAGTCGTCTATGAAATATACTACATCCTCGAGTAATGCTTTCCCTCGAGATATTATCGATTCTCTAGTCCCCTTTTACGATTTATTTCCCTCTTAGCATAAAGCGAATTCTTTCAAGTTAACGGTTTTTCATTGATATTTAATGTTTCTGTGATTGTCATGAAAATCGTTACTCCGTTTTCATCGTCTCCTTCACCGTCGCAACTTTTACGTAATAGCAAGACGTCGAAGCTAGTTTTAAATACATCTTGCATCAAAAACGAGTGCAAATTCGAGCTGAAAATATATCGATGATACATTTCGTGAGGAATTGAAATACGAGCTTTAATGGAAACATTCTCCCGATATTATTTTATACATATATACTTATCGAATGTGACGTGTACACTGAGCAATTTGCTCATTTTCGTATCCATGTAGTCCGGAGATGTGTTTGAAGCAAAAGAGGAAAAGAAAATACGTCACAGCAAATTGTGATGGCAAACTCATTTCACACTCGCAGGAAAGCTTACCTCAATCCTTTTCACGATTAAAGTGGCTCTTGCTCGGGCAACATGCTGCACACATGCACGTATGTGTATTTTGCCAACAGATGGGATTCTCCATTTGGCCCGCAAGACGAAACTTGTTCTCATTCTCTCGATGTCTTCCTGGCTCTTTGCTTTTCTCCCGTGGAAACGGCCACTCTGTTCGGAGTCTTTTCTCGATGAGTCCATTCTGAATTCTACTTTTCAACACATAGACATCAAAACTTGTATATATATGTGTGGAGCTTCAGATAATATTACTTCGGTCTTTATATACGTACTTGAAAAACGCTCACGTCACGAGATCCTTTGTAAGAGACGATTGAATTTCCCGTAATGTTTGCGGTAACTGAAACGATTTCCCCGAGGTACAGAAATAATCGCAGTGCAAATAGATACGTAAAGAAAAGATTTCTTTCCTCCGTTAAATATCCTTTTCGATATTTTTTCTCTATTCCGAACACGTAAACTTTATTTTAACCAACAAGATTTTATTCTTCAGGCATATAACGGCATTTCTATTCGCGAATTGATACAAAAAGTGAATCAAAGTTAATCTAGTGAATCGAAATATCATACGGAAAGGCTTTTGATTGCAATGGATTAATTATTTTTTCAATTTTATCATCAGCAAATTGGAATTTTAATATAAAGTGCATTCGGAAAATTCTCTTTTCGTTATCTCATCGAGAGATTTTAATGCGTTTCGGTCAGATAATTAATTATCCAGTTTAATGTTTTCCTGTGCAACATCAATGCATACATGACGTAATTTGAATACACATTCATTCGTTTTTACGAGATTTCTTGAGCGAGAGAGACGTCGCGACGAATCGTCATTAAAATTCTGGATCTCGCGTGCTCGCAGGTCTGGCGAATCTTAATGAGAATTGTTCCCACATAACCGTGAAAAAGCGGAATTCCCAAAACGACGAATCCACTAAAAAAAATATATGAAAAATGAGAAAAACAAAAGTGGAGCTGGCGAGAGAGGAAAACATGGTGAAACAAAACCCGCGAGCGTATTTATTCATTCGACGAAAAAAAGTGCATCCGACGTCAAGCCGAATACTTAAACACGTTTTTAAAGAACTCACTCACTCAGCATCCTTCTTTTTTTGTCTGTTACAGAAATTCTAAGCCGCTGACTCGAGGGAGAATGAATCTTTAATTGCGAGGCTGCACATATCGTAGTCGTTCCAGTTTGCATGATAAAAATAAATCGAAAACGCATCATATCGATCCAAGACGAAATCGCCCTCGATTTCGAAAATATATTCTGGGTCATTAATTATCGTCGTCTCTTTCGTATTCGTGAAACAAAGGAATTCACGTTGACGATTTTCATCGATGCGCTTTGCAAACATATCGAGTTATTTGAACGCCTCGCTTACGAGAGTTTGACAAAAGTCTCGACATATCGAGATTCCCATGCTGCATTTATTGACGAACTGTCTGATTGACGAAGCGTCGATGACCTGAATTGAACGACCCTGATGAACGATTCAAACAGTAATAATAATAACAAAAAGTAATAATTATAATCGTTAATGAGAAATTGACTGAATCCCGAGTGTGATTTGAGAGAAAAAATGTTGCTGAGGTAACGGAGAAGCATCGGCTCGTCTGTCACGATTGACATATCGACGAAGCGACTGACATCGTGACGCTTCAAAGTTGAAACACGCGATCGATTAATCGTCGACGGAGAGTTTCTTTTTTTTTTTTCTTTCGACAATCTTCAAGATCCATCGCCAAAATGATTATGGCATTTCCAAGACGAAGATCTCTCTGGGTGAAAGTGGCAGTTTTGGCAGCGGCCGTTTGGCTCACCATTTGCTTTCTTCTCTATACCGAAGATCGCGCCTCGGCCGGTGATGTCCAGAATGGCTTGGCACCCTCGGGGATCGCTGTCGCCCCTCAAGTTGCCAATGGCTTCGTACCTCCTGCCTTAGTCCCTAAACGAGAAACACCCAGCAACGGACAGAGCAAACCGAAAATCAATCAGGCTGGACCCGAACAAGGTACGTCACCGATCCTTTCCTTCGCTTCTCCAGACAACATCAATTTCACTTCGATGCCATTCAACGTGAAAACATAAAACTCCCCTTGTGAACAAAAAACTTGAAAAATTCACTAGAAGAATAAAAACGTAACAAAAGTTGAAAAATGCCTCCGGAAAAACCAATACTCGGTTGGGTGACCGCCGGCTAAATTTTTGTCAACTTAATCGTACACTGAAAAGAACATTTCGTTTTTTTTTTTTTTAATCACAAAGATTTTGTCATTGCAGCAAGAAATATTCTAGAAAGTCCCTTGAAAAAGTAAATTTTTGTCATTGTAATCGTAAATTTAGCTGACAGTTCCGTTGGAAATGAAAAATATTGTCAAAATAACGAAAATTTTACCGTGTTCGTATCAACGTTTCTTTACAAAATTTGATTTTCCGTGTATTTTCTCGTCCGACTAATTATTGTTTTAAAGAAGCCAAAGAAATGGTTGAATTTTAATTCAAAGGCGGTGGGGTTCTTGCTGCACCGAGAGATCCCGAGGAAGCAGCGCCCGGTGAGATGGGAAAGCCGGTCGTTCTTCCAACGAATTTAACAGCAGAAACGAAAAAGCTCGTCGACGATGGATGGCTGAACAATGCATTTAATCAGTATGCCAGTGACCTCATTTCCGTTCATCGATCGCTTCCGGATCCTCGTGATCAGTGGTAAGATTTTAAACATTTAGTGAGACCCAAAAGAACATTTTAAATGGCGAAAAGTTGAATTTCATCCAATCATGAAATTTCATAAGCTCGTTCCATTTTTTTCATCATAATAATGGAATGAAAATGCGCTAACCACATCAATTTCGACCAACCTTATTAGCATTTTCTAGGATTACTCTCCATGTGCTCGACCGTACACTTTTTAATTAACTTTTCCACATTACGAGCCAGCGTACAGTTCATTTTCGACCCTCTGCCATTGCTCATTTTTTGCCTCGTTCTTTCGTCCCTATGTTCGTGAAATTTTCCATTCTCCACCGCGAAAAACTTTGTTGTATAAAAAAAATAACAAAAAAAAAAAAACGAACAGCAGGTACAGCATTTCGCTGCGAGGTTTGCAATTTTTGTTGTGAATACCTGGCACAGGTGAGTTTCGTGTACCGGCTGCGAGATGTTGCTTCGCGATCTCCGTGTACGTTTGGAATATGTTTTCCTCGACCACACTACAGTGAGATCGTAAATTCAGGCCTCAAAGTTTTCGCCATGTGTAGAGACAAGGATGCAGGAGCCAGAGCGAGCGGGAGAGAGAGAGAAAGGACGGTGTTAAGTTGCACCACGATCCCAGAATTAAGCCCATGAATGTTAATTACAATTTACATGATATTAACCGACATTATCAGGACAGGTGGGCGAAGTTCTCGTGGTTGCGCCTGTTGTTGCTGACATGAGAGACCGCTCTTAACTAATATTCCCTCTCTCTCTCTCTCTCTCTCTCCACTTTCTCTAGTCCTACGCGCTGCATTAACTAACAGTATAATCGGGAGTATCGCCGCATTTGTCACGTGCATGTATCGCCCGTTTAAACTCTCTGCCAATATCGCAAACTTGTGAATTCACGATCAATGTCTTCGCTTCTCAAGCCTCGCTCGAAAGTTCCAAAACGTACACGAATTGCCACTCAATTCTCCTCGTTATTCGAGATACGCGAAGCTGCGGGCACCAGCAAATGACAATAATCTCTCTTGTTCGAATTAATTCCATTTAATTAATACAAAAAATATTCATTCAATCATTTTTCTTAGTTAAGAAAAGTCGAGTTGCCAATCGCTTGATTCTTTGGGTCGAGCTGCTTCTCGCTGGCCTTGGAAAAGTCTCAACTTGGATACTTGAACGTTGCAATCGCAGTGCCCTCGAAGATCTCGTTCATTTTGACTGGGAAAGAGCTTTGGTTAAAACGAAAATCAGGTTATTCAATTTCCGGCATCCAAAGTCAATGAATGCGTTTGAAATTCGCTCTCGTAAGTTGCCAACATCAATAAGAATCGTGCGAGAGGCAGGAACTTTAATACTCGAGTCTCTTTGATGCTCGAGTACGATTTGAAACTAGCCTCGAGCAATGGAAAACGCGATACGAGGGCAAGCCCGTATAATGCCTGCGAGCTATAGATCCACTTGGTGCAAAACCGAGAATGCAAATTTAAATATGCAAATGCTCCAAACGCTTCGTTTAATAAGATGCTCTTTCACGTACCGCTACGCGTACACCCTTGTGGGGGCCAATTATCGTATTACCGCACACCCCGACGAGCCTTCGAGTGCCATCGTGCCCCAAAGCCTTCGAGTGGTGGTTGCGCATCCTCCGCAGGGATTTCTCACTTTATTCAATGCTCAAGTGCTGCATAACGATGAGCCAGCTTGACGAACAAAACAAACGCATTAAAGTGAACGTATGCGCGAGTGCACCGTCAACAGTTCATGTGGATAACCTTGAAAAACGTTGGAAACAAAATGTCCAGCCCAACGCGAGTCTGCAGCAACATTTTTGTCAGGAACGTGTCATCGCATGTGAAAAAACGTTCTTGTCTGACTATATTCGGGACATTACTACTTGGGCTCGTAGCATCAGGCCATGGCTTGCATTCAAGTTTCTTCATCCGAATGAGTCTCGCTAGAAAACAATCATTACTCGGTTGCCAAGAAGACTTGTGGTCACTCCTCGCAACGCCATACTCTTAATTTCGCTGCTCAATCAACCCTCCGAGGCATTGGCGAAGCTTTCCTGAGAAACTGATCCTTGGGAAAGCGCTGACGTGGCAAAGTATCGAAACATGGTCAAGGCGCTGTGCGCGGCGACTCTTGATCACTTGTTCATGCAAAGTAGGCAAAAATCGTGATTAAACGGTCGTTTCAGTGATGCGGACAAAATCTGAGACATTTGCAGAAATCAGCGCAAACGAATTGGAATAGTTTGCAGAAACCTCCAGAAATCTTATTTCACGATGATTATCCATAAATGAAGCTGAGACTAAATTCTCGAATAAGTTGAACAACGCAGCGGAAGATGCCTCGTCGTCGTCTCGTTAACGAAAAGTCAGTCTTTCCAATGTGTCTGCATTCTGCTATAGTGTCCAATCGTGTCTGGCTGCTGATTTGGCACCAAGTTCTACGGTTTAGTATTTACGAGGCGAGATATACCGGCGCGAACGTGAACGAGAGAAAGAGCGTTTTTGGTAGAATCTTTTCATGCAGCCACGTTAAGCCCGAGAATCACAAAAATTTTCATGACATTTTATTTTTTTTTTCGTCATAAATAACAACTGTTGCTTTTTTTTCTGGATTTTTTTTTTACTTTTCACCGCTCAGATTGGATGTTCGGGCAAATAAGCCAAGCCAAGTGACAAATACGAGGGCGAAAGTTAGGGGGGTAGATAATTTGACATCAAGTATTAGGGAGATAGAAAAACATACTGAGAGAATACATCAGGGGTTTGGTAGAGACTGGATACAGAGTGTATAAGGAAGGAGTAGAAAGAATCGTCGAGTGAGGTTGATGCGAGAGTGGAAGCGAAGATGCATGTGTCGCTCGATCTCTCTAGCTCTTATCGCGATTGTAGCGACTGGGGTAGGTCGTTTTCATGGATCTTTCAAAGGATCCGATAAGAGGAATCGACATCGAGATAGCCTTCTGATCTCAGTGACGAAGAACCGCAAAGCACGTACGAGAATTCATCATCAAATATATATACACGCGACGATCTTGCTAAACATTTATAAAGCAGTCTCAGCACGAATTTGAGGGTGAAAGGGACCTCCTAATTCTGGATTCTTATCCGCACAGGACGAAAGAGAATACTCGAAGGGATTCTTCTAGCTGACTAAGAGAAATAGAGTGAAGAGAGGACAAGAGAAAGACAAACTTGAACACGAGCAGATCGATGTATTCGAGGCTCGAGACTCTTTTTTTCCCTTATTAAATCGATAGCACTTGAAAGAAAATATCTTGACGGAATGAACGCGAGAATTGTCGTTCAATTAATCACCCCGTGCGTGATATATCTCGGAAATGAAGTATATTTCGCGAAAACAGTAGGTAAAATCGTCTGGACTTTCATGCTCCAGTATGTCTCAAGGGTTTCGAGTCTTGGCGGTATTAATCCACCCAACGTCTAATTAGTATTATCTCGTGGCGCGCGAGAGCCCGAGATTTACATTGCCGGGTGTACCGTACGTCCAATTAAGCCGCTCGGGCGTGTGCGACAATGGAGCCCGAGCAGTCGTGAAATCTTGTGTGCCTCAGACCGTGGCGAGAATGAACTCGGAGGAAGCGAGAAAATCAGCATCCGTGTATAGCCCTGAGAGGATACCAACACAGTATCCACTGGCGTAATCCAACCCTGAGACGTCGACGCCCGGAACAAACTGCATACGTGTGCAATTTTACCGCTTCTCTCGACAAGTTTCTCTGCACTTGTGTACGCTCCAACAAACTCGCTTGTGCACCTCACGAATCTCGTGCTGCATATATTATTTCGTGAATACGGAAAAAAAAAAACAACACAAAAAAATCGTAATTAATTCTTCTCGTCCAAATTCCCCTTGGACAATCGGCTTATTCGTTAACTCTGAATTTTTGCCGGCGCAACACATTTCATATTTAAACAACGAAAAAGCTCCAATTTCCCTCGTAACTTTGTGCTTCCGCGAGAATCACGAAAATTATCGCCCAACAACGCAAATTAACGGGCTTTTCGCATGTTTTAAAAACGGTGACGTTGATGCTTGCTCGCGGTTACCCACGCAGACGCAGGACACCGACTCTTATTACACGCCAATCCATCCTTCGTCAAGCTTATACTCGCGCACGTCTTTCATAATTTATCGACGCTCCATTAAACGCTGCGGCTCGTGAAACCACGACTCTACTACGTGTTCCTTCCGCTGTATAGAACATTTCGCCTCATCTATATAGAGCGAGAGTAAAACCCGTCATCTCGTGTATAGCATCCACAACTTGGTTATAACCGAGCGAACATTATGCAGCTGGGTTATTGCACATAAAGAGACTTGGCAATCCTCGAAATAGAAATCATCGATTTTACACATGTCTCATCGTTCCACCAGCAATTGAACGTTCCGACTCGAACATTAATTCACGTGAACTTTGAGCTCCAATATGCGGAACAATTGCCAACTAATTGTTACATTTTTTTGTCCTTTTTTTCGTGCAAGAGAAAATTTCGCTTTCGTCTTGACGAGAATTCAAAGCCCGCGAATCAAAGGAGAGGCTGCGATTACCGTCGATCGATAAAAATGAGATTTCCAGGATATAACGATAAGAATCCTTGCCGTGAAAATTGAAATTTGTCAAAAGACGTCGATATTTCGTTGAACACTAAATATTTTTGGATAATTTTCAAATTTTCGTACATTTGACAATATTTTTGATTTCTCACGGAACTGTCAGTAAAATTTACCATTGGAAGAACAAAAAATTACTTTTCCAAGAGACTATTTAGGATATTTCTCGCTGCAATGACAAAATTTTTGTGATTTTTCGATAAAACGTTTAGTTCAACGTAATCCAACAAAATATCGATCGTTTCCAACGATGTCGATGGGCCGAAATAAACAGACGAATTATGGGAGATTTCACATTCGAGGTTTGAGTAGGGCGGAATGGACGAGAGAGAGAGAGAGAGAGGGGGAGGGGAAGAAATGAAAGAAGCCACAACTTACACTTCTCGGAGGTTGTGCAAATTGGGTAGGCGAAGAGGGCAAAGGGGTTTTTCGAAGTACACTCGGAGAAAGTCGCTTGGCGTTCTCTTGATTTTCGTTTGGCTAACAAGAGTGGAGAAAAGTTGGCGAACGTTTGGACTCGCGCGTAATGTCTTGGCTCGTTCCAACGAAAATTACTCCTCCGCCTCTCGATATAGCTTTGCTCTCTTCCTCTTACTTTCCTCTCTGCCTGTCTCTCCTTCCCTTCTCCCCTTTTTCTCTTTCTGTCTCCGGTTGTGTAATTCCGAGAGAGCAAGTAGTTTTCGCTCACAGTTATCGCAAAGCCTTCAGTTTTTCTCTCGCTTTTACTATCTATACCCACGCATACAGTCATTAAGAAAGTTTGCAGGAAATGTTGGAGTCGATTAAGTTTTACGATGCGTAAATAACGCTCTTGCCAAAGACGAGTGGACGCAACGATTGTGCTTTTTTCTCTGTATGTTGAAACAATCAAATGGATTTCAGTTCCAAAGGAGCAGCAGCAGGACGCGTGCGTAGCAACTACTAATTGAATATCTAGATCGAAAAGTTTTTCGAACGTTGTATTTTGCATCATAATTGACGAAGCGCCAAAGATTTAACAAACCGCGACCGCCTAGTGATAGCTACTCAAAATGTTCTCGTTTGGAGCTCAAAATAGAAACGTAACTAGATCCTCTTCATGGGAAATTACACTCTCGAATGCTACGAGACGAAAAGGAAGAGAAAAAACGAGCAGGAAACTCAAATAACGATCAAGATGGGAATGTTTCGTAGAGCACGTTCCCGGATTAGTATGAATGACAGGAAAGGATTTTTCAAACGAAAATCCTTTCGATGATGCTCTTTGAAGGTAACTCAAACAAAATAGAGCCCTTTGCACGGTACTTTGAAAAACAAATATCTCTCGAATGTTGATGTACGTAGTAGCTATGGGGGAAGATAAAAAACGTGTATGCACACACGAGCGCAGCTTCGTGTATTCTTTGCTTTGGCATTGCTTCTTTGTTTTATTTGAAAACATGACGAATAGTCACAAAAGGTTTACGGGTTATGCGAAAACTGTCGTGAAATATGAGGCACGATGATAACCGCAAGAGCTTTGTCGATCTGCAATATCAAAGGGATAGCAAGAGCACGAACGCCCTCCAGGCATGTTCGACATAAAGAAAAATTCCTTGAACCTCCGGTAGCTTGTCTTCCCTTCACCGCCAGCCCTGCAAGCCCACGTATTAGACGTTCGAGACAATCTTGCAAAAATATACTGAAAAGGAATGTGTCTGCTTTTTCTTCAATGTACTTTTTACAACTGCCAGAAAAAGGAAATTCGATTTTATTTAAAAGTCGCTCAACGAAGATGAAGTTTTTGCCTTTCTTCCGTCTCGTATTTGGATACGATGCTTGAGTCTGTACGCGCACACATCGTCAGCCCCAAGGGTGAATAACTTGTATGTACCTTCGAGTTTCTCGGCACCAGCGTCGTGTGTTTTTCAACACCTCCGGTTTTAATTACAGAGAGATACACCGCAGCTTTATACAGCTCAGTGGCAGGAGAGCTTTCCACAAGGCTCTATGAAAGGGCTCGTTTGTTACGAGCTTCTGTTCTCGACGTCGCATACTTCCAAGTACAAGCGACAAGTGAAATTTCTCTTTTGCTAACATACCTCTCCCATTCACTCCCCCCTCTATAAGAAACAACTTCTTCAGTTATACTTTCGACGCGTATGCGACGGTACAATCGCCAACAGAATTTATCTTTGTCAAACGTGTCGACGTAACTTAACTTAATTCTTGAGAGCAAATTCACGCGAATTCACCCGAAATAATCGAGCAGCTTATTCTCGGGCTAATTTCTGTCATAAAAATCCGGCACGATGACTGACTTTGAGCAAATCTCTGGATTGCATTGTCGATCAAAAGTTTCTGCAAATTTGAAACGACGTATCGAAATAATTCAAATTTAATTGGATAAATATTGAAAAAGAAAATCGAAATTTTCTTCCATCCAATTCGAAGATGAAAACCGTTTTTTCTTCAACCTGTACACGTTCGTTGCTTCCAAGAAGTTTCATATTGCTGAAGGTTCAAAAAAAAAGAGGCGAATTTGTGAGTGAAGATGCACTCGAGCTGAGGTGCTCGTATGTGCGCTCATTAGAGACCAGGTCAATGAGTCGAGGGATTCTTCACCGCTTGACTGTTAGCCACGATGCCCTTAACAATAAAGGAAATATTAATGATGTGAAAAAACGTGGTATAGGGTTTTCAACGTGTGTAGCCCAAGGATTTCAAGATCCTTTTCTGGATCACGAGAGAAAAAATAAAATAGAACCGCCCAGCTCGCCTCCGGTATAATTTTTCTTCGGATCTCGGAATCCCCTCGTAAGGCACAAAATAAATGGCCGTCTCGCGTGACGTCCGACAGACCGCGATCACATTGCAATGAAATCCGTAAAAAACCATCGCCGAGCAGCTAATCAGTCAACAGCGAGCTTGAAGCACGAAATTATTGGATTTGCCCGCGTCTGCATGACGTTCAAAGTTCGATGATGCTTGTCCCCTGAAATTTGATATTATTTTTGATGGACGCGCTATTCGCGAACTAGAAACATTGGCGAGTTGAATTCTCCCTCGAAATTCAATATGCGAAATTCACGATGAGTTTCAAAACTACAGAATTTGAGATACTTTGAAAACTCGGCAGCCACATTTTCACTAATTACAAATGTTGTCTGAAACTCTCGAATTTTCACACCAAACCAACATCCTCCGATTACGACGTAAATACACGAGTTGTAAGTAAATTTTCATCCTGATGTTCCTGCAGTTTCAAGGTTCGATCTACATCAACCGAGTTTCTTTGATTTCTCGTATTAATTCGTTTATGGAAGAGCTAATGGGACTAAGTATGTCAAGAATTTACTAAAACTTTACCGTCGAAGCCAGAACTCTCCCCCCACGTTTACAAGATTCCTTCTCAAAGTTTCTCGAAGACTCTCTCGATCAAGTGATCAAAAATGTTTTGCGAATCTATGTCAATAGTTGTTCAGGAATTCAAATGGAATTTTCATCTTTTGTCCACGTGATACGTGATCGTATGGATCGCGAAATCATTTGTGAATTTAAAGGAAAAACAATATTCAACTGAATTTTCTATCCGTGCTGAATGGATCGCGTGTGCGATGTTTCATTTGTCAGGTTCGGCTGACTTTTGTGATTAAAACGTGGTTGCTGGTTTCCCTCGACCGATGATATAGCGAGGTAGGAATAATAATATAGAATCCTCGACAGAGTCATATGATGCATATGGTAATTAAATATCGTTGCAACAAGGTGCCTCTGTGCGGTTGTCATTTGCGAATGGCGTTCGTGTTACTGGATTAGAACAATGTCATCGAAAGCAACACACTGTGTGGTATCAAGAGTGTAAAATAATTTACCTCACATTGTGCAAGTTGAAAATTTTGTTGGACATGGTGGAGTGCGGCTGGGGTATAGATAGGCAGCGAGGACATAGGTGGACGTGGATAGAATCGGGAATTGAAATGGAGTTGGTTGATATTACAGCTGGATATAGTGAATACGCACTGGCAGTGGTGAGCGGAAAAGGACATATCGTAAATTTTATTGCTTCCCTGTATCGTTCTATTTCTCCGGGGTGCAATATCGTACAATTGGGAATTCGATACCGGACACTTCGGTTAGAAAGTGGGTAACGTTATCGCGCCGCACCGGCCGATCTCGTGTCCTTGTAAAAGTACTATTTGCGGCCAAGAGATGAAAACATGTGGATTTAGAGTACAAGCAGCTGCAGCCAACTCCACTTTCCAACGGTACGTATTTGCGAACAAGAGACAAACGCTATTATACGAGATCCCATGAGAAAGAGAGGCTAAAGGATTGTCCAAGAGCATCATGAGAATATTCTACCCTTGCGAATTTCCCTCGTCCCTCCAAAAAGAGACGAACCGGTGACCTTCCTTCATATTAAAACGCGTAGCCCTATGTAGAACCTTCATAAGAGTATCACGTTATACCACCGTCCCTCTGATCCCCCCCCCCCCGACAGCACCCCCGCGCAACTGTCGCACATTTCGCTCTCGTGGCCTTGGCGAAATTAATCTTCCGCTTTGGCAAAAGTTGCCACCGCGCGCGTTGGGTTATTAATCACGTTTCTCTTCCCGTGTCGGATCGCCATAATTCCGGGCGCAGGAGAGACCTAACTAATCACAAGGCGAGACCAATTAATTCCTGGACGATGTGAGCGCTCGTGGACCAGAGATCCACGACTGTCCGCGATGTGTGTTCTCCAGTCTCGTTTTGCCCCGTTGTTGCAGAATTGTTTTTTCTTTTCCTACAGCCCATCGCGACTGCTCGTTTTCAGGTACTTTGATGCCATATTTCGTTAGTGTATTAGCCCAGCGCGTAAATGTATGTACGGAGAAATTTTGCAAGCGCGTGCAGACTTAGCGTCGGGTGTGGTTTATGAGCAGGTGGACCAGCCATAATGCTCGAGTGGTCCGTAATTATAGACCTCGCGGCTACCTCGTTTAAGTAGCCACGGCCAAAGGGCTTCTTATTTATGTCACCGCTTGACAGCAGGTTTCGTGTACACGTGCGATTTATGATTTTTCATAAACACGATCAAACGTGAAGGAGCTCAAATCGTCGATTTATCTTTTCTCAACTTACGACGTGACTATCCTGCGCTCAAAGCCTTTGCGCCTTGGGACATTCGGTGAATCGTGAATCTACCAATTTAATTTTATTCCTTTATAAAAGGGACCGAAAAAACAGGAGCCAAAGACCGCAGGCCCCTTTTCGCAGGATATGATAAAAATTCGATTCGGTTACATCGTCGCGATTCCCGCAGGCTAGTAATAACGTGGTTCCCTCTATGGAGTTGCGAAAAATCTGTGAAAGCACGAGCACCCAGTCACAGTGATATACCGGGCTGGCAGTAATGATGCCGATCCTTCAGATAGTCCGGAAAACAGTCGCCCAATAAGCAGCTGGAATCTTGGCTCTTACCCAAACAGGAAGTAATACCACTCCTACGAGAGACCAAGAAGCCTCCGAGATACACGCGGGAGACAAGTTCCTACAACCCCCAGAGGCTGACTCCTTCCCTCTCGACTGCATGGCTGGACTGCCTCCGTGATGCAATAGCTTCCCAAGGACTAACGAGCCCTATTGTCTTCCTATGCCGATAATTATGTTGGTCGTTATTATTCTGGCACAACTGCACAAGTTCTCCCTTGAAACGATGGCTAAATTTCATGCTCGCACAAATGTTGCTCTCGAGATGTTCGTTCAGGACGAAGAAAAAAAAACCAACTCTGAAAACTTGCTCAAAAGTTTTTCCACTTTCGTTGATTTCAGAAACATAAAAAAAGCATAACGACTCGGAGCTTTTCTGCATTGGAAATTCCAATTTCTTGGACAGTTGCCTGGCTAATAAAAAAAAAAATCGTTCCGCAGGCCAACGAGCAAATGAATTTCGATCGTTAATTATTCGCTTGGTTTTATACCATCATAACAACAGCTTCCTCATGTGAAATAATATTTTCTTTTTTGCTTCATGCAAGAGTCTGTACGCCTTTGGTATTGTTGAATTTACCAAGCCAGAGATGCTGTACATCAGCTTGTATTCTTCTCGGTAAATGGTGCGAACGTTCTCGAGATAATGTAATCTTAACCACAACCATTATCCATTCGGGTAAGAAGCCCGAAGTTGCTTCCATTCGATATAGCACACAGTTCGCTGGAATGTTTCTCCCTTGAATTTATGCTCGTTGGAGGAGGCTTCAGGAGGGATGCCTTAGAAACATTACGAGCAGAGGGCAAACGAGGCTGTTTACTCATTACCATCAAATGCTATCCATCATCGTATAGTGTCACAGGCTAGATCTGCTCTCTGTTGCTCTTCACTGTCGTTTCTGAGTAGACTCAAAGCGATCTCTTTTAATGCTCCATTTCTCCAGCATCGTAAAGTCCCCCAGTATCGAAAAAAATCCCCTTGTGAAGCTTTTCACTGACAAAACAAAAATCTTTTTATCCTACGAGTCTGCACTCCTCGTTATCATCACAAAGAGCTCCATTATTGAAATGAATTCCGAAAAAGAAAATACGGAAAACGGATTCGTTAGCGAGGGCGGATTGAAAACTATAATGCGGTGATCCTCGCGACTAAAATCTATTCTGACAACTCGGCTGAAAGTTTTGCCTCGGTGGACTAAGGCGAGAGAGAAGTTTGTGAAAACTTTGGTAACTAGTTAATCCCAGCTATCGCGTTGCCGTAGCCTCGGCCTTGCCCAAGTTTAAGAGCGTTGCCCGCATCTTTCGAAGCAACGGAAATTATGGCAGACGCATCACCTTAACAAGGATATCATTTTTCCAGTGTGAAAACGACCACGAGAATAGGCAAGTTGTGGTGTCATTTTTATCTTTTACGAATACACCTCTGTTTTCGTAACAGGTTGAAAAATTGCTCTACAGGCTCCTCCGACCCAGTGCGAGGCTAATTGCGATAATGAAGGTTGGGAAAACAAAGCTCCTGCTAAAATATCAAAACTAACTTGATCTTTTTCGATCCGGTGCCTGTGCCCTCCGAATTTTTTACTCATCTGGCTCAATGGCCAGCAGAATCTGCGCCTGCATGTTTGAAAACGAGACAACGAAATAATACTCTATGTAGATCATAATGCAGTCGGCCTGGTCAGCCAATCCGCTGGAGTGTCGTCTGGCAATTGCCGGACCTTTACTGTTCCCCAAGGTGTAACACCGGCAGCAGAGTAATCGGAATACCGGGGCGGATCGTATAATGCACGGTGCATAGTCCTTGTAGTAGCGAGGGCGCGAAACGGATTCATCGTTGGTATATATAGGATCCGGATTGGCGAGCGGCTAATTGAATTGTTGAGCTTATTTTCCACGATCCATTTTCCGGTTAGAGCGAGCAAACATTCCGCCGGTACAAATCTCCAAATCCCACGTTTCTCCTGGTGGTAAGAAATCCTGGGCGAAAAAACCAGATATTTACGACGCTGTTATCAGGGGGTCAGAGTCGAGACAAAGTATCGTCAGCCCATAAAAAACTGGAAATTTCTTCTTTTTTCCCTCGAGGATATACTCCGCGCGAAACAATAGAGCCAACTTGTCTGCGAATCGTAAAGACGTTATGATCCGAGAAAAAGAGTGTAACATTGTGGAATTGCGAGTATAGCGAGATGGTTCGTGAGCAAACGGTCTATGTCGGGCGATTCGGTCGTGATGACGATAAACGAGAAGCTAAATGTACGCTGGAGCAATAGCGCGACGAGGAATAAAGCAGAGAAACGAAAAAAAAAAACAAGATAGAACGTGGCGAGTTAACGAAACGAACGAGCAGAGACGACCTTTTGTTCGAGTTGCACAGAAAACTGAGATGAGCACCGAATGAACCGTTGTCTTCGAAAGATATCGACCAGACTCGATTCTTATGCTCTCCGCTTCGGGTCCTCCAACTTTTTAGTTTCCCGCCCCTCGCCCATGTCCTTTCTTGTGGAAATGGACGATAAATCGACTGAGCAAATCATTCACTTTGTCAATCACGTATCAGTGCAAAAAAAATCTTTCCCGACGCGTTAATTTCCAGCTTTTTATAATTTCAAGTCCTTTTTTTTATTAATCGCTCTCTGCATCTGAGTTTACTATCGTGTGGGTTAATATATGGAAAAAATAATTCACCTCGTGGTGTTTTAGAAGCAGCCACAATCTTAGAGATAGTGAATAACACGTTTAGCAACAGACTTCCTTGTATTCAGTCTGCAGGCAAACGCTTCGAGCTCGTGAATATTTATACGAAACAGTGGCGAGAGAATCAAAGTGTATAAATATGGAATGATGACGAATAGGCGAGCGTATGTTGCATGCGCCCTCATATTTTTTATTCCTGGGCAAAAAGAGAGTATGCTCGCGACCTCGACGATATACGAACGTACAACGTGTAGTCAGTCGTTAAAACTAACATCCGAGGCGACTCGTTAAACACGTAGGATAATGGCCACTAGCAAAGTTATACAGTCAAATGACTGTGGAGCAAAAAAAAAGTAGGTTTCAGAGGATCGACCGCAGTTGATACGCTTGCAGCCCTTGCATGCATTTTTTTTCCCTACCATTTCGTTGAATTCCCAGGGGATGGTTTCACTCGTTCTCGGTCGATTGGCGTTCGACGCAGGGATATTCACTTGCTCGGACAACGAAAGAGGCTGACCAGGGGTGTGAGTTTTGTCGAAATCAGGTCCCGATATCGGCGATGACTGGTTGCAGGCTCGACCACAAACCGGCCAGTATCATATCCCCGTCAATTCTGTTTCTCGCTCATCCTCTGAATTCACTAAATCGCGTTTTTCGTCCTTATCGCCTCTTCCGGTGCTTCTCCCCCCCCCCCCCCTCCTCCAGAACTTGGTCTGCCATTCACCCAACTCAACACAACGTCGCAGCAGGATCCCCCGTTGTCCTGATGACTCGTAAACCAACGCGAATTTCTTGCCGGACCATTTCGGTCTCGTACTACTTGCGATTCGCTTCATGCTGCACGTGACTCCGTTTGGCGTAAACGAGCAGACTTGTATAATGCCGAGAACCAAACAAAGTGACAGCTATTACGACACACCGCATGTGACCTGTTTTTCCCAACGGTGTAGCCATTGCGCCATACAAAAATTTCATTCATCTCCAGATTGAACCCTCCGTGTATGATGGTTCACTGCTGTCGGTCACGGCGAAGGGAATTTTTCTATCAAATTTGCGCGGATTTTGCTCGCAGTCGTTGAAAATCTTTGCGTGGGTATATATTTCTGAAATCCTCTCCGTGTAAGTGTTTCGCGTGCGTCTGAGAGGCTGCGCTTGAATGTCCTGGAGATTCGATTGATTTACGAGAAAGCTCGTGAAACGAACGCGCATTGTGTCGCATTTCTGGAGCAACGACCCAGCAGGACACAGGATACACGTGGACAATATCTGTTTGTATTGATGTTTGTCGAGAAGGAGTAATTATCCATTCATCGAGGAGCTCCACTGGCCGTAGATAATGTCGGCAGGCTTCAAGGGACTATAGACGATATTAATCAGTGACGGCGGGTGGCGTTTGAAACGAAGATGGACAGCTCGGAGACTCCGTGGCTGTTTCATCCCAAACGTATATGTGTATATCGTCACGTGTGATCAATTCGTTTTTTACGAGCGTGTACGTTAACAATCGAACAAACGACGCACTCGATCGGACACGGAATTATTTCATTAGACAGAAAGTTTTGCGAATCAGCGGTTAATGGACGAGTCTATCAGCGGCTCTTCATTCATTTCGATCAATCGATAATCCCACGACCCCTCGAAAAAAGGCATGAAAAAGGAAACGAATATCCTTTCATATTCACCATAACAAAAATAATGGAACGAGCCAACGTTCCCTAATTTATTACATCGATCTAAAGAGTCGTGTTTTTGTTTGTTCCCAGGTGCAAAGAACCAGGTCGTTATCGTAAGGATCTTCCAGCTACTGCCGTCATCATATGCTTTCACAATGAGGCGTGGTCCGTGCTTTTACGAACTGTCCATTCGGTTCTCGATAGATCGCCCGATCATCTCATTCAAGAAATCATTCTCGTCGACGATTTCTCCGATATGCGTAAGTTAATTAATTATTTTTATCTCTTTGGAATAGCGATGATGAGCCATTTTTTTTTTTTGGTAATGATCGAAGCGACTAAAGAAATTTGAGAGGTTGAAACAGGATGTCGGGTTATAAATTTAGCCGAAATAGGTTGTTTCCGGGTCATGCGGAGGGTAGCTCGACGCATATAACTGTCCCAAACCCCTTATACGTGTGTGCGAATGTATATATTTATGGGTTTCATGTACGTATCGTTGCTCATCAGCCTCTACGAGCGTTCACTTTCCGGACTTTCTAGTAACGGTACATAGACAAATGCCCGAATGATCCTCGCGTCGGTGATTTGTTGCAACGGCTGGTCTCCACCCTTCCGCGTGTTATCGATTAATCGCGATCTATCACGTGCCTCCGCGTAACGCGACCTACTTGCTGTGGCATTAACCGAACGTTCTCGCGAGCGAGCGACCGCTTGGAGAATCGATGACGAAGCTGAAAGCTCGACTCGACAATCTTTTTCAAGGGAGGTCAAAAAAAAATTGCTTTTTCCATGCCTTCGCATCCTTCACCGCGGCTGCCAATATTTTACCCAACGATCCAATTCGATAATGATATCAAAAAATAAAATGAAGAGAAAAAAGCAGGAAAAATTCTCGACGAGCAGCGTTCTATGTATTTGAATATTTGTTTATTGATTAAATGACAACCGAGCGACCAGCCGGATGAGTTGTGTCAGTTAGTCGAACCAATTGAGTTTCCAAGTTCGTAGACACGAAGGACGACGATGTGAAGAAGAAGTGCGATGATTATTAGACTCGCGCGCGCCAAGGGGATGTTTGAAAACGACGAGTGGGCGATGCGAGACCCGAGGGAGCGGTTGAAACAGCCCAGATTTTCCCTACGACGTCTCTAGCTCTTGTTTTTTCATTTTCGAGATAAACCAACTCCACTGTTCTGGATACGAGGGTGATGCCAACATTTTTATTACGATACAAATATTAAACCGCCGTATCTACGACTTTTTAAAGTCCGATAAATCTACTTGATACGGTAAACGGTAAAAATATATTCTACACAGCGCACGAGGTCACAAAAACATGGCGTCTTTTAACTACACGAACATCGTTACCATAGATATGCTCGCGGTATATACACCGACCCAATATATATAATGGGAAAAAGCTTCATAAACACGTATACAGGCAGCTTTCACCTACGACTTTTTAAAACTCGCCCCCGCCTCTCGGTTCTTTAACTTTTTTATCATATTAGTCCACGGACACGTGTACAGGGGGGTCAAAAACTTATCAAAGTCTTTTAGGCTTTCTACACTGAGAGAAAAGACACTGGTTCTCGATACAATACACGTATTATTAGACGCTCTATGGTTAAATTTACCATAAAAAATTGTCAGCACAACTATATTATAGTTGATTATACTATACTGTATTTGTATAATAATTTAATTGTATTATTGTCACCTAAATATGGTAATCTGAACCAAAAATTTCTCTGAGTGTATTATCTTCCACAAATTTCGTCAATTTTTACTCGAACGAGACAAATTCCTCGTAAATCATCCAGCGTTTTTGCTTCGAGCTTTCCTAACGCGTTTTATGAATCAAATTATCGCCTCACTGAAAAGAAAATTTTGTTGGATACGTTTGGCTAAACTTTTTTTGAAAAATCACAAAAATTTTGTCATCGCAGCGAGTAATATTCTAAAAAGTTTCTTCGAAAAGTCAATTTTGGTCATACCAATCGTAAATTTTGCTGTCAGTTCCGATATAAATAAAAAAAAATTATCAAAATAACGAAAATTTTGGAATTATCCAAAAATATTTAGTTCACCCTATTCAACATGTCGACGTTTTCTGACAAAATTTAATTTTCTATCGATCGTTTCTAAAAACATAATTATAAATATATTCCGCGTTATTCTTCATATTTTGTGGTACGAAATAATTTTGAGCTTCGCTGTATGAACGTAGACTTCATCGCAATAGCAATTCCTACGAGAATCCGATGAAGCTGATTGTTTCATCACGAAACAAAGGGGTTGGCATTAAAGTTTTTACCATCGTCTCTTGATCCACTCGATTGCTGGCTCATATCGCGTTTCGCTGGAGTTTCTTGCGTCGGTATCGAACGCTTCTTTTCCTAGTCCACGTTATACTGCCTGAATAAAGAATGATTTTCATTTCGCGCTGCCGTTACTTCGTAGTCCACTGGAAAAAGGGGTTTTGCTGCTCCCTGGCATATCAGCAGCAGCAGCAGCAACAGCATGAGATCTCTATTGTATTAAACGCATACATTGTAGATTCATACATGTTACCGGTTCGACGTATCACTATAGGAGAACGATTGAATCGTTGGAGAGCGAACGGCATGTAACGGATAGATAACGATACATGACTGGGTAATGGAACACCATGATAGGACGAGGCAGAGTCGAGCCCTTCATTGTTCTATGTGAACACACACACTCCATCCTTGTGTTTCTCATCTCACGCACCCGGGGGGGGGGCCCTTGCTCTCTGTCTATCATTTTCTCCTGTTCTCCCGTGATTCCCAACTCTACGCCAGTTATGCATGCCTACCATTCCCAGGATATGAATTTCAAACGAAAATTTCATACGAATATTCATACGCCATTACACCAACCATTCGTATCCTCCGACTGTGCCGAGCTATGCTCATTTTCTTCACGTTTTTTACATCCCAATACAATAAACGTATGCACGTCCATCGCAATTGTTCCCATTTTAAAATCTCCATTACGAACTCGTCGTACGAATATTTTATACCATTTTTTAACTTCATTAGCAAGCGCATTTGCCTTTCACATATGTATGCTCAGTTCGATTTAACTTTTTTCCAATGGAGATCTCTACAATTCATTAATTACTCCTCGACTGATGGACCATTCACAAGTTAAAGGGATTACTGACTGATATATGAGAGCGAACTGCACAAAGTTAATCGAAGCGACTCTATTTTTTGACTGGCAATTTCGTATTCAATCTTTTTAATTAAAAATTGCTGATCCCAAAGTCCCTGATAGAATTTGAAATATCGAGATTCATTTGCTGATGCGGTGATTTAAATTTCCTTGAAAATTTGCAGTGCTTATGGCTCAGAATCAGATTTTTTTTCTCCAATATTTTATCGAATATTCTCGAACAGTTTTTCCGATGTATACGCAGGAAAAATTAGGAATTCATCATTTTAAACGAATTTTCAGCTCATCTCAAACGCCAACTGGACGATTACATGATGAATTATCCGAAAGTCAAAATAATAAGAGCGAAAAAGCGCGAGGGTCTTATAAGGGCTCGTCTCCTTGGTGCCGAAGCTGCGACCGCTCCTGTTCTCACGTATCTTGACAGTCATTGCGAGTGCACCGAAGGCTGGCTCGAACCACTGGTCGATCGTATAGCGCGGGATCCAACAACCGTGGTATGTCCTGTTATCGACGTTATTGACGATACCACACTCGAATATCACTGGCGTGATTCCGGCGGTGTTAACGTTGGTGGTTTCGACTGGAATCTGCAGGTAAGAACTTTTTTTTTATCCGTTTTTCTTCTGTTGAGCTTTTTTTTTCTCCTGACTGATCCCTACACATTTTTTTCCGGATCGTCCTAATATGATTGTGAACGGAAGTTTTATCGACCTCGGAAGCCTCTGGAATGAATAAAATCCCGAATTTTTTAAACGTCCCTTGCACTGAAAAGAAATTTTTGTTCGACGCGTTCGACTAAACATTTTTTGAATGATGAGAAAAAATTTTGTCATTGCAGCGAGAAATATTCTGGAAAGGCTCTTTGAAAAGTAAATTTTTGTCATTCGAATCGTAAATTCATCTGACAGTTCCGTTAGAAATCAAAAATATTGTCAAAATTTGGAAATTATCCAAAAATATTCAGTTCAACAAAATATCGAAGTTTTTCGACAAAATTTCATTTTCAGTGCGTGAAAATGCCGATCTAACGAAAAAAAGTGAAGGATGAGATTCAAGAAAGTTGAAAGTTTCATTTATCAAATTTGTTCCGCTGCATTGACAGAATTTTCATGCATTTTCCACTACATCCGTCTTCTTTTCGTTTTGTTCTAGAACGTCGTTCATTACTTTTTCTTCAATCTTTCCGATTCGTTCGTAACACGTGCTCGCTATCGCATTTATCATGAGATTTTTGTTTATCTATCAGTTCAACTGGCACGCTGTGCCGGAACGTGAGAAAAAGAGGCACGAGAATTCTGCCGAACCCGTTTGGTCGCCAACCATGGCCGGTGGTCTTTTTTCCATTGATCGTGCTTTCTTCGAACGTCTTGGAACTTACGACAGTGGCTTCGACATCTGGGGTGGCGAGAATCTTGAACTTTCCTTCAAAACGTGGATGTGCGGAGGTACGCATTTTTTTCCCCTCCATTTTTTGTGCACAGCTGTTTAAGATCGCACGTTTTAGCAATAAAGAAAAAAAAACGTGCCAAAGTGGAGGGGAAATGATTGATTAAAAAATTGACAACATCCATCAAATATTTATTGACAGTATTTTTCCTTTTGAAATAAACTCAAAGATTTTTGACGAAATGTTTGAAAATTTAATTCACATCTATGGAAAATGTTACTTTTTTTTTTTTTTGAAATTTCGACTCCACCTTCGTGTATCGTTGGTGGGAGATGGAATGTCTCGCATATATTTTTCCACTAGAAAATCGCGAGCTTTCGAAGCGTCGGAGTTGAAAAATTCTCCGAGAGCTTATTATTCACAAGCAACTGCTCCGAAAACCCTTGACGTCATGTGCCTCCACACACTAACTTTCTCTCTCTCGCTCGCTCGCTCTCACTCTCTTCCTCTCGGTCTCTTACCTCTATTCTCGACACACACATACAGGTACTCTTGAAATCGTGCCTTGCTCACACGTGGGACACATCTTCAGAAAGCGCTCGCCGTACAAGTGGCGAAGCGGCGTGAACGTGCTCAAGAGGAACAGCATAAGGCTGAGCGAAGTGTGGCTGGACGAGTACGCCAAGTACTACTATCAGAGAATAGGTCACGACAAGGTGAGTATGCATACGAAACTCTACTTTTCATATTTTTTTCCATTATATTTCGCAAACTCGATATTCCCACGAAATATCGACGAAAAACTTTTCTCCCCATTTTTATTTTACTTTTCAGCTCGATAAAAAAATTATTTACCAATAAAATTCACAACCGTGAGAAATTCATGCGTTCCATTCGTTTTCCAATTCATAAATTCACGAAAAATCGATTTGTTGCTTCCTAAACGTTCAATAAATGGGGAAGAAAAATTAGAGAAAATTTTACACATTTTTCGAATGATTTTTCTTTGCTAATTATTAATTATTATTATAGGGCAATTACGGTGACGTATCCGATCGAAAAGCCCTGAGGAAAAAGCTCAAGTGCAAATCCTTCAAGTGGTATCTCGACAACGTGTATCCGGAGCTTTTCATCCCGGGTGAAGCGGTCGCTTCCGGCGAGGTAAGAACATGGAAACTCTTAACCTTTTATGAAGAAGCTTTTTATCAATGTTCCAGGGGCAATTATAGAGTAAAAAAGAAGCGGACTTGGAGATTTGGCGAATCTGATTCAGCGAGGATTCATTGTATGCAAATTTCAATGCAATTTCAGAGTTTTTTAAATTGTACTCTTTTCATACGTGAGAGAGAATTCGATGTGGAATTCAGCTCGCGGCACGAAGGTTTTCATTTGGCAGAGTAATTTATAAGCTCGTGTTTTTTTTCGAAATGTGGGATTGATGCAAACCTTTTTTATGCTTTTTAAGGACGAATCGCGTTCGTACTCAATCCCGGTCAGGTGTTGGGGCAATCCCTATTTTTCATTTACTCTCCACAAGTTTTACTTTCATTTTGTTCGCAACAGCAAAAACTCGTAACATCCCGGAGCAAAAAAAAAAAAAAAAATTGGGAATAAATGCGAGCGAACGAGAAATACATTTTGCTTACGTTTTTTCGTACGTACATCAAATTTTTTTTGGAGAACTCGAGCCAACACACTATCGCATCGAAAACAACCGTTTCGTCGTTGCCGTAACGCTGACCCAACGGAACTTATGTTTCTCCTGAACCCCCATTTTCTAACTCGCCCGTCACTCGCGCTTTTTCCTCACTTTTATTTTGCTCCTCCGTCGCTTCTCTTTCTACCGGTATTTATCGTCGCCTTCCGTCTTCCTTTCTCACAACGGTTATAATCCCCCATTTCGGATATTCTACCGTTCTTTCCAGTTACCGAGTAAATCACGCGCGAGGTTTCACCCTCACATCCCGAGGGAATTTACAGTTAGCACCGCATGGAAAGCTTCTCTTTCTTTCTTGCTCTCTCACTCTCGTTCCGTTGTTTTTCTTGACATCCTTTTGCTCTCAAGCAAAAGTACAACTTGCCATGTGCCTTATACTCTTCCGTCTGCTTCCCTTTCTAATTTCCGGTGTAAGGTTTTGCTCCTCGTTAAATAATAACCCAGTGAGGAAAAATTTACCGCGGGTTTTCCAATTGAGAGCTTTTTCCGTGCCGGAAACTCAATTTGCTTCATTCACTTCCGGTTGTCGGTGCAATTTTCGAGTTAATTTTTGTCCTCGACGTCAATCAATCAATTAATCCCCTACAGATACGCTGCGGGTCTTTTTGCGGAAAACCCGACGCGATTAATCGAATTTCCAGAAAAATAATACGAGTCCAATTTTGTTTTTAATTGCTGGAATAATTTTCCAGCGATTTTCCCCCTTTATTTACTCAGCATGTCACCGAGAGCTGGAAATTGTGAAGGGGTGGGAATCACTCGAGTTTGGGCGTAAATATAACTTGGAGACGAAATTTAGCATTTACGAATTTTCGTAAATTTATTACGACGCGATGGTGGAAAGTCTCGTTTTAAATCCATGAATTCTGCAGGACTTTTGATCCTCTTTTTTGTTTATGCATAACTTATATCTCATCCATCTGCGGGTGAAAGCTTTCGTGCCGTTTTAATAAACCATATTTTTCATTTCGTATTTACGTTTTTTTTCACTTTCAGGCTACGTAGATTTTTTCGTGTGTGAATTTGTGTGTATATTTTTTTCCTACTCTCTTCTCGTTAAGTCCCCCGCAGCTAATAATGCACCGGAGTCAGAGGCGAGTCCCTCCAGGCAGTTTGGAAGTTTTTTTTCGAGCTGGGTGTGCGAACCCGGTAGTGAATCATAAATCTTCGAGAGAGGGTTTTTTCATTCGTCGTTTTCGTTTTTGTTTTTTTTTCAATTTCGCAGCGGACTATCCCACGATGCAGACAACGAGAAGAGAAGTTCGTCTCCTGCCATAGTTTGCTGAGAGATATAGAACGAAAGTCTCTCAAACTGCAACGAATGCGAAATTTTCTCCGACACCAAAGAAATCGTGATTGCTGACCAAACTTCTGCTTGTCCCACAGATATATATATTTATTGCCCATAGAGAAAGAGGATGATAATTCGAAAACCTTCTTCGGATATTCGTCGAGCTTGCAATCGTGAATCGAGCATTTTTACAAATTCCATCCAAGTATTTTTGATTACGAACCTGACAAAAGTTGCAAATAACGTCCAACAAGACCGGAACATTTTCATTTTGATTCATTAGCCACAGTCTTGTGCATGGAACGCCAAGTTATAAACTGCAACGCTTGTGTTTCAATATTATCAACGAAAATTGAGCGCAGCTCGTAAATTTTCTGAGCCAAGTAACAGATTGGAATTTGTTGGCAAATTGTCCGGCAGATATTTGCCTTTTATTGCATGAATTCGAGGAAGCAAGCGCACAGACTTTTTATCAGAGATCCGTGTACGCGCTCACCGTATAAATTGGAAGAAGAGTAATAATTGAAATTGCCATCCTCTATTCGATACACCAAAAATATGAAGCTTTTTATAATATTTGCAACTACTATGAAAGGGCCCCAATGAGAATCGCTGCTTTCCTTTCTCCCTTCATCAACCATCCATGAGAATATTTTTTCGCCAGCAGAGAATATCATATTTGCGCGTGCTCCAGTTTTGCATACGTCCAAAGAGACAACCCATGTGACAGGATCTCGCGTTTACCCCCGGGCAGTGCTCCAAATACGGGGACTAGAAAAATTCTCGAGTGGAGAGTAAAAAGAGAAAAAAAAATCAAATTCGTAACGTCCTCGAACTACTGTCCACGTATCATTTCGTCATGGTCGATCCTTTTCATCCAGACCAGCCAGACATTCGAGTTGCTGAACAAATTGAATGCACGTCTCTGATAATCCTGTAGTTTATCTTTGCTTTGTTTTTTTTTTTTTTAATTTATACAATTTTTCTCGATTCATCGAGCCTTCCAGGTGACTGAGCACATCCTAGCGGAGCTGATTCGCGTCGGGTATCGAAATACGTTGCTCGGAAAAATGATGGTTTTTCAATCAATTTCCACACTGATCGAATTTGCAGAGATTGAGCGAAACTTTATATTTTTCGCAACACCGCACCTTTGTTTTTACATTTTTGTATCAATTCCATTTGATAATTCGTGATATATTTGGTGGCTAAGTTGTACTAACCAAAACCGATGAAAACTAACCACGACAGGTTCGCAATCTGGGCGAGGGAGGAAACACGTGTCTCGACTCACCGGCTCGCAAGGCTGACTTGCACAAACCCGCCGGACTCTATCCTTGCCATCGACAGGGCGGCAACCAGGTAGATCGATCAAAAGAAATACGAAAATCGAATGTAGCAAAAGAAACGACGCCGCTCATCCCAAATTACAGGCTATCCGGCACTAAACCCGCTACGAAATTCCATCATTTTCATTGTTCAATGTGCCTACGCGTGTTCCGTGTCTGCTATTTTTATACACGATGAAAAATTGTCTATTCCATCAGCCAAATATTCACCGAAATCTCATATTTTTTGGGATTTATCAGTTAAATATTTATTGCTCGATGGCTTGAATGAGTTCACAATTTTTCCATTTTTTTTTTTTCTCATTTTGTGTTTCATATGCTTTTATTTTTTGAGCTAGCCTAATTTTGTACAGCCTAACATTCGAATTTTTGCACAGAAAAAAATTGCGTTCTGCAGAATCGAGCTTTTGAGCACAATTTGTACATTTTTAGGATAATTTTGTTTATTGCCGTTGTAAATAATATGCACAGACGAGACGCTCGAGAATAACGAAACGAAAAATTATTATTTCAAGCGAAAATATTAATTTTCATACGTAATTTTTTTCTCTGTGATTATTACGAGGAGAGTCGATTTCGCCAACAACTTTCGTGTTGTTTCCCAGAGTTTGTTTCAATTTTGACGTGACTTTGTCGTCCCAGGGGGGAAGACAAAAACGGAAGGACGCGATACGTCGATGTAAACGATCGTCTCGATGATTTATGTGAATTTATTGTGAAAGGCAAAGATAAAAAGAAAATTGTTGTCGTTGAAAAAATCGGTAAATTCTTGATGAATTTTAACGCAGATAAGACAACTCGATAGCGACGTGTGTATAGACTCGCCAGGAAAACCGGAAGACCTGCACCAGCCGGTTGGCCTGTGGCCTTGTCACCGTCAAGGCGGCAATCAGGTACACGCACGGTTGCACGTTCGACGAAATACAAAACGACTAAGAAAGCCAATTAAACAAATTTTTTTAACGCGTCCAATTTTTTAACTCCTTCGGGTTTAATTGGTGTCAAATTTTCCGTTAATTCTCTCATTTTATACTCTAATGGGTTCAAGGCTTTGGGTGTAGACTCGAATAATAACTTACCTTATCGGTTTCTTGGTCGATGCGATGCAATTATTCTGCAACGATAGCTTTTCGGACTAATTGTAGTGAATTTTTCGTTTTTATTTACACATTTAGCTCGAAAAATTGCGCCTCGAATTTCGAATATTAATTCAATCGTCCCAACAGAATTTCATCCACAATATTCGAGACAACTTAGTCAATAAACTCATCCGTAATTTCAATATTTTGCAATAGTCGAGAAACAATGACAAGTTTCTCGAAATACGTTGCTTGTTCGAGATGTTCCAATTGAATATGGCAACAAATTTTCAAGCCCTAACGCTACATGAATAATGACGATCCATGAATAGCAAAGTACACAGCCTGAAGTTTCAAAATTAGTCAACTCTCTGGGATAGGGTTGAGTTGCAATTGCTCGGCTGCAGGACATATTCGTTGTACTAACGAAATATGTGTCCTGTGTCACACTGACAAACTTTCAACTCTCCAATTTCCTACTATTTGCAATAAAATTTGTTACTTTGAAGTAGAAACAAAATGCCGTAACGAACCTCGACAGGAAAGTTAGAGTTTTAATTATTGGTCGAAACTCCAACCTCGATCAACGTTGATTGCATTTTTTTTTACCAGAAAAAAAGCCAGTCCATTTTTTGATTGTTGCATCGCGCTAATTATTTCAATTTTTTTTTCTCCAACTCGCGGTAAAAGAAGCTCCGAACAATTCGTGGCTAATTAAAACTTTTCACAACTTTTCGAATATTTTCATTGAAAAAAAAAACATGGTGAATTATGCAGCCGACGAGCAATTCTTCGTGATTTACAGATGCAACATCGCGTCGTTCTTTTGCCTGCTGAACTGACTGACAAATTTGATCACAATCAACGTCCTTTGTAGTTTTTTTTTGTTTTTGTTTTTTTTATCACCGGGACTATCGTTAATGAGCCATTAGGTAGCGTCGGAGAGAGCTTGAGCGAAAAATAGTAAACGTAACTTTGTCGGATGCTAGAGAAGAATTGAATTGTTCGTCTGTGCTGGAAACTCTGTACTTGTCAGATTTACACACTGTCGGTTTCCGGTTACCTCATCAGAGACGCATATGGAGGTTGAGAGTCGTGCGTTGGCGAGTTTCTGTCCCGTTTGCACATTCTACATCCCTTTCTATGTACTCACATTTGCGATAATTGCAGGTAACTAGTTGCGTACAAAAACGCAATCAGTCCTCGAGTTGCACACACGCCCAACATATATCTATGTACAAATCGTCCGTGCGTCTCGCTCTCTTTAGTCAAAGCACCACTTTAATTTGCGTATTTACTCTTGCAATTAAGCTTTCGTTCGCGGTAATTACTCTTTTAGCCGTACGCCAACATACACCAAGAAAATGACACTGGTCTCGACGGTCACTAACAAAACGACCAAATTCAAATCCGCTCAAAACCACAAACAAGCTTTTCCCTCTCTTGGAAATAAACTTACTTATCTCACGAAATTTCTATGTTCCCGATTTTTCACCCACGCAAGTTTTTTTCCAACGAAATTCCGTCCTTTGAAATCAGCAAACGGAAAATAAGTAGAAAAAATCGGAGAGCACTGTCATTTTCATGCAAAGACTAAAGCTTGACCAATTAATCTTTTTGCAACGAGACCAAGGACGTGAAAAATCAGCCACACTTTGTTTTATTCCATTTCGGGAATGAGAAACTTTTATTAGAACGGGTTTTGTCAAAATCCAATAAATGCCGAGAATTTCAAACAGACGCGAACCGAACACGAGTTCAGATACACGAATCCCCAGGATATTTCATTCAATCCAGATTTTCATTGACTCGAAGAATGACGTAGACGTTATTGAACAGGCAATAAAAAGCTGAACGTCATGTGGGCGAATTCTCTAAACTCCGTTGACAAATATTCCGATCGTAAGTTTACGCTTCCTCCCTGGGACTCCGCAATAACAAATCTCGGATGAAACACAGCGAAAAAATATGATTTGCTATTTAATACTAACATTTCTAAACACTCGAGATTTTGGAGTTCTCAAACTGAACGCTTGGTCCATAACAATTCGTGATTTGACGAAAAGGAAACTTTAATTACGCTTAAAATAGTCACGATGACTTTTAATTCTTAATAGCTAAGGCATCCAAAACGACTTTATTTAGGGTCTTTTCGAAATTTTCTATAAACGTCCTTGGCACCAAAACTGACAGTTTTGTCCTATGAAGACAAATTTTCTGAACTTTAGAATTTGAGATATTTAATTTACAATTTTTTATTTTCCTCATGTTGACGCCTGTCAATTAGAACGTTTCGTTGAAAAGTTGCAAAGAAATGTATTCAGGATTTTTCTTGCCGATAGTCAGAAAATGGAAAAGTATAAAATGGGAAATTAAATATCTCAAATTTTTGACGTCAGAGAATATTTCGTAGGAGAAAATTGTTGGTTTTTGTGTGGAGAATATTCATACAAAATTATTGAAGAATCCTAAATAAAGTAATTTTGTGATGGTAATACGTTAATGGTGGGTTTGGTTTCATGTGGAATATTTTATAATATTCTCTCTTTGAGACGCTTCAAAGGAAGAATTAACCCGAGCGCTTAGGCTTTAATGGATGGGAATTTAATAATAGCCAGAAATTGCACGAAATCCTATCGAACCTGCTTCCCTCATCATGTCCTGATGAAATAATTGCTTAGCCAAGAAACTTGCACATTCAAATTGAAAAGTCATTCAATTAGTTTTCATCAAAGCCTGCTCGATTATAAAAAACTTTTTAATCGAATTGATCACAATCCGATAATTACATAATTTTTTCATTACATAATGGAGAATTACAAATTTCCTTGTGCGAGTAATATTTTTCTGATGACTTTTCAATTGAATTTCGTGCGAATCGTTGCTTGTTCGGCTTTTGTAATTTTAAGAACGACAAATTAGTTCCATTATGATTTATCAAGAAGATATTTCTGGCACGTTCTCAGAAAAGGGAAGCTCGAACGAAATTGTATGCGAAATTGAAGCGGTTCGAGATAAATCTTATTATGGGTGATTATCATTCGAGGGTAAACCACTGATCGGACATTACCTTAATTCACATTATCTCTGGTCGAAATTTATTGATGTCCAATACTCATCCATTCGACTTCACGTAATTACCATTAATTAAAAATTACGCTCTACTGAGAGAAGACTCTGGTTGAAACCGCGAATAATTTCCCCTCGTTTTCCTGGGCGGAAATTACTTTTCAAAGTATAAACTAGATCGTGGTGCTGGAAAATTTTCGATAACCGAGAATATTCTGTGGAATTTTTGGTCTACCCGTCTGCTGAATTTAGTCTTTATCAAGAACTTTCGAGATTATAAAATTCCGTTGTAGTTAACAAAGCAGAGGGAAATCATATTTGTTTAGAGAATTGATCGCAGTTTGTGCTGCAAGTTGATGGAAAAAATATTTTTTTTAAATATGAACAATATTGAGAAAAATACAGCCGATAAAAAAGCTCCTGCTTTACATTTAAATTGCTTTGTTTGAAAAAATGTTCAGAGCATCATTTCCGCCCCGATATTTCGCATACATTTTTGCCACCGACAAATACGAACTTTGCTGACCCTTTGATTTTATTTCTCAAATTTAACTCGAACTTTCTACATAACGTGTAGAATTAAATACCTCTTTGAAATATCTCATGGAATTTTCCTTTCCCACCGAACATGCCAGAACTGTCGGTCACTTTATCAGGCACTTGAATCGCCAAATTTCACGTTTTAACAACGATCGCTTTTGTTCTCTCTAGTACTGGATGCTGAGCAAAACTGGAGAAATTCGTAGAGATGAATCCTGCCTGGACTACAGTGGAACAGACGTCATACTTTATCCCTGTCACGGAAGCAAGGGCAATCAACACTGGATTTATAATTCTCAGGTTAATTACGATTATTCCATAATTTAATTAAATTCCATAGGAAAATTATCAGTCACATGATTCGATCGAGTTTCGGCGTAAATTCATAATATTCCTGGCTCCATCTATCGGGATTTGAATGTTTTTTTTCCCTCTACTCCAAAATCGAGCGCACTTATACGTTGAAAAAGAAAAAGTAGCGAAAACAAAATGTTTCTGGGGAATAAGGAATTTAAAAAATGTTGTAAATTTTCAGACGAAACAAATAAGGCATGGGAGCAGTGACAAGTGTCTGGCAATAACGGAGAGCAAGCAGCGTTTGTTGATGGAGGAATGTACGTCTTCGTCGTTGAGACAGAAATGGTCGTTCGAGAATTACGATCCATCGAAGCTGTGATATAGCGTTTTCTCGCATCATCAGATAAACCAAAATCGTGATAACGATAAGGAGGACGCTTGGTGGTTAACCGATCGACGTTACATCTCCATAAACGAACATTTTGATGGGTTGATAGAGGCGAGATAGGTCGTTGAAATAGTGCGTTGATGGTAAACGCGGTATATATCAATGGCAACGTTTGTGAGAATATTCGCTGAGCGTTACAACGTAAATTGGAATTGAAAATCGTTGGGAAATGAGAGTTTTAAGTATCGACTCGAAAATCTGGTCAAATTCCATATAAATCGATGAAAAATTCTCGATATTCGCAAGCTGATTATATTCCCTGGTTATCATTATTTTGATACGCTATAAAAAAAATCTATCGTAAAGATCAGGCTTGAATTCGGATTCTCTAGATCGGATATTGTCGAGTCAGCGAGCAAAGTCCTCCAACGACGTTTTATATGCATATCAACATTATATATCATGGTTTACATTATATACATTGTATATATGTATGAAGTCGTAGTTCGAGGATGGAAATCGATGTTTTCTCCGACGTCTCAATTTCAATAATATCCTCTGGCACATACATGAAAGTTTATTCTATATGCCAGTCTGTTAGGATTCAAGTTCCCAACGTCAGGCAGATTCGATTCCAAAATATTATACGAATATTTGTCTCAATGGTTAAAGAACGAGTCTTCTCGATTCTTGCCTTCCAAGTTTCGCGGACAAACTCCAAAAGTAATTATGGGCTAACTTCCTCGAGGTAGATGTTCATTTTATTTTTATATCGCTCGAAAAGGCACTAAAATCCCCGAAGATTCTCGTGTCCAATGAAAACCTCTCGTCACTGAGATAATAAAATAACATCGTCTATTTGCATGCAAATTATTTATCATTAATTTCGCTGTTATTCGTTGGAAATGAATTTATTTTCGACTGCAATTCGTCAGAGTCATTCGTTTTGAAAATTAATATTTTTAATCGAAAAAATTCTATTAAAATGTTTTATTCCCGTATGAAATTTAACGAACAATTATTATTTTACATTTTTAATGAATTTGCGAAGGTGGAATCGGATGAAATTCAGTTTCTTTCAGTTACGAGACGTTTTCATTATCAACAGTGAAAATATTTACGTCGTGCTTTGCTCATACGCACAGAATATTGAATTTCTGTAAACAATAAGAATTATTATAAGGAACGACGTAAAAAGTCAAGGTTTTGTTTATACATTTGAGTCCATGGGACACCCCAAGTTTTAGCATGAAAAAAGAGAGGAAAATTCAATCACATTGAGATTTAGAATAGAGATTCAAACGTTATACATATCTATTTGTGTTTTTTCTCTCGTTGAAAGGCGAAGAGAAAATAATCGTGCTGTCACTGCCGATCGTGGACGATTGAGCGGATTTGTTGGTTGGATTTTGTGTTTCTATATAAAATTCTGTTTCTAAATAAAAATAAGCTCGTGAGAATTCGCAATGCCAAATTCACGGGGTGAGTGAAGAGATTATTATCGAATGTTGTAAATACGAAAGGACACAAAATGGAGGAGGGAAGATGTATTTATTGTCCATATTTCTTCCAGATTTCGTTTAGATTGTAAGAAGTTTATAATCCGAAATGTATTCAACATTGCATCCAAGTATTTCCCCATTTAAAACAATTATTTTGTCATTTAAATCGTTTTCAACGAGTTATTTTTTCCATTTTTACTCGCACCGAAACATCAACGAATGAGAATCATTTTCGTAGCAAGCTGTGACGATCTTTAGCATTCCAATTTTTACAAATACGTTCGAATCTATCCAAACGTTTGATTTTCGCTTCAAACACTCACTCGAAAAGTGGTTTAGAAACGAGATGCTTTTTTTACTCCCCAATAAAACGTAAGAAAAGAATGTTTAAGGAAGAAAGAAATATGTGAAAATTAACGAGTGTGAGCGATACATTCCGAAGCCAGATTTTGTACATTCGTGTAAAATAATATCGTACATAGGAATATAAATTACTTGATGCCAGTTCGTTCAATATATTAACTAAGACACGATGAGCTACGAGAAGAAAAAAAAATACAAAAACAATGTAGCGTTCCAAAATAATAACGCGCGCGATGCGTTCGAATGTTTTTCGTTTCATTCCCACAATTTTTTAGTACGAAAAATATCAACCAATGTGTGAAAACGGCCTCAAAGAAAATGGTTGAACGTTAAACCGTTGGAAACGTTAGTGAGAAATTAGTGTCGCTGAAAACCGAAGCGATCCATGCGAGAACGTTTATAATGGAAAAAACTCTGACAACGCATCGCGCAGCCAATTAGCACTAGAATGAATTCGCAAATTCAGTTCGCGTCCAACGAACCGTTTCGGTACACAACTCTGTATTGATTTATTTTCATGTGTCTGTTATATTCATTTGAAAAACCTCAGCGAGTCGTGTATCGAAGAGAAACGCCCGAATCTACGACTTCACGTGTGCCAATAGCTTTATAATTCGATGCATTTTATTTTATCATTTTTCTTTTTATTTCAAATAAAAATAATTGACCGTTGTTTTAATTACGTACGGCATCATCGTGGAAATAGGGATTAGGCGTGCGATCAAGAGGCGAGTGCTTAACTAGGAACTACGCAAAAAAAACTAGTGATTTTCAAATCTAATTATAAACGAGAGATTATAACTATATTATCGTCGAATTATCACTGTCGTAAAGAAAGAGAGAGAGAGCGGTGAGACCGAGAGATTAAAGTATGTGTGATTGGACTGCAAAAATGTTTGGCGAACTGAAATTCCGAGTGCGTCTCTTCCCAACTGGAACATAAGGGAAGGAAATTCTTTCGTTAGTAAGTCTGAGAGGAGAAACATGATGACACAAGCAGAAAAAAAAAGACATTTATAAAAATGAATATTCATATATGTGTATATAATCCACATAAATTATACATATGACATTTTCTACATTTCTTAAGGATGTAGCATATCATAAGAGAAAGTGACATATGAATTCGTCGAACTTGACCGATTATTCGGCTACGTGTGCGACGTTTAATTAATAATATAATATCAGACGTGCCTTATTTCATGTATATGTGAATACTATTATTATTATTATCATCATCATTATGATTATGATTATTATCATCATTATATAATATTATTGTCATTATTATGAACCTCTATAATAACGTGCAAGCATTTGTGTTAAATAAATCGATGTTGTTTTATGTTGAACAGAGTAATTCGCTGTTTTTCTTCACTTTTAATCAACAATCGAAATTTATCGAGGCTTTTTTGATTATTTCGAGGAATATCGTTTTCACGGCATTTGGAAAAAAATCCGTCGCAGGTTTCGTACGTCGCGCAGGCCAGTTAGCGGCTCCGTCGGTAAAATTTTTCTATCGATTTTTCCTTTTCAAGCGTACGGTCAAAATCGATGTTGCAATTTTTTTGTGGCTCAACAGAAGCAAAAGTTTGGATACGCAATCAAATGGATTTGGAAGTTTGATTCAATAATTCGCATGGGAACGGCGATTTTTTCAAATTATTCTTTACGAGAATGAAAACGAAAATGGAGAATTTTGACAAAAATATTTGATGAATGGCAGAAAACGAGGACGTCGGCTGTGCATGGAATTTTTGTGAGAATATAAAATAATGGAGAACTGTATCGAACTCGTAAAACCAGCTGGCTCCTCGCCCAAACAAAAATGAAATCGCTCGTTATTCTCGCGCATGCGAGAACGAGTTTCCGCCCTTGAGAAAATATACTCTGAATGGCGCATACCTCGCGATCGTTTCGAGGGTTCAAAAAGCGCGACTGTTGTCTAAAAAATGCATGGGAAAAATCAGGAAAAATCGTCACAAAAAAAAATTGACGGGGTAGATTTTTTTTTTTTAACTAATTGAAAATATTTCCTCAACAAATTTTTTTTTTGTGATGAAAATTCGCTCACATGCAAAAGTGTCTGATCGTTTCGACTCTGACAACTTGCGATCACCCAAAAATTATCGTGGAAATTTAGATCTCACAAAAACAAAAACATCGTGCGAATATTTGCGCCGTTTTTTCGAAAAAATTTCATGTAGTTTTCATCTTTTTGGAGCACCGACTCGTTGTGAGGATTGAAAGGGAACTTTCGAGTCACGAGACTGTAACCTTCCGGTGGGTTTTCGCCCTCATCTTTGCACGGACCTGGCAAGGCTTTTACTTGTTGCGCAGCCGGCTGGTATCGATCGAACGCAGAAAAGATAGGCAGGGATGGTGGTAAGCTTACGTACAATCATGAATGGTTACAAGGCCTCGAGAGCCCGGTTTTGCGCTTGACCTACATCTTTTCGTCAGCCAACAGAGCTTTTCCAGGTTTCCATTCCACCACAAACATACGGGAATATGAAGAGAACAAAGAATCAATTCTATCCTCTTCGATGGTCAGCATATTGGAATAGTGACAATAAAACCTCATCATATTAAGCGAGAGTCCCGATTGAATGGGTGGGAAGAATTCTTTTTATTTTTTCATAGACCCAATACTATTTTCCAATAAAGTTCATAAAGCTCTAATAAGTTCGAATGGGGATAAGGAAAGGAAAATAGCACACGTAATTGCCTTGAATCTTTTTTCAGGATTCTATCAAACGTCCATTGAATTAATTCCAAGTTCTTCCGACAGCGAAGCCCCTGACCCATTTCCATTAGCCAGACTTTTCTCTATAAGCTCCGCAATGAAATTCCTGCTGAGAAAAAGGAAAAAAGACGTTGAGGTTTTTTTAATCAAATCCCAAAACAACTGTGATTGAAACTAGTTATTAACAATTTAAAAAAAAACATCAACAAGTTCTGACGCTACGAAAGATTTTTCGAAATTTCTTGAAAGGATTTTATAGAAATTTGGATCTGGGATTTAATGAAATTTGACACATTCGTAGCCTGCTGAACGAACGTGAAAAGCAACAACTAGCGAGTGTCATCTTGTCCTGGACCAGAGGATGGTGCTCGGGGAGGTATAGTGCGCGTGCGTTGGGAGCTTTCAGTGTCGAGGGAGCGGAATATCTTCCCAGTCGGAGTGCACAAGCTCATAGTGGCTGGCGTTTCGTTGCTCGGGCAGCACACGAGATTCGTTCGTGTTATGACCCTAAAATTATCATAGTCGAGCTATCACGAGCGTCTGGTTTGGTCAACAGTGGATTTGTGGCTGCATATTTGTTTGTATCTTTCGAGAGGCTTTGGGTTTTGAGTCGGCGAGTCGAGGACAGCAGCTGCAAGAGTGCGAGGCTCTACGTACTGTGATACTTCGATCCACGCCCGAGTTATCGTGCGATTCCAAAGCTATTCCGGGGTGTGTTCTGCCAACGATAAATCACTCGCGGTTGATATCGTTAACAAAGCGAATTTATTGATTTTTTCTTTGTCGAATACACCAAGAGTTTTATTTCAAGTTTTGAAAATGATTTGACACGATGGTATCGCTTGAAATTTTCAACTCGTTGACGTGAAAAAATGTTTGGTCCATTAAAGCGAACGACGTAAAATTAAAACAGAGCTTGGGAAAGACGTTGTAAAAGTGTTTTTTCGAGGCAAGAGCAGCCCGGCGAGCGAGAAGGCTCCGGGGTTCGAGCAACAGGTAAATTCACCAATCACACACTTTATTACTTTTTCTTACGCACTTGTCCTTCACTTTGACTCCAAATTATCGTCTTTCTTCCTTCCAAATATGCGTTTATTAGCCCAATTATAATTTGCCCATTAATGAGTTTCCATTATTTACGTTTATTATAAAAATGCAACGCGGAAAAACAATAAAACACGAGAAAATAGATTGAGAGAAAAATCCATTTGATTTTTCGTACGTTATCGACTGAATAGAGAGAGTCGAGCTCGATGCCGGAGGCTTCCGGATCGGGGGTTGGATTGGGCGTGATGGGGGTTGCCGATGAGCCGGATTATTCGACCTTCGAGAACAGGGCTGGCCTCGCCGAGGACATGAAGTTCCTGGCGAGTATGCCGGAGCTCTGTGATGTCACGTTCCTGGTTGGCGATACCAGAGAACCTGTGTGTGCTGTGAAAGCTGTTCTCGCCGCCAGAAGTAGGTTCGTGTACCGTTCCTTCAAGCTTCCTTTATGAATCATGAAAACCTTTTTTTTCACGAGGCATATAACAGTATTAGGGTAACTTTACACGCTACGACTCGTCGTGAAGAAAAAATATTCTTTCGTTTAAACGTGCATGGCAGATTCGCGGTTGCGCATTATCATTTTTATCAAACTTATAAAAAATGAAATAATCGACAGGGTGTTTCACAAAATGCTGTACCAGGCGCCAAGCCCTCAGCGCAAAAAGGAACAGCCTTCGCGTGAGAAGTTGCGTTTCTTTATGAAAAGAAATTCCGAGTCATTGCTGAACATCCAAAACTCGGCGCAACAGGTAATTTCTTATCTTCCTTAAATGTTTTTATTCGACGATTCGCGTTCGATGCTTCCACGATTTAATTATGTGTTATTTTTCCATAATATCGACCGTCAAAATTCAATTACACACTCGTTGTTTTTTCTTGTTTTATCAAATGTGTCATTATATTATTACACGATCTGACGTTCGACTCAGTATGCAATTACGCACTACGTCAATATCGAATTATTCAATTAATTCTGCATGGCAATGGCTGCTGTTTTTTAATTCATATGATTGACGTAAGTTTTACTAAACACCAAGCTAACGATAGAAAAATAGTTGAGGTCGATTAGCAATGTACGTATCATTTTTAAGGGCCTGTTCGAGGCTGCCTTTACGTTAAATTCATAGCTACAGAAACAATAATTAACATTATAAAAAAAGCTCCGAACGACCGTGAAACTGTTTGAAAAATCCACGATCCGCTATAATAATTTCAAACAACTTGCAAAAAGATTTGAATGCAAACTTTTATAAATGCAATTCATCGATTTTTCGTTTGAAAACTCGTTGTTCGAGCTTCGAGGAGGAACATCTGGTCCACTGATGATTTTTTCGGAACTGATAACTGTGTGCAAACATTTTCATGAATATCTAGTTTCAAATTCTTTAACCAGATGAACCTCCTTGATAGAAAACGAGTGTCGCCGCAGTATTTTATACACGATAAAATGAATACAGTAAGTGTGCATTTGTGTTGTATCGCTTAGCGGTCAGGGTTCACCCAGCAGTTGGCTCCAATACACGAGGTATATTTTGGTGTAAATATCGATCGTATAAATGGATACTGTCAGTAAATAAAAAAATAATTCTAAAAAAAATCCATTGCCTCTAATAACTTCTGGACCAACAAATTGTTTAGTTTGAGTAAAAAAAAGCTTTCTGCATGGTACACGGAATATGAGGATTGAAAGACAAGTCGATGGTGTAGTGAAAATTTCATAAAAGTCGTAAAAAAATGGCACGAACTGACAAATTTTTTAAAATTTCATCAATTTTCTCTCTATTTTGGAAAGTAAATATTGTGTGAATCATCGTGATTGACATTAGCAATTTCTGTTGACACCTGAAACGCTTTGACTTTGAACATCCTAATGACAACTCCATTAAGATCTGAAACTATCGTGCAATCGTTGTCATAACTTTGCTGAATCGATGCAGGGATCGAAGTGCATGTTCATTTAAACACTAGCTGTCTTGAATGTGAAAGAAAAATGTGATGGGTGTAGTTTGGACTGCAGTAAATTGCACGATCGCGTGTCTGACCAAACTTTGCCTTTTCTACTAGACTCAGGTATTTCTAATTTAATCCTTGTGTTGGCACCAACTTGGAGAACGGGGCGGGTTGAATTGATATTGAAATTGTGTTGATTGAGCATTGGTGCATGTCGTGTGGAAAATGGCTGGGTATACAATGAACCTTATCCAGGAAGCTTTTTGTCGTATTTATACTGAAACTTGTCTCTCGCGCTCTCCTCGTTCAAGGAACGACGATGAATATATTTCCGAAGACGACACTTTGCAAATCCTCGATTGTTTCCTTTTTCGTATTAATTAAGTTGCGATAATTTTCTCAACTCGTGCGTCATTACGATTGTGAAATTTCGAGTATTTTTCACTGACGGAACGAACATTTTCTTTATCACGCCAAGTATCGAGCAATTTTGAGCCGTGAGTTGTGAATGTCCCTCTTCCAATTTTTCATTCACTGATCAAAATACCTGTCTGTTAGCCGCAGGTTAATCAACATCATACTCTCATTATCGAAGAGTTTGAACCCGATGTTTTTCGTCAATTGATCGAGTACATTCATACGGGATGCGTGACATTGCAACCGAGGACTTTGCTGGGTAAGGATTAACAATTGATAAAAACTTTCAGTTTCCCTGGAGAGTGTGGGCTCCTTGGAATAATTTAATTCCACGCGGAATGGCGACGAATAATGTAATTGGCGGAGAAGTAATTGAATAAATTCTTAATGATCAGGTGTCATGAACGCCGCGGATTATTACGGCTTGGACGAATTGAGAAAAGCCTGCGCAGGATTCGTGCAATGCTGTATAACAGTCGATACTGTTTGTGCTTTGCTGGCATCCGCGGAGCGTTACATACAATACAAATGTACAAAGTCTCTCGTACAGAAGGTTAAGTATTTTCGAGATTTCCTGCTGAGTCTATTTTGCGATCGTGAATTGAGATTAAACGAAGTTTTCACAAGGAATAGTTGGACGATGAGTCACGCCGGATTTTAGCGAGGACACCAAAATCATTCTTTGCGAAAATGTAATTTGTAATCTCGACACGTGGGTCCGAACTCGGAATGCCCATTGGCTCATTTTTTTATTGTCCCCCGACTATTTTGGGATCGTATTTTTTTGGACGCAAATAGAGATAAACTCGTCAATCGTAATTCACGATTATTTTGATTGATATGCCAAGCCCAAGCGTCGTATCAATCATCTATATAGATTAACGAATCAAGTAGTTTTTGATCGCTGCTGAAATGCGTCCCATCGCAGATCTCGATATCAATCGTTTCACGTACGAATCGTTTTTTTTTCTATCGAAGGTTCTGGAATTCGTCGATGAACATGGTAACGAGGTTCTCAGTCTTGGTTCCTTCACTCGTTTGCCTCAGCACGTTGTACGACTGATTCTGCGTAGAGAAGAATTGCGCGCTGACGAGTTTACGAAGTTTCAGGTAAAATTAAGAGGAACAAGAAGTTTTCGACAACGATAGCTTTCCTATTAACAAAAAATTATCACAGAGCTCACAAACATTGTGTTCAAATTATTTTCTTGTACATCTCACAGGCTGCTCTCATGTGGAGCAAAAAATATTGCGACAACAACGAAAATGATAATCTCAAAGACGTGCTTGGCAATTTCTTAGAATTCATACAGTTTCATAAGATTCCAACGACAGTTCTTATGAACGAAGTTCGTCCTCTTCAATTGGTTCCGGAAAGAACGATGGTTATCGCTGTCGCCTATCAGGTGCGTGTCTCGAGTCTGCATGTATTTATTTTACCATTATCACATTAATACACAGGAAAAAAATTTTTTTTTGGAAAAGATCGATATTTTAACTTTTTTGAAAAAATCTCAAAAATTTGGTCAATGCGGCAAGAAATATTCTAGAAAATATCTTCGAAAAGTAAATTTTGCTTCCTCATGGAGGAAGCTTTGTGACGGTGAAATTTTTTTTTTCGAGTTTTCCATGTCAATGTTCTTAAAATGTCCCAAAACGTCCAAAAATCATATTTAGAAAAAATGTCCGGATGTGTGTGTGTATGTGTGTGTGTATGTGCTGGCACTGTAAAATTCAAATTGTTATAACTCGAGAACGGTTTGAGCTACAAGGCTCTAGTTTTGCATAGATGTTAATCTATACCAGCTCTTCGTTTGCTGAGAATTTTGTCCGGATCGCTAGAAAAATTCGAATTCTACAGCATTTTGAAATTTTCAAAAAAAAGGTGTCACCGCTCTAACTTTCGCAAATTTTAAGATTTATTACTAATTTTTTTTTTTTATAATTAGAGTATCATAATAGGAAGGTTGGTATTGAATTTGGGAAATATCGGTTGAGCGGTTTAAATTTCATGGGTTTTTGAATTTTACGAAAATATTAGTTTTTCGTAAAATCGTTTCACCGTGCATCTTGAGCACCATGAGGAAGCAATTTACAAATTTCAATTTGCAGCACTTTTTGTCATTCCAATCGTAGATTTTGCTGTCAGTTTCGTTATAAATAAAAAATATTGTCAAAATTACGAAAATTTCGAAATTATCGAAAAATATTTAGTTCGTCGTGTTGGACAAAATATCGAGGTTTTTTGACAAAATTCAAATTCTCAGTGGATGCTCATCAAGTTCATCAAGTTCGGAATGACAACGTCGCAATCACATAAAAAAGTGTCAAGGAATAAAAGAAAATTCAGGGCCTAATGCTGGAAAAGTTTGGTCGCGAAATTTCTGTTTATTTTTTGTCGTGTACGTAATTTCCGTTGAGCTCGCAACGAAAGTGACTTGACCAACGAATTGTTGCAGGCAGACCCGAACAGTGTCGACCCCGGAAAGCTCTCCCCCTACAGAGTGAGGAGTCAGGGACGAAGTATGTCTGTGCAATCGTCGCTTGATCCTTACGGTAGCAATACGACATTGAGCTCGTCAGGAAGCGATGTCGGTTCGGACCAGAAGCAGCATTCTGGTAGCAACTAACCTCCGGCCCCGGCCACCTTGACGGTGGCCGTTGCGGACGAAACATCCGCAGAGATGGAAAGGGTCGTAGGAAGAGCTGCGACTCCGGAGAAAAGGCCGGAAAAGGCGAGGACACCGGAAGCGTCAACAATATCAACATCGACGTTGACGACTAAAATCAGAACTGCGATTTCGATGCCAACCACACCGATAAATACGACCATGACAACGACAGCGATCATTGAACGTAATGACACTAAGATCGATTCGAATCTACTCTCGAAAGATACGTCGCCTCAGCCGCCACCGATGATAGTTCGTGAAGATGAATTTGCGGAAATCCGTCAGGTCCAGCCCAACGAAATATTGGGCGGCCTTTACATAAGATTTGTTCTGAAACAAGAAGGTCGACCGGATTTAGTCTGGCTTTACAAAACTCACAAATTCTGAATTCTCTCTCGAGGTACAAAAAACACTTTGTCACTTTTTTTCCATTCGTTCTCATTATCTCTCATCGATCTGCAAAGCAAAAACTCAAACGAGCTCGCATTTATTTTCTGTATCAGAAGATTTGAAAAAACAAAAAAAACCAATAATGTTCTTCTTAAAATTCGTGCAATGAACCAAAGTCGAAGAGAACTTTCTAAATTTATTGCGGAGCATATTCATCGAGAGATTCACATACATATGTACTTAAATATCACGTAGTCCAAGATACTCGAATTCTATATTTGATACTGTACGATTGAGCCAATGAAATAAAAAACAATTAAAATAAATAAATAAATTATCCGACTGCCGGTGCGCGTCTCGCCTTGGAACGAATCTTACGGAGAAAGGAATTCAATTTCACTATATTACCACGAGAAATTGTATTTGTACGTGTGCGTGTGTGCGTGTATGCGTTACTGACTTTAAATGACACGCTTTGAAGACATTGCCAATATCGTAAAATCGTGAGAATGTTGCCTTCGTATTCGCTTGCATTATTATTGATTTCATGCACTCGGTGTTGTTTATTTAATTATATTTCATATGTGCAATCAAAATATTACCTGAGGGTATTATCGAAGGCTTTCCCGATACTTTGGGCTCCTCAACAAACTTTTATTATTTACAATCCAACGCCCACTTGTCACGAATTCGTTTAATTTTCAAGAAAATTTCGAAACTTTCATTTTTCCACAGATCTGCGGTGCAATGAAAAATTTAGAATCCACTACAAACGCGTTGCACATTAATGCACAATTTTCTAAACACTCGACTTTGATTTTGTTTCAGAAAAATATTCATTTAAAAAAAACTTTGACTGCACGACGTAATTCCGGTTTTTAATTTTAATTCATAAGAAAATTGAAATTATGAGCATTTTTTGTAAACTTTATTGAAACGTTCGGTGAGTTATTGCGGAGTTGCCTCAGGCAAACCGGAAGAATTTCAAAGATCAGAGAAATTTTGTTCCACATTGACGCTCACGCCGATTGTCTCGCTTGCATACTCGGTCGAAATGTATAAAATTCCAATAATCGATCGGATCAATGCCGCAATATGCAATCAGACACGGTAGTGTCTAAGAAATAAGCAATTTGTTGGTTGTAAGAAACTAACGGTGGAGATCATCAAGATATATAATCCCGTTCAATGGCATATTTGTGGTCGATGTATACCAAGTTGGTCGATTACATTTTTCCTTTTCATTACTGGCTAATATAATGATTATCTTTTAAGAGTCCATCAAGCTTTTATTTCCGATCGAGACAATACTAGACGTGATTCTACTCCGGATACGATACTCGAGTGCACTTTGGGTGTTTTTTGAAAAAATGCCAAATACCTGAATAAATACATTGACGTAAAGTCAACAAATGATCAAATTTAATTCAGTATAAACAGATTTCTACAACTATTCAAATTACCAGAAAGAACCATGAACCATATTGTAACTCTGAATGTTCTTTGTCAAGTATATAAACAGGAATGTCTTATTGTTGTTCCCTGAAACGTTTCATTGTCGATTCGTTCCAACTTTTCAAGCAAAATCGAAAAAAGGTGATTGTTCAGGGAACTTGTTATTCTGAAATTTGTTGATAACAATTTGTTCTCTATGGCGCGCTCAAGCATCAAATTCCCGTTAATGTTGCTTAATTTTTTCAATTCCTGTTTATAAAAAATTACTTGGACTCTGGTCGAATTATTTGAAGAAAAAAGGGCCCTCTGGATTGGAAAATCGAGAATGAGCACAAAACTATTATGAACTAGGCTCGGGTTAATAGCGTGAATTGCTAAATTATACTATGCTCACGTTATTCTTAAATTTCCGTTGATTTTTGAGGACGGGAAGAAAATTGAATGGAGCCAACCGCAAGAGCCTCGCGTTGGTTAATAATATTTTATTATTTGATGTTATGTGCAGCTCGAATGCATAAGTGTCAGGGAAATATTTATATGTATGTGATCAAAAAAACAAATCTATCGTCTATAAATGTATTGTGGGCATGATTATGAAAAACAAGAACAAAAAGTATATATACATATATAAATTTTACAAAATACCACCATTGATCAGCCTTGGAGAGAGGAATCCTGGGTTACGATTAATGTATATTGCGTGTTAACTAATTTCTTGGATAAGATACGCTTCAATCGGTTCTGAGATTCCTCGATCCGTGTCATTAGCTACTACAAGTGTGTAATTCCGTTCGTGGTCATAACTTGATATTCGTTGTTATTACCGACACAAACCTGGTGATCAATCACAAATAAAACATTAACAATTGTTGGATAAAACCGCGAGAAACGGCGCAGAAATCCGATTCTCAAGAGCTGCATCGGAAAACTACTCGACGATTTTGTTTTCGAGATCCGTTATCGCAGTTGCTGCGCTACTCCGCATGGAATCAAGTGTCAAAAATAGTTATCGGTCAATCGTGTCGTTATCCAACATTCTCGAAAAACAAAAAAGCAACCAACGCTGTTGATGTTGATGTAATTATTGTTCCGACTGTTGACCATCTAATTTCTATCCTTGTTAAAATTATAGCCGCGAACGAGACGAGAAGATGCGTCAAAAATGCACGTATTCATTGTAACTGCATAAAACAGTGGAAGAAAAAAAAGAAATGCTTTCTGCCTGTTACATGTTTGTGTGTCACGTTCTCCTTAAGATGCTGACAGATTCAAACGACGGTCAACATCATTGTAATCACTGTTCAAACAATGATTTCTATGTGATTGGTGTGCGAGATAATATCGCAACGGAGAAACAACGAAAAGACGAATGACGATTGAAAAAAAAAACCATGCATAAATCAGTGTCAACGCGAATGACTCAGAATTACACGTTTAACTTATGATCCGATACGAATAAACAAAAAACGACTTCCCGTCAGTTCGCCAAGCGAAATGATTCTACCTAAAGTTCGATCTCTATATAATGTTGTGATATACTATAGTAAAACTAAAATTAAAAAAACAAATGACAAAAACCTATCGAAACAAATATGTCAAGATAATAAAGAGCATGAGTTTAAAGAATCGAAGATACTGCGGAAATCGATAATCGATTAACGCTCACGATCAAACTTCATACCTTGAACCTTGATGCGTCATTCCATGCATCTATTGTGCAATTATCGTTTCCATCAATCTGCCCATGAACTTGACGCGTGCCGCAACCGTGCAACGTACGATTGATTGTATTTTATTCATTCCGAAGCTTCGTTGGCGAGATTTTGTCTCCGATTTTCTCTGCGACCGTATTAAAATTCAATGCGAACTTCCTTCGCTAAAGTTCTCTCGGATGAACATTACAAAATGAAAAACGACTCGATCCCCGAACAGATTTAAAGATTGTGCGAGCAGATTTTCGTGTGTTTCCGGCTATTTATCTCCAATCGCTCGTGTATCTTATCGGACATACGTAGAACTGTGGCTCCCCGCAAAAATCACACAACAATAAAGATGTGAAGCCCCAGTTGTGATTCCCGAGATTGAGTCTCCCGTCGCGTTAATCTCAAGGTCGTTAATATCAAATCTTCATGATTGTGACGAGTCATTCTTTATTATTTATGAAATGGAACAGTAAAGTCGCGTCTGATTTACCGATTGCGATCGGGGATCAAGAACATTTGCACAATCTTGACGAGCTCGTACTGTTCGATTCTGCGCAACGAATTTTATCGTGCAATTTCCTCATGATTTAGGGCAAAGCTCAATATTTCACAAGCGTGGTCAACTTTTTATTTTGCTTTTGTGTATATTTTCTCAGGTCGCTAATAAAAAAATGGGACCAACCCGGACAATTTCTGGACTGAATCAAAAATATTGGTTGACCTTGAAGTGTCGTCACCCACGACCTCTTTTTCTGGCGTTTTTTCCTCAATTAATGAGAATTTTATCGGCGCGATTATTTTCCTGAATGAGAATCTCTGCGCAAGATTGCGTGAAGTAGATTATGAAAAAAATCGATAGAATTTCATTTGATAATTTCCCATGATGACAATTACAAATGGTCTCTGACGTATTTAACGGATTACGATAAATCGCAATCATGGGGGAGTGACTTGTTTATGTATCGCGTAAAAAACTGGATGAATTGATAAAAAATCACAGAAACGACCAAATGGAGAATCATCGCGAGACCGAGAAAAGAGGCAAATCGATTTTTCGATTTCTGAGAGTGGGGATGAGAAACAAAGAATCAGAAAAGATACAGCGTGAGCAATTTAGCGATAACCCGAGCTATATATATCCAGAAATTCACGATCAATCAATACACGCTGTTTAGAAATGTATCATCGTGTGATCGTAGCGGTTGTGAGTGTTTTGCTCGGTGCTGTGCTCGCAGCGAAGATACCGATTCGCGAATCGAAAAATCCAAATTATTTACCAGGCCGTAATGTTATGGTGCATTTGTTTGAATGGAAATGGAACGATATTGCAAATGAGTGCGAGACCTTCCTCGGACCAAATGGATTCGCCGGTGTTCAGGTAAATTCAAGCACAAAACCCGGAACAAGTGAATTTAGTGAATAATTTAATAACTTTTTATAATTAATTCAATTAATTGCGATTTTATTTTGAGAGAATGATTTTTTGAAGGACAAATAATTTAACATTGATCTTGCAGACGTCACCGGTTACGGAAAACGTGATCGTCGCTTCAAGACCATGGTGGGAACGTTATCAGCCGATATCATACCGTTGGATAACACGATCCGGCAATGAGCAAGAGTTCCGGGATATGGTGAAACGATGCAATCGTGTTGGTGTGAGAATTTATGTCGATATGCTTCTCAACCAAATGACAGCAGATCACGAGAAAGTTATAGGAACCGGAGGCTCAGCCGCTGACTCCAGGGCGCGACATTACCCGGCAGTGCCTTATACAATTGACCATTTTCATACTTACTGCGCCCTCGACAATTACGACGATCCGGTCGAAGTTCGCAACTGCGAACTCGTTGGTCTCCACGACTTGAACCAACGATCGGAATACGTTCGGGGCAAAATCGTCGAATTGTTGAATTCATTGGTCGACGCTGGTGTCGCTGGATTCCGGTGAGTTGAAATTTTCAATCGTATCAATTGAATCAGAGTTTTTGCTAATTTACCAAAACCAATTTTGTTCATAACTTTCTCAGGCTCTCGAATGATCCAATTTTCCATAAAAACCGTGCAACGTTTTATTGTTCGTCGAGGAAGTAACTGAAGGCTGATTCGCGTTTTTTTTTTGCCTGAACAGAATCGACGCGTCGAAACACATGTGGCCGAAGGATCTTCAGGTGATTTATTCTCGTTTACGACCTCTCAACACCGAGCACGGTTTCCCAGCGAATTCTTACCCATACATTTATCAAGAAGTCATTGATAACGGTGGCGAAGCGATTTCGAAATACGAATACAGTCCTCTGGGTGCTGTTACGGAATTCCGTTACGGTTTGGAGATCAGTTCCGCCATGAAGGGTGACAATCCCTTAAAATGGTTCGACGACTTTGGTGAAACGTGGGGTCTTTTGCCCAGTCACGATGCTTTGGTTTTCATCGACAATCACGATAATCAAAGAGGCCACGGCGGTGGCGGTGGCGTGCTCACGCACAAATCATCGAAACTTTACAAGGTAAATTTGCATTGCGAAAAAAAAAAACGATCAAAACCAAAAAAATTCATGTAATGATTGAAATTTTAGAATTTTTTTTCATTTATCCTGCCGAAAAAATCATTTTGCGACTTTTTAATATAAAAAAAAAGAGTTTTTATAATTTTTTTTTGCATCAACGTCCTTTTGGCGAATCAAAACGTCATATTCGATTTTTTTTTCCAGATGGCCGTAGCGTTCATGTTGGCGCATCCTTACGGAACTCCAAGAGTCATGAGTTCCTTCGCGTTCGACCACTCGGACCAAGGGCCGCCTGCAGACGCAAACGGAAACATAAGTTCGCCAAAAATAAATAGCGAAGGTGGCTGCGATGGTGGATGGATATGCGAGCATCGTTGGCGACAGATTTCGAACATGGTTGGATTCCGGAATGCCGTGGAGGGTACGTCGTTGGCTTATTGGTGGGACAACGGCAACAATCAAATAGCGTTTTCTCGAGGAGATCGTGGCTTTATCGCAATCAACGCTGATAAAACGGACCTCGTGAAAACGATACGAACGACACTCCCGTTTGGCATTTATTGCGACGTTATTTCGGGGGGGCTCGTTGATGGCAAATGTACGGGAAAGGAAGTCTTGGTCGATTCGAGTGGAAAAGCTCACGTCGAAATTTTACTCCAGGACGAGGATGGAGTCGTCGCCATTCACAGCAACGTGAGTGCACTCGAAATTTTCACTAAAATCAACATTTTTTACCATCGAAAGTGAATTTATGGGTTTTTTTTTTTTTTTTAAGGATTGAATTTTATCATTCAATCACGATTTAAACGAATGGATCTTTACAGACGAGAGTTCCGGACTGCAGAAGGCACAGAAACAGAGGCTCGGCGTGATCGATGCCACGTGGGTTCGACGGTGACTCAGAATGACCCATCGCAAAGAATACGCTTTTGTAACCTCATTAAGTATTATCGATGATTGACGAGTTGATCTCGTGAGAATATGGAGCTGATTAGATGTAGGAATGTCGAGGGCTTTGAGACAATAAACACAAAGATTTCTATGTATATATATTTCTATATATATTTAAGAAAAAAACAATTTTTTCTTCATTTCCAACAGAAACAACGAAACTGTTTTTTCTTCTCTTTTCACCGTGAAATTTCTGCTATACATAAAATGATAGTTAAACTTAAAATCATACACGACAGATTTGCGACGAATGAATTCGCGAGATGAGGTTTGAGCAGAAAGGAGCGGAAAGAGGGGGTCGCGGGGAAGGAGAAAAGGACGTGGGAGCGAAATATTGACGAAAGCATCGCGTCGGATCCTCGGGATTGTGTGTGGAAGTTGAAAATTTAAGTATCACAAAATCCTCATTTACTCCACGTAACGTAACGTCAAGTTTGTTACTTTTATATTCGTAACTTTTCGATGCTGTAACACAGAGAAATGGGCAATTGTTTATATATTTGTACATGAGTGTTTGCGTTTGTGTGAGTAAGTGAAAATCTGTGTCACGTTAATTCGTGGTTTGGATAATTCGTTAAATGTACGCGTCGATGATATCGACTCGGGTGCTAAATAAAATTACTACTCTTGCATCGTTTTTTTTTTTTTTAAATCTGTGTTCTCGCGTAAGAAGACAAAAAATGTATAAATAAATGCTTAAGCGCGGGGGATATGTACATAAAAGTATGAAAACTTAAGTAAAAGCCGCACTGCAACTGACATTTCTTTCGTTCCACTCGGTAATCCACATTTACAACTCGAACCACTTGAAAATTAACTTGGCCGATTATAATTATTTTCTTTCTTTCAACGAAAACTTGAGAATAAGCTGTGACCAATCGCTCGACCTTATCGAGACTCGTATTACGAGCTCGGTTTATTCGCGATAAAGAATCCGCTGTGTCAATTTATCTCTTTGTAATTTTTATCGCAAACGGAAAAAAAATGTGGCCAAGCACCCGGAATTTTTTATCTTCGGGATTTATTTCCTTGTCTCTTTGTTCAAGCCTCGTTCAAGTTTGAGACTAATTTTCAACAGCCCATTTTTGCGATTATCGTAACAGTTGATTTCGTGGATACATACTATTTATTTTTTATCGTAATATACAAACGTGTCATCGGGCGAAACTCGTCATCAGCTTTACAAGGATTCACTTGGTCAGACCGGAGAACATTATTTCTTATCCTGAATCCAAGTTGAGCTGCTAACACGCTTATATATATTTATTAAAATATATTTAGTCTGCAGTAAATTCAGGCTAATGTAAATCTAAAAATACTGCTCGTTGTACGAACTCTAAATTCTTCTCGTATTTTCACGCTTTCTTCATTTCGCCTGATACTTTAACAACAACAAAAACGCTCGAAATTCTCGTGTGTACATTTAATAGTAATCGCAGCCTACGACACTGCCATTTACGTCGCTTGAACGCCAGACACGTCAATACAATAATGGGCAGCGATTTTAAATTCTAAATAAATAAGTTTTACTGCTGGAAATCAAAACTGTACAACTCTCAGCCGATCCTTGCGATGTCTCGATTCGTAAAAAATTTTTTACCATCTGTGGCTGTCGCACGCACTCGATTAAATTTATACTTTTATTTTGCATAATTTATCGTTCGTCTCACGTGTTCGCACGTTGTCGTTTCCGTCGTTTTTGCTTTGCTGTATTTTTTGTTATTTCTATCTTTCGAATCGTTTGACACGTCGACAGTTTCACGAGGTGCGTTATTAGCAAAAATATAATTTAATATATTTATCATTTATCATTCGTATATAAAAAAAAGGAAAAGGGAAAGAAAAACTTTGTTAAAATATGTAAAAGAAACAACGATTTGAGCAAGTACGTAACCCCTATAGTTAAAAAGTACATTTATATATCGAGTCGAAAAATTATTGTTATTGCACATGGTTCTTGCTTCAAACAGGGCACTTTGCATTTTTTTTCTCTTTTAATTTATTTTTATACATTTTTTTCTCGCTCTCTGCCACTATATCACGCTCATTCGTTCTTGGACTCTTAGGCGTACATTTTCACTCGCGACGATCGAGTTTCCGGTTTTCTTAACGCTTTCAACGTCCCACAGAAAATATTTCATACCAATGGACGACGAAATGAATCGATTCATTAATTTCCAACGTTTTATCGCGGGGTCCAAAAAAAATTGCAGTTCCCATGGAAATTTTATGGTTTCAACGAGTTTTGTTACAATTTACGTAATTCTTAGCGACTGTGCCGTGTCGTGTACTTCGAAATACTGCGATCGTTATTGCAGCCAATGAATATCAGGCAATCACGCAACCAACAGAGCGAATAGTCTGTAAAATAGTCGCAACAATTGACAAAGTCGTTATCGCCATTGCATTGATTCGCGATCACATTGACCATCGAGAAAAAGGCTGTGCCAGGACGTTTCAATTTCAGACGATCATAAAAACAGCGAGAGCCTGATGCTGGATCGCGAGCACATTAATTTCACTCAATGGCTATCTCTCCTATGTATAACGATACATAAAATATAGTCAGCTGTATAGTTGTATTGTCACTAATGATCTTTATCTCTTGCACAAAGAACATAATTTCTCGGGTCAAGCATTCGCGATTAATTCTTCGCGGCAGTTAATCGTTCGTACGTTTGACAACCGTGTAACATGTTTATTCAGTAATCCGATTAAAAAAATGACCCATCGAATAAATATCGATCGACAATTGCTACAAAAATGACAAATTTTCTTGGTTTTTCATTCGATTTCTTTTTAATTGTTCTGGGGGACGAAACTTGGAAAAAACGTTTCTCAAAGCTGCGGATCCTCGATCGTCAAACTCACATTCGCTATTTTAATTCTTTTAAGTACTTCCTGAAGATCCGACCACCTTGAAATCGGTAGGACGGTCTTGCGAGTGCTCCGAAGAGCGTAGGCACTTGAAAGTCTTTTTTTTTATACACAATAGACGGTTATTAACCTTAGGTACTGATTTTTAAAAGATTTTTAAAAATATATGTGTTCGTATGCACGCATACGATTTATATATTTGAAGATTTATCTCAGGCGGAGTCTCCACTGATCGAAAACGCGTTTCGATAAAGAATCTCGTGTTATTTGTTTTCGTAGATCGATTCGTTCGGCGCTCGCGTGTCACAATTCACTCGTTTTTGTTTTGTTTTATGTTTTTGTTTTCGCGGGCTTGTCAATCCCCATCGAATTCATTGTCCTCGTGAGCGTGTTAAAGTGGCACACACACGCGCGCACGTTGGTCACTGCTTGATCGGTTTTTTGAAAACGACGTCAGGCTTACGAACCGATCGCGATACGCGACGCTCGATTCGCAATGCTCGATTCGGATCTATCTCGAGTGCTGGAGTCTCCGCCATTGTTTGTCAGTTGCCCGTACTACTGGGTCGTCGGCCAGACGGCTGTGTCGAATTCGCTGCTGTCGCTGCAGCAGCCGCTGCTGCGCTCAACGCTGGCAACGGGGTTTGATGACAGTGCGCACAGTGGAGACACACCGTACACGCACCCAGCTTCCTCGCCAGGAGGGCTCGGAGCTTCAACGCCGGACCCAATTTCATACCCATCGGACCTGTCAAATGATCCTCCGAGAGAAGGGGTAACGATGCACCGTCTATGCGATGCTCGCGAAAATTCTGCAACACCAAACCAAAACATAAACATTAAAAAAGTTGCCTTTTTTTCCTACACCAAAAAAATATCATCAAAACAGTCAAAATTTGTCCAAAAGACGATTCAAGCGAAAGCTGAAATTTTTTATTCCTTCACTTTTCATAAACAAAAAATGGCAAAAAATGTTTTTTGAAATAAATTTTTGAATGAATAATCCTTGACGGAGGAAAAAAATTTTCCATCGTTTTTCCAAAAAGTAATCAAACTGCATGATTGCCGAAGATTCTCTTAAATTTTTGTTGTTTCTTTTATTCTTCTGCAAAATGTATCTCGACGTAGGAATGTTTTGAAAAGCAGCGAGCTCCAGATGTTGCGCGCAAAGTGTTATCAATTTGGCATTGCAATGATTTATTCGGCAAATTACGTCGTATTCGATGCTTTTAATTCTTCCATATATCAAGAACATGTCTTCGCAAGGGTCAATCGAGCGAGCGTTCTTGACCAAGAGTCTATCTGCTGGCTGTCCAACGTGTGCAATTCGCATATATCAGAAATAAAATGTATGGAGTGTTTTCATGTGTGGTGAGCATTCGGACCTTTCACTAGGTGTGTCAGGTTATCTTTATTTGGCCGAGAAGTGCGATGCGTGTATTAAAATATCGTTCTAAGAGTGAGCAAACTTGAGAATGATGATGTGCGTGCGTGTGAGTTGGCGCGAGCTCACATACGCCAGCTCGTAAAGATGGAATAATGTGTATAATTACGAACGTGTGATTTATCGTCATGGTAACAGTAACAGTTGGCTGTAACATTAATTTTGATACGAGCGGTATAAACACGATATAGGAATCGTTTTATCGATCGCATACCAGAGAATCAAAAATTGATAAATAACAATCAGCAGTCGTTGACAGCTGAACGTGAAAAAAAAAACGAGCCAAAAAAGGAGAACGCGCGATGCGACTGATTGAGATAAGCTCGGAATGGGAGCATATTTTTATCTGATGACGAATGATTGCGATATTTTTAGAAATTTAGAATCCATTTTGAAAGTTTTGTGATAAATAAACACAAGAAACGACGAGATTGAAAAAAATTCGCTGCTCCTATGCAACACGACCTGCTCACGTGTCACATCGATCGCTCGGGCCCATCACGAAGAGGCAAACGAGGCAGCTGCACATTATTCTCCGAGACTCGAAAAAATAGGGGGAATTTAAGTGAATGAAAAAAGAAAAACGTTGAAAGAAAAATAAAGTCTGGGCCATAACGGAAAAAGATTCATTCACAGCTCCGGGGGCGGTTGCTCGGGTTCATGTGCAAAACGTAATTGCACCGAGTCCTGACTTCATAGCGGATGCCCGAGAGCTGTACGAGAGAGAGAGAGTTTATGCTGCGAGGATAGAGTACATTCTACATATCGTATATATGCGCTGTATACGAGCTTGTATACGCTTCATACCGCATGTGTATATATATTATATGAATACACGCGAGTGGCCAAGACTGCGGCTCTTATGAATGAAATATCCAAGGCTGTAATGCGACTTGCGCACGCAAACGTTCGTTCTTGCTAGTTCAACCGTTCTCTCGATAACCCTTTCTCGCGCGTGAGCTCAGCACGCGCACCGCAATTCATTCCTCTTTTACTTTTTCCCCAGAATTCCATATAAACAGAGAAAAAACACATTTTCTTATAAATTCGCAAAGATTACGCGAGTCCTCGATCTTTGGGAAGCCGAATTGATTGTAAACGCGACCAAGAGCCAAACTTGGACAGAATTTTGTTTACAATTTTATTCGTTTAGGTCCATTTTGAATCGTTGATTTGGAGTAATTGAAAAATTTCAAATTTTGATTGAATTTGAAAACAGAGAAAAATGTATCGAGCTCGAGATCCTTGTGGTTCGTGTCCAAATTCGTTTATTACGTTACGTTGCTCGCGGTATGACGTTTATTTCACTTGGCAAAGAGAGAAGAGGAAAAAAAAAGGTGGATTTCGTTACGGTGCTCGTGACCTATGACCGCGTTGGCTGGTTTGAGCGGTATCGTTGGATGCAGGGAGTTCTTTCGCGTATAGCGTGAATTTATGACGTTGGAGGGCATCGTCGTCGCGGTGCAGCGGCGCGATCGAGTCTCTTCTCGGGGGCTAAAAAGCCTCGTGAGCAAAAGAGGATCTCGCGCGTGTTGCACATTTTGTGTATCGCGAGCGAGTGAAGCGGCGAGAGAGAGAGAGAGAGAGAGAGAGAGGGAAAGATTCGCCGAGAGCAAGAGACTTATGCTGTTTGCGCTGCAGCTGCGGTTTTGCCGCGAATATATCATCTTCGTGTTGCACCGCGGGCGACCGGGCGCCTCTCGACCCACGAGAAAGACAACCTATATTTTCTCCACCCAGTTCCAAACTCTCGAAGGGCTTGGACATGAACTTACATTTAAATATATATATATGTATATATTATAGGTTACATATTCGCATATACTATATAGTTTTGCTGTTGCTGTATGACAGGGCGCGATACCCAGGGTCCGCATCAATTATACCTCCCTCAAACACGTTATTAGCGCGGCAACTTGCCGCATACTTGCTCGCTTATGATCACACGTATGTCCCGGACATGTCGACTTCCAAACACGAAAGCACGTATCCAAATGTTTTTTTGTACCTCGAATCATGAGAGATCTTTCGTTATGATTTTCAACATCAACATACACTTAGGGAGAGTAATTGTCACTGCGTTAAAAAAAAAAAACATGGTACGTATTATTTCCTGGTCAGATCGATCGAATCGATCGCCTGGAAGGAACGCCAATTCCAGTTGGATGCAAGTCCAGAAGAGAATTTTACAAATCCTGCTTTCCGATATGGACGAGAATCGCGTTAATCATAGTAATTAGGCGGTAGATTTGAATTTAGTGTTTTCAGGTTTCGTCCTTTTGTAGTTTGGGGGACTGTTGAGACGTCGGAGCGAGTTTTATGGTATTTGAATCAGCAGGGAGCGGCGGGAGAGGTGAAAAGCGAAGTGCGTGTAGGAAGAAACACGGTAGGAGGTTTTATGCCGTGGCAAACAGCATTGGTCCAGTTCAAAACATTCGTGCATGTGGTCACAGTGTTTTTTTTTTTTTCCAGTCGTTCGATCGAGGCACCAATTGATGCATGAATTTTTATGTGGATCTCGAAGAGAGAGAGCAAGGGGGAAGAAGGAAAAGATGAGAAAAGAGGAAACGAGACGAAGAAGGACAGCGATGAGGGCGGGGGGAGAGGATGAGCTTGTTGAGGAATGAAACCAGCATGGAGGGTACTTCGGTGGTTATCTAGAGTTCCTACGCCATTGGGCAACCAGGAAAGAGAGAAAGAGAGAGAATCGGTGACCTGCCACGCCCTGTCGAGGTCGTCGCGCGCGTGTTCGCCATCCTTTTCTATTCACCGCGCGCTCTGCTTCTCCGCGGGCTTCATGGATGCCGTAGCACGGTGTGTTGTGGCCGAGAAACACTGCGACCGGACGATCGACGACCGCGGCAAACCGCCTCGGGCACCACCGACCTAACCAGATCAACATCCCAGCATCCGTGCTGCGGTCCTCTCCCCCCCCCCCCTCCCTCTCGTTCTCTCTCCGTACGTACATCATCACGTACGATGATTGTACTCTCGATGACGTGGCTGAGTATGCGAACTTGTAAGCACACACCAACACACTCGGACTCGCATGTACACGCTGGCAATGGACATGGACAACATGCGTTCTGCAGAGACACACGTTTCGTACGATCAAATCTTTGAATCGTCGCTCGCGCACGAGGACCAAGTTTAATCCTAGTCAAGCCTCGAAATCCTTTCAGAGAATGATTACGCGGAGTACCGAGACGATTTCGATATCAAGTTCGAAGCGTTCGACTAAACTTTTTTTGAAAAATCATAAAAATGTCATTGCAGCAAGAAATATTCCAAAAAGTGTCTTCAAAGAGAAAGTTTTTGTCATTCCAATCGTAAGATTCGCTGTCAGTTTCGTGAGAAATCAAAAATATTGTTAAAATTCCAAAAATTTTGAAATTATCGACAAATATCTAGTTCACGGCCGTATTCAACAAAACATCGACGTTTTTTTGACAGAAATTAATTTTCAGTGTGTGCTAAACTTGCATTATCCTCAGATTGCCGGACGGGTAATTTGACGGATAACTTATTTGTACGACGATGCAGACGGTCATTAAATTCTCGTTAGAAACGTGTTCCTGTGTTTTAACTGAGCCAGCGTGGTCTGCGGCAATTCTGCAATAAAATTTGGATGCGCTCGTAGTCGCAGGAGAGAGTTACGTGCACACGAGATCACATAATGAACAAATAAGTCACGAAACATCGAGTGACATTAATATCGATTAAATATCGTTGATTAAAACGAAAATGAGAGATTTTTTTCACGTCAAATCGCGTGCTCATTAATTTTAATGATTATGCCACGGAAGAAAAATCCCATCATTTGGCAATAAATGCAAGTCAATCACAAATTTGCAGCCTCATTACGAACCCCATGATATGAAGCGATAGAATTAAATTTATAGCCTCGATAGTTAAGATCGGTCATGGAATCATCTCGGCAAAGGATCGACGAACTCATAGAATGTCTTATTTGCGCATATAAGTGTATCGTCCGAGGGTTATACGAGCTATGGAAAAAAAAAGGCGAACCTTCCGTGTCTCCCGATAAAGTAACCACGCGCCGTTAAATAGTAAGGGAAAGAGACACGCGGATTGGCTGGTCTTTGCTCGTGCTCATTTCGTCGTTGACGACACGAGAACGACGCGACGTGAGGAGGAACTCGGGGACGCGACGGCAAGTGAGCGCTGCTGTCACCGTGTAATTGAGAGACATTCAGAGTGCATTAGCACCGTGGCTTGGTCGGGGTCCACCAAGAGCTGCTCGCGAGTCTCTCTCTCGAGCAAAGCGTATTAATTGCTCATCAGCGGTAATGAAGGGTTTATAAGTTGATATTAGCATAACTAACTGGTTTGCCGAGTAATGAAGCCACGATCTGGTCCTCGAATGGCCGTATATAGGGAGAGTTCCTTTACGTCAGCAATTCACGAGTGCGACCAGAGCAAAGGAACATTACCCGTGCGATTATTGGTCCAGATATAAAAATAAATATCTCGACACTTTACGACTTGTTCCTGCTCAATCTCTTAGGAACCTGCGACCGGTTTTTATATGGATCGATAGATCGTTGAGAAATTGCCACCTACGCGCAACAAGTTCACCTCCCGGATCCACGATCAGGAATCGACATCTGCTCGCGCGCATCTCGCTACACGAGACTTTCTATTATCATCGACTAAAGCCTGCGAAATATTAGCGGCGGTCTCTTATTTTTCGAGTTGTGCGAACGCGCGTTATAAAATTTGAGCGCATGCACCGAGAGGGCCGCACAGCAGTAACTCGCCATTAACGTTTTGCCGTCGCCGGGCTGATGCTGCCGCACCGCGAACCACACGCGTTCTCCCCCGGTTCGTGATAAACTATATAGCATCGATAAATCTATGCGATTCGGCACGCTCGCAAATCATAACGCCCGCTCACCACGGGCTATAATGTTGGATGTATATGCGCGACTGCGGTGCGCGATCTCACAAATTGGCGGCTTCTCGACCGGATGCCGTATAAAAACTATATGCATAATACATATATACGTGTGGTACCCGCGAGATATATATACAAATATATATCGATCCTCGCATATACGTGCTACGATTCGCTTCGAACAGCGTCTCTTTATCGCGACATAGAAAGTTATTACATTACACATAAAACCGCGATCAGTAGGACGCGATACGAGCTCCCCGATTGCGTCCAATGTTAGAAATTTCGTTTTATCAGAGATCAAGGGATTTTCGTGATCTCACAAAATGTCAGCCACCCTTAGTGCTCTAAGGAGTATACGAGGAATGATGATGGCGCGGTCGCGGCTAAAGAAATATCGTTCAGATCGATGCTAAAAAGTATCATATCGATAAAGTAACCGTGCGCGCAATGTATATATGTATATTTATGGATAATACGGAGCTCGTGATTTCGTTGGGGATCGTGTGTTCCCACATCGGGCTATTCAATATAATATAAAAAAACGTAATGTATATAAGTTGGAGATTTCTCATAGCGCACACGAGCGCGCGAGGCGCGAATCTAGGCACACCTCGCGGAAAAGTCAACTCGGGGAATCCTAGCACGTGTATGTATTCCGGAGAATACACAAGAGAGTATATGATACATATATATATGTATAAAAAAGAGGTAAAGAGAGCGCAAGCCATGCGACGTGATCTTACGAGATTCGACGGTGAGACTGAGAGATCTTACGTCGCTTCCGTGTACACGACGAGACACAAACTAGCACTACTGTGCGCTATAAAGTTTCTCCTCGTGAATATGTACCGGTGAAGACGAGAGTGCTCAACGGATTCCGTTTATATTGCCGCGCGCACAAGGAATCTTCTGGGACCCGCAGAAAAAGGAATAAAGTTCTTTCTCTCTCTCTCTCTCTCTACACACAGACACGGCGATATATTGACTTTATGAATACATGGTATACACGTGTGCTTAACATGTGGCTGCCAAATAAGTACTCTGAGAGATTAGGTTGTGAGGATTGACGGGAGACGAGCAGAATTTTTATCGAGTGAATCCAGCGCGTTTGTCTGCTGCCCTCGCCGCGCGCCAGAGAGGAAGTTGATTCTGCTCGCGTTGCACGAATGCTCGCGCGCGCGCAGCATCGGAGAAAAGTGGGATCTGTGTGCATAGTATAAACGCTGATAATCGGTAGCTTATATACTTTCCATGAAGGGTTCAACGTGATCGTTTTTGGACGCCATTAAGGCCCATCTTTCGAGTTCTCGATCGAGCAATTTCTCATGCCTGAGGGGGTCTGAAAGACGCGGTACGCGCTCTGTGTATCTTGTCTCAACCGCGTCCATTTTATACGATCCCATAAGTGTGTATGTGAATGTGGATTTGATAGGCAGCCTGCTCCTTCGTTTTCTCTATGCAGGTTCCGTACAGTTATCGCGGCCGCGAGCGTTATACCAGTTATTGGCCTTAGAAACTCGTCCGAGAGGACCAAAGATCCGGGTATTTCAATATCTCTGATGTTTCATCCGTTTTTCTTCTACTAAAACCGCCAATCACTGTGTATAATACATATCGTGGCCTATATATAAAAAAAGTCTGAGCGCGCGGTAGTCACGCGAGGAAGGAGCTCAAGGGGTGCCGGGGGTTAGCTCCATCATTTGCGTTCGGTAGAACCCTGTAGAGTCACTATTCGCTCTCGTCCGATCTTATTGCGATAAGAGAGTGATTGACTCTTGAAACGAGTCCAGTAGAAGAAGAAGACGCGCGGAGCGCACCGCAGCAACGAAACGAAACTACCGCGCGGTGTGGGATATGTAGAGAGTCTCGTGGTCCTTAAGGCCAAGAGTCGCATACGTGAGTGTTTTCTCATCTCAGAGAGACATATATATATGTTTTTTTTTTTTTTACTTTTTATCATCTGTGAAGCTCGTGTGTGTGTGTGTGTGTGTGTCTACATGAAGATATAAAAGCAGCAAGCGTAGAACGAACCGTTTGTATCCGGCGCTCGTTTTCCTATTCCGTTTATTTTTTTATCTTCATTTTCCGGGGCACTCGTCTTATCTTTTTTCTTACGTTTAAGTCTTTTATTTAAAAAAAAGTCTGTACGCGCGGACGAGCCTCACGACCTACCTCTTCAATTAGATTTGCAGCGCTGGCTCGTTAAACTTTTATGTTTTACTCAACGACTCGTTACGTGTATTACCTCCCGTATATATACAGATTGCACTCTATATTCTAAGCGTTTGCGAGTGTGAGAGCACACGCATGTTTGTATATGTGCATACATGCTCTCGCGCCCTAGGTCGAAGATGAAATCTCATACGGCGTATAGAGTCGAGAGTGTATGCGGCTGTGTAAGCACTCGTCGGAATGTGTACAGCCTTCTTCTTCATTTTATCTCTTTCTCTCTGTTCAATTGAACATGGCGATCCTCACAATAAGCAACGCATGTATGATACGAGAGGCATTTGAGCCCCTCGGGGCAAATGTATTCATTCGATCGATACGTTTATGACCTTTGGTCAAGAGTATTATAATTGTTGGAAAAATAAACATAATTCGTAATTACGAATCGAATTTGCATCGAGCAACGACGTCCTCAAACACGTTACAAGTTTATCTGCATCGCGATTTTTTTCTTTTTGGCTTACAATAAACACGCGAGACGATCGAAAATTGGTTCTCTTTATCTCAACGAGAAATATTATGACAATTTTCACTGTACGAAATGTTAAGGTTGTATTATATGTTGCGTGCGGTGTGAGCACGACCCTGAACTTTCCAAGTCGATTCGAATTCCGGAGCAAAGCGATACATCTATAGCTACAACGTTCGGCGAGCTCGGTGTGGCCTTACAATGGCACGGAACATGTATTAGGTGCGCCCAACCTTCGCCACCTCGCGAAAGAGAGAGAATCTCCACAGCAGCAGCAGCAGATATATTTATACACAAGCAACTATCGCCACCGCGATAACTCGAGTTAGTTTCCTGCGATCCTCCCCGGCACGTATAAACATACTGCAGACGCTCATATATATACTACACGTGTGCACGTAGCTACAATCGCGAGAAAATAGCGAGGGACAGAGCCAAGAGCTCCCGTGACTTCTGGACCCCCGAGCGCGCGAGCGCACACTCGTGAGATCAGAGAGAGCTCTTGCACGAGAAGCTCTTCGCGTCTTCTTCGAAAGTTTATATCTCCTCGAGGAGCTCTCCTTTCCCCCCTCGTCGTACGATGGCGATATCCTTCGGAGCTTACGAGAACTCTGCTCAAAAGATTTCATGCCCGTGTATACAAGTTTTGCCTAACACGCGTTCATACTCTTCGTGAACTCGGTTACATTATTCGAGCAACTTTTTCGCTGTTAATCGCACTTCTTATGAACTCGTGCCGCACAGACGTTGGATATTGAATTCCATTCCTAACGTTGACGGTAGAAAAAAAAACGTCAGTTTCTCCATAATTTTCACTTGGAAAATGCTCACGCGAGTTCACGCTTTAGACATAAATTCAACCACGCACTTTTCCCTAAGAGAACGACGGTAGAATATGAAAAAAAAAAAACGACAGATTCGTAGGCAGAAGTATGAAAGAGTGATTTCATAAATTCATGCGACCTCTGTGACCGTTCGCTGCGACACCTTATCATCGTTACTCAAAGAATCCCGCGCGAGTTCCATGCCTAATGCCGCTGAGATACGAGCTACTACCATACATGAGTGAGATTAACACCTTCACGCACGGACGCCTTCAATTACGACCTACGGGGCTCCGGGTTGTGTGCTCATGTGTGTACATATAAATACACGTATATGCCTTGGCGCGGAACGCCCACGTCTCTCTTTTCCGGTCACCGATTCACCGCCAACACCGTACCAGCCAGCGGCAGCTTTAGGTTCGCGCGCCTGCATGTGCATGTGCGCTAGCGACCTGCAACGCTCTCGCTCCACAATTTCTCAACAGCCTTCCCATGTTGTTGCATCGACTATATAGTGTACACATATCTACCAAAATGTGAATAAATGCGTGTGTGCGCGTTTCAGGAACGGGCGCCATCGCGAGCTCACGCGTAAAGTATATCGCGCAGAAAAGTTTGGATCCGCGATCAAGACCGTATAGCGAATCGAGCGTCAAGATTGTTGCGTTTCGAGCGAGAGCCTCAATTTTTTTCGCGTTACAGCACAACAAACTTTATGTCGGGTTAACGGCATCGCATGCTCCGATTAGCAAAAACCAGACGCGACGCGTTTTCCTTGGCTACTTTTGCTTGCACGGAGTTATTGAACGTGTCAGAGACGATTGATCCATATGTAGATCGATCGAAAGACTGCGGTAAAAGCCGCGTGTGTGTAGCGAAAGTGCGGACGAGAAAACATTGAGCGCGTTGCCCCTGCATGTATATGAGGCTTCTGGGGGAGACGCAACCTTGTAATGACCTCGAGTGAACCCGGTTACCATCATGTATCCCCGGGTAGAATCTGCTTGTGGTGGATCGGTTGATATGCATATGTGTATATAAGAATGGAACCAGTTGGTACACACGAAGGGTGCGAGTATGGGTTGTATACAATAGGAGGGAGAAGGGACGAGAGAAAGAAGAGTGCAAAGGGCCGATCGAGGATTCTCCAGCTGGAGAGGACCGCAGGCACAGGATGAAGACTGTGTAGGAAGCTTGTGCTTCACCCAGTGATTGGCAATTGTCTATATCGATTGGCCTGGCTTTCCAATCGTGTAGCACGCCAGGATTCAGACATTTTGAAGGGAATTTTCTCACAGGACAATCACTGTACGACCTGGATCTACGGATTCAGGCTGCTCATGTAGGATAAGACCAGGACCAGCAATGCGGTGCCATGTTGGTTCGCGATACCCCATGGCTAGCGAGAGCTATAGAACGTGCTCTGGGACCTCCGTGGTGCGCGGTCGACTTATCGGTAGGAAATCTACTCTTGTAGGCATGCCAGAAGAACCGCGAGCCGACACGGTCTCCATCGCTTCTCTTACTCTCCATCTTTCTGCTCTGCTCTTTCTTCTGTACTTGTGTGTGGATGCGCGGTGGTCCTTTCCACAGAAGGACATTGCGTCTTTCGCGCGCGCGCGCGCGCGCGAATCGAACACACTCTGTGTACGTTCAGTATTCATGTAGCACACAGTCGCGAAGAGAATGAAAGAAAAAATAGAGAAGGAAAGAGAGAGAGAAAGAAAGAAAATGAGAAAGAGGCAAGTAACAACAGAGCGTGTGTGCTACCAGCGGGAGCGCAATCCCGATACAAGATACTGCCACGTGTTACACGCTGTTCGCCACCAGGAGGAACGGTCCTCTCCGCCATTCTTGCTGCACACCGCCATCTCCCTCTCGCCCTTCTCATCCTGTGGACAATAACCATCTCCTGTCCTTCCTTTTGTTCCCTGAACCGGGAGCCTGCTGGCAGCAGGAGTCTGCCGCGATTGTACGGGATCGTGGCTTACACTTCTTTCGGATTCTTCCGGCTTTATCAGAAACTTCTCACTGTAAAATATGATTCATCCTTCTTTTTCTCGAGTAGATATACCAGTTTTGTATTTTTAGTGCTCTCTAGTTGAGAGCACTCCATCCATTCCTACGCGATTCACGGATTAACCTTGTTTTTCTCACGGATAATTTGGATAATTTATTCTCGAGCTTAACCAGGGAATTGATGGAGTGACAAATCTTCACGTGATATACTCGACGCTCGAAACGTTTCAATCAATCAGACGCTACTTCGTGGCCCTGAGAACGTGTCCACGTTAGAGAGAATTTTGAGCAGCATCCACGGAGTAGGATTGTCTGGATTCGATCGGAATGGAGATATTTGACTCGAGTCGAACGTACGATCTACGAAGGTGCTCCCGCGGTTAGATTCCTTATCGAAGAGTGTTCGTTCCAGCTTCACTGCTGCTTGGTCGTTTGTTCGGATATACGTAGAGATGTGAGTCATCTAATGTCTAGGGGTAACACACGCAGGCTCCTCGAGAGATATTTTCGTCTCCCCGTTGGAGCAAATGGACCCGGCCGATTAACATCGCTGCGTCTTCTAATCCGATGCATTTGGTATCGCGCAGGTCAACGTCGTAACGTCTGCGCGTGGACGTCGTGAGGCGAGTTACGGGACGCGAGGTATTCGATCTGTACGAAGGCCAATCACTGTGCCGTTGAATTTATGCCGCAAAAAAGGAAAAAACGAACCGAAGAGGAATCGAACAACAAGTAGCATCGATCACGTCCTTTTCAAAGAGTGACATTTAGTGTATCGGTGGGTGGTGGGCGCGACGCTCAACCAAATGTCAAAGGGCAAACTCGAACATGGAGGAAATAGGATCGTTGTCTATAAAGCTACACGTATGCCTTTTGCTCGCTCGACTATTCTCGGGTATGTATACGTTTATGAGCAAACAGACGAGCAGATACTACGAGTCAGGCTCGGTGGCGACCGCAGAGCCTTTCGTAGGTGAAAACTAACCAAGTAACTTATACCTCTCGCGAGTGTCAGGCTTCTGCACTAAGTCACCTAAATCGCTTGTTCATTGCTCATGAGATTCCACGTAACGTACGAGCTTCCCGTCGCCTTATTCGTTAGCGAAACTCGCGCATACATCACCAAAGTCCATGATTTGTTGGAAAAGTGTAAAATGCTCTCCGGCTCGGAAGAAATCGAGTGAAATTTCAAATAAATAATAAAATGTAACTCTCCAGGATTTCTTGATGCACCGAAAGACGTGACGTCTCGTTCGTGCGAAATTGTCGAGTGATTGAGAGACATGCTGCACGCGTGAATTTATTACCAAACCACGAGAAGATAATGAAAGTTATTTCTGTGGATTTTATGAGCTCTTATACACTCGGGCAAAATGATTTTTATTAGCAAATACGAATTACTGCTAATGGAAATTGGAAGTCGCGTTTGTAATTCGTACGTACAGTCCGAATAGAAACTTGTCTGTCTGTTTTTCTCTCTGGTCTTTGGTTGGTGGGATCTTGAAAGGTGTCGCGATCTTTCTCTCGCGGTCTCAACTCATTCGAGCTAATAATCGCGCCTATGTCTAAGTTTGGTCCATGCACCGGGGAGACGTAGAGGAGAGATGGAAAACGAGAAAACGAAGGGAAAGGCATAGAGAGAGAGAGAGAGAGAGAGAGATTGCTGTTTGTGCTCAAAGACGCGGGATCAGCGTGTATTGCACTAATGAGGTGGCTGCCCTTTTCCTCAACGAATTGGCCATTTCGCGGGTAATAAAGCGTTCCCGAGCCGTGAAGCCGTATGTGTCGCAAAGAACGTCGTTAATACGAGCGATATATGGCACATTCTTAACGACCACGACCGACCAGAACGATGAAAGACCAAAGATGACGACGAGGACACGCGAGAGAACCGAGTGGACCGCTCAACCACGACGGGAGATTTTTCCTCGCCGCGCGCCTCTCCTGCATCTCTTTTTCATGCTCGGCGTCTTTCGCAAGGTCGCAACTAGCCTACAAGGAAGCCACAAAGTGAACGACGTAAGGATCACGTTGCAACTGTATTCGACAAAGTTCCTATATTTGCAGCGACGTCGCTCCTGCTGCGGTCCCAGTTTAATTAATATTCGCGCTAATAATCGTAGTATTTCTAAAATAGTGTATTAAAAATACAAATTCTCGAGGAAATTCCTCCAAGATGTCTTTTTCAGCTGCCAGTTGAATATTCAGTTCCGCGACGTTGGTAAATAGAAACCCCGGATCATTAAATGTTTTCCCATTTATAGAAAGAGACATACCGGGAAGATACGAAAGAGAATTAAGCCACACGACGAACCATCAGGGAACTCTGTCTTTTCGCACTATTTTTCTTTGCGCGCGGTAACAACGATTAAAACAGACACTGCAAGAAAAAATCTCTCGGCATACCGATAGTTTTTTTCCCAATCAATTATCTGCCGGTTCTTCCCAGAATCGAGTGCGAATATTATTACGTACATACCGTTCCGTTTTACGCTCTTACAATGTCATGGAAAAATATGTTGCACTCGCATTTATTATGGGTCGTAAACTGCACAGGATGGTTGTGAAGATCCAACGGCTTCATAACTAGAGAGACTGCTCGGGCGAGAGGAGGAAAAGCGTGTCGAGCGATTTTCTCGAGTTATTTTGCAAAACGAAGGAAATTGCACGCGGTCGGACAACGGGAATATTTTTTCAGTTGTAGGTTCTTGTGATATGTGTATCCTTGGCGATAAGCTTCGGGTCTAAGATTTGAAATTGAGTTTATAAGTAAATAGAGGTATATTCAAGTGGACACCTCAGTGGGCTGCGTGAATTCATGCTGTGCAAGTTTCGCTCTGTGTGTGTGTGTTGCTGCTGCTGCTGCCTCATTGCAAATGTTTTCTGTGCACGCTGGTATTCACCGTGAAGAATTCAAAACCGCGGAATGTGTTGGAAGAAGTATTCGCGGTTTCGCTATACGGGATGATCGCGAGGAAATATACAGAGTGTAACATCGCGCGGGCAACCGGAGCGTTCACTCACCCGCGAACTCTCACCGTTTTTCCGAACCTCTTCGCACAGCACCGCGCGGCAGCAAAGAAATCTCTTGGCTAGGAGGTGCCGCGCGCTCGTCCTTCCCCAAGAGTTACCAAAGAAAATAACGACTCGGTTATGGCTGCTGGAGAGCGCGCAGCGCGGACTATCCACGATGCTAGAAAAGGCGTTAACTTTTTCACGATAATGAGAGAGAAAAAAAGTGGTGCAGTTGTTAACAACAATGCTGAGGTGAAATTATCAATTTTATTACGAGTAAAACACCGTAAAATAATATTCACCATTGCAGACTCTTGAACCGGGAACAAGAAAAATTGCTAATAAAAACGCCAGCCAAATCGATGTCTTTAAAAAAAATTTAATCGCGGTCCCGATGCATATGGCGACGATAAACTGAATGAAACGAGAAATCGATGCAGCAGGGTAGGGAGGTACAGAGATCGCGATGTGTAGAGCACACGAAGGGTCGTCGAGTTCACGCCAAGTTCTCGTGTTGGGATAGGCCGACCGGGGATAAAAGGAGTAGAAAATAAAAACATGTAACACATTACCATATTTACCGAGTGCGTTATATTGGCCGAGGTTGGACGAGGTCCTGCGGTCGTTTAAGGATGTATTTCGATGTGTATGTATGTGGTGAAATGGTGCATGTATATACATAGAAAACGCGCGGTATTGGGTTGTACTCGAAATGAATAAATCCGTGGCTCAGCCTGGATAAATCTGCGGTACGAGCAGGCGCGTGCGGATTTCTTGTATAATGCAAATGCAATCATGTATCGTGAATATGGCTTAAGGGACACAGGGCAGGAGGTATATCTCAGAGAAATGTCTAATAAGCCTGCTGTAAGGCGATCCGACGTCAAGTCCATTTATTTTTATTATCCTCGAAAATTAGTTCAAGACGAATTGATCTCGCGCGGTGTCAAAGGATTTGAAAAAGCTTTGGACGTTGTGCGGGTTAGATGAAAGCGAGAAAGTATAAGTGCAGCAGCCGCGCGAGCTCTTTTTATTCATCGTTTCGCGGTAAAAATAAAGGATCAAAAAAGCGCGGAGACTTTACGAGAGTCACGAGAGCCTTGAATCAGGCGTTTCAGAGCTCGTGTAGTACCGATCGCGAGGTACACACATCGCGGAGAATCTACGCTGAGGAATCGAGCGAGTGCATGCGACCAAGGCAAATTTATAAACACGATATGCGGCGAGGAAGCGAGAAAGAAATACGATGTCTGCCCACGCGCCTCAGCATCGTCGGCTCCGACGTTTATTCCCTTTGTGCATTACAGAATCGATCTCTCGTCGCCTCGATTTATGGCTAATTATCTTACGGTGCATAAAACGCCAAAGAATCGGAGGTAGAAAGGGTGACGAGTTGGGAGCGTAATCCGACGAAACACACACCAAGCCTTGGAGCTTTGCCATTAAAACGCTGTATCGATTCATGATTCTATTTTTTACCGCGACGCCCCCGCGCGCCTTACGAACTGCAGCTGACAAATATTTAACTTCGCGTTGCACCAATATCTTTGGCTTCAGAATCTTGTTCAGCAATAGCTCCGATGATTCTGCGAGATTAAAGCGATCACCAGCGCGGCAAACCGAATGGCAAAGTCCACTTTTTTCTTGATTCAACGAAAATTCAATAAAATCTGGCGAAAGATAACTACAAATTTGATTCGAATCGCCGCAACCCGCGCGCGGCAACGTGATTTGTCGCTTTGGATTCTTCGATATTTTTCTGGCGATCGCAAACCTATCAATTCACTTTCGTCGACGATGCAATATAATAAACCTTTCAACGAGCATGTACCGAAGTTGAAAGACGCGAGTTCAACTCTCCCGGTATCATGCTTTCTCTCTTAAGTATGTTTCAAAGTCTCCGCGCGCGCGCGCAACGACAGCTATGCCGTGTAGAAACGCTGCGGAAAGAAGAGACGAACCGCGTCGTTTGTACACATGTACAAGTTTGTCTGTGTATGTTTGACGTTTACGTCATTCTCGATGAAAATAATTGGTATCGGGTACTAGTCATTATTATATAGCAACAACAGCGTTGAGCATTACTTTCAAAATACTTGCTTTTTTTATTTCTCTCGCTCTTTTCACTAGTTTTGTTTAATTTGCTCGTATACGTCCAGAGGGAAAGCCTTCCAGATTCTCGACCGCGAGGATTGCTATAGGAAAAGGCTAAATCGTACTGAAAGGTTTATGACGCTCAGTTGCATCGAGAAGCGACTGGAAAATAAGGGAGAAGACAGTGGCTCGAGAGAACTTTGCGCGAGCCATTAGTTCTTCTCGCACGTACCGCGTGTGCTTTCATCGAACGCGGATATGCTTTATAATAATGGGAATGCGGACGACGTCGCGTCATTGCTCATTCTCTCTTTGCTTTTCTCTCCTCAATAACTCTTACGTCTCGCAAACTTTTGTACCATTCGCGAAATTCTCGATATACGGAAACTCGCGTACTCTCTTGAATTTCATTCCGTAATCACCCAAGATTTGTACGTGTCATGTAAATTAAACAAAAAAACGTCATAGAAATTCCCATCTTCGTCTCACGCGTTGCCGAGAATTAAAAATACTCGATATGAAGCAAGTCGAAATAGTAGCGAAAAATTTACTCATCGACCTCGCGAAACTAATGAATTCGATATTTTTCTCAAGCGACATCAATTACGATTGTTTCGGGTGATTATTTTTATAATTCCCGGTAATCATGATCAAATAATACTGTCAAACCTGAAAACTGGATCGACTGGGTCGCGTTTTCTTAGTTGATCATCGGAGACTCTCAAACTTACCTGTAACAGATAAAAAAAACAAAAGCATGAATAAATTTTCGTGCTCGGGGAAGAGCACGGGGGAGTTTGAAAAACGTTTTGAAAAATAATTAGCGTTTGATGAATAATGAGATTGAAAAAGGCAGAGTCGTGAGAGTCGAGAAGTCTTTTGGCGATATCAAACGGAGTGACGAGATCTTGTATTTTGATCCTCGATTCTTGAGAGACGGGAGATATATATCGAGAGGGTCTGCGTGTGTGCACCGGCAGCAGGGAGATCGAGAGAGAGTGAGAGAGAAACGAGATATTCGAGCACACGAACGGCGCTAACGAACACCCGGGGTTACGCTCGCTCGTTCGCTCATTATCGTCGTTCTGGGAAAACTTCTTGACGATCTTCGATCGATATATACAGGTCCATGTTGACGAGCGAGAAAGAAGGACCGAGGGAGAGAGAGAGAGAGAGAGCTGCGAAGGAATGACTATGTGAAGGATCGAATGGCCGAGAGAGTCGCCAAGGGGTCAGACACATTCTATATCTCTCCACCACGCCTGCTGCTGCGGCTGCTGCAGCTTCAACTTGTCGTCCGATCGCTCTTGATCTCCTCCTCTTTCTCTTTTCCTTCGTATATATAAAACGCGTGTGCGAAAGGTTCAATTGCGTTCACGAGGACATCGCGGCGCCGCGATTCTTCCCATGCAGCATCCAATGAACGAGAAGATTCTTCTTCTCGCGGAGATGAAATCTTCATCGATACGAAACTTTGATTGCAAAAATCGAATGGAAAAAGTTGCAACGCATTTGGAGATTTTTGTTATTGTGAACATTTTCTACGTTCACACATTTTAAAAATGCTTGCGATGATTTTCAACCTCGTTCCAAGACCAACGAATATGATGATGATTATTAATTAGAACGATGACTCGTGCTTTTTGTGGCTATATTGAAGTTTAGGTACGCGCTCTAAGATTTAGTGGATAATAAAAAAAGGGAGCAATATATCACGGCATGTATCCGTACAATGCATTCTTTATGCATATGCATTTGTATACATGTATTCATTGGCCTGTATGTATATCCGTAGAGGTATAACGTCGTATAGAGGTCAACGAAGATCGATGAGAGCGATGCAATGGAGCTTTTTCGTGCCGGCACAATATCTCGCTTCGGTTAATCCTGTTCTGATGGGCAGAACAGACCGGTGGACATATAAAGGAGAAGATGAGAGACGGAGAGGACGGGGCACAGAAGGAGGTATGCCGCGAGTTGAGATCGCGAGCGACGCGTGTGGTCGCCTCTCAAGAGAGAGCCTCGTAAGAGAGCTCATACACATACAAACAAAAGTACATATCTTATAGTAGTTACGGAACAAGAGCACACGCCAGAAGCTCCGATCCCATTTGCTGGCTCTTTCTTCTCAGTACCGACAAATTAACAAAACCCTCAGAGTCCCACCTCGCGTGCATTCGCCAAATTCCATTTTTTTTAAATAACTTTTTTCTTGTCGAAAAAGTTTTGCATTTCCTGCCATTCGACGCACTGCTTTTGGCTTTATAAACAGAAAAAACGTTCTTAAAATTGAGGCATTTGTTTTGACCGTCAGTCTCGGTTGATTTATATATAAACGGGCAAGAAATTTCGTCGACAAAGTACGACTGCGTAATGCAAACGATTTAATTGACTGTAATTAAAAGTATTTTTGACTCTTCGTGCTAGTGTCTCTCACTCGTTGTCTTACGAACAGGGAAACGTGTAAACGGGGAAGGGAATAAATTGAGAGAGCGTGGTCTTGCTTGTCGCAATAAATCGGAGATGTGGGTATTCGTCTTTTGTCAGGGAAGCGATTCTACGCTTTTCTGCTTGGGACTATAATTCTCTGATTTTCAGCGTTTGTTCTATTCCGCTAGGAATTAGTATTTTGATGGAAAAATAAACGAGGCAACTTTGTGGAAATTCGCCCATTAATTTGGCTCGCGTAATGGATAAATAATTAAAAAAGGAATAAATATATTTGATGGTGCTCATGAGCAATTCAAATTGAATTTCATTAGAAAACATTTGCATACGATTTTCATGGCCATTCTTACATCGATAATAAAGATTTCTCTATTGGAATTCTCGAATGATTCAGCAATTAGAATTCCTGATGAATTTTCCTGACACACTGAAAAGTCAAAGATGAAACATAAATTTTTACGAGCAATCGTTTCTCATTAGCTAATTTATGAATAAAAATAAGTTGACAAGGAAAAAAGATAATTTAATCTTACAAAGATATCGTATAATGAAGACATTTCTCGACCGCACACGCAGTCATGAGATTAATTTTATTGCCTCGCCGATTAACTCGGTACTCTACGACTCGCCGGGTCTCTATTTTACGCTCTATTTTACACACAACTTTCCGTACTACGACGGTGTACCTCATTTATTTCGTACGTCGTGCACCTGTGTCGCGTGTGTTAAGAATCCGCAGGTCAAGAGAGAGAAAGAAAAACGAGAGAGAGAGAGAGAGAGAGCAGAGCACACGAAATCCGCGATGACGCCGCGATGCTCGCGAGCGTTAATTAGCTGAGGAGTTTCGCGCGGCCATATGCGCACACATAGATATAAAACGGAGCAGATGCATGTTAACGATATTAAACCTCTCACTCGCGAGGAAATTTACATCGAATTAACCGCTGAATATCTCAGTGAATGCTCGCATTGTGTCGAGGGACTTTTTATTTCACTAATTTCCCCTTTTTTTTTTGCAGCCGGCTCGTTTCTCAAGAGCTTGCTCTCGTGTCATCATCGTTTTTTTCCATCCGTTGGATACACGCTGTATCGCGTGGTTATAGAATCGATATTACAAGCTTTTGCCAAAGCTTGAGACCGGGATGGAGGGAGGCAAGCGCCAAGAGAACTCGCAGGTCGCGGGCTCGCTGCTGGTAATCGTGACAGAAATTGTGTAGGAGCTAGCGTATGCAGATATCTACAAGAACCGCTCAATGTTTGTAACTTGGTTTCTCTATCGTCTTTATAATTCCCTCTCTTTTTACCTCTCATGTTGAACCGCGATCTTGTACGTATATGAATGGAAAAGGTACGACGATCGAACACAGCAAAGAAATACACGAGAGCCGCGGCGCTATACGTTACAGGCGCGTATATTCGTTCATATATCGGAAAGATACACGATCGCCAAGCGCGATCCGTATTTTTAAGCGTGGGAGTATATACTTGGATAAATCAATGATTACATCGGCAATTAATCAAACGTATGAGCGGCCACACGCACAATCAAGTTGCCGACTACATATAAGCCGAACATGTGAATAATGGTAGAAGGGGTAAAGAAACTCGTGTGACGAGGAAAAATGTCGTTATTACGACACGCCTCCTACGATCGTACGTTCGAGATTATTTGCCAGACCTAATATACGCGATCTATCTTAAACCTTTTTCCACATATATATATATATACGCGTCGCATTATATCAGAATATCATTTAATTAAACACGTTATTTACAGGGAACGATGCATTTTTCAAACACCTACGAATTTCGCATTTTTCCGAAGGATTTTTATGTATCAAAGTTATGACCAGCAGTTTAGAGAGCAGTGACAAAATTACATGAATTAGACTCGATTTTATCACGAGAATCACGATGTTTTTGACGTCTAAATGATCGTTTTACGTGTGTCGTTGCGAGGAGTTTGATTCATTTTTTAAAAATATTACTTGCACGTGCCTACAATTTTTTTTTTATCAAAAAAACTCATCAGCGTTTATATATCGAGCGGATTTTGCATCGTAAATCGTTCGATGGATAATTGCAATCGTAATTACGTACTGATAAAAAAACGTTTTTGATATCTCTCGCGGTGCGGACACATTTCGCGACGGGGCACTCGAGCGCGATTAAGTTTTCTTTAGTGAGCGACAAGACATGGCGAATAATCCACCTGCTCTGTGGTTTCCTCCCGATCACACTTGCCCGTATATGTGGGTTCAAAATTTATGTGTGTGTGTGTGAACGCGATGTCTGTATGATCTGTTTTCCACGAGTGTGCAAGACAGCGGCGAGTCGCGGCGTATCGTGGCTAGATCGTTACACCCGGAGGGCCTCTCCCGCAAAGCTTTTAATATGTAAATCTCAGGTGCGTGAGCGTCCGCGCGCGATCTCGGCGGAGTCGTCGCAACGGTGGCGGGCTTGGGTTATCGAAACACCATCGCAGAAGCGTCCCAGAGTGGTCGCGATATATCTAGCATATTCCATATAGATAAATGGGAGTCTTTACGTCGAGCGTGCAGATTGCGCAGCTCCATTTCAGATATTCAAGATTTTATGACAACCTTTCGAGAGCGTTTTCTCGCGAGCCAAAAAATCACATTTTCTCCGTCTCGCAAAACGTAAAAGGTTATAATTGGCTTCGGATTAATTAATTGTTTAATCAAGTTCAGCGAGCGCGAGGAATATTATTCGTTCAAGTCTCTAGCGAATTTTATTGCTGCATGCGTGATTTTCATTTTTTTTTTTTTAAATAAAACCAGTCGCGCAGGCGCGGAATTTTTTCTTATTAGTCAGGCGGAAAAAATGATCCTCCAGACTCGGCGTAATTTCTCGAGTTAAGTAAGGTAGCAGCCGCGTTCTGCTCATCTTTTTTCATCCCCTATATGATTCTTTTTCCTTTTTTCATCGATCGGACTCGATCGTTGCGCCTTCTGTTCCGACTTACCGCCTTTTTCGCATCTCTCTCCGTCTTTCTCATTCTTGAGTGTCTCGTCGTGCCTTTTTTTATATATATATTTTTTTTCAAAGTGCGGTGAGAGATGAGGGTTACAAGTAATTACTCGGGGGCCGGTGTGCGCCTCTGTATTGGCACGGCGTTTGCAGGCATGTTCGATCACAACAGGTTGTCCAGGGGATGTGCAACATCTTTGCTTTCATATGTATATAAATGTATAATGTATGTATGTATGAAGGGATGCAGGACCGAAGGTACTCGAGATATAACGAAACTTATAATTTAATGGTTAATTATATAAGGGCCTCGTCTGGATGGTGTGTGCGGGAGCGAATCAAGAGAGAGAAAGAGCAGACGACCTAGCGATTCGTCCGAGCCACTGGGCGGACCCGGTGACGTGCAGGAATGCCACATCGCAAGGATGGTCCCGAGATCTCAAGCCCCACGAGAAATGTTCGCAAAGCTCGCCACGGATCGCTCTCGATCCATAGATCCAGTATGGAATCGTTCTTAGGACCCCGCGAGCTCTGGATTTTCTCGGCTCCTTGATCACGAGAACATACAAGAAGCAACAGAAGCCCCGCGCCACCAGGCCACACATATATCCAACCCGTTTTCAAACTACTCTTCAACCTCCAAAGGTCCTTAACACACCTTACCGAGCGCCGAACCACGGTTCGAAGGCTCAGGAATGAAAGGACGTACTCCACGCGGTTCAACATGTATTTTCCGTCCATCACGCCCTTCCGCTCCCTTGAAATACACGCGCTATTACGGGGTGTACGAAACAGCCACTCTTTTGTACACTGATCGCGTTCTCAACAAAGTGGACGACTCAGCGAGGCCCAATCAGTGCGGAACTGTATAGCAAGAAGAAATTTCTAGACTGAAAATTAAATATTGTCATATTTTTGGATAATGTCAAAAGTTTTGTGGTTTTGACAATATTTTTTATTTCTAACGGAACTGTCACCAAAATTTACTATTGGAATGACAAAAATTAACTTTTCGAAGAGACTTTCTAGAATTTTTCCTGCTGCAGCGACATTTTTGTGATTTTTCAAAAGAACGTTCATAGTCGAACGTATCCAATAAAAATTCTCTTTCCAGTGTATCAAATCTTTCTCCGTCTGCTGTTGAATTTCGGTGGATTTGATTGAGAATCTTGAGAATTATTTAGATCAGGAGATTAAGGATAAAAAATAATGTCACTATCGACGGAATACCTGAGAAAAATAACTGTACGTATCGGCAAGTATGTGATTGAGTAGCATGAAAGACATGATGATGACCAGCCGGCGAAAATAAAGTACAGAGAGTGCGCGTAGAAAGGATAAAAAAAGTTTGGTTGTTGTGCTGGATACATTGGATCAAAGGATCGGGTCCACGACCCTGAATTATCGATGTCGCGAAGAGGGAACCGAAGAGAGATTGGTAAGTTGTGGGTGGCGACGTACGCGATGTCACGCCCGGTCTATTGTAATGCGGACTTTCGAACAGGGTGGACGAAACAGGCTAGGGGCAGAGGGGGCTAATATTTCCAAGGGATCGTCGATGGATGAGGAAACGGCGTTGGATAGTTCGCTTCGAGCGTAGCTTTTCTTGCATAGATGGTGCGAGAGAAATGTGCTGGAGTGAGCTAGAGAGAGGATATAAAGGAGAGACCCCCCCGTTCGATCAAGAGAGTCTCGAGAGTTGAACCTCTAGGCCGTTCCGCGTCCTCGCACACCAGGAGTCTGTCTCTTTCTCTCTTCCTGAAAGAGCAATAGAGATGGAAAAGATTCGATACTCTCCCTCCCCCCGGCGAAGAGATCGGCGCGATCGTCAAACCGACCACTTCGCGCTCCTTTTTCTCTCATGTTTTTTCGTCTAGTATCTTTTTTTGCTCTCTCCTGCTCCGTCTCTATTTTTCTTCCTGCCGCGATACTTCGGTTAATCCGTAGTGCGAGACGTTCACCTGCCCTCTTGTCCTTCGTGCACCATCGATTTCCCGGCCTTTCGCTCGTGACTAACGCATTGACAAGCTTGTACGAATTTTCTGTATATATATCTACCGAACTTTGAGGAATTTCTTATTTAATTATATAAATCAACAAGCTGCTCCGATCGAATCGCATTGTAATTTCCATCGCATTCACTATTTTGTATACAAATAACTACAATCGAGTGTGTCGGACGTTTTTTTATTTCGAGCCAATAAAATTGACAAGCGCGAACTCGAAATTCTTCATGGTGAATCACGACGTGCACAAGAATCAGAATAGAGATTCGAACCAACATGTGCATACGTATGCGTGCAGTTTAATCTCGTTCCGGAGGGACAGTGACAGCAGGGCAGTCGGTTTTCGTCTGGATGGAAACAGGCTTTTAAGTGATACGACCGATATAGCCTGATAAATGTGTCACCGCGTGATACTCGTAAATAATTCACGGCAGCGCGATATGGCCAATCGTAATTAATTGTTTCAGCGTGAACGACGAGAGCAAATAATAAAAATAAAAGGTTCAAAGTTCTTGAGCAGAGAGTGCAGTGTGTAGCCGAGTGAACGCGAAACGCGAACGTTCAACCGTGATCACATTCAAATGATATATATGCATGGACGCAGGGCATGTAATGCGCAATGAGCTGCTGTGAACACCATTATAAAGTACAGCCATACTCACTGACAAAGTATCCTGCATTTTACGGGTATAAACACTCTTTATATTTGTCCGAACGTGCTTCGCAAACCTGCAGCTTTATATGTATCGAGTGGGAGAGCTAGATTTCTGTTTATGAATAATGCATCGCCGCGATTAACTACCGAGATATTATGCACCATATTTATTTAATATTTCTACATACACAAATGTATTTGGCAGTATATCGACTGCCATACATGGCCAGAAAGTTCAGGCGACAGGGGCAGATGTGCGGCTAAACGATTGTCTATTTTTTTCTGCGCCGCGTATTTTCCCGACGAGGCAAATACATAAACGATGTTTGCATAGTTGAAATGCAACGGAATTTCGTTTTTTCCAGAGCAGATCTCATAGAATTCCTATTCGATATTTGGCGGGCGCAATATGGAACGATCTTTTTCAATCGGTACGAAAATTGTGATGGTTTTTGAAACTGATCAATTTTTTCGTGGCACACCCCAACATCGCGAACTTCACTGTCATAAGTAGGTTTGTAAAAACTGAGAGAGTAACACAATGAAATTTGAATAAACAACAGGAATTTGCAAAGAAAATTGATAGTTTTTAGGGTCAAGAATGTGAAGGGAAGAATCTAATTCGCGTACGTCTTGTGTGCGTGTCGAATGGTCCGATCTGTGACCGATCGAGCTAAATGATCTCGATGATTAATTACTTGCTCGCATTCTTCCGCCAGACTGAATCTATTAGAAATAAATGGTGTGTATGTGTGTGTTAGTGTGTATACAATGACCGTTACACAGAGGCTGGGAGGAGTTCGATCGCGCGGCGGATTCCCATGGCCGGGAGTAATTAGTGCAATTCCTTCGAGACGAGAATACTCCGCGGAGTAAGACTTTTCTTCAAGCTCGACGGGGGGGTTTCTTTCAGTAACTCGTGACTTGCATCAAACGAGAGACTCGATCGAGGATGAAACAAAAATTGATCGTTCAAGCGAGGAAGCCGAAATAACTTCTAATCACGAGTCTACACAAAACTTGTGACAAAAACATGTGGCTGATGAAAAAAAAGGAACGACTGAAAAAATCGATCGAAAAAAGGATCAAGGAGCGGAATAATTCAGCTTCCCACTCGCCCCCGCACTCTTGCTCACTCTCTATCGCTCTCTCTTCGTTCATTTGTTCGCGGTACTCTTTCGTAATTACAAGGGAGTGACTCGGCGCGACTATCGACCTCAAGTTTTACTCTTGAAAATATATATCTGTATATTTTTCTATATAAAACACGTACATGTATGCGAGTGCGATCTCTTTCCTGAAGATCTTGCTCTTCTCTACACCTATAAAGGATACTGATACACCGTATGAGAATAATACAGAGTTCTTATCATCCTCGTGTGTATCCCATGGCCCCCGGAGGCCGCGCTCTTATTTTCTTCTAACTATACTCTCCGCGATCGCAAGTCATTTAATCTCATGACACCGTTGATCGGCCTTTTTCTTGAGAGACTTCTCTCCCAACTATATCGTGTGGCTCCTGCTGCTGTTGTTGCCTTCTCTCATCATCCCGCGTCCCGAGCACCTGACCTCCCTGCCCTCGCGAATGCCCAACTGGACATATATATAGGTATATTCGTTTCATTAAGAATTCTTCGTACTGACTATACGTAACGGTAATGGTCGCAGTGAAAATGAAATTTTGTTAAAAATCACAAACAAAATAAATTTTGTTTTTAACGGACTTGTCAGCGAAATTCACGATTGCAATGACCAAAATTTCCTTCCGAAGAGACTCGTCAGAATATTTCTTGCTGCCATGACTAAATCTTTGAGATTAAAAAAAAAAAAACGTTAAAGTCAAACGTATCGAACAAAGTATCGATATTTTCCAACAAAATTTTGTTATTACTGCTGAATTATTTCTACTCGTATTCATAGTTTCTTCAAAGGGCACCGGAAACTAAATGAGAGAAAAACAAACGCGAATAACGGGAATGGCGCGAGTCTTTGGAACGGCGGGGACGATTCGAAAATTCTTTTTTTTTAGGCTAGAATTTTTTCACGGACATGGAAATGATGCGGGGGGAGAGAATCGAAGCGGTTAAAGGCGCGCGCGTATCATCAGAGGCCACGTGGCGTGTGCGCGTTCTCGTGATTGCAGAGTTCGCGGTCCGTCATTACGTGACCCAGTGGTATGACCTTTTCGCGAAGGCCCCCGCGGCCGGCACGCTACACGCGCGTTATTCCAACTCGCTGTTATTCACATACGTAGTATATCTTTTTTTTAACCCTTTATATACATCGTTCTTCTTTCGCTGTACGCGTTACGTGGCATAGAGAAAGATGTGCGCGCGCGAGGCGGTAAAGTTATTCATAATCTTGGATCAAGATGACGGTGGATTTGTCCTCGAGCGAAAGACAACGGTGAAATTGGAAAACACGCAGCTGGGATGTTCCAGATTTGAGGAAAAAGGTGAAATTGTAGTTGAATCGTTCGACGATCGCGACTCGATTCAGCGGAATCTTTGCAGTTTTTGTTTCGAGATTATCGAACGCGGGTGTTGGTCCAGAGGGTATCATGCCAAACGTACACAAACCATGGAAACGTATACGTCATGACCAGAGAGATCAAGACTCACGTTTTATCTCGAGGAGAGTTCGCGCGAGAGGAAACTTTACTCGAGATTCGACCTTAACGCTTGTATATACGCGGCAAATCCCGTAACGGATATCCTATATCTTTGGAAAGGATCTTTTGCCGGAGTTTTTCACGCTGTTCCACAGTAGATCTCTCGCAAGGTGTACATGCACACATACGAGTGTCTATACGTCGGTGTTTATGTATACACGATCGAGAACGTAACGCGCGGGTTGTCTGTGAGTGAGATAAAAAGCATCGCGTCAGTAAACTGACCGAGGAGTGCTCCGCGCGGCGATGGATATACAATCGACTGTTGCTTGCAAATGAAAGACCAAGTTCTCGTGGTTTTGCGAATTAAACAGCGCTGCTTTACGCCCTCCCTTTCGACACAAGACCTTGCTCATGTATCATGCGAACGGTATTTGAAAGAAAACTGCGGCAAAGGGTGCGGTGAAAAACTTGGATCGGGATTTATCCAAATGACCTTTACTGCCCATTACATTGTATTTCTTGTCATGGATATAATTAATTCGTGCAAAAGTGATCATAGCACACGTCAGAGTGAAAAAAAGCATCAAGAAAGCTGCCATGTTCTTTGAATAACACTTTCCATCAACCTCTCGAATCGCAGGCTCCTTCATTGAAATATCGCGTTCGCGTCACATCAGTAATCACGCAGATCATAAAGATCTGTATCTCAGGGGATATATGTAATAACAAATTATAACATCGAAGAAAAACAGCTCGAGAGCACAAGTTTTTTCGCGACCAACTTCGAACGTCCTTGAACTCGCGCGCTCACCTGCTAGCGACAATTGCGCAAATACTCGTTTAGACTCAATTACTCGAATGACCTGGTTGAAGCACCGAATCAACATTTTTTTCACGAAAAAAACTGTCTCGGATATGCTCGGGGGGTTTTGGACAGATCTTGATAAGGGAATACGCGAAACACACGTAAAATTGCAACCAAGTTGGAAAGATACGAGGATAATTGGTTGAAATTTGCGATATCAGAACGGAAACGGCGTGTTCACGCTGCCGTGGGCAAAAATTAAATTCATTATCCTTCGTTACCTGCGACGTGACCCGGCAAGTATCTTGTCGACTAGTGTGCATGTGTAAATGAATATATATGCACATGCAAGTATGGATGTTGACGTATATTATAGTCCGTATAAGCCCGACGATATATACCGCGGGGGCCAGTCAAGGAGGAGTTAAGAGAGTCATGAGTTGCTCCCACAGAGGATCCGACCTCGTGACCCTATCAGCCGGGCCCCCTGGCTCTCAGGGGGCCTATTGTTTATAGCGGTGAAGTGTGCGAGGCGCGTATCCCGCGGGGGCCTCCCGAAGACGGCTCTCCGGGCTCTTTTCGCTCTTTCACTCTATACACGGCTCTCTGCACCGCGCTATTGTTTTCTTCGGCCTTCATTGTCTCTCAGCCTAGTAATATACGTGTATATACGGACTGTGCAGCCGAGAAACTCGAAGAGACGTGACACACTGCAGTATTGTCTATAGATCCTAAAGAATTCGTAGCTCAGCAAGTGCAGCGCGCTCTGAAAGCCGCGACTTTGCTTCCGCCATGTTGCCTCGTGATTCATATAGACTTATAAAAGCCGGACCGTCCCAATTATTGCCAAGTAATTGCTCAATCCGTATCAGACGCCTGCTGTCGATAAAGCTACTCGAATAACTGTCCCGTTAAGCTAAACGAGCCACGAAGACATAACGACAACTACATCGACTCGAAGCAGACCAAGAGTTCGTACACATGGACGTAAGACAGTTTACACGTGACCTTATCGTTTGCTGTATAGCAGAAAGTACAACGTTGGGCTCCCTGAACGGAAGAGAGAGAAAAGAAAGACAGCGAGAAGCAGAACGCTAATTAATCGCCACTTTCAGCAAATTGCTCGTGTCCTCTCCAAGCTCTTCCCCTTTTATTACTATTATAAATATATATATCTAGAGACACGGCAGCCTCTTGTCTATACTCCGGGCTTTGTGTGCTCGTGTCGCGGAGAAATGATGAGGAAGAGATTTTTTGCCAATACACGACAGGAATGCGGTCAAAAGTGAAGGATCTCATATTACACTCAATTAGCTCTCCAAGCGAATACAAAGTATATACGTAGTGAGATTTTTTTTTCCACAATGATTCAACTTCTATAAATAAGATGCAAATGTTGCAAATGTGTTGCTAGGATGGGAAAAGAACGTGTGTAGAATTGAGAGCAAAGTCATGGACGATTACGCGACAGCGATGCATCGTGATAAAATGCATATGGACCGAGATATAATGTAAGATGGAAAGAGCGGGAAGCGATGCGTGGACGCGGATGAACATCGAGCGCGTAATAACAGTGATCGCTGTTGGCAGGCCAGCAAAAGTCAGCATGAAAAAAGTTTGTGGCGACGACGATATACGTCTTGCTGTGCTTTGGGATTTATGCAGGTTTACTGGCTTGAACGGAGAACAGATTCCTCGAGGGGGTTGCAACGCCAGGTTCCGCCCTTTTCTCATCCCCACTCTTAATATTCCATGACTGTATGGTAAATGCCCGAGTCGCATATACACTCTCGCGACTGCCATCAACTTTTCCACCCTTCCGTTCCTTCGTAAACGTTTTGGTCCTTTATCTTGGCGCAGGTGGCTACATGATGTATCATGAAAGAATCGCGGAGAAGAAAAAGAGCGAGAGGATAATGCGAGGAAAGAAAGAAAAAACGAGTTTAAGTTATCGGCCGCAAGTTCAGAATGCGATACACACGCGAAGACACGACGCTCGCGCGCACGCGGCCACATCCTCTAATGACAATGTAGATGTGGATCAGCGTAATGATGATGGCTGGTCTCAACTCGCTTTTGCATGCGATCTATAACAGCCTTTTCTCCACTTTTTTCCATTTGCTTTTTCAGCTCGTATCAAGAAGCGAATGCTGCGGCGACGCCTTCGAGTGCATCCGTGCGTAAATTTGTCCCGGACGATGACGCTGTACGGAGTTTCTTACGGATCCGTCATGAAGAAACATCCAACGCAACGTGCAGGCTTCTCCAGCAAAATCAACTTGGGAATAGATTCTTGAATTTTGCGAAAATTTCATCTTTATCAAGAGAATACGCGCGGTTGAGCATTGACGCGAATGTCTTTGGAGAAATTCGCTCCTCAACGGACAAAAAATCGTTTCAACCATCTGTCGTGCAGTCCAATTAAATCGGCATTCGTCGGTGAATTTCTCCGAAGATTCTTTTATACGCGCCAGAAATATGTGGATTTGGAAGGGGTTGCGCGAATTCGGGGTACATTCGCGTTAAAATGCGAGTGCCAGAGGGGAGTGCGCGATCGGATGTTGAATAGGACGAGCATGCACGAGTCGATACTCATTGGGGGGGGGTTTCTTGGAACGCACGAAGGAACCGTCAGCACCGTGTATAGAGAAAAAGAAGAGGAAAAAGGCGATGAAGAAAAAGGAGCAAGACAACGAAAAGAATAAGAAGCGAAGGAGAGCCCCGCGAAAGAAGATAAAAACAGGCGAAAGAGGAAGAAGACAGGCGAATGGGGTAGACGAGGAGTGTGTGTTGCAGACGCACGCGCCGGGGGCAACCAGGAGGCCTCTCTTGCGCGCGCGCTCTGTAATCACTCCTTGGATTCAGCCAAGAAAGAGAGAGCGAGAGGAAAAGAAAAGGGCTACACACGAGCTCTCTCGTCTGCGGAGTCTGGAGGAAATTTTTGCCGTATATAAGAATCTCTACACACATATAAACATGCATTTCTACTACATATACACTGGACCATTCTTGGCGCAAGAATAAGGGGTGAGTGGGGCTCTGCATCACGTATACAATTACTATATTGGAAGGGGGAAACTCTCTCGCTCCTGCTGACTATCGCGCGAGAGACGAGAATATGTGCGCTCAGCACCGAGACGCATCACCTCGAGAGATGCGCTCGCGCCCGAGCACGCGAGTGCATACTAATTCACCCCCACGGGAGCATTGGATATTGCGATTATGTTGGTTGAATGTGCCCAGGTATGTGATCACCGTGCTCGTACATACGGATACACACTAAATGCACTATCTGCTGTGTATGCTTGCACTGAAAACCGAGTCGCTCTTGCTGACGCTGCATCCGGACGGATTTTTATATATATCTATAGCTACGTGTGTGTATATATAGAAATATTTCCTTCTCGCAAAGAGCACTTGAGCCCAGCACACATCTGCGTAATTGTCCCCGCCGGCGGCATTCAAGACTCTGAACGCGCCGAGAGGAACCTCCGCCCTCTTTGCCGGACACGGTAAAGTCTTGTCGTACAGTGTGATACAAAAATTCGCTGCTTTTTCGGCGATCCTTCACGCAGATTTTATGCGCCGAGGAAAAAAGGCTGAAACAGCTTTTCACTATCGAGTTTATTTATATTTCTGTAGCTTTCGTATGAAATTTTACGAATCAGATATACCAAAAGCAAGATTTTTCGATTTACTCGCTCGAGATAAAAGCGTTGCGTATGGTGTGTATATTCGTGCTCGCTGGACGAAATGTGTGTGAAACACTGTTTCGCTGCTTTGTGGTCCAAAAACTTTCTCTCCTTCTTTCATATCTCGCCCGAGGACGTGACGCCGGGGACTGTAATGATCGGCGTGTTGCGTGATTTATTTTTGGAAACTATATACACGAGATTTCAGGACAGAATGCCTTCTCATTCTTTCGGTGCTCTCTTTAGATAAGAAGCGCTTTTGTGTATGAGAGAATAACGAAACGCGTCCCAAGTGCGTGGGCATAAGAACGCCAAAGCCGAGGGCCGGAGAAAGAAAAGAAAAATTAAACAAAAAGAGAGTCAAAAGTCAGCAGACGCGGGAGGAGTTAAACTCTGCTCTCGCGATTCGTGCCCGGAAGGAACGTCTAGGACGAGACTCCAAAAAACACACCACTTTACAAAATTTTATCCTGCTGCTCCTTCATCGTTCTCTCTTCTTTTCTCTACGGCTGTGAGAAACCTGCAGAAAGAGAGAGAGAGAGACCACAGAGCTCGTCATTGTTTTCTACGTTGCAGCATAATTCCTCGTGCTCTCATTATACGCACCAACACAAACCGAACAAGACGATATGTCCCGAGGAAACAGAAAATAAATTGAGGCTCTCGAGAGGCATTGTACATAAACACCAGAAAAAAAAAAGATCAAGCCGGATAAAGAATTTGGAAGAAATGGGTGAAGAGCATAATAATACTGCGGAGAACTAGAAATTTGGCTTATAGAATATGGAAACAAAAAGTAAAAAGCAAAAGCAGAAACGAATCGACTGAGCATAATCGTTACAAGTTGGACGAGACTTTGTGCGACTCCCACTCTCAAAATTAACTGCATTCCAATGAAAATTTATGCAAAAAACGAGAAAAACGTTTTCGACTTTTGCGAGTGGGAGATTCGTGACCCAGAGCAGGAGATCGAGAAGTCGCTCGCGGTCTTAAACTTTTCTCTCTCATCGCTTCCTCGCGCCCTTATTTCGTCTCTTTTCCTATTTCTCTCTCGAGACATTTTTAACGTGCTAGAAAAAGTTCATCTCACGCTATTATATTCGCTCGCGTACAGCCGTCTCTTTCTCGCGGTGACGCCACAAGCGTTACAGTCACATGAATAACGGGTCTCGTACTACCGATCTGTTATATCGGCGAGAGATTTCTGGCGAGTGTGCATCTCGAGCTGTGCACGATCTTTCGACGTATCCTCAAATGTACTTACACACAGGTCTATGGGATACATGGACATATAAAAGTTAACAAACACCTCGACAATATGTAAGCCAATGTATAACACGAGAGCAGCGGGAAGGCGAGACACAAGCGACGTCCAAATCGTGTTAGAACCGCGAGGGAACACATATGATGTGTCTGTTCGATTTCTCGCGCGGGATCTCCGCGCGCGCGCTCGCGTTTCTAAATCATGTTTTACCAGAGTTCACGCGCGATATTTACACATTCTCCTTAGCTCCTCACCCCCTCCCTCGCGACTGTGTCAAGAGAATAACACACCGTAAACATAACGGATAATCCGTGAGGATCTCCTAGTAGACGCGAGATACGTCGTCCATTATCCCAGTTTATCGTAACACACGTTTTGTAAAACACGCTTCGTATAAAACCGATTTACCACATTGTGTTTCTACTAATGGTCTCAAATCCAATATCTCTTCTATATTACGTGGCTGGTGGTATAAGCATCTATCGGCTTCTATAAGTACCCAACATCGTTTTATAATTCCTTCAATATCATCTCGTACCTATCGCGCTCGTGTATGTGTGAACTTATTTCGGATCACTCACGTATTCGCGTTTCTCCCAAGTTCCGTGTATTACAACGTGTACACGATTCCGCGTCAGCCATTAGTGTGCAAGTGCACACGAAAGTTCGAGGATTATTCAACTCGGAGTTGTTGCGGCGTTGGCGCGTCGTTGAAAGTGAACCACACACGTGGCCACGTTATTTCGAACGTTTTTCTGCTGTATGTGGAAAGAATTTTCCTTTGCTCGTCATTGTGAGCTTTCGCATTTGCACATCATCGTATACTTGCGTCGTTTTAGTCAAAGCGCGCCATTTGGACCAAGAATTCGCGATCCGCAGCATCCTCGCGCCAACCCCGATTTTTCTCGATTTTTTATTCTCAGCCCGACACACGCCTGCTGCTCGTCTCTGCTCTCGATATTCATGTAAACGTAGCTTCGCGTTACGTTTGCTCTCTATGGGAAAGTCGGTTCGCGAGTATCCGAGAGATCTCCTCAAAGCATAAGGCGAACTCGTGCCCTGGCTTTGTATACCTTAGCCCGTGGTACGCGCGGGGCAATAAATCTCCGGCACACTCGAGGTGGAGAGACGTCCGTTCGTTTTCCTCCAGCAACTGCTGCAGTTGCCACCGACATATATATGTATACGATCAAATATCTATACACACGAATGGTGTGTTGTGGTTTTCCAACCGTGGCTTATGACAATGTGTTTGTCCCTGGTCGTTCGCTCGAAAGCCTCGCGACATCTCGAGCAGCGAAACTGCCGACTCGTTTTTTTTTCTTACCTAGTTTCATATTATCATTCACCATACGATCGAACTAGAACTGCCTGAGACTATGGGCTATTCATAGACAACTCGAAAAAGTCACACCGAACCTTCTGATATTCAAATATAACGTTCCAGATTGCACTTTGTACAAGTCGACAGATCTACTGATATTTTACGTATGAAGTTGTCATATACTTTCTATTTTACAGGAGCGAGAATATGCTCTCGAGAATTCTATGAGAAGTGATATATCGTGCGAAATAATATGCAAACATAAATCAGCGGATCTTGCCTCGCGTATACACCATAAGTCAACGATTCGCTCTGTTCGATAGGCAACAATTCGTCCTCAACGAATTGTAACGTTTGCTGACATCGCTTTCACGACACATTTACCCGAAAAAAAGAGAAAAAAATCAACTTGACGTCATAATTACGGTTTCATCTTATTAAAAAACTTTCGCGATCGAATTAACAATGAACTATCGATTTTCTCCAAGTTTTCAGAACATTTTTGAGAGAGCAAATTTCTCCGCTTATCTACAGAATTGCGATGCGGCCAGCAGAGGTTGATTCTTTATGATGCTGAAGTTTGCAACGTTGGAATGCATGAAAAAATATTTATTTTTATTAAAGATTCGTTCAATTTTCAATGTCATCCTAATTTTTCGAGCCGATATGCTTCTCGAATGGCAAAAATCGATCATTTTATCATCGTAATTACATTCTGCATTTGAATAATTATTTTTATCAAAGATAAAAATGAATTTCGTTGCATTTCAACGATGCAAACTTCAGAGTCATGATTTTTTCTTTGTTCGCAATTTTTGTATCGTTCGCTAGTTTGTACCGCTACTGCGGTAAATGGTGGTGTTCGTATGGCAAGATGATGCTCTGGCCGTGCGGTAAAATAGGGACAAGCACACCTTGCAATTTCATCGAGAGCGAAGGATATTATGAGGCACTTGAAAGAGCGAGAGGGAGAAATGATACTGGACCAATTTCATGCATGCTCTGGAGTTCTAGCTTTGGACCTGAGGGCAAATGAGGGGCCAGGTCAGCGGTAGATCACATTGAACATACATGTATAGAGTGTGTACGGTCAGGAGAATTTCTCGTACATCATAGGAGGCGAGAGCAGGCGGTAGAGAGGGAGCGCAATGGATGTCGAGGGGGTCAGAGCGATGCTGCAGTTTTCGCCGGTGCATTTGCTGCTGCGGCAGCGGAGCCAATTGCAGTATAACGTTCGGTAGACTCGGAAGGTGACGTTATTAATTGGTTGATGGGTATAAAACTAAAAAGAAAAATAAGAGAAAAAGCGTGCACGTGCATGTTGGAGAACGAGCAGCGCGGAGCCAGTGTGCAATAAGAAAGGGGCACGCATTCGGAGAGGCGAGAGCGCGCAGTTCCATTTTCTCTCCCCCTTTCGCCTTTCGGGCCACCATTCCTGCCTGACCTCCGGCTCATGCTTCACCGAGAGCACATAAACACACAGACACACACACACAGTTGCTCACGGTTTTGCCCCGGTCAGCTCGGAGGATCTCTCTACACTCCTGTCCGTGGTTCAGCGCCCGCGGGGAGTGGTCAAGTTCCTCCGCAGCTCCGGTACTCTGCTGGATTAATTATCATTACCATCGTGAGCGCGGATTGAGATCGTCCTTGTATCTGTGTCTGTTGGATTTATACGGACGCACACGTTTATCCAGCGAGCATTAAGCCGGAGAGCAGTTTGTGTTGGAAAGTTGTGTGCAACGACGCTGCTTCCTCGTATAGCGGTGCACAGTACGAGGCTACCGCACCCGTGAACCGACCCACTTTTCGTTCGCTTCTCTATATATATGTATACACCGATGATAAACATACTGTTTGGACTATAAATGTTGCAGCCCACGTCTCGAACGTACAGGGAAGATGCGGCGAGGAAAGAAAAGCCCTTGGTTGCGATGGAATTAAATGTTAAAGGGGATTTTCCGAGTTGGAATTCGATACGAAGCGGGAGAATCGACGGTTAAGGCAAAATGGGACATTTTGCAGAGAGTACAGAACAAATGATGAATGGAGCTCGGAAAGAAAGAATAGGATTTAAAAAACTGGTTGCAGCATCCCAGGTCAAGAGATCCATCAGGGGAGTTCCGTTTGGCGAATCTGCGAGCGCGCGTTTCTCCCTGTGAACCGATTCGAGTTTTCCTCACGATTTTACCCGAGAAACCATTAATCGTACGTAGAATTCCCCCGCGTCGAAACGGTCACCTGAGCGCACTTAACTATCCGCGTTTAGTCAGGTGGTATTCGTGAGCACCCTAGTTAGTGTCTTCGCTCTCTGAATATAGTCGCGCGCGAGAGCAGTCGCTTTTAATCGTATTGGAGTTTCAACGTTGCGTTAGAATCAGCGCACGCCTATGTGCCCAAGATGTATTCAAGACTCTGTCGAGTTTAACATGCTTCTGTTCCTCAACTCGAGATGCTGCTCTCAAGCTTTTTCTTTTTCCATCTTTTGCTCCAGCTGTATAGCGAGGCAGCTAGTGCATAGTTCTAGTTACAGAGCATACTCGCGATCCTTACGTGAACGGCTAACGATGCCCATTAGAGCAGCATCGCCAACAGCCATATACCGATACAAATGTGTACTTTAAGGAGTATCGATACATGTATATACTATTCCTTACTCAAGATTCAGTGTAATGCTCAAGTTTCCTCGAGTCTTCCAAGTCTATCTGACTAATCGTAAAGCGCACGACTCCATACCTCATGCAGATCGACTATTCGTCTTGGCCTATCCTCCAGTTTGTCAGTCGAATCGATTCGATAAAGATACCAGCTGTCTATGACGGTCCGGCTTGCCACACACCGCAATATAAAATCGTGAGCTCGTCTCCCACCGCGTACGGCGTATAACGATTCGGAATACTTTATACCGTGTGCGCAGCAACGTATTTTTCGTCTTTTGGCATATGTAGTGAAACTCCTATTCAAGAAAAACCGACTAAAAAACACTGGGACGGGAGTACACCCGTATCTTTTCGAGAAACGCTGCTGCAAGCCTCGAGGTAGAAACGCGTCGCGCGCGAGAGAGAGAATCAAGACAGAGAAACAGACGTAACCCTCTTCAAAAGGCAAAAGGTTCGTTTACGACGTTTCTACACGGGAGTGGACACACTCTTTTATCTTTTTATTTCTTCTCCTCCTTTTTCTTCGATGGACATGGCCTCTTCAAAGTTACAGCAGCAAAAAAAGAGAGAGACAGCGACCCCGGAATAGATGGACGTCTTCAACGAGTTGACGATGATTGGAGAAACAGAGTGTACTTTGCCATCGCTCCTGTCTCTTACTTCACGTTGAAAGGATTCGACGCATGACATGAGAAACGACAGACAACCCCGATAGAAAATATTTGTGTATTCTCCAAGAACACGAGGAATTTCAGACGGAAATGTAATTTAATTGGAAAAACTTTGATCGAGGAAAAATAACGAATAATTCCCAACGATCGAAAAATTATAATGATTATGAGAAGAAAAAAAAAATTCATTTGCCATTGTTGAACGTTGTTGTTGCACGTTTCCTCGCGATATCCTTCCCAAGCTTGTATTTTCTTCGCAATTGTACGAGTACAATTGATAGAGTTTTTTCGAATGGATTCCAAGCGTAATTGTTAATATAATCAACGAGAAAAAATCAAGAGTTTAGTAGGACGGAGAGCCCCTGATGCCCCACCCAAGAAATTTCTCCTCCACGCTTGTAACCCAGTGACCCTCGGGTGTATATATCCCTCCTGAGAGATACAAGTCCGCGCGCCGAAGAATCATTATATTATTTTGCAACATTCCGCTCTCCCGTCGGCGTGCCCAGTCCGCGATTCGACCTTTATCTCTCACTGTCCGTATTACTATTATACACTACTAATAAAAAATCATCCGAATACATGCATTTATATAACTATACATAGAAAACAAAAGGACGTAATCTGAATCACTCTCCGTGTATTGTATATCGCTAAGGGTTAGGCCTTTTTCTATCCAGCTGGAAACTTGATTTATAAACAACTGCTAAGATTTGCCGGGTGTGCAGTCCCATTACTTTCTATTAAAGGTTATCTCGAGAATTTATTTTCCGCCTATACGTAGCCGTTGGTTCGACCACAAATTCGATGACAAATTCCAAAAAAATTTCAGACGCGTCGATTCTCCGTAGAATTCCGCGTGATTTGAATATGCGATCGCGTCATCAACGCGCCCGACTCGCTGCCGGTGAAATCGCGATAAATCGATGCGAAAATCGATCTCTGTGAGATCGGGAAATAAAAAATCTGACACGGTGTGGGAGTGCCTTGGGACACACGCTACTCGGCGAGTCAGACGGTACATCACTGCGCGATTCTACACAGGCAACTCTCATTTCCAAGCGTGTATACATGAAACCGTTGAATCTCTCGTCGAGGCTTTATAATCCTATCTTTCGAATAGTACGAGGTGACGCAAGACCAAAGAAAAAGAGGGGAAAGCAGGGAGGAGGGAGTGAGAGAGAAAAAACATGGCAACCCAGATCTGTCACTGGTAACACGACGCGATCGCTCGCTCTCGTCGATCCTCAACCAGATAGACCAAAAATCTATGATTTTACACCGAGCCTTACGCCTCTTTGAATCTAATCCGACCATTTATTCGCGCGAGGGAGGAGAATCGAGGATATTTATATAGCACTACGGGACTCCGCGAGCAGGGGAAGAGTAGATCAAAGTACCTTAAAGAGCGATGCTGGCAAAGTATTCTCGCCGATTCATCAGTAGACTCAGCCGTGCGAATAACTGTGGAAAAGGACCGCACGACATTTTAGACTATCCGAGAGAATAAAATCGCCGAGTTGGCGCTCTCTATAGACGATATAATTTCGCTATCCCGTGTGCGCTCATCTTCCCCGCGGCAATGGAAAAAGGACTGGGAGAGGGGGCAGGACAATCATCTTCACCCGCGATGCCACGAGGATCTCTCGAGAACGGACTCACGCCGCCACAATCACTTATTTCGTAAATCGCTGCAAATCATTCGCGGATGATAACGAGATTTAAATACACGTGTGTCCAATTCCCGTAGCGCGCAAAAACGTTCGTTGCACGAAAAATGCTTTTCATTCCAACGCCCGCCTTAATTAAATGGAAAAATCATTAAGAAAATGTCTTTCTGCTCCTGATCGTCATTTTTGGCGGCGAAATACCGAGCGCGACTAAAACCCCGCACAGAATTGTTACGATAGGAATCGAGACGACGATTTTTATTTTGATACAACTCCCAAGAATTCGTGTATGGTTTTTTAAATCCAAGAGCCTTATCCAAGTTTTGGAATCTCGAGCCTTTGCTCGGGTCGCAAAATATCGAGCAAATATATCACAAGAAACAAGAGAGAAAAAAGAGAAGCCGTGCAACGCCGCGCGGCGTCCTATGAGATTCTAGCGGCGATAAAACACGAAAGAAAGCATCAAGCGGAAGCCGCCTGCAGAGGGTATACAGCAGCAGGGGTAAAAGTATCGATGTAATTAAGCATCGAGCTATAACGAGCAATAATTAGTCATAGGCTTAACGAGCAAGGGATAAAGATTTGTCGCGATAGGTTTCCCCGATATCGGTCAAGTCCGAGAGACACCCACGCGGTGTCACGACTCTCCACATAATTCGAATACTCCCTTAAACCTCTTACAGAGCAAAACTGGATTCTTGAAACTTGAACAAAAATGCAATTAAACTGCTTAAATGTTAAATTAGTTCGACTCAACTGAGACAGAAAAAAAACAGAGAAACGACGAGCTGCGGAACGCATCCAGGGGAATGGAAGAAGAAGTAGAAATAGAAAAAGAAAACTGGAAAGTCGATCAATTAGTCGCGGCCGATCGGAAGGAGAGACGCGCAGGAGACTCTCGCGTATACTAAAACATAAGCGAGGTAGAAGAAATTAACGAGAACAGTCGAATAATGTCCGTTGTTTCTTTCCTCGGATGGAATTCAAAGGAAATCGGATGTTTTTATCGGATTTTAATCGTACGTGCAAGTTGCAGCGGCAAGTTTTATTCGAGCAAATGATTCTCTTTCCGCTGCACATGCGCCCCGGATGTAGAATCGATGTTTAATACTGTAAAACGACGTTTATACACAGTTTGCCGAGCGCGAATGTATAAGTATATATTTCTATAAAGTCGTGCACGCCTCGAGGTCCGTTATCGGGGGGAACGGTAGCGATCAGTCCGTTAGGAAAAAGTGCACACCGGCCGAGTGTCGATCGGGAGCGAGCAGCACGATCACCACCAATATACTTACTTTTACATATACACGCGACTCTATCCGTATATTTACGTGCTACGTATGTCGGCGGTGTATATATATTTATAGCGCTGGTAAAAGCGTGGCTCGGTAGCCAGAGAGCGTGGCTCAAGAAGTAGAGGAGAAATCGTCGAAGCACGTGGCTTCTGGGCTAATTAACGGTGCAATGGTGTGAGTACGCACGCGGCTCCACTTTGTCCGAACGTTCTATAGAAGCGATGACCAGCACGCGCGCGGATCTCCCTGATACACCGCTGTCCGATCTAACGCGAATTACGAAGATTCCAAGCAAACTCTCTTTATAATCCGACATGAGATGCATACGCCATTATTTTTCCATGTTCCTAGGCTTTCTGAATTATCGATTAATCAAGCGAGCTTTCTAAATACTTGAAGGGGCTTGCGTAGACCCAAGGCAAACGAGTATACTAATTAAACGGTTAGGATTTAAATGCATATCCAGATTTACGAGACGTCCGTGTGTGACACGTATCTCGAGCTACGAGTGTCAATTTTATTTCCTTTCGGATTATACGGAGATCGACGTGATCTCGTGAATTAGTGAAAATTTCGAGAAAAAAAAAGGCAACTAACCAAATTTCGACTTTCTCTTTACGAACGTCCATTCGTATCGAAAATACAATTTAATCGAAGTCAACACAACGAAATTATTATGCCTCGATGGAAATTTTGGCTTTTTCATCATTTCTTGGTTTTGTTATAAAATTCATCGATACACGCAACCATGAAATCGATCGTTGCCGATCCTGCCAGTTTCGATTCCTCCCGACGATCGATTGCCCGTGTGTCTTCAACGGTGATGGAGTTTGTCGATCCATTGGATACGTGTACACAAATACACACACACGATCTCTAATACTTTCTGTATGTATAACTGTGTGTGTGTGTGTGTGTGTGCATATTCCTTAGCAACGTTTTCCTATCGATCAATTACGGTGTATCATGGATATTATTCAATCTGCTTTATAGAGATATGAGCATTGATTATCGGGCATTAGTCACGATTACGTAACGGCGAATAAATCAATAATTAATCTGGAGAGCAAAGATATTGATAATTGTTGTGCTCTTTGCAGCGATAGCGAAAAGTTTGTATTGGACGATGAAGAAAGAGGAAGCAAAAGATTTTATTACAAGTGCGCGTGTTTGAGGTTAAACATTTACATTAATTTTATCCAGTCGATTTTCTATTGCATCGAGAACTCACGATCTCCGACGAAAACAACAAAAATAAATATCGATTGGAAATAACGCCAAGAATTTTTATTGCAAAATTTCTCTCTTTTCCTATCCCTCAAAATCACTTTACGAAACTTTTCAATTATTAACATTGATGCCAGATTTTATACAAAAATTATACACCATTTTGATTTGTTTATGAAAATTATGGTTCTGGGATCGTTGTCCTTAGGGCATTGCGATTTGTAAGTGGATGCCACGAGGGACATGCACCTCACGATGTAATAACAGTGATTCGATTTCTCTATCAATGAAAAATTCATCGACTATGAATCCTCCATGTTTTCTTTTTCGTTCAAAGTTATTTTTATTTTGGTAATTGTTTGTGCGAGACTTTGCATGTGTGTAACCCGTCAAATGTAAGCTCCGAACGTCAGGGGATTAGGTCTCGGGTCAGATCATGCGGTTGCCCGTGCCGAATCGTTAGAAAGTCTCACTCTTCTCTTCGTGCATATATAAGATTATCCCATTTATCGTTTGATAGACCAAACTTAACGATTACGTATCTATTCGTCATTTCGATTGAAATCGCCCGGAAATTTAGACTCGAAAAATGGTTTTCAATGAAAATCATGCGCTTTCCGTAATTTTTAGTCTCCATAGAGAATTCAAAAACACGAATGAAACGAAAAGTCTATAAAGTCTGCAGAATTTCTTTTGTTTTTCCGGTATTTTATACATTTAAAATTGTTGATCGTGTTTTTTTTAGGGCAAAAGTTCGTTTGGCATGAAATTGCCCATATAAACAAAAGATTCATTACGTCAAACGTGCGTTCGTGTTCGGGCAAAGATCGAGAGACGTTTGTTGCGTTGGATGGGAGATTGTGGTTGTATAGCGTTAAAATTGTACGAGGTACAAACGATTCACCGAGAATGAAACGAGAGCGCGATACAGACGCATATAGTCGAGTCATTAACTCGGTCACGAGAGAAAAACGCTTGAAGGTATAGTTTGGTGGTTGATTGAAAATCGAGTGAACGTGAGCCAGGAGCTAATAGGAGAAAATATACATGTATATGGCTGGAGAAGTGTAGATCACGTGTGTGGGAAAAATCCATTGACGACGATGTAAGAGAGTTCACGGGGGCTTTTGTATCCATACGTACGAATGTACGATGCGATGCAATCGTACGAAGATCGAGAGGTATTATAAATCATAATACGAAAGACGAGATGAATAGCTCGCATATATATACAAATATATATTTCAAGCTAAACAATAGACACGAGAGATCGCAATTAGCACTCCATTTTCGCTGAATTGTGAACAAATCGATAAATCATCAAAGTCCCCCGCGGGTTAATTATATATTTTACGAAGAGCGATAATAATCATCATTTTGTATAGCAGCATTGGGTCAAGTCCATACCGTCCAGATGTTACGTACGAATGGTTATACAATTTATAATTTATGTGATGAAGAAAAAACCCTATGGAAATACAACGCGAATATATGTGACAGCAGGTGCAGCTAAAAATTACGATCTTGCAGTAACGATAAACCATCGTAATTATCTTATTTAATGCGCGATCAAGTGGGAGTGAGAAAAAGCCAGAGAGCAGCCAATTTTTCGATCCAACTTTGACCAGTGACTGAGTTCTCTTCATTACTCGATCGGTATAGTACACCGAAGAAACGACATGAATAAAACAAGAATTCGACGACTAAACGCGTCGAGTCGGAACAACGGCGAGTTTCAATCGCATCGAAATTCGTGTGGGAGTCGGAGAGATCGCTCAACAGATACGGGCAATCGATTCGTGCATAGATTTTATATAAATATGCGAAAAGAGTAGAATTACGGAAGATCGTATCGAGTCTTTTGAGCCATTTTACAATCGTGACTTTCTAACGAATCCCCCCCCTCTGCATACATGCATTTCTGTTTACATCTCGATCTTTAAATTTATACATCAATGACTAACGATGCCTTAATTCTCGATGGAAGACTCGAGAGACACTATATATAGAACAATAGAGAGCAAAAGTAATTCGACATGGCTCGCTCTCTCCCTCGTTACAATAAATTATCACCCACCGCGAGTTTCTCCAAGCTAATTCCATCTCGTTGACTAACAGATCCAGAAACTCGCGTACACTCGTTTTGTACAATATTCTTCGAGAAGACACCAATTATCATTTTTACGATTCCTTTCTATTTTACATAATTTCGTCACTGCCTCACTTTGCCAATAAACTACAAGCGAATCGCCACTTATATGGAATAAAAATGTCCATACATTAACGATTGTTTCAATCGCGATTCTATGAGGCTATAAATTTCATCGGACTCTACAGATAACTCTGTTGAAATTTGCTCCTGGTTTTACGCAACGATGGATTTCCGTACATCGAAAGTCAAAGATTTGTCGTGCATCTTTTTTATTTTCATTTCCCTTCTACGGATTCTTCGCAATTTTATTCCAACTCAAAGTTCCTGGAAATTGATTTCCACGCCGTTGATCGCTTTCCTTAATTAGCGCGAGGAAAACGTTTGGAAAATTAAACGATCGAAAGCTCAGGTTTTAATGAAAATTGTAGGAAAAAATAGACGACCAGCTGGAAATGGATTTGCACAGATCAAGTATAGCAAAAGACACCGCGATTACGTCGCGGCCAATCCGGAGCAACGCAAAGTTCTCTCAACAGGGTTATTTCGATAAATGCGACCACCTGAGATGCGTCCGTAGATCGAACGAGCAGGCTCTAATTGCCGTTCGAAGGTTGGTCGTGAACGACTTTATACATGCACTAAGTAGGATTGCGCTCGCTCGATGGAGGAGCAGGCCTTTTAGTTGGGAATGGAGACGCCGCGATTGAACGAGCATTCAATAGAAGCGTTTGCCGATTCTTACCAGGCGAAAAGGGATGCGAAAAAGGACAGGCGAGAATTACGCGGAAGCCTGTGTTGAGCTGCGAATTAAGTGGAATAATCGAGTGTTGCTTCTGCTATTGCCTCTCTTTATTCCTTAATGAAGATCCAGACCCTTTTATCGCAAAAAGACGATCTTGCTCGCGATTTTCTCGCGGTAGAATCGTTAACGCGTTTCCTCCTCAGATTTTAATCGTAAACAGATCATTCAATTTAAACTTTGAATTCAAATAATAAACAGTCAGTTGGCGCGTCTCTCGTTTTTTTACGAGCAATTATGCGCGTCGGAAACAAAAACACGTGAATCTCTTCCGCAGTCAAAATTGGAATTGAAATATTCCTTCAAGGATCTTGCCTCGTCACGAGAACTCTTCGAGACTTTCGCATTCTCGTCTAACGACCAGTCACGCGCACGCGTCTTCATACTCACGCTATTTAGACACATTTATCGCACACACGCATTAAATACCACGTCCATATTTTAACATTCGCAAATTATGGAAATGTGAATATATAAAGTAAATGCGAGGATTCGAGCTCGTGAATATTCATTCACGGTTTTACGAGCTTGTGTAAAAATTTATGAGCAAACGAGATCTCGCGACGAGGATCGGGAGGGCGTCAGCGGATCGTACACGCGAGACCCCGGAAGTTTGCAGCGAATTTTCTTTCGTCTTGGAGTTTGAAAAAGAAAACAAAAAAAAAAGGAAAATTTACTACGAAAAATCGAGCAGGAAATTGCGTTTTTTTGCTCTCAAGTCCGGAAATTGCAGAAAAAAATAATCAAACCCCATAAAATTGTAAATTTCGTACTTCCGGTAAGGCCGTAAAAAATTAAGGGAAAAAAAGCAGCACAATGTTTCGAATGGCATGACAAAAATGAACGGTAAATCGTCAAGATTGAACGTACAGTTAAATGAGGCTATTCGGGATTTTTATGGGATGCTTGGAAAGTTGAAAGACGCAAAAGAAAACGGAAGATGGAAAGCGCGGACGTGAGGACAGAGAACCCGTAGGTCGAAGGGTGATAAGTACGAGAGATATTACAACGTTTGCGATATACGCGATTGGTATGGGCTTCGAGAGGGTCATTAGAAAGAAACGAGCTCTCTGTTGGCTTCTTCCTCGTTCCCGGGCACTGCTGATCTTTTACAAGTAACAGGAGCGAAACTATGTGAGCTGTCGGATTGACGGATGCGAGTCATCCAGGTGAGCAATCTTTTTATCTTTCTTTTTCTTGCTCCAACTTTAATATTCTTTCCGCAAGTTATTGCAGCTGGAGGGCAACGCACTTGAATATTTTTCCTACCAGAGTTTTTGTACTTTTTCTCAATCCCGCAAACCAGCAGTTTCGAATTTGTTTTTGAAAAAAAATTGTAAAGGTCGAAAATTGTAGAACAATTCGCGTGTACATTTTTCGTTAAACGTTGACACTCGATTGACGATTTTTCTGTAATTATAAATCGACGATAATGGACAGAAAGTGAAAGGACTTACCGGTGCATACTCCGCGCAGATTTCGATCGACGACACGTAACTGACGACGTCCTCGACCGTCCAGCGATTGACAGCTTGGCCGTCACCGCATGGCATGTGACCGCACAAAGACGGGCATCTCACAGGTGGCGGTGTACTTGGTCGCGGTACAACCGTTGCCTTTGGTTTTGGCGAAACACTTCCCGATCTTCGGGTCTCCGTTCGCTGCCTCTTTCGAGGCGCAAAACCACCGGGACTGGAGAGATCGAGAGGACTCGTGACGCCGACGTCACGTTTGTTCGCACCTGCGATTCAGAGCGAACCAAAATTTACTGAGCAATCGAAACGACGATAAACATGGCCAAATTTTTTCGAGTCAATTTCAAAATTTTCATTTTTCCTCGCAGATTTTTCGAAAGCTTGATTTTTTCGGGTTTTTGGTATTTTTTTTTTACGATAAATACGCTAAAGCAACTTACCCTTGAGATAGGTTTCGAGTTCGGCAGCATTTTGTGCAGCATTGGCGGTTCTCACCATGTGAAGTAACGCTTGCGTCGAAGACATATCGAGCATGGGGGGAAAAACTGGATTACCAAAGAGATTGTCTTGCTTTGGTTCCTTGTTGGGGTCTTTGACGGAAAGGGGTGAGGTGGTTGGTACAGTGGGCGGTTGAGGTGTGCCCAACGGTGCCATAAGACCAACGAAAGGCGTAGCGGCGGTTTTGAACGCGGGGAATCGTGGATCGAGACCAGGAGGGTAGCCGTTCCGGGGGGTGCTGAAGTAACTATAAAAAATAGAGCGCCAAAAAAAAACCATGAATTTCAATTGGTATGAATGAATAATAAAATTTGCGTGAAAAACGTGGAAACGTACTCGTTCGGATTGGCGTTGTTGTACTTGGCAGCGAGACTTCTCATGAAATCGCTGTAATTCCGTCCCATCATCTGTTCCATGTGTTTGAGATGATGAGGGGCTGGTGGGCCGTCGGGTCCACCGAGTGACGTTGCATTTGGTGGGGTACCAGGATGGCTGGACGAGGATGGCGTAACGCTACGCGAAGACGTCGAATTGTTATCGGGAGTGAGTCTCTCGGTTTTAACCTGCGACAAAAACCATTTTTTTCCCTGGTTAAGCGACCGTTTTAATTTATCCTGCGACTTATTGTATATGACGAAAATGATTTTCCAAGCTGAATCGAGCGTCGTTATTGAAGATCCTGACGGCAGGAAAAGAGCCAGCATTCTAGAGAGCGAGGTTCTTTATTTTTATGGCGACAGAAATCGCGTATGAAGAATTAAACCCTTCGAGGGACGTACAGCCTCGTGTCTCGTTCTCGCCGCAGGATGTCTACCAAGGTTTCACTTAAGAAGATCTCAACGCGCTCAGCGTCCACACAAACACATGGACAACACTTATTTTATCGTTGGGCTCGTTTATATAGAGTATTCACATAGTTATATGCTTAAGCTCCGGGGCCTAGTAAGAAAATATCTCGACGCATTAATCCGCCAGGAGAAGGAAGAACAGATTGCATCTCAGATATGGTAATGAAGGCAAACGTGCGTTTCTCTCACTCTCACCCGCCCTCGGCAGACTTAGTTACTTTGTTATATATATGTTTAGCTTGTATACCTTTGTAGCTCGAAGAAGGCTCGAGTTTTGCGCTGACTCGAGTTGGCATTGCAAGGCCCTATTCGTGACACTAAGAGAGACGAGGCTCCCGATCGCCATAGAATAACGCCAACTCCCTCCCAACACTTGCAGCACAATTCTCCACAAAGATATCTCGTCCAGCACGTGTTCCGCGATGTATGCACGTACACGACGTACGAGTCGAAAGAATATAAACGGTGGACTCGGAGCACAACAAAGTCTACGTCAAATGTTAAATCTCTCTTTCTCGCCTCGCATTCGACGAGAACAAGAGATGAAGAGAACTATCACAAGCTTAAGGACTTGAGGGTCTCCACTCGCTTCTCCTAACGATCTAGCATTCTGCCTCAAAGTTCAATTTCATCGCGAGTAATTGACTCTTTACCCCTGCGCGGTTGGTCAAGTTTTTTTTTCATACAAAAGACTCATGATTGTATGGATTATTTAGCAGCAAAAAAAACTGCCGAAGCTGCTCGAATCATCGCAATCGAGTGATGGATTTTTATGAAAAATAAAAAGAGCAGTCACACTTTTTTTTCACTCGAGATAATCCTCGTTTGAAATTCTACGAGAATACACGAATCAGCCACGTTACGAGACGTAAAAATATAAGCTCGTCAAATTTCGTATTTGTTCACGTGTCAAGAGGATTCTCAATGTAACGTTAGAATATTTTTTGAGCTCCGAGTGCCTCTGATGATTTATAGAACTTTCAGGGAGCTACTCCAACACCGCGTAAACACAAAAATTTCTTTCAAGTGTCGAGGCCAATTTTTCAGGGTTACACTTTGCTCTTGAACGTGTGGATTTATGTGTGTATATGTAAATACCGTTTGGAGGTGAAGAACGGTCAGTCAAAATTGTACATTACTCCCGGTAGCCAGATTCGTACGGGACTTTGTGTATACACGAGCACTCTCGAATAGCAGGTGCGTGCTACCTGTGTGATCTTGAGAAATTGTGTGTACGTGTGTGGCGAGCAGCATTAGTAGGAGCACTGAGTACGATGGACTAAAGTTTAACGAAACATGCGCGACTAGAGACTCGAGAGAGCGAGAGTCATGAAAAGGGGCAAAGAAGGGCCTGGATGAGCCTCTTGGAGGCTGGAGAAGCGTCAAGAGTCTTTGCTGCTTCATTAGCAACGAAATAAACAGAAAATTTCGGTGGAGAACAGTTGATAATGAAAAATAAAGACCGGAGGCAAGTTTCTCAAGTCGTTTGTGTAGATTCTTTGGTTATTTTTTTCTGGATACAATTTTGACGTGATTCAACGTTGATGACAAAATGGACGATACGAGAGACGACTCGAAATTTGAGCAAACACGCGGTACTGAGTTTTTTCCTGTATGGCAATATTGATCCACGACAAATATCACTTGACAGCCTGCTTTTGATCAATGGGACAAACTCGAAAAAGTTTTACTTTCACGACAATTATACAGACGAATTTTGTCTGCGTGATGAAATTGAGGGATTTCGAGGTTTTCTTTTCTCACCTGAGTCGTGTCAATGCCGTTTTGGTTCAATCGCCTCCTGCTACGCGGTGGCCTCGGGGTTGCTGCTCCCGAGAGGTGGGCGCCCTGAGGGCTACCGCCTCTCGCGTCTATCGCTGTGTTAGCGGCCAGGGTGGCCACGTCGCTCCTCTCCGTAATATTATTGTGTCTCCCCAGATCGGCCGCTTCTACGCGGTCACCTCCACGTGGTACTGTACCCGCGGATACGGTTTCACCCGACACCTCACCTGCAACAAATCAGAGCCAACACATCATTCGTCGATGAATCTTGTGAGATTTCTCGCTTCGCGAATGATATCCCCGCGCAACCCTAATAAAAATCATGTTTGCATGCGTCTCGCTGCAATATTATTACGAACCCGCGATGGGAAAAACGGGTCGAGTGACTCTGCACAATGAGACCGGATGTGCACTTGTCGTTTCGACAATTTATCAATGGCCAATAAAAACTCGTAGAATATTTCTCTGACGTCCGGAGCAGCGAGTAATCGCGCGGAGGATCCAGAGCGTAATTTTCATGTCACGCACAATGAGAATGGAATAAATGCGACGGTACAGAGTTGCGTAGCAGCAGCTCGATGTGTCTATACTCGCGCACTCGGAGCGAGAAAATATCCTAGAGTCTCGTTAACGATTTCAACTACTGCACGTGTGTTCCAAGTACGTGTAGAGTTCCTCATCTCGCCTGAGACAGCAGCAGCATCCCACAGTCAGCTCATCTGACAAGATAATAGTTCAACAAACTCGCGCGAGTCAGCGATATATACGGGAGAAATATGGTCGCACGAGAGTGTCTTAATGTTCGGATAAAAATGACGCAGTTCGAGAGAATCATCGTTTCAAAAGTCCATCACGCGAGAGCACTTTGTTTCGATACGTGACATCGCAGAATCATTAGAAAAAGAAATCTTTATCTTTCTTCGAAAAAAAATACATTCAAAAAATAAAAATAAAATCATCAGCGTAAAGGCTCAGTGAGTTTCTTGAGACACTTATTGCGACAAATAATTGATTTTCCTGTTAGACAACGTTTAGACGTTTGACACGGGACGTTCCGCAGTGTGTTTAATCGTGAAAAAAATCATCGCCAGTAAAGTTGGACCGAGAATCATTCATCACCATCGATAAATAACGATCCATGCAGAATAATTTAGAACGCGCATCAATTAATCATGGTAAATTACCGGAAAGTGAACCATTTTCTAGTTTACACTTTCGGGTAAAAAGAGAGGACGATCGCGCGGACAGGGTCTCGAGATTACGAAGCATCGTTACCAAATGAAAAACCCTATACGCTCGGATCCATATAATGCGCGATGTTTGTGGTTTAATGTGGCGCTAGAATCGAGATTTACGCTCAATAAATGAAGCTGTCGAGAAACAGAGAGAGAGAGAAACGGAACGCGAGGGCGCCTTGTCGGATATCTTCTTCCTCGATCGCCGCAGGATCGGTATCCACTACCTTCATCAACCAAGGAGCCTCTATATATATATTGGGTATATGTATGGTAACCGTAATAACTTTATAGAACCTTACCTCGCCCTTCGGGCGTGCTCCATTCAAGTGGCAAAGCAACGGGTCAGTGTCCGCGCCAAGCAGGCTACTGAAATATCCGATAAATTATTGTCATCGTTAAAACGCGCTCTTACAGCCGCAAACTTTACGACTGGCAATAAAACTTGTCGAGCAGACGACAGGATTCTCCCCCAAATTTCTTTCCCCATAACCAACGTATTAAAGTAGAAATTATATCGCGCGTTGAGAGTACAAAATTGTGTCCAAAAGGTAAAACAGTAGTGTCGAGCTGTCCAGTCAGTCACTTTGGAATTTACCTATATGTATCGTTACTAACGTAACATCGATTTCTAAATGGCTATTGAAATACTGTAGCGCACTGTCGGACGTCGGACAGTTAAATTTATATCGAACAATAAAAATCGAGTGAAAATAAACTTTCCATCAACTTTTATGGTCGGAAATCTCTCGACGATTGACTGTCAATGTTTTTCCCTCGATCTCTCCCACTCCTCGATCTCCCGATCGAAACTGTACGTCGATTTTTTTTTCTCCAACACGAGGATCAAAAAATTTCACATGCAAAGTGATTCCGATGCTTTTTTGTTGCCCCAAATCGTCCGAACGGATCACCGAGACTTTGTTCAACGATCGAAAATTTGTTACGAACGTGTCGAAATAGTCTTGATCTTGTTCAGTGATACTGTGCAAACCACAGGACGAAATGTGAGATAGAGCGTAACTGCGATCGATCTTCGCTCGAGTTTGTGTGCCCGATGAATCGAGATCGAACGATCGTTCATGGGAGCTCACTCCACTGCGACGATACCAATCCGACGCGATAAAAGAAACTTCCATGCAAACTACTATCGAGCGAAATTTATCCATAGAAACTCTATGTACAAAGTATTCTATCGCGATGTGCTTCACTACGCGTGAAACATCTTTGGATCGAAATCACAGCTTCGTCTGCATATAACTGTTTCGCACACAAATGGGAGATGTTCACAAATCATTCGGTTGCGTTCTCTTAACGATTATACTTTTGGAAACATCATCAACGGTAAAACAAAGTCGAGACGATGTGACGATAAGGGCGAGATTTCGACTCCGTGGGACCGAAAATCGTGATCGAAGCAGAAACAATAATCATGTTTAATTAGATGGAGAATTAATTTGAATCTTTTTTCGAGCGTTTCGTTGAGATAATCAATTTTTTCGAATACTTTTTAATTTCTTTTTATCGTTCTTCGAGTTTTTTCACGGGACAATTTTGTCACGTTCCAGCCTCAAAGTCTTGATGGATCCTGAACCTATTTTTTACACTTGAATCCACCGTGTCAGGGCTCTCGGGAAGCCATTAAATTAGCTGCTGGGAACGCGACGATCGCACGTTCTAACTGAACCCCGAAAATGTTCAATCAATTCCAACATTTCGTTATATTGGGACGATAGTTACGTCCGTGAAGATTTTTTGCCTTCGCTGCGTCCTTAACTCGGTAAGGTCAATTATTGAGTGCAACAGCCTGACGGGATTTTTCAACTGGTCTCGTGAGCGATCGAGGCGACAAGAAACGCACAAAATTTGTATGAAAAAAACTGGGTCAACGAGAAAGCCAATGTTTCTAACGTCCGAGCAACGACGTCGAGAGACACGACAGTTTTCGTGCATTTCATATACAAACGCTGAACAGAAATCGTGAAGGTTCTCGGGTCCGTGAGTTCGTGTAGCGAGCACGAAACACGTACGACAAATATCGTAACTTTTCAGCAGGGAAAATGAAGCCTCTTGTGTTTCAAGAGTTGGGAAAATATTATAATTCAAAGTTTACGAAGGTCGAGTGCCGTTTCAATGTTTGCGACCCGTCAACGAGCTCAGGAAATGGTCGAAAAATATTTTCCAGTTTTGCTCTATCGATATCGAATTTAATTCTCTATATTTTTCGGTTTTTTGGGAAGCTGCGACTAAATTTTCCTTGATTATTGCCTCCGGTTGATAAAACTCGCTTTGGACACGACTCCGGAGAGAATGGACTCTTGTTAGAAACGAGGGAGAAGGAAAAGGAGAGGGAGCGAGATATCTCTACGCTAACGACATACGTGCCTGCGGAGTTAGCTCCGTTTTAACACGTCGTTACGACATTTCACACCCGGACTCTTCACGCGCTCTCTGCTTCTTCTTGAGAAAAACATATAACTCGTTGCACACACGATGATTCCGGCATATCGCGTATAAATATCCGCAGCGTTTCCATAACGCCTGGTGTCCAGCGATAATTCGAAACACTGAAAATGAAGTTTTGTCAAAAACTGTTAATATTTATCGCGCGGTGAACTAAATATTTTTGGACAATTCCAAAATTTTCGTAATTTCGACTATGTTTTTTATTTCTAACAGAAACGACAGCAAAATTTGCGATTGACATGACAAAAATTGACTTTTCGAAGAGACTTTCTCGAATATTTTTTGCTGCAATGACAAAATTTTTGACACAGATCGATATTTTTCAACAAAATTTTCTTTTCAGTGGACGAATGAATTTTCCAATCTCTATAAATATCGATATAATTTTTCTGAACATTCTGGTAACCCGTTTGTTTATTTTTCGTTTATGTTTTCTTTTGAAATCTCACGAGCCCCGCCCATATTACAGTTGGATTTGCACGAGATAAATTGAATAAATTTTTTTCTGTTGGGAAAGGCGCGTGCAAGAAGAAAGGAATGTACCAAAATATTTATCAATTAACTAGAAGAACTGGATTGTGTTGCCCGGAGGATATATGTACAAGCTCGAAATGCAAGTTTTATAACCGGTCTTGAATAAGCGAACAGAGGGAAAGTGCCCGGAAACACTATTATTTGTGCATTTAACTGCACATGCGGGTCTGTATGATCCAAGTTCGACTTGGGCGACACTCGAGGGCCTGAAACCGCGAAAGGAAAGCATTTCTGTCGATAACGATAAGACGAGATTTACAACGTTTACACACAAGTATTTATATATCTGTGCGAGTCTCCGAGTCGTGGAGAATTCAATTCCAAAGTGTCAAGAGTGATATAGTTATTGTCCTGAGCATGTCCGGTCCACGGAGAGAAAAACGATTTGCTCGCGTTCTCATTGTAACACACATAGAGATCGCAAGAGTGCTTTGGAGCATGCACACGGTAGCGAGATTACAACTCGGGCTAGCCACGCGATTACCGAGGGCTAAATCACCCGTGTGTGATATATTTATACACTTATATTCGACACACAATTGTCAATATATACATGAATGTGTGTGCCTTTGAATTTAATGGAGTAAAAGAAATTCCGAGTGTTGAGATATTGGAACGAGATTCGCGCGGTGTCGCCCATGGCCGCTCGCTCATTTGTTATTATAAACACACGTGTGTATGCTTCAGCATTTCTCTGCTTGCCCCGAATGATATACCTAATTGTCGACTAAAGACCAATTCCCGAGCGAGCGTATATACAACAATTTATATGGAGAATATAACGGATACCGTCAAAGTATCGCTTGAACGGTTAAAAGACTCGCGGCCCAGACTTTATGATAGATATCTCGAGCCCGTGATAAATTATTTGCTTGCTAAATAATTCGACTATCTCTCCAATAAGTTGGTTGTAATTTCGAGCTACGTGAAATCCTGCCGAATACCCTCGAGGAAGGATTCGACGAATAAAAAATGAAAACGATATCTCGTGCAAAGCCCCGTGAATATTATTTTTAATAGTTTCATAAAAGCCATAAAGCATAAAGAGAGAGAGAGATTGTTAATCACGAGGCTTGTTAGCTCCCGATCAAAGTTACACAATTTTTCCAACACGACTCGCGGCATAATCGCGAACGGAAAAAATGAGCCTGGTTATCGAGCTTTGTCTCGTGGCGGCTGCTTTCCGTGATTCATTGAATTGGATTTTCACCGAGCCAGGAAAAATCTTCCGTTTATAATCAATAAATTGATCATCGTGCATGCTGCTGCGAATACATTATACCGTGCGAGAAGGATCTTAAGAAATCGCCTACTACGCTTCGTTAAAACGAGCTGACCTCCGAGGTCAGCGATAGAGAGTGGTCTACGACTTTTACAGTATAAATTTATAACGATGCGACCTCGAACCCCGACCGAGATTCAGTTGCATAAAAATTCACACGGTTTATATGAGCGGCTATACATCGGAATGTTATCTCGCGATCGTTTCATTTTATTCACCTTTTACTCTTCCAAGGTGGAATAAAAATAAGTAATAAATAAAAAAATGGGCAAATGTAACGTCGTTGATGGAGGCAGAATGTATAATTGATTCCAAGTTGTCGATTATATCATAACTTTATAGTTTATGAATAATCGCAATGCGTAGGAAACGAAATATTGTGCAGTAAATTGTTGAAAACATATAAAGGAGATTTTAATTATGTTAAATTATGTCGTGTGTGACCTACGAGCCACGGGAATCGAACTATTGAAATGTCACCTGTCGAAACACCTGTTTTATGCAACTTGTTAAGGAGTTAAACTGTAAGCGAGCCTGACGCTTTGGAATATCGAATTAAAACGTGTAGCTCATTCTGTCTGGCGCATTTTCCAAGGTTGTCCAGCAACGTCGAAAATCCTTTCATCCTCGAATTTACCTTCACTCTCAATATAAACGACAAAGTTTCAATCGTCCGGTGTATTGCTGATAAATCACCAAAGGATAATTATATACGGGATTAATGTGAGAGACTCTATAAAACCGTGACTCGCAAGACGAAAGAGATTTTCATCGAATTCCGTCTGGTCAAAGAGTTTGCAAAAATCATCCAAGAACCGGATGCTACAACGGTTGCGATATACGTGCGCGCCGCGGCTTCCTCGCCGCGCGCGCGTTGATGTCTGAATGCAACCACGGGTATTACACACTTTGTCTCAATGATCTCGCGCGCGGCGGCCTCGGCAAGGCTGCCTGACTGGAATCCAACGAGTACACAACCATTCGCTCGATACCCGCCGATATAATATCGTTGCTGCTTTGCTGAAGCTCCTTGCAAACGATATTTTATCCTATCCATGGCTAATTTGTTCAGCTCGAAAATTGCACTATAATTTCTCAATTAAATTACAAGAAGAAGAGAAAAAAAGTGTCGGTTCGTGTCCTAAACATTATTTTGTCTTTTTATATCTAAAAATTCAGCCGCACAGAAAAACTAAAAAATTCCATTTTTCCGTTCATTCACGTCGCTTAATTATTTAATTTGCACCTGTTATTAACAATCGCAGCATCTCGAACGAGACGAAAGTGACAATAAGCAATATATTTGTACGCTCGCGGCCTCTAAAACTTTTTACTTGCGGTTTGCAGTAACGTCTTCGGACTAGCGATATAAATTTGCCGCGGGTTATGGCCTCGACCCAGGGCACGAGGTGCAACGTGCGCTGCGGTGACTTATACGCTGGAACGCGACCATTAAGCATGCATGTAAAAGGGATATGCCCATTTCAAGTGGAAAATCATAAGCACCGTAAATATACGCCGTTATTGCTGCTATATAACACGAACGCATCTAAATATCTATACAAGAGACATTACGAGAGCTTGCCACTTACTTTGTAATCATGACTAATGCATAATGCAGTAGCCACAGGAACAGCCGAAGAGACGCATAAGGATCCGCACACGCGCTCGCTTCAGATACGAAAGATACGAGACGAAGCGTGTGAGTTAGACTAATATGCTTTACGCGTCATATTTTTACACATTTGTGTTCAGACCTAACAGATATGAATGCGTATGCAGAAACGCCTTATCGTTTCCATCGAACAAGAAGGGCGGAGCACTGTCGATTCATTATGTGACGTCATTTCCTTAATTCTTTTAAGTTCAGAATATAAACATTCCATCACACATATGCATTACTTGCTGACTCGTTTCTTACAAAATACATTTTGTCCACCTACGTAATCATTTGTCCCCAGCAGCTGCATTTCTGCAGCTTTGACATTTTCCATATTCACTTACGTATGACGAATGCTCGTTAGCAAGATCGATTGTGCTCGCGTTGAAATAATCAGAATTTCATCAAACACTATTTTTTTCCACTTTTTTTACCACATGGTTGTCGAATTATTGAGAGTTGAATCGATCAATGCACACGAGATGTTTATTTGTATATATGTAAACTCTATGCTTATACAAGTGAACTTTTTAGGGTTCAATTACTCGAGTACTACGTGAAAATAAAAATTGCATTTTGTCATATATTATGAGAGAATTTTTTACCAAATTTTGATCAATTCTTTTCGTCCCTTTAATCCCCCTCAAACCTCCTTAAGGAACGAAAATTGACGGAGATTTCAGTTTGTACGGTCGACGAAAATTCGATTTATCAAGAATGGAAAGTTCATACAAGTTTCGCGTGTGTCGAAATTCATTGTGATCGTTCAGATTCTATTTTTTTTTCTACTTTCACGAAGGGGCTTAGTTTATTTGTTTTTTAATGTGTAATTTTTGTACTTCAGGTTGGTTTTCGAGTTTTATTGGATCGTCGGTTGGAGAAAGGATTGAAAAATAATGAATTGCGCCTCGGGGAGAGCTCAAGGATCCATGCAGTGTGAGTTATGACAACGATGAGTAGATTCAGACCGGACGATGTTCGTATTTCATGTTTCTGTTAATCAAGGATGAAGCTCGAGCGAGGATGAGTTCGTAATATCGGAAAACAAAGATACATCGGGAATTGCATCAATGTTTTTTGCTATTGGCACAATTTTTGCTTCGACAATAAGGCCAGACCTTGAGGAAAAATGTCGGGAAAGAAACAAGGCTTTTCGCTGTTTTATTCAGCTGCGTTTTTCCGAGAGTTTGGTTTTCCGGGAGTCGCAGGAGATCGTAATTCCAGAGGCTTGGAGAACTTGGAAGTAGAGAAGAAAAAAAAAGAAAGGATAAGGAAAAATATACGTACTCGTTTGTCTCGTATCGTAGGTGACAGGAAAACGACAATGCCAACGAGAACAAGCGAGCATTTAAAGCGAGTTTTATCGTCGTTGTGGTCGTTGTTATCGTCGTCGTCGTTTCTCGCGTCTTACGTGAGAGACGGCGAAGCGTTGGAGCGAGTCGACGCGCGGCGCGGGTGTTTATAGCTTTCCAACAATCGGCGATACTTCTTGAGCGGAGTTGATGCCTTGAGAAATCTCAACAGCGTTTGCGAGACGCGTTTCTATGTCAGTATTATTACGCTTTACAATTCTACGTAATAATGTATACTATAAACCCCGGGCACATAGGTACATATTTATATAAGTGTGTTTATGTGCAACAGAGGCGAATGGGCGATATATCCAAGTGCTGGAAAGAGAAGCCGCGCCTCGAGTTTCGCGAGAAGCGAAGGTCACGCGCGCGACGATTCAACCGCGATTGTCTGCCATTATAGGAGGCGATCGGTGACGATCGCGCGCCAAGGCGACCGCATTCATCACCTCGAGTCTCAATACATTCGTGTGTGTCTATATATCCATGCAATTTATGCCCTCGCAGAGTTGCACTCTTGTTCGGTATTCGACTAAAAACCGAGAGGAATTTCACGTTGCATATTCCGAGAGCATTCTTGCAACTAATTTTATTCTATTGTAACGCTGAGTCGCCAAGTTGCCATTTGAAAAATGCTCCAGGAAAAGCTGATCTCAAGGATTTCAAAACGACCGTCCGACTTTCTTGAATATTAAGAAAAAAAAGAGCCAGAAATTCCTGTACGATTCGTCACGTGTGTTGATTACCGTTAACAACGTGTCACAAATGCTCCGGGTCAAAGGTCACACGGTTTCAATGGTTTCGCTACGATCGCAGAATATTTGTTGACCCTCAAAGTTCATCCGAACTCAAAAGTTTAACGACGCTCAGTTGCGAGCAGACTCTCGCTGAAAGATATAAAAGCAGCGGGACCTTCGAGGAGTGCGTTCTTCATGCGCGGTGACGTTGGATTTAACTGCGGCGTCAGACACATGTCGTCGCGCGCGTATAGCCCAAGCGGTACTTTGCACCAATCGATACAACGGCTGTACATTTTTCATCGGCTTGTATCAGTCGCGATGAAACACAATCGAGCTCGGCAAATCCTCGCGCGGCTGATCGAAACGATTCATTTAACGTTACAAAACGTATGAATATCGGCAATAAGAGAGACGATTGATTCGGAGTTGCGAACGTTACGAATTTGAGCGTGACGACAGACGTCATAAAGCTTCAAGGAGTGACGAAATTACGCTTGCTCGGTTAGTTATTAGCTCTGGTGGCGATTGTTCGCGACATTTCGAGCGATTTATACACAGATGAATGTCGTACTGCGCATATGTGCACGAAAGGACGCATCCTCTCGCCTTTTAACGACCCGTGAACCTTTGGCCACGAGTGCAAACTCGCTCGCAAGATGGTCTCATAAAAGCTACGTGCTCGTCGCAACAATGTCGAAACGCGATTCGTACGCGGCGCACGGTAACGATAAAAGAATATTTTTAAAGCGAGAATAACTTTTCAACAGCTCTCGCGCATCGCAGCTCAACTCTTACGAAATGGGATGAATCAAATGTAATTCGAATCAAGCCACACAAAGGTCAAACCCCGTTGTCCGTAAAATATTGCCGTAAATTCGCCGCCGTTGACCCAGTGACACCGAGAGAATTCTAACGTCATTCAGTCCGGGAAAAATGCTTTTTTAACCTCTCCCTCACTCGCCCCTTTGCCTCAGTCGCCAGAAAAATATTTCACGTTCCTCGGAGACACGTGCTTCCCGTGAATTCCCATACACAAAGTTACGTCTGCATATACCAGCGGTTTGGCGAAGAAGCAGTTATCAGATACGTGCATGATTCATAGGAGCGAGTAAGATGAAGAGAACAACTGATGAAGAACCGTGTTCGTCACGTACTCGACCCGGAATGTCATCTCAGCGGGAGATTATCATTCTCACCGAAAAATTAACTTCTAGCATGCACTCGGTTTCTATCCAAAGAATATCACACACAGATACAGCAATAGGAATTCGAATGTATGTGAAAACACAAAGACAGAGAAGAAAACCGCGATAATAATTATCGTGACAGTAACATTATACGCGCGGTATTTTTCTCTGTCACACTTGGCAGGGACGATGGGCCTGCGCACATTCGCAGCATATTTTCAGGCTGATGAACGGAGCAAGAGAATCCACAACGGAGCACAATAAAGTAAAGAATTCAGTGAACAAAAAAATGGCAACAAAGAAACGTCAAATTCCAATCTGCCGAATGGTATTCCATTCGTTACTTTGCGGTAATGCGCTCTTTGTATACAGATGCGTGAATTAAAAGGATACGTTCGGGCATGATGGAATGGCATGCCCGACCTCGTACGGTTGTCGCATCTATAACAACACACGTTTCGATCGCTAAAAAGTCTCCTCTTGGGATCGATTAGCACGAGGATCGCGGTGAACATTCGCTCTCGCTGTGAAACGAGGACACCAATATGCATTATGCACAAACCGAACGACGGAAAGTGAACCAGCGAGATAGAATTACGCCAGAAAGGAGTTATAGAATTGCCGTAACAGAAAGAAGAGAAATGGACGAGTAAAAAGAATAAGAAAAGGAAGCAACAGGCGAATAAGAAGTTGAAGGTAGAAGTGCGTATCATGTACGAGAGCCCTGCGGGCAAAAACTATTATCGCGAGTTTGTATTTGTATCTGTGTGTGTGTGCGCGCGCGCTGGAAGTCAGGTACGAGTTTGGGTCAGGTTGAGGTCGCGAGCTGCGCAAGACCGCGACGAGTCACCTGTGGTGTGACCGATGCGAGAAAGAGAGAGAGAGAGAGAGAGAGAGAGAGTGAAGCAAACGCGCTATCTCATCTGCTGCTCCTCATCAGCACCGCGAGGAAGTTGGTCTGTATGCGAGAGATTCTTACAGCATCAAGACGCACGCGGCCTTCTTCGTCATCCAATGACCGCGGCCAAATCTCCTTCTCTCTCTTCCTCACTGTTTTTTCTTTCGCCATCAAGCCACATGCTCTTCCACCGAGAGCTTGTCCGTTCCGATGCTAACTGCTCGTTGAAACTGTGCGCGTTTGCGAATCGGTACAATCCGAACGAGGAGTTTGTTGATGGTGCGATCCATCAACCAATGAAATTATATACGAGTCATTCAAGACGATTCTTCGCTACATTTTTTGTTTTTGCCATGCAACTCATTCAATCGTTGTCAAAGTTGCTTCATTTTCTACGTGTATTTATATTAGAAAAGCTCGTTTCCGACTGCTCGAGCCAAAAAAGATAGTCATCGCGATCCGCAGACCAAAGACACGAGAACCACGTGGCAAAGACGTGGCTTTCATGGACAGGAATCAGGGTGCCGAAAAGCGTGACCGATCCTATCGATTACGAGCTCGAGACTCGCCGATACATAGCTATGTCGCCAACTGGGCTAATTAATCGCGAGACCAGATGATCGTCGTTCGTGGTCGCGTCTCTCGTATAGATTGTACATCGCGTATATACACATATGTACTCTATATATAACAACGCTTTTAATGTATACCTGTAGACTCTCGTACAACCGAGAAGACTGATGTATACCGTTGTATTGGCGTATGCGGATCGAAAGACCAGCGAGAAGACGAGAACGACAACGCGAGAGACATCGCAGGAGAACAGGAGAGTCGACCGGACGACGTGGTGGCCACCCACAAGACAATCTATACATTTTACCACACATAGACACACACGAACGTACTTGTACTCGCAATATTCACACATGCACGGTAGCCAGCTCTCACCGTCTCGCTCAGTTAAACGCGAATTAGCGACTTATCGTATCATGTCTGGTTCGCTCGCTGGCAGCCAGTCGTTATAAGTGCCTTCTGGACTATAACTGCGCGAATCTGTATGTGTACGCCTGTGCTCGCTCTTTCTCCCACATGAGAAACAAGCCCCGACTAGGAGATCGACGCGCGAAATTAAAGGCTAATCGGCTCGTTTTGATACACATGAATACTAATTTATTATCATTATTATTCTCATGGTAGATATGTTTGTATTTATATCCAAATGATATGGTGTATGCATTAAAATCAAGGCAGATAACGCGCTCGAGCAATATGCAGCTCTATGGGTTTGCAAGTTATTTCAACTGTTTTCTATTGAATAAATTTCGTTCTCGGGAACGATTAATTATTTTCACCATTTTTTCCTCGATTACGAGGCATTTTTATAAATTAGTTATCGAAAATTATACGTTCAATGATTATCGTTGTCAGCAGCTATTATTCATTTTATTTAATTTCTCTTTACTATGAGATACGAATGACTTTTTTTTTGTCTCATTTAGAATCAAGTGGTCTGTTGCGCCGCATTTGAAAAAAAACTGGAATTTTCGAATAGATTCCTTGCAACGTGAAAACTTTTAGAACACCCGGTACAAAACTCACGGCGAGCTACCTGAGCTCTCTAAGATCAGGCACAACGCGCGGTGATCTCGAGAGCCCCGAACCTTTCCTCTCGCGTTGACCCCGGCCAGAAGAAGGGTCCAAAGGTCGACGGGGCCAAGGAATGTCGAGATCTCTTTCTCTCTCTCCTCCCATCTCACCGCGGGAGAGAGAGATATACCTTCGCTAATGAACCCTCGGCGGGTTTCTCCTCCTGTCTGCCAGTGCCCGCCCGCTATCTCTCGACACAGCATCCGTACAGAGTGCGCGCGAGTCGGTCTCGCGTTAAAACGCACTTCTGAATCACGCCAGCGCCGTGCGGGACGAAAAAATCTCGAAACGAAAAATGTGCCAGTGACATATTTCGCTTATTTGGCCACATCATGGCAATTTTTATTTTCACGTCTTCCAGAGGCGCAATATAAGTTTGCGGAATTATAAACTACGCGATATGTCGATTGAAATTTCCTCGAGACGTCGCGCGCGATCTATTTATAGTCAGAGACACTTGGTATATGCGATCATTGGAACGATGTGATAGCGTCGAAGCCACGATAATAAGTCCGATTCGAGCAAACGTCTCTGTCGATAGGTCCCCATTAAACGGCTTTGCCGCAGGTAACATGACATATCTGGGGTTTAACATTGATTAGGATAACAAATGCAGAAGAACTGCAACCTGATTGGCATTAACGATCGAAAATATCTCGTTCGCCAGGATGGTTATGGTACGGAGGCTTGACAGCTTGAGGAATCTTGCGGCAGCGTTACGAGTCTATATAACTTTGTATATTTATATAAATATATGGATGTCTGTGTATTCGTATATGGATGGTTATTTCAACGATCCCCCAGCCTCATTGCAATAGCGCAAGGTAAGAGAAACATCCCGATATGGTCATGCTCGCCCGAGAGATGCAAATGAGATCCGCGGGGCGCGCGCGCTCTCTCTCTCTCTCTTGCGTAGCATCTTCCTGAGAGAACGCGAGAAAGAGCGCGGGAGATAAGGAGGAAAGCAATAAGGAGTGGAGAAGATCGCTCTCGATGTTTTTCTCTCGCTCACCCGTGGCTGCTCTTCGGGATATCGAACTTATATGTGTGTATGAATATATATGTGTTTGTACGAACGAACGAATCGAGCAAAGAGCCTGTTGAGCAATTAAATTCTCATTGGAAGTCGGACACGTGTAACCACGTGTGTCTCCTGACGTGGCGGTCACGGCGCGATGCCGCGACCTCGAGATCGTTGATATCGCGGTCGCGCGCGCGCGCGCGCGCATTACGCGACAAATCGTTGCTCGCGCGCGCTTCGCTGCAACTGCGCGTACCTCACTCTCAGCTGGATATTCCCAACGGGAGCTTGGAAAACCATATCTCGAGTACTTTGTGTGCTTATACATTCACGATATTCCAGCGCGTAATCGCGACGATTTATTCAATCATCTTCGTTGGATGCTGCGCTTACATCTCGCCATCCCGAGAGAGAAAAGATACGCTCGCGCTTGCCGCGTTCGCGTAATACTAGACATTTTATTTGTTCGATTATCGAGCTCGATCCCAAGTGCACCTCCGTTGTACACTTTACTCTGACGTTTCGACAGTCTCATTAGCGACCGCGATCCCTCGAAAAACTTGATAATCGATAACGTACTGCGCGATGATGAGGGTAAACGCGAGAGAGCACCAATGACAAAAAGGCAAAAAGGCCCTGGGGAAAAAAGGCTGTAGATTCTTGCACTAAATTATTCACATATTTTTCTGCACTTTAGTATTTGTACATTTTTTCTATTTATCTTTTATGTCTCGCTATATAGTTCAGCCTAATTAACATCTAATTTGCTCGAACATTTTTTCCCCCCAAGGCCCTGATTTGCCCGAATTTACCGCGCTCGAGTCTTCTTTATTCCAGATGAAGACATTTATCCACGAGGAAAAAAAACATCTTCGGGAACCACCGCGCGGTAAAGCCCGCCTTTATTTATCCCCTATGCGAAAGGAAATTAGAGCTAAAGTATCTAAAATTATCGGATATTTAAAACGTAAGCCACCCGCGGCGTACGTGCAAATGAAGCCAAAGTGCTCCAACGATTAAGCTTTTCTTACCGGCGCGATTATAGAGTATCACAGTGAATCCGGTTTTTCCACGTAATCGCGGCAACGATTATTAGATCGTTATGGCGGATTAGCTCGCGGATAAAAAATCGCCATCATTTGTCGGCGCACACGCGGAACCATCAAAGGATCGAAATAACTTAACATTTTTTATGGATTTAACACAAATGTTTTGCAGTATTTTTAATTTGTTTCAATGTTTTTTCTCCAGGTCCGCGTATAGATTTTTGAATATCGACACAAAATCAATAATAAATCAACAAAATTCAACCGAACCGTTTTGAATTTGTCGCTCTTGGCTTTTGTTTTGCTTTTCACACGAAAAGTAATGGTTAAGCGATTTTATGGCTCTGGTGTTTTGTGGGAATCGTCCCGATTGTCAATAAATGTCATCATCACTGCCATTATCATGAAACGTGGAGTAATAATTTGGAATATCATCCGTGTGTTTATCGCTAGTTTCACTTTCGCTGTTGCGAGCTTAGAAGGCGTTATACGTCTGCGTTGGTATAATATATACACATTTATATATAATGTACTGGGGGAGCTGCGCGCGAATGGAGGTGCCAATCCCGGAGGTCTTTCATCCGCTATCTCGTCACGGCGATCTGCCGACAGGTGGGCACCCGCCTTGACGCGCAACAATTCATGAATGAATTAATAGCCGCCACCGTATAGTGTGTAGTACACAAGCTCCATAGTCCCGGTCATATATATATATATACACGTATTCATCCGTCTTTTTCTTTCTCGCTCACTCACCCGCGCCGCCCGGTGGTTGGGAAGATTTACATCTTCGTTCGCGGTGGGAGCTGTCGACGAGGTTTCATGAGCGCGCACCCGCGCGAAAGTGTTTTCTCTCTCGATGGATAGACGTATTTTAGCGAATGTATCGTGCGGTGCGCTGCGCGGGATGGATCCCCAATCGCGGCCAAGACGTACGAGAACACGAGAGGGATTTAAATAATGAAGGGAGACACGCGATTGATGATGCCAGCATCCAATCATACGATTAAGCAATATTTTGTTTATTAATTTTTTGTGCCCTCTCAAGGCGCACGAATTGAAACTCGCGACGCAGCATTTTCTCCGCCGCTGCATGGAGACGAACCATTAATTACAGAGGCGATTTTTATTGAATCCCGTGATATTATATGCTCGTGTCAGAATTTTAAGCTCTCAACTCGTTGCGCAGCGTCACAATGTGAATGCGGACGAGAAAATAACGTCGACGCACGAAGAAAGAAAAGACTGTGGAGAGAAAATTTTCTCGCGTCTACATCAAGCACGAGTGTTAAAACGCTAAAGGTTATTGCTTCCATAAATCGAGGAGGCGGCAGAAATCTCCAGTTTCAGTTCTGTGTGGATGCTCAATTCGAGAGCGAACGATTACGTGCCGATAGCTCGTCTCGCGTTCGTGCCGCGCAGAGCTTGAATATTTTATTATTTTAAATCACTCTGCGCAACTATATTTATATTTATATCACTATTTATCCATAAATATAGATACATTCCTGCGGAGGATCTATATGGAAAGCTATAACACGATATTTTGATGCGGGACGTTCGAGAGGTAACTCGAATGCTGCGTTTAAAGCGTGTGTTTGATGCGTGAGAGTTTTGCATAAGCTGCAATATAATAATGATCGTTGATAGCCGTAAATGAAACACGTTGAATTGAGCGAAGGAGAATAACGAAAAAGAGAGGGAAAGAATCTGAGATCTTTCTTTCACCGCGCGCGGCTTTGATTTATCGAGCGTCACTTTAATTATCCATCGATCTGCTCTGCTCTTTCGCGTGAGAAGACTCAGGGCAATATTCAGTCCACACACTATACACATTTGAGCTGATATGAAAACACATGTTGTCCATATTTGTATCAAAGTGTTTGTTACGTGTATGAGCTTCAGAGTCTTTGGTGTTCAAAAGCGCGGCAACGTGGTCTGGCAAAAGAGCTAATGAGGAAGCGAAATTATTGACGGATCCTTTTTCGCTGCGCACGTATATTTGTAATAATATCGAGAGTCGTTTGTACGAGAGCAGCAATCGAAAGAAAAAATAATCGTCGACTGTTTGTATCGTTACGTGTGTCTAAGGAACGCGAAAGGTTACTCGCTTTCATAAATCGGCTGTGGCACTAATACGTGTCTCGATATAGGCAACACGATGAGAAGACTCATCGCTTTGTAGCCGTCATTTGTACGTCATATCGCGAACGCGGAGTCTACAAGATTAAAAACGATTTTCCGGTGCGCGTTTGCTCACTTTTGTATCGGAATGGTCAACATAGATAAGCAGAATAGACTATAACCCAAATGTGTATCTACCTTGAAACTCGGTCGAATTGAAATGTGTATATTCAGTCGTCACGTCGAGGTTTTTCTCAGGGCGAAATGAGGGGCTTACCTGTAACATAAAGAAAAAAACATAGGAAACGTGTAACAAATTGAATGATTAATGATTCGGAGAATACTCAAAAATCAGCACGTGAGAAAGAGAGACAGAAAGAGGGAATCTGTAATCGAAAGATCGCTGCTAACCTTTCTTCTCTACGTGCAAACAATTTATTCCCAATACAATCAATATAATCTTGGCTCATTATAGATGCAATTTGCAAATTGGCTAGTCGCGTGTGTACGACAACGTTGTCTCATGTCTATTTTGTAGTACTGGAACTGGTTTATAGATAGAAACGAACGACACGATTTAATAATATCGTCGAACAATACGTAATAGCATTATGTCGACATTACTCGTGGTCGCACAGTGTGTTGCATTGGAGCGAGTGTGTAACGTATATCAAATGCAATCAAGAAAAGAGCCCTATCCCGTAGTATCATTTAACGGCAAGTATTCAGTACATCAGGCCGTTACAAAGCAGTTGCCGTTAGAGTTCTGGATGCTGTGTAAGTGTGATTAATATATTTCGCGTAGTGATGAATATATTGTTTTCTCGGTACGCCCTCTTGGCTCGCGTCGAAGAATTAATGAGTGCTGGGTGGCCGCGCGTGGTAGAGAAACCAAGAGAGCAAAGCTTTCTGTCATAATGCGAGGGCGTACGAATCTCGAACGTTTGCTATAAGAAGCACCTGGGCGTACTTACTCCACGAGGGGGACGATAGAAACTTAGGGACGCGAGAACGATCCTCTCGTCAGAGATAATGGCTCTTTCATAGATTCATAGTACGCGTGTATATAAAATACTGCAGAAGAGCCTATTAAGAAATTCATGAGACGCGCGTGAGAGCATGCTGCGCGTTATACGATCGTAGATACAAAGCCATGCCCATATATACACATGCTTATGGAGGAAGAGCTTAAGAAAGTGTGGCAACTGCGTCGCGATGAGATCTGGTGACGAATTCAAACGTTTGGCGTGGTTGGTGGGTGGGGTTGTGGGGTTAATCCCCTCGGGCTCGATTCAACGTTGAGCTTAGAATTGCTAACGCGTGTCTTATATGTTCGAGTCGTAGAACGATCAAAAGGGACAAGAGGGAGGAAGGAAGGAAGACGCAACACGTTGACATGAATGACGACGTCTCAGTATTCCGGTCACGTGGGCCGGACACAATGAAGGGTGCGGCCTCACCTTTGACATCTTAGGTCTCGACCTATCCCCACAATATATATACACTAGCTAACGATGGAAATATATATGCACGTTCTACACAAAAGACACCATTTGTAGTGTGTGCACCACAGTCAGCTTCGAAAGTCAAAGAACTTTTTATTCCCTTTTCTCCCTCTCTCTCTCTCTCTTTCTCGTATCATTGTGACCACGAGAGAACTTGTCCACGTGCACGTCTCTCTCCTCGTTCTTCGTCGTTTTTGCAACCCACGTCTACGCCAACACACTAATCTTCATGGTATTTCACCGCTGGGGAAATACACCAGAGTCTAAAATACAGATATGGATGTTTCGAGGAAACAAGAAGGGCGTAACCCCGTTCGGTTCGTGGGCTCGATCGTGTGGGCTGGGCCCTTTTGCTCTTGGAAAATCGTACGAGCAGCATAGAAGGGAAAAAAGAAAGGGTCGAGCGCGGGTGGGAAGTTGTTCATATAGCTCCGTTCGCGTGTGTATAGAATGAGGCGCATTTGTGGTCTTGACTCGCAGATACAGCCGGGTGCTTCAACGTATACCGAGGACGTGAGTTACGTACGAGTCGCCCAGACAGACAGAGGAACGACTTGACTTGACACTCGCTTCCTTGACCCTCCTCTTCACCTCCCTTCACTCCCTTCCGAACGAATCGTGACTGTTTTTTTATTCTTCTTCGTCTTGTCCCCCCTTTTTTTCATTATTCTCGTATGTCCGTTTGTAAAATATCGCCGAGACTCCTGTCTGTCGGAAAACTGAATACATCTTCGTCTCGTTGATAATTGTGAAAGTGAATTATTGCGATTTGTGACTGTTGAATTGTTTCGAAATTGAAGAAACGTCTTCGAGTCTACTCTGTCGTCCTTACCTCCGCAGTATACAACATGATGAATGTGTATTTCGTTTAATTACTTTTGAGATTTATTATTCACTCGAAAGTTCGTTCTCAACTCTGTATCGAATTTATCAATTGACAAGTTTTTCTGGTCCTTCAAAATCTCACGGCTAGTCGTTAACGTCGAGATCGTATAATTCAATAATTTTGGAATCACTCGATTTAGCTCTCATGAAAATTGCTGCTCTGTCATTAACTGTCATTATATATAGTTCGCGCCGAACATTCTGCTGCTCGTTTCTTACGTTTCTTATACTCCGGTGTTGGCAATTTGTTTTTTTTTTCCGGTTCAAACTGTTTCGCAGGAATTTCCGTGAAAAAGATATTATACGGTCTTTATTAAGGATCTTTTTACATACAAAACGAACTTTACGAGCGTGTGACTCCACGTGTTCGGGAGGTTACGTCTTATTCTTTACACTCGGAGAATTTCTTCGTCTTTTTTGGGAGATTTTTATTTTTTTATTCTCGCACATGGAGAACGCCTGGGAAGACAACTTGTGATAACTTCTTTGCCGAGTTGGGCAAAGGTAAACGCATCTTAAACGAGTACCCATGAGAGTGACGAAGACGCGGGCCTGCTCTCTCTGTCTTTCTTTCTTTCTCGCGTTCTATGTCTCGCTCTCTCTCTCTCTCTCTCTCTGTGCTCTCTGTTCAACCGACCTGAGACGCCCACGGCATCTCATATCTTACGGATGAAGACATTTACGACAATCCTCGCACCGGCTCTGGTCCTCGACGCGGTATGTATAGATATGTCCCTCCTTGTATATTGACCTCCCTACCCGGCAACTACTTGTGTAGCTCACATGTTGCATATGCACAGCAAAGCACGACTCACGCGCACGTCTTATATGCACAATGCGTTCTTATTTGTTTTGTTTTTTGTTTCATCGCTTTGCGCGTTTCTTATCTATACTCGAGGCTCTTTTTATCTCTTTTCTGCGTGCTTGCTTTTGGCTCCACATCTCTCTGTCTCTGCCTCTTGGTTTGTTTTCTTTGCTCAAACTTGCAGCTACTCTCACTCTCTTATAGCAGTGCGTGCCTTCGTTCCTGGCGCCAAATGTCACAATTTACCATTTTACCATACGACGCCGCGCTTTGTCTCAAGATCGCTGGAGAAAATACCATGAAAATGGAAATAATATCATTTTATATTCGGCAATGAAGATTCCCATGGACAATAAATATATTTCCGAGGCGAGACTGCAGGCGGAGGCTTACAAAATAAAGTGAAAAAAAGTTTTGTACAGCGTGCGCGTCTGACAACGTGTGAATAATGCACCGAGTGAGCGAGGTGTGCTGCCGGCTCGTATACCCCTAGTTACGGAGGCATAAAATCTGATAATAAGTCTGAATTGCTGCAAGAGTTGGCGATCTATGACCGCAGCTGGACCAGGTCACAAAGGTCACCGGACTCCGCAAAGAATATTTTCCCGACTAAACCCATATATGGAATATACGAGAAAACTAAGAATATATAAAAAGAAGAAAATAAAATAAAAGGTATTTACGCACTTAAAGTTGCATGGATACAAAGAAAAAGAGAATTCTCAAGGTGGTAGAAAGATTCTCTTTGAGCAAGGTGGCAATACGTGCTTTTTCTTCATCTCTCGTTTGTACTTTGCGTATTTTAGCTGCGTCGAGGCTCTCAGCCAAGATGGAGGTGTTTGCAAGCCCCCGTAAAAACGAGGCTCCGAGGTATATCACGTACTTTTCTCACGTCTCCCTCGCCAATATACAGTAATATCTATCCCCCGTGTATATACGTTGAAGCGCATATGTGCATTCGTCGATGTACATCACAGGTGTCAGAGGTGACGTGTCACATAAGGTGACGATTCTGCGAGTGAGCTCTCGCTCTCCGCAATATTGTGCAACTGCACACGAGCACCAAGAAAACAACGGGTTTTCTTCAACAGTCCACCGCGCGACGCTGCAAATACGTGTGCGCGAATGCGTACACGTCTATGAAAGAACAGAAAAGAGTGACGAAATAAAAGATCGGAGGATCGTCGCACAGGCGAAAAAAAAATCTAGAGACCAAGATTCATCGGTCGTCGACTTGTAACTTTTTCAAACAGCCTCTCGCGTCTCATCGTTATTACTTCTATTCTTCTCTTCCAAGAATACACAATCAAATAATTCTACATTTTCCTCGCGATCCTGACACACAAATTATACAATTAGCCGCGAGTCGTTATCGTTATATTTGCGAGATACCTGGAAATCATACGATGTTCAAGTTCGCATTGATGGATCGCAATGAAAACTGATCAAATTTCAAAGATCGTATTAATCATCCAAGTAATGCGATAATAAAAAACATATTTTTCGTTGTTTTACAACGATGCAAACTTCAGTATTATGGAAATCGAATTTGCTTCTGGTGGCTAATCATACGACGGATTGACAGATTTCGATAGAGCTCTTCTGTAATTATAATACGACAAGTGCGCGATGATATCGTCGTCAAGTCGTTGACAAACAAAAAGGCGTATCCGAAGAAACTCGCAACGTTCGATAGTTGGGGTTGCAGTTTTTTTTCGTTGTTTGACATACTCGACGTATCGCTGACACTATAAGCTGCTGTCTTTATATTTCAGGCATAATAACGACACTATTGACAACCGATCCGATATCTTCGTTGAGCTTGATATATGTTGTTCCTGCAGTTCCAACTACCGTGCGTTCGCGCTTCGAGTACTGGAGCCCCCCACACACACACACACATCACCATCTTTCGATCGTATTATTTCAACTGTACGTACATGCATATTCAGCTGTCAACATCTCCGTATACGTCGAAGGAATAAAAGGCGCTCGCGAAGTGAGTTACGAAAGTGAGAACTGAGAAGCAACCGCGCGGCGTTAGATATACATATATATATACAATATATATGGGCATACGGAAGGCGTAGGATCCCCGAGAGTTCCGTGGGTCGTCACGGATTCGAGCAACTATTTTTCTCTTTCTTATTTCATCTCAGGGCGCCTGTCCATTGTGAAATACACGGTTTAAATGTTAACGATCGTTGCTCACCGCTCATCTTTGTAGCGAGACTAATAATTTCGATGAGTAGGCACTGTTTAATTAATTTATCACTCGAGCGAATTATCGTCGCTTTGCGGCGAATCAGGAGAATCGAATTCGCGAACTTCACTCGAATTCAAAGTTACCACGAAACGAAAATAATCTTTTCCGTTTTTGAGGAATGCGCAACGTCATCGATCTTGTCGCGGGCTGGGACTAGAAACTTTCGTTTCTATGTTCCGGTGGGTTGAGAATCCCTGAGTCGCGTAGAAACGATCGCGAGAAAAATAACAGACCGGTTCGGGTCACCTGATGCGGACTCACCTCAGGTCGCGTCCCAACACATTTCTCGCTGTCGCACAAGTGCGTTTATACGTGTGTGCGATCAAGAGGAAAGAGAGATAAAACTATCGAGCATTGGCATAACCCTTTTTTCGACTATTATACGCTCCTACCGAGGCCCACGAGAACGTCAACGATTGCGCAGGTGACAAAGGATCAGCAAATGTCTCCGTTAGGAACGCTGACGGGAAGAAAATTCGTCCACAATCGTGATGAATGATGAAAAAGAAAAAAACCAAATTTCCTACAAATCCTTCGCTCATGTTCCATATTAGAAAAATGAATGACGAATCACTAAATTTTTCGATCGAAAGTCGTTAGTCATTTGACTGGTCCGAATCATAAGAGGGTCTTTGACATGGAGCATATTTTTTTTGAGGTTTTGATTTGATCTGGATGAAGGATAAAATGTAAGCGACGATATTTGTCGAAATAATGCCATGTGTATCGAGGGATTACCTCGTGTTATGTGACGATGTCGAAAAATGTCGTTTGACAGCTTTGACAACACGACGTGCTCGCTCGAATCTTGGTCCATTTTTTGTTTCGACGCAGTCCCGAGGCCATCAGATCATTGATTTACACGAGAGAGGATGAACGACGAAGGATTTGAGAGAAAGAAAAAAAAGCTCGAAAACGTTTTCTTTAGAAACCTGCACGGCCCCACACGTACGGTGTAAAGATATTCTTTGAGACTATTTTAAAGAGCCTGGAGGGCACTCGCGTGGGTTTTTCTATTTTGCGCGTGCACGATATTGTTCGATGATTTTTCTCACGTTTTTTATATCTGCCATAAAATAAAGAGTAATTCTTCATTAACATAATTTCGAAACGCTTTTTTTCCTCGAATAACCTCGACAATTGCAATTTTTTTCGTACCAAGTTTTGTCAGCACTCGTGTGACTTGTGAGCAACGATTTTTTCCTGCTCATCGCACTTCCTCGTGCGATATTTATCCGACAAGCATTACAATCGAGAAACCACGATCAGAGATCGAACCAGCCGATCGTATCGATCTATGAATGTTTCTAAGCAACGAATTGTCTCCGCGAAGGAAAACCAACGAGGGGGAACACGTGTTTATCGCATTGTCTTCACTCACGGCGTGGGCAAGTCACTCGATATCCAAATGATCTCTCACATACGATTTCATGTATACAAACAAAAGCGCTGCATACTCCGAGTCGCATGTTTAAGCGCATGTGCGCGGCATTCCGGTACAACAACACGATCCGTGTTGATATCTCAACGCCTCCTATTTTTCTGTCCTGCTGCTCGATATGCTTTGTGAAAAAAAAAAACGTTTTTCATAATAAAATCCATTGACTGTGACAATTTTTTATTCACAATAGTTTTCAAACAGGTTTAGAGTTTGGAGTAAATTCGGGAGTCTGTCGATTGTACAAATGTACCGAACACATTTTTATTGAACATTCAAATAACCGATCGCGATTGCCAGATCGAATAGATCACACGTGCATGATTGTTCCATTGCGCCGACTCTCCGTAAAGTGTGTACACGCGTCTACAATGATTTTTCACTTATTGCGACACTTGTGTGGCTTGGGTCTATAAGCGGTGACGACGAACAGGAAAGATAAGTCGCGATTGGGTTGTACAGCGCTATCGCAGAATCTACGAGGTTGAAGCGTGCGATACGTCTAGTTTATTGGCTCCATCTGTCACCTCGTGTACGATCAAGAGTGTCAAGAAACTTTGTGATCTCGATTTTACGTGAGAGGATCTCGATGCGAGAATAAGCGTAATGAATGAGTCGCTATATGTCGATAGAGTTATCTGAGCGATGATTATTTTTAATAATACAGAAACTAATCGGTGCAGTGTCGTCGGTTGACCTCCATTCAACTTTCTCCTGCGCGTACACCACGCTGGTGTTTTTCTCGCGGCTCTTCTGCTCTCATAATATCAGCGGGAAAAGGTGTGTCGAAGTGCTGTATATGGCGATGTGAACTTGCGTCGATTTATAATTACGTGTACGCAGTGAAGGATCGCGAGAAGAATAATAGCGGTTGCGATGTTGGCGATGGATGTGGGAATTTAAGTACAGTAGTAGAGAGAAGAATCGAATAATAATCGCGAGGAATATATATACGTGGCTGGTAGAAAAGTCGGCTGATTCGGTGAAGTGATTTATCATCGCGGAGAAAACGAAAAAATAAATGGAAGAAAGAAAAAGAGAGGGTCGAAGAGACGTGGCGATGAGAGGTCCGGTTTTCAAGTTTCGCGGGAGAGTGAGTGCCTTCGATATAATTGACGAGCCGCTAACGAACGCGTGCGGGGCTCGCTCGCTGTGGTTTGTACCTCTGCGCTTCTGGGTGGGGCTGCTCACTTCGTAAGGACCCTCATTAATTCGTCGCTGATTCTATACTGACAAGAGAATTCACCAGAGACTACGATAATTTGCGTGCCACACATCACTGTCCGAAGGCGATGTATCGGTTGCTAAAATCATCATCTCGCCTCCGAGGCTCGCGATCGCTTTCGCGAAAATGAATTCTTCTTCCGAGTCATTGATAATGCCAAGACGCAACGATATTGTATACGATCCATTCCACATCAGGCCCATTGCCTTCGTTATCGAACTATTGGGAAATCTCTTGGTAAACGACCCTCGCATGCTAAAGTTTGATAGACAACTCTGACACTCGCTCGAGACGTAAACTGGACAAGTAATAGTTGATGAGGCCAGTATGGTCCAAAGCTCGCGCGCCTTTGGCGTTATGAATGGTTGGAGGAATGAATGGAAGAACGAATGAATGGTTCACACTTGAACCAACTCGGAGCTCCTTCGGCCTAACACCTCGTCGATCGCTCGACACCTCTCTCCGCCGCACGTCAACGCACCACGAGATACTTTGATAATTAATTACCCGCGGCCAGCGGAAACGATGCACGATTCAATGGCTGCTGGCACGAATCCATTCGCACGCGTATATAAATTTGTTTAGAAAAGACGAAAGAAAAATAATTACTCGCTGCCTTCTCCGCGCGTCCTAATTCGCCATGTCATACATATTTTTTCATTGCTTCACTACAATTCTCTATTTATTATTGTAGTTGAGTTACAGCGAGAGGAAAATAATATCCAAAGCAGAAAAATACCATGGAATCTCTTACTCTGGGGGAGATTCGTTGCAGTCTGTCGATTCGACACTTCGTCCCGCGCGCCAGCACGAATTGTTATTTTTTCTTAGTCCGTGTTATTCTACCAGGGCTCTCTGACAACAGAGAAATGAGGGAAGGCTCGCTGGTCAAATGCACGAGAAGACGATGGCACGAATCCACATTCGTACCTCGTAAAGGAGAAAAAACATTTGTGCAGCGTGTGTGATTACGCTTTGCTTACTCGACGCATTCTTGCGCCTTGAAAATCCCCAACGTCAAGAACGCATACTTGGCTTTGTTGGTGCACCAAGAGCACTAATCTTTGCCAAAGTATTTCATCATTCAACCAGCACAAATAGACAATTTAAAAAAACACATGTGCGTGACTAAAATCATCTCAATTTCGTGTGTTCCAAGTAGTAGTAATTCATCTTGTTCGTTGGGCGGAAATGTGTGATACAGAAAAAAAATGAACTAATCGAAAATAAGGATCATCAAAAGATATTTCGCCGGTCATCAAGCCAAAGAGCGGGAATTCGGAAGGCTAAAAAAGTCCCAAACGGATGTGACGAAAAGGATACGACTCATCATTCTCTCACTACGCGCGGCCTCTATTTTCTTTGCCTCTCTCTCGCTTTTCGTGCTTCGTGACCCGGTGCATGCTCGAATTCGGTACGGTGGATCACTCGACAGCAGCATCGAGCAGCAAAAGACCAAGACTGAAAAGATGAGGAAGACAGCGAGAGGTTTGTCCGTCGGAGAAATGACGAGGGAAACGTACCGGGTGGCCGTTAGATAGAGAAGATACTGAGACTTGCAGAATGAGGATGCTGCACCGCGAAATGCCGTGCTATATATAAAGAAGATGCACTTCGTGGGGCGCACCTGCCACCAGGTCATTAGATGAATAAACGGCAGGTAGAGAGGGACCGGATCGAGAGAGTTCGCGGTCGTCATGTCGTCCCAAGACCGGTACACGCTAAAGCGATGACGAAAGAACATCACAGAGTAAAAACGAAAAAAGTATGTGAAGAGCGAAAAAGGGCAGACTGGGAACGGGACGAGGAGAAAAAGGAGGGAGGGACCCGTCACGAACTCGAGGCTAATTGTCCTGAAGATTGCTCCTGCAGCAGCAGCAGCAGCAGCATCAAGAACCTTCTCTCTCCTTCAGCTGATGTTTGGCTCCCTGCGATGCACCATGAACTCTCGACAAAGATCGCGGAAGGTGATCGGTCTGGCTACAAGAAACTTTGTTTATTTCCTTCTGCCAAGTCTTCTCCTTATTCCCTTTTGTTAAATTTCACAGATCTAACCTCGCATTGGTCCGAAGTAACTCACTTCTGACAGGCGGAATTATTATCTCAATTTTTGACGTCTGCGAGGTCACTGACTCGGCCGTTGCGCAACTTGAACTCTCTGGCGTAATCCCTCGATCAGCTTATAATATTTTTTTTCAATCTTTTTTAACGTATTCAACAATCTACGACTCTTTTTGCTCCCGACAAATAGACTGACACTCTGACCAGTGACAGCTCAACGTCATGCCGTACAGTGTACAAAATGTATATCGTTATAGATCGGTAAAACGACGTGGACCGAATTGGAGGCGAGAAAGATCTCGATTAAAATACAAAATTGGTTTCGTAGCCGGTTACGACGATCTTAGTGTGTCCCTGCTTTTTCATCTGGTGAAATCGTTGGACTGTCGTCGTTCCACGTCGTTCACGACCTCACGACACGTCTCTCGCGCTCTCTAGCCCACGATGACGTTATATTCATGATTCGCAACCCCGACCGAAATTCTTGCGTAACGAGAATACATAATATCGTGTCGCGCCCGCGATTCGGCTCGATATGCTCTCGTTCTCCTCAATTCAGTCACTTCTCTCTCCCTCTCTCGGTATTATTTGCATCACGAATTTCTAAGGCAATCGCTTGATCTTGCAAAATCAGATCGGTATCGCTCTGCACTCTGATAAAATTATGGCCACCGAGCCGCACGTCCGCGTCTCCTTTCCTCTCTCTCGCTCTCCCTTTCCCCATATTTTTCACACTCTCGTTCTATTTCACGAATTTTGTTAATATACCAATCTCAAGTACAAAAAGTGACATGGACATTGCACTGAAAACAAGATTTAATTGGAAAAGATCGATATTTTTTTGCATACGTTCGACTAAACTTTTTTTTTCGAAAAATCCCAAAATTTTGTCATTTCAGCATAAAATATTCTAGAAAGTCTCTTTCGTAAATTTTGCTGACCGTTTCGCTAAAAATACTGTCAAAATAACAAAATTTTTCGAATTATCCAAAAATATTTAGTGTTGGTGTTCAACAAAATATCGACGTTTTTTGACAAAATTTAATTTTCAGTGCGCGAAGAAACGATCCTTTCACGTGGCTGCCAGTGAGTAGTCGTTGCGTAAATTAGTTATACGTATAGCGAGCTATAAGCTCTCCCTACGTCAGTCTCAGAACCGACAATAAATCGTTTGGGGACACACGAGGAAAATGGCAACACACAGCCGCACTCTGGTATATGTATTTTACAATGTTCCCCGCGGCGTTTGCTTCTGTGACTGCTGTACGTTGAATATGCTGCCGGTGTAACAGGTGAGACAAAGACCCACACGTATACATGTATTCAGATATGTTTATATACGTCAGGCGTTCGCGACGCCTTCGAAAGACAGAAAGATCTTCGCAACAGGATCAGCAAAACTCTCGGCTAAAAGGGGGCGATAGATAAAAAGAAAGTAGACGCGAGAGTGAATCGAGATCCGCTCTTGCAGGCATATAAATGAGTAAATATATATATATATCGCGTTTGCTCTGCTTATAGCTGATGTTTCGAATAGCGAGCTCGGTTCCGCGATAATACGTGTTACGTTGGACAGAAACGGACAGAGAGACGTGTATTATATCGATATATATGGCAGTGGATCGTTTCACGAATGGGCATCGAGGCTTCTCCGATCTTTAACGTATTTACTATTACATTGTACAGGTGTATATTTATATACATTGTTTCCCTTAAGTCGTCTTCGTTCTGTAGTTGGTCGTTGTCGTGAAGACGAATATAAGCATGGTGCAGGCTGTACATATACGAAAGATTAATGGGTTCGCGAGGTGCGAGAGAGGAATTGGATTTCACTCTTATGGCTCCTGCTTTTGCTTCGCTTTCAAATTATTTTCTTTCTTGTTTCTCTTTCTCTCGCAGCAGGCTCATTCTATCGTGTGCTTGGAACGTGTGTTAAAGACGTTCAACGGAGCATGACTGGTGTGGAATATCGTCTTAGCGGATCATACCCAGTCAATAGATCTTTATTTTCTAGCGTGCAAGTTCTTGCCGGAGATCGATACGGGTTTGAATCCATGAAAAGGATATTTGGATCGTTGGTTCTCGCGCGCCTCTGATTTTACTTGCATTTTTCTTTGCGTCACTTGCGTAAGATTTTTCTTTGAGAACTTGTGTTTTCCTGTGTTTTGCGGTTTGTTCGTTTCGATTCTTTCACCCGGAGGATAGAGAGCGCATTGAAAAGTCGAGAAGAGGATCGACCTTTTCTTACGTGATGGCTATAGAGTAGAGCAATAATTTCTCGGACCCGCTACCGTGGAGAGATAAAACGCTGAGAGTAGCACAAGGCAGCAATAGAGGAGCGAGGAACGTTGCTCATGCAGGCAACAGCAGCCGCAGCTGAGAATCGGAGGCAGAATCGAGCGGTTAATGGCTCGTTCCGTGCAACCGCGGTGAAGTGCACCGGGCAACACCCGCCTCGACTCTCTGACCCTACACGCCACTGTAAATACAGCACTTGCTATTTTATCTAGCCTCGAGTTCGCTTCCCGTGGATCCCAACATTCTTCCTCCAACAATTCGACCTTTTTTTCCCTCGCTTTTATCTATTTCAGATATATACGTACTCTCCAACGCACGCAGCAGTGATTCATACAGTTACACGTTGCACACAGAGTTCCGCACGTAAATCATTACTGATTGCAGTTGAAAATCGCATGCATTTCCCCATCGTTTCTCGCGCGCTTTGCGGACTCTTTCATTCACGTGTGCCACGAAAATCTCTTTATAACCAACACAACTTCGAATGCTCTTTCGTACTTGATGACCTTACGAAAATCATCGTGGGCGAAAGATCGACGCGCAAACATTTTTTCACCTATGAAATTCCACTCTTGACATATTACAACGATTCTAAGCGATCGCCACTCTCTAACCAACTCCCCGATCTTAACGTCAACTTATCCGATGAGGTAAATGTTTTGCATAGTGTAGGTTGTGATTACTATATCATTAAAACAATTCCATTGTCCTCGAGCGTCGTTCAACGCTGTTTAATCCGAGGCAAATGATCCTCTTGCTTAATTACTGCAATTGTAATCCCAAGAGTTTTGCGAATCTTGCTCATTCTTTCAACAATTTTATATAATTTCATAACAAAGCTAACGATTCAATGTCTTTTTCATCATTTCGACGGAAAGAATCTCGATGATCTTTCCAACTTTACAAATACTTTTAGCGTCTCTGAAGATCGTAACGACTTTGATCACCGATTGGGAAATCGAGATCGAACAGTGCGTGAAGAGCTGTGAAAAAAGTTGACGATGGAAATTCGAAAAAAACACACGAAACCATGTGTGAGCTTAAATAATTCTCCGAATGTTTTTTTTGGGATACGTTAAACGTCAAGTTTCTCATAAGCACATCGAAAGATGAGATTCTAGAGTACTGGGGATGAGGGAAGAAATTTACGTACAGTAATATGAGAAGCGAATGAAGATTAAGAGAAGGAAGAAAAAAATGTTAAGCCCATAGGCGGCGATGATGGGAGAGCAAAGAGCTCACGTTCGGTCCAGCCTGTACTAATTAACCGTGGAATGCTGTATCTAGATTGAAATCTGGGTGACCCGACGCCCCGGGGCCATCACCTCTGGGTTCACTTTAACATGAGGCAGCAGTGGCTTTTCTCGGCTTGGTACCGCAGCACACCGGATAGTGCCCGGAATACAGAAACAGCAGCAAGCAACTCGCGCGGATGAGTAGCTGCTCCTGGGCTCCGAGAGAGTTCATCGAGGCGGTATTTTCTCTCTCTCTCTCATTCTCTTTGGATTCGCCATTTCTCAGTTTCTCCTTCGTTCATATCTCTCGACGGGTAGTCCCCCGAGAGGTAACAACACACGGGTGTATAAGCGGTGTCGGTTATCTCGCTGGAGTAGCCTCTCGCTCGACGGAGTCTTATAATCCACGAGCAGCAGCCAAGTTTGCACGTACCGAGACTTTTGATTGCAGCTAAGAATAGGCGGATAAAAGGTAAAGAGGCGTTGGCGCTTGTGTGAAGAAGTGAACATTAAATATATTCTTCTATATATAGAGAGGAAACGGTTTCTATCCGAGCCACTTTCTCCCAAGCGCCAATAGCTGATCCTATCTTCGTGGATAATGATATGAAACAAGGATCCACGTGAGTCAACGTGCAAGAGACAAATTCAGATCTCCGCGACTAAATATGAAATTCGAACCGCAAGCATTGACTCTTCCTTGCTAATTATCGAGTGTCTGTAGGTTATTTTAATATTAATTTCGCCATGATTCCGTCTGGCTGTTGTGTCTCGTTGTTAGATCGATCGATCAGACAATTTAACGTTCGAGAGGAAACGAGAAGACTAGCAACGACGATGACACTCTCGCCTGTAGTGTCGCGCCACGCGCGTCGCATATATCTTTCGACGGATCTATCCCGCAGTACCGGTTTCTCGAGCCTTTCATACATGTGTCCACGTATACACACACACACTGACAGACCACTTTTGCACATATAGTGGTCGCTCGATGTTTTTGTCCCTTTTCATGGGGATTCGGTTCGCGGGGACTCTCTATACAGAGGATAAATATATATATATCTATATCTATACGTGTAGAGCACGAGAGTGCAAACTTTCGTCGTCCCACTCGCTGTCTTTGCGATATCCCCTCGCTTCGGCAAATCGATAAGATCCCTCGACCAACTCACTCTCTCGCGCGACTCTATAATTTCGCTTCGGAATATTTACCTTTTTTCCGTATTTTCATTCTCTCCGACACTTTTCCCATAAATCGTATAGTCTTGACTCTCTCGTCAAGCCAATAACGATCGAGTTTTATGCTGCTGCGGGTGATCTAACCGGTTCGTTAATCGAACGCGATCGATCTTAGAGGAGAGCAACGCGGGTCGTTTGCTTTTACGAAGTTGTATATCAGAAGGATGTTGTATATAGACGCTTGTGCGAGTGTGTATGAATCTGTAAATAAATGTCCTTGGGACAGATTGATCGAGACTGCGGTCCGCAGCCGCTCGCTCTGCTGCTGCCCTTTTTAACGCCTGATAAGCCTGCTTATTCCCGCAGCAACGTTACCGCGCGCTGCGCCGACACCGAGATTCAATGTGCTCATTGCACTCGATCAGAGCCGACAAATGCGGGCTATTCGATTTTCTCTGCTGACAGAGACACAGCCCGCTAACGCACATTAGCTCGTAAAAGCAACTCCAATCGCGATAACAACATGCGCCAGAGGAGAAAAATCTATAACGTGGGTTAAGTCGTCACTGCAGTGATCGCCTGCTCCTATCCACCAGAAAGATCGGGCTCGAGAAAACGAGAGAAGGAGAATTGATCGTGCGTGTGTTTTGTGCATGCGTACGGAAAGTCAGAGCGCAGAAACGTATAAAGGTGAAAACCCGCCGAGAGAGGACATTAAGACGCGGAATCATCCTGAAATATGGCCAGATAAAAACAGCGGGCTTACGAGCCGATGGTACGTTCCTGCAGTCAGGTCGGGTTACGCACCGACTTATTTTACAAACGACTGACCTCCAGCACTCTCATCCTCTCACTCTCTCTCAATATCACTACCACACTGTATATACCAAAGTATATATACGCGGATATGTGTATATCCGTACGGAGAGCAGAGAATCGGGGAAAAAGAGACGTTCCCCGATATGTCCGAACAGCTATATTGAAGTACCGCAATAAAAGAAGGACTGAAAAGAAACGCGGAGAATACTTTGGAGGACCCTGCTCGTTCGAGTGCGTCTCTCGTGTCGAAGGCAGGTTACAGATACGTGAAACGACGAAATAACCGTTGAGGATAAGGACCCTCGTATAATACCTTTCCCAAGGTATATCGCGCGCGCGCGCGCGCGGGGTGAATCGGGCGACCGAGGAAACTTTTATCGATTCAACCTTATCTCTCGTCGGGAATTTTTGCAATCGTCAAATATACTTTAATGGGTAAAAATAAACGCAATCGCCCGTTGTGTAGCGATTCCCGTCATCGAATATCTTTTTTTTTCCCAGAAATGAAGAAACAAGCTTGACGATTCCATCTCATGGTAAAATAATGAATATATTTCCTTTTTATTTTATTTTTTCATCTTTTTTATCTTTATTCGATCGCTATCAAAACAAAAATTGACTCTCGATTCAATTTAGCAATGAGTTAATTTCATATTTCTATCGTTTGCATGAGAATTTGGAAAAAATTTGGAAATATTTCTCTACGACTTTTTTCCACCGTCAACAGCTTAATCCCGCGAGTGGCTTTTACCGGCGCGACATTGCTCGGAATGCGGAATCATGGAAATGTTTTTACCTCTATAAATCGAACGGGAGCGTCAGAAAAGCGTTTTATTTCTCGAGAGAGCTTCAAATCTGCTTATCGCATCGATAAATAAAGAGAGACGATCACATAAACGTCGAGTAATTCACGCGAAAGGAGAACCTGCGCGGATCTCATTACGTGTTAGTCGCGTACAGCGAAGCAAGAAAATTTATATAGACGAGAGATCCGAGAACACGGATGGAAAGACAGGAGACGAGGTAAATACACGCGAGAAGCGCGTTACGCCCACCACGGACGAAACGCGAACGGACCACGCCGTGCAGCAGCTCTCTTTCTCGAACTTGTCCGAGGAAAGGTTGCACGACAGAACGAAAAAATACGAAACAGAATAAGAAAAAATATAAATACGGTAAAAAGGGGAGAGTCGAAAAATTGAAAGAAAAAATAACGTCAAAATGTATATACGAAAAAAGAGAAACATTATATTGGGCAGTAAACGGGGTTATGTGCGCGTACACGGTACGCGTCTCGTGCCGTGAACGTCACGTATCTTTGCATCAAGAGTAAACTCTTCCGGGGCTGCTCACCAAATTCTGGCACACTGCATAACGATCTTTTGACGTTATTCGGACGAATCAGTTATATATGCGAAAATTGATTGAAACCCGGATTTTCGCAATAATCTTGAATTCTTCAGGGAGAAGTGAATCATTAAGAAACAAGATGGTCATTATTTTAATCACAGCAGGATCGTTAAGTCTTTCCCATACATTTAATGAAACAACAGTGAGAAAAAAGATGGCTCTGAAGCAGCACACGCAAAGTTTATACCTTTTTATAAGTAAAAGCATTGACCGCGCGGAGAAAGAGGTTGCGATAGAATCTTTTGCGCGGTGATTAAGAATAAATGGCAAATCACGAAATGCACCAGGCGAAGCAGGAGCGAAGACACACCACCAGGCGCTTTCGGTGTTGTGCAGTGCGCGGGGCAACCCCTACCGAAGATACTCTCTCGTAAGGCGAAGCGTTAAGAGCTCTCGTACCTGTCCACGACCGGATAATACGAGAAAACATGTCTCTATCGCGAGAAGAATCTCGAGAAGCAAACATCTCTCTTTGCTGTTGTTGCTTTCTTTTTCGAAGCTACGGTAACACCTTCGACGCATAAACCCCAAGTTTTATCCCACATTCACCACCGAGACGTCTTTACGGTGTCTTTCCACCGGTTACCTACCGGATGAACCCTTCGCGCGCGAGGATTTTCATGGACCTCCATACGCGTAATATTCATGGTCAACGTGCGAGACGGAAATTAAGGCACAATATATGCCGCAGGTTTCTCTTTGGCTTGGATAAACTTGAGAAGGATATGAAGCTGCGTGTGTTAATTGGTATCCGTCAATTTTCAAATTAGATTCTATCGGATAAGCTCTGCGGTGGTGCGCAAAAGATAATTAATTTTTTGTAACTCTTTCATCGAAGCCTTTTATGCCTTATTGCCAATTCGTATCGTGACGCGCAGGTAAAGAGAATGTGGGACCAGAAAGTTGAATTGGGAGGGACAAAGTAGGGAGAAGAGAGAAAGAGAGAGAAAGAAAAAAAGGTTTTCGACGACAACGATGGCGATCACGAAGTCTTAACCCAATCGAAAAGGCGGTTGCCTAATTGGTTACCCGGGGCAAGAGGCCACAGACGCGAGTCCGTGGTACGAGATGTCTGTTTCTCCGCCAGGTATATATCGAAAAAGCCGAAAAAGCCTTTCCGAAAGTACGTTACAGCTGCGAGGCATGTTTTTTCATGTCGATAAGAAATAAAAAGGAGACTAGTATCTGCGATATTATTCCGATACGCGCAGTGTTGGATCTTGATTTTTCTCTTGTAACGAAATAATTGTGAAAAGTCTCGTACGTGCTAATTGGATAATGACACACGCAGCATACCTCGAGAAATTCTGGTAAAAAACAAAACAAAGAATCAACATCTTGATGATCGATCTCACCGATTGATATTTTGCCACCAAAAATTCTTGCGCAGCTCGTTATCCATGAAAAAATGAATCTCGTGATTTTACACGAAACATAACATACAATAATATATTACGTCCTTAGGCGCGCCCGGGAGTTGGCAAGTTTCGCGGCAAAGGTTGCCGTGAAATGTCAATAGCATACACACACGTCGTCGAAATGCCAGCTCGTTCATCTCGAACAAAAATTTAATGAAATGAAAAAAAAACTCACACACACACACACACACACGAATACTCTCGTTCCAATGAAGTATTGTGTAATCCCTGGTAAGCGCCTGGTGGCGTGGAATATTATTTGTAGCCCGCGCTATATATTATAGTGCCTGATGGGATCAAAGGTCCCCGCATTTAAATAAAATCTTGGTGCGATCGTTGCCTGACCCCGGATAAAGGAAATCTAGCTTATGACGACGTTGATTATCGTTTGAGACGCGTTAATATATTACGCAAAATACATTCCAGGTATCGACGTTGATATCGCGAAAAGATCGGTTCAAGATTTTCTACAAGAGTCACCAATATCGTATCGCGTCGAGTCATAGTTATACCGGTTGGACCTTACGATCTCGTAGCAAAGTTCAATCTCCAGCGACTTGACCGTGGAAAGATATCGCGGATGGCGAATTGAAAAGTACAAGATCGAGGATAAAAAATGTATCATTTCCTAAACTTTTGCTATAACGTTTTCTCTATCGTCTGTAGGAAAAAATCTTGTTCTTAATAAAGTTTCACAATGACGCACGATACGAGAGTTTTTTTTAATCAAATGTGTAAAAACTTTGAGTCGTTGTTTGTACTGTTTGCTGCAGGCATTGTGCAAAAAGCTCTCGCGGAAAACGACGAGCAATAAAACGTTTGGCAATACTTGGGCAAGCAAGGGCCTTATCGGGAGCCTCCCGAGCCTGCCTCCTCTCTATTTTTCTCTTGTTCTTTCTCTTTCTTTCTCGTTGCTGTGGCTTTATCTTAATTGTGATCGAGAAGCCCAGCAGCAGGAGCAGTAGCAGCGAGAGCAAGAAACAGGAGCAATATCCAGCAGCCAAAGGAAACGGGAACCGCAACATTTGCTTTTTTTAGTTGGCTTGCCCATTTTTTTCGCTCCTTTTATTCGCATTTGTTGGGAGTAGCTCTCGGGACGTTAGAGCGAATCCCGGAACGCTGCACACCACGAGAATTTACGTGCTGAACACCTGCGAAGTTCTCTCTAATCTGTGCGCGTTCTACCGAAACCACCTGGTCTCTTCAACGCCGTCAATTATTACGCGAGAAAAGACGACCAAGAGGCTGGACTGACGGAGAGGAAAGTCAACGCGAAAAGAGGATAAAAAACATCGATGAAAAAGGGCGAGGCGGGGAAAAAGAGTTGAATGCAACTGGCATCGAGAGTTCTTTGGACGGATGGCTGTCAGGCAATGTGGTTGGGAGTCTTCTAGTGATATATACAAAAGAGAAACACGATATAGCCGCGCACACGCAAACCATCAATTAATACAAAGACCTTTGATTTCCATGGATGCGTGTTAACGTGGAACTTTGAGCTCCGCAAGAATGTATGCAGTTCGAGACCGTTTATCGATTATATATCGTCGATAATACTGCGTTAGTCTTCATCTTTTCTCTTTCCCTCTTTCCATCTTCCCATTCATCTGTTTCCCATTCGACTTTTCACCTCTCGCTGCACGGCAAAAAGAAGCCGAGGCTGAGTTCACGCCGATCAGTATATAATTAATGAAAACACAAACAAAAAAGCGTATTATCCACGCGCAAAAAAGTATCATCAGCGATCTGCGCCAAGTTTTTGCTCCGTGGATCGATTTGAGATAAAAAAAAAAACAGGGGTCATTGAGAAGGAATGTTAATTAAAAATTATGGATCGATACCAAATGAGTCGATTCAATGAAATTCAATCAGAATTCCTTTCAGAATAATTCAACGCGTCAGATTTTCTTTTGATTCGTGTGACACATGCTTTTCACAGAAATCTCTCGACTGTTCTTGCGCAAACACACGCCCACTATGTAAACGGAAATGTCGTACTAAACAGTTGATTTCTTATCTATTACTCCGTGGTCATTTTTCAACACCTGGAAACGTGTCATTGTTCCCATTTATAAAAACTCTTCGATATAGTTACTCAAGTATGTGGAAACTCGGTACGATGTAAAGCACAAAAAAACACACAATCGTTAACTCACTTATCTCTGCAGTGTACACTCGGATAATGGAACGTTTGCTACACGACTTAACCGAGAAACTTCATAGAGGCAATTAAACGAGGTGACTGGCTCGCGAGAAGATTATCGCTACTTGGCGGACAAACGATTGGTGGCAGAAATAAAATTTGCCACACAATCGGTATCCAGCAGAATGAAAGTCTCGGTACACCCGTCATTCGTTCACTTGACAGCGATGTACAAACCCCGCGTCCCTGGACTTCACTATTTCTATGCATAGCCAATCGGTCGACGTGGATAAGAGTCTCGGGAAAATATCCCATAATTGGATAAACGGTATTGCATTTTTTCACGAGGATCAACTCTCGAGAAAACATGATTATGACTTAGCTGTCATTTCTCTGTGGACAGAATATTCTCCATTCAAAATTCACCGACTCGAGGCTCATCTTTCAAATAAAAATTGATTGCTTTCCGCGAGCATTGGAAATTTGCAGGCCAATCCCGTATTGAAAAGAAAATTTTGTTGGAAAAGGTCGATATTTTGTTCGACTAAACATTTTTTTTTTTCTAAATCACAAAACTTTTGAAATTATCCAAAAATATTTAGTTGACCGTGTTCAACAAAATATCGACGTTTCTTGACAACATTCAGCTTTCAGTGCAGTTCGTACCGATTCAAACCGTTTTATAATTGAGAAAGTAAACACGATCCGGCGTATCAAAACGCCCGACATACGAAATAAAAATTGACCTCTGGAACTCAACAAGACACTCCTTCGACTTCTTAAAGTCTTATCAGCCTTATCAGTCGGTCTAAAAGGGGAAAAGTGTATATACAAGATGAAAAGGATACGCGCGCGCGCGTAAAACGTTGAGTACGAAGTCTACGTGTGTGCATGTGCATGAGTATACAAAAAGGTAAACTTTTGCTTGGCGCATTAACCGCGGGAAGTGAATGCACAATTCTCGAAAATCAAGCAAGCGTTTTTGCACACTCTGGCAACTAATGTTTTTCAGTTCCGTACCAAGTGCGTTTAGGGATTCTCGCGGTTTCGCAATTAGAGACACTTTGTGATAGACAAAGACAAGATTACCGTTCTGTTAATCGCACACAGCAGAGTTGCCATTATCTCTCGAGTGAATTCGTTCCAGAATATCGTGTGCGCGATGTGCGCCCGATTCGTGTCATGGAATCTTTGTCGAGTCGCAGTAATTCAAATAACAAAAAAAAACATGTATGTATACACGAGCTGTGCATTAAAATTTTTGCAGACTGAACCATAAGAGGCCCCCGAATGACACTGTAAGATTTACGAACAGCTGCAATTCAAATTACAGGGCTTAACGTTTCGTCATATTTTTTTGCTGCGATCGTATTTTCGCCGTTTTTACTGAGAGAATTCTGCCGAATCATCAACTCGATCGCTTTGATATCTCTTCGTGTGTATGTGTGGGGAAACAATCAAGAATGAATCAAGTCGCAAAACGGCTGTTGGATATCGCATACGAAATTGAGAAGTGAACCGGCCGAGCGATTAGAAGCGAGATAAAGCAAAGAGTGTGCTGCGGTGATCATGATGGCGCGGTGGTTAAGTGGGAGTAATCTCGAGCGGAACTTAAGTGGTTTCCTATCCGCTACCGGAGTGAGGCTTGCCCACGATACCGCGTTCAGCTTCTCCAAAAGGGCTTCCCATATAATTGTCAAAATCGAGCATCATAATTACACGGCTATATAATCAACCCTGCGCTCCTTTTCTCACTGTTGTCTTCTGCGTGCGCATATCTATAGATGAAAGCTTTTGACGATGAGTCGCGAGCCCAACTACCCACTTTTGGCTCAGTGCGACCATCGCGAAATTGCCGATATAAAAATCAAGTTTTTTTTTTTTTGCTTTATTGACCGGCTCTCTGAGAAAATGGCTCGAAAAAATCCGCTCGAGCGAGACCGAGTTCGTTTCACAACTTGGTGCAAGTTGACACTGTTGAAGATCAGAGAATGCTTTACAAATGTCATTTCACATACATCGATGAGCTCGCTTTTTTTTTCATGTGGCAATGCGTCGATGAATACACGTCCAAACGAGTGTGCCCACCTTCCGGCGGTGTGTGTCCGTGCGAGTGTAAACGCTTCGAGCGATCGAATGCGTGACATCGATTTTCACGTCCGATTATCGTCGAGCAACCAACGACGAAGCTGCTGTTATCATTTTGAGCGCGAGTGATATCGTCGCGGTGTTGGTTTCTCCGTATATTTATCAACTTGTTTACAGAGCAGTGTGGAAAAATGATCGTTCCAGTAATTCAACGAAATAACCAAACGCACATATAAATTTTCGAATATCGAGACGAACTGGAGACTGTGATCAATCATTATGTCCAAGAAAATTTGTCCATATTGTGGGATATTTGATTAATGACTTAATCGCTCGAGAAAAGTACAAATCATGCTCGCAGACGCGATGTATTTGACATTGACCGGATGTCATGAACATATTCGAACATTAGCAGTAGCAATTATCACGTTGGAACTTGATTCACCGGATATAGAGAGACTCTATATGAGTAATACGTACATATTGATATATGTACGGGCGATGCGGATGATTAGCGTGTGAATGATGAATGAGATTTTAGTGATGGACTTACCAGTATAACACCAGGCTGGCCAGACGACGGGGCTCTCGGTGTCCAGCTCCCTCATTCTCTCAGCGAGCCGCGGACATCTCCACTCCGCCGTTCGTCCTGCAGTCGGGGTCAAAATGTCCACGATTTTAGTCGATTATCGAAGCGAAATGAAGGAAATTATCGAAAGAGGGAATAGAGCGAGGGATGAACTTAAAAAAAGGATTTTTTCGGTGAATTCGAGAGAATTTTCCGGTGGCGTGTATTGGGTCAATTTTTTTTCTTGAACGATAAATCTTTGCCGATCGTTTTTTTCGTCCTTTACGAGGTTAAGAACGTTCGAAAAATTGGTACGTCGCGGCGCGGGGTCAACGTTGAACTGCGACCTATCTCGTATCGTCCGGGCAGCAATAGTACAGTTAAGTGCTCGGACCCAGAAGCACCTCGACGAGTATGTACGAGGTCGAGACTCGTTATCGAGGACGCACGTGCAATCCGAAGAGAGGGACACGAACCAGAGTGACAAGGAAGTGTCCCGCGACAGCAAAAGAAAGAGAGCGAGAAAAACACACACACACACACAGCGGGAAAGAGAGTGACAGAAAGAAGCAAGAGGTACACCCACACAATGTAGTGTCGCGACGATCGAGTTTTAAACACGCCGGAGTTCCAGGAGACAGATAGCCGTGGCGATAAGCTCAAGTCGAACACAGTTAAAACGCAAACGTACACGTTCGCGAGAACGAAGCGTCGACTCGATTTCGCCTAGGCGATTCGCAGCTGCCTTTTGCTCGTTGACGCTGATAAGCCACGAAACTCGCGTCATCGACGACTCTGCTCGCGCGGTTCACCGTTCACGACCGAGAGTACACACTATATTTGCCAGATTGTAGGACGGGAGGAGGGAGCAAGAAGATACGACATCCGTCCTAACAACGAGGATATATTCTCACCTCGCGAGTTCTGATGATAAACAGAGTGTTGAGTGGAATCGATTGAGAGAAACAAAAAAAAAAAACTCCGTCGCACTTTGTATGTCGTTCACGTAGCGCGTCGAGTTGGACGGTGAGTTATGTGCCAGTGTTAAATACGGAAGAAGGGTCTTCGAAGCCTACCACGGTCACTTGTGAGAACAGAATTTCAACTACGTCGACTCCGAGCACCAAAAAATGTCACGATACATTGAAATAACTTTTGCTCCTTCGAGTATTTCGTCTCAATTTTCAGCTTTAAAATCCTCAGAGAAATACTTTCGCATTAACAACTCGTCGACGCAGTCGATTCCGGCACAACACTATTATTTTTTTTCTGCATGCACTGCCCGCAAGCACAAAACTGTCCTTCCGTCTTATCCTACTCGTTTCGTATTTGTTCATAAACACAACAATCCTTCATTTCCTTGCTAATCGGACGTTTCAGACGTGACAGCAATGAACGATATGGTTTTTGTTTTATTGATTTATCGCGCGCGGTCAGCTTTTCGTGCGAGATAACGCAACAACGAAAAAAAAAAACACGTGGTTTTATCTGCTGCTCGAGACCACGAGCTGTGTTCGATTCGTTTCACGACAACAACATCAGTCACCGGAGCGCGATCTCAGACTGAGGAATATCCGTATAGAACGTGGGACACAAAACTGATCAACACTGCTGAGAATACGTAGGGCGAGAGTAACGAAAAATTTTATTAACGAAAGAGTCTGAGTGTGAAGTGTAAAGAAATAACTCGAGTTGTGGATAAAACGAGTATAAGGCCCGAGAGAGGACGACAGGCGCGCGCACACGTAGTCAACTTCGAGAGCAACTCACAACACACAGGTGGAGCGGAGTGGCACTTAGGTTGGTGCACCTGCCGCGAGAGTCCGCGTTGTAATGGGAGCGGGGCAACGGGCGGCAGGTAGGCAGGCCCACGGACTCGTCAACCTGCCGGAGAAGGGGTATCAGTCACATGGCGTGGCACAGCTATAAGCCCCGCTCTCCAGGCCCGTGAAGCCTCCACTGCGTTGGTGGAAGAAGGAGAACCAGCGAGAGAAGAAGGCGATGCGGAGACACGAGCGTGAACAGGACAGAGATATCTCGAGAGGCAGAAAGAGAGGGAAAGAGGGAGAGAGAGAAGGAAAGGCTCGTACTGTGATGCAGCAGCAACAGGAGCAACCAGCAGCGGCAGAACCAGAATCGGGCGCACTAGCAGCACCTCCAGCAGCAAAAGGATCCCCAGTGGCGGTGGAAGTGGTCGGGATATACCGGTGGTGGTGAACACAAGAGAACAGGATCGCAACTTCAGGGCGGGAGGGGAGTAGGAGTCACGAGTAATCCAAGTGGAGAACACATCGCTGTATGCTCCGAGACTTGCTCTTGCGCCTGCCTCTTTGCGCCGAGTTATCGAGGTGGTGGTACACACCGCCGTAGAACTTACAGCAACCTGCTGCGACCTCCCGAAGGTCTCGATTCTTACCTTTTTTTTTCCTCTTTCCACCAAGCCTCAACGACCAGCATTATTTTTTGCCAAGACTCAGGCCTTTGTGCGAAGTAAACCGTAGAGAGGCGCGAATTGATCCTGCACTTTGACACGAAAAACCATTCACCACTCAGAGAGAGAGTCGAGTGTAATGGAAACGAGCGTCATCAAATTCCACGATTTACGACGAAAAGACAATAAATATCCACGAAAGACTCAATTTTAATTACAATCCTGAAAATCTATCGAGTTGAGATAAAAAAACGAATATATTGTATGTCAATTCCGGTTCGGAACCCACTCGTAAATAAACGCGTTGATTATTCATAGTTTCCTCCGAGAGAACTCTATGAGAACTCATCGGCGCCCCATATCATTCCGTCTTTTTTGGGGAACTCAGCAAAGTGATCGACCCAGCAGATTATCAGGTTTCGTTGGAGATTATTTAGCAGCCGAGCGATGAAATTCGGATGATTTTTAATGACAGAATTACAGTCAAGGGTGACAGAGAAGACGCGATTTTAAGGGTGAACAAGACCTACATGATCGTATATCTAGCAGCAAAGGTGAACACGGTTGACTTCTCACGATGAAGATTTAAGACGAACGAAAAGGGAATAAGGTGAAGGTACAATGTAAAAGTACGATGTGTATAGGAATAAGGTAGGTGTGCATCGTGCTTCGACTACCGATTATGGTACCTACGGGCTCTCTTGTCTTTGCGGTCTCTTCCTTTCCATATTTGGGCTCTCTTATGCTATAAGAAGGAGAAGTAGATATACAGCGTCGAGGAGGATTGGACGGAAGGATGTCGCATTGAATTCCAAGAGAACGCGCCGCTACACTATAGCAGCGGCGCAGAGAGTTGCAGAGTCTCTCTCTCGATGGTAAAGCCCTGTGATACCCTCTTCCATGCCCGTCGCTCAATGTCCAACTATCGTCTCTATGTCTCTCTTTGCGGGCTCCGTTCTCGGGGAGCTCTTTGCTGGACTATTGGTTGCTTTCACAAGAGCAGGGAATCTCTCGTCAAGAACGTTCGTCCTTCGCGGAACGACAGACGATAGAGCGCCGTACGAGTATCTTTCAGCGTCGCGGGACTCGCGTTGTTTCCTCCACACGTCTACCCTCTCGGACACACTACATCACGGTAAACTCCTTGCGCTGCCCCCCGCAAGGACGGGAACAGCTTGTACGCTCGTATTAGATAAAACGAGCGCGAGAGGAAGAGCGAGAAAAATGAAAAAGGAGGAAGAACGTGATCGTATAGTAAAGGCAACAAGAGAACGTACCAGTGGCCTGTGATGCCAATTCGCTTTGGCTCTCTGCTGATGCTGTTGAAGCGTCACTTCCCCCTCGACTTTACTTTCCGCTTGCAAGCAGTTGCTCCGACACCGAACGAATGACTTTTCACGTACCGATCCAGCCTCCAGTCTCGATTCATTCGTTAAATTCGATCGTCCATCTGTGTAAAGTGTCTTTTCGGACATCCGCCTTCACACTTGTCTCGCTCTTTACGCCGTTAAGTTATTCTTTGTGGCTAGCTCAATATAACGAGTTGAGCAACATATATCAAAATGGATATATATCAAGGGAGACTAGACGCGAATTGCGTGGTTGCCACTTTCGCATTAACATTTCGAAAAGCCAACTCTCATTTATCCTCAGCGGCGAGAGTTCCGACGATGAGCTGCTTACAGCATCTCCAGAGGGTGAAGGATTGAACGGTGAATTGACAGCCGAGAGAATCAAGCTGGACAACATTACAAGGAGAATATATACACCCAACGTGTATATGGCAGTTCGGAAATCTCCGGAAGGTAGAGAGCTTGTTAGCTTAACCATCACATTGTTTCGCAAAGGCGTGGCAATGTGTACGCGGTGTGTGTCGAACGCGGATCCACTATGCTCACGGTCGTTCAAACTACAACGAGGTGTGTTCTCCCTTCGCGCTTTGATTGCCGCGGCTACACCTCTGGACGCTACACAACCTACAACATGCATGAACGTCACGGTCTTTCGCGTTACTTCTCATACGGACGGACGATATATCTCTGCAGCGATATCGATCACTCGTCCGCCGCGCGCGAGAGAACCCGCACAGCATTCGATCTCCGCGAGCCTGCTACGATGTGTATACGTTCTGATGGCGTGTTATTGTTCGTGAGCAAAAGCAGCTCTTCTCGCCTTGGGACCGAAGGGTCCATTTGACTTGTTCTTGGGTGAATTCAAGATTTTCTAATAAACCAAAATACTCATTAATCGATCGTAGTTTACTCGAGGATGTTGGTTCGAGTTTTTCTCGAAATTTTCGAATCTCGAGAGAATTCAACAAAAAGCCTGCAATACCGCGCAACCAGAGGCATTCGGTCGTACAGGAGATTATTTATGAGATTCTCGTCTCTTACTCCCATATCTTATTCCTGGCCTTTTCCTGTACTGAATGCACAGCACGCACACCGTTGGATAGAGAAGAAGATCAGCGGGCGAAGTATACAGCAGCATCTTATATGCGAAAGCATTACATCTTCATATTTTTGCTTGCACCGCCGCGCGCCCTCGACGGTAATTAAAGGTACCCCGTCGTGGCAACCCGATGATTTATCCTCCCCCTTGCTCCTCTTGGGCCGCCCTTGATAAGATGGGCACAGCGATAACGGGCGCCTCTTTCTTTTTCTCATTCGTATCGCGCTAAGATCGACTGCTGCGAGAGCCACTTGGCGAGAACGCACCTCTTCGCATTATATTTGACTCCTGGGGGCTGATGCCTATTCTCGGTACATTCATTCATATAGATATATTCATATATAAATCGCGTATATGCAGCGAGGATGCGTCGAAAAAGATGGCGAGGAGCTAATGCGTTCTCCATTCGGACGTTCTATATCCGCAGCGTGAACATTAAGAGCAGCCTCTCGACTCTCTTTCTTCATGAATCCTTTCCATCCCCTGTATTTTGTTTTTTTTTGTTTTTTTGTTTTTTTCATTTCATTTCGCGTCCTCCCGGTTCTTCACTCTTTTGCCCGTACCTTTCGTCTTCGGGGAATAAAGAGCGCCTCCGGAATTACACGTTTGAAAAGAGGAATATGGCAGAGAGCGTAACGCCGAGCGATGCAAGTTTAACGCGTCGTTATACGACGAATGCGAACTGCTGCTGTTGCCGCGTTCTCTGGCTTTGGTGCAGCAGGACGTGAGAAACTGCGGTGTGGCCACAAAAGCACCACCCGAGAAATTTAGCCTCATCTCCTTTCTCCGCAAACTCTTGTTGTTTCTCTGTCGTTGCTTTTAGTCTCCCATAACTATGTATCGTGTGTCCTGGTCAAGCATTCTCCCATCGCCATACAGCGTGTCATCCGCAAATACCATATAATTGCGCTAACGACCAGAATTTGGGAATTTCGTTTAAACGACGTTTTTCACTGCATATATAGCCATTGCGTCGAAAAACGTTGACAACAGGCTCCACCGTGCGCGTACACAACCCCGAGATTACGGATTTAAGTGTCCAGGAAAATAAAGCTGTCGAGGGACAAGCAGCAGCGCGCGAGAGCGTCCAATAAAAAATGTGTAAATTTCAACGATTTGACTCTCGTAAAAGAAATCAAGTGACGTTTCTCTCTCGCCCGCTTTGGATTACACGGTATTTAACGATATTACGGTGTTTTTCCCAACCCGAGCCTCGTAACTGCGACGCGAATAATGACTTTTCTCTACCGTTACTTGCAAAATTAAATTTTGGTCGTAACTGTTTGAAATGAATCGCGTTCTCGATCGTTTAACCGACAGATTCAACGTTCTTTTTATGAAAAACGGTCCAAAGTGTTTCCTCCGATTACAAGATTTCTTAACCAAGACTCTATACGAGAGCAAAACCTCCGCGAGAAATTGTTTTAGACCATAAGTTTGGCAGAAAAATGATGTGAATGGGAACTTGAAAGTTCGAAGTCACCCAAACTCATAAATTCTTGAGGTGTTTTGTTTTTTTTTTTGTTTCCCGCGTCAATCCGAAAGCCTCGCAGGTGGATTACGTTGGATCTCTGACTCGGTGCTCGTATTCTTGAGCGAGTATGGGGTCCTCGACGAGACTCGAGGGATTAGTCGCTTGCTCGAGAAGGGAAAGGTCCCTCCTGTATAATCCCACGAGAAACTGACGTGGTGCTGGAATCGTGTAAGCTGCGGACACGGTTGCATGGGAATTTAACGAAAAAATACGTCAATCTATATGCGTGTGTGGATTTTCATTCGTCACAGTGTGTACACGCGAACAGTATATAATGACGTGTGACGCTGGACGAAGTGAATGGTGCGAGAGGGCGCTCTCCTGCTGGCGACGTGTTCGTACAGGAGGATCATCGAGAAAAGAGGGTTTGCAGGAGGACAACGAGAAAACGACATGGAAGAAATAAGGCACCGGATGGAATGATAAAGAGAGGGGATCACGCGGAGAGCGTGGATACGCCCGCGGAGTTAAATTTATAGCTCGGCGACAGAACGACCGCGATCCCTGTGTTAAATATACAACGTACACATGCATATGCATATACGAAGTAGAAACGTGTCCGAGTATATCGGCAATAGGGTGCTTTTTTTTTTGGCGACATTTTTTTTTTTTCACTCCCATCTCGCATTTTTATAGGGAACACCTTAAAGAAAATTTCCTGAAAATTTGAGCCCTTAATATTAATTTTAAGTACTCGCCCAAGGCGTCCAATGATTTCCCCTTTAAAATACACGTAAAGTTCGATTTTTCTTCTTAAAAGTTCTACAGATCAGAGGCATTTAAAGGTACGATCTTGGTCGACGAACCGATTTATTCATAATTGAATGCTCTACAAAAGTGTCCATTGTGACGTGATTGTAACTCGAACTGGCGAGGTCGTACGGGTCACTAAACCCAATTTTTTCATGAAATTCTCGTTTTTTTATCTTTATCTCGTAAATGACAAGAGCTACAGGAAAAATAGGAATGACAAACTTGAAGGAAATTCAATTTCCTACAAAAAAGTATGAAAGCACTGAATCGCTAACATTGATATTTCTTGAGATATTGGGCTTTTAAGTTGAGGTAGTATGGAATTTTCGTGGATTATTGAGCTAAATTGTATAAGTTGTTAATTTATGATTCTTTATTGTCATTCAAATCATCAAATATTTATTTGTTAAGTTTCAAATGATTGAAAAGTTGAATAACTGAACGTTTTGAAACTGGAATTCGAGAAAAAAACACATTTTCAAAGTGCCCAAAATTGTTTTTTTTTACTTTTCATGAATTTTTCCATTGATTTTCCCCTGATTATTCTAATTTACTTACCAGTAATTGAATACCTATACATTTCTAGTCACAAATATGTTGTAAATTTACAAAAATTTTGTAAAATTTGTAAATTTCTAGTTGAAAATTTTGTAAATTTACAACATATTTTCAACTAGAAATTCATAGGTATTCAATTACTGGTAAGTAAATTAGAAGAATCGGGAGAAAATCAATTGAAAAATTCGTGAAAAGTGAAAAAAATAATTTTAAGCACTTTGAAAATGTGTTTTTTTCTCGAATTTCAGTTTCAAAACGTTCAATTATTCAACTTTCCAATCATTTGCAACTTAACGAATAAATATTTGATGATTGAAATGACAATAAAGAATAATAAATCAACAACTTATACAGTTTAGCTCAATAATCCATGAAAATTCCATACTACCTCAACTTAAAAGCCCAATATCTCAAGAAACATCGATGTTAGCGATTTGGTGCTTCAATACTTTTTTGTAGAAAATTGAATTTCCTCCAAGTTTGTCATTCTTATTTTTTCTGTAGCTCTTGTCATTTACGAGATAGAGGTAAAAAAACGAGAATTTCATGAAAAAATTGGGTTTAGTGACCCGTACGACCTCGCCAGTTCGAGTGACAATCACGTCACAATGGACACTTTTGTAGAGCATTCAATTATGAATAAATCGGTTCGTCGACCAAGATCGTACCTTTAAATGCCTCTGATCTGTAGAACTTTTAAGAAGAAAAATCGAACTTTACGTGTATTTTAAAGGGGAAATCATAGGACGCCTTGGGCGAGTACTTAAAATTAATATTAAGGGCTCAAATTTTCAGGGAATTTTCTTTAAGGTATTCCCCACAAAAATGCGAGATGGGAGTGAAAAAAAAAAAATGTCGCCAAAAAAAAAAGCACCCTAATCGGCAATGAATATATATTTGCATGGCATATATCTATATACTCGAGCTATAAGCAGTTTGAGATTTCAAAGATTTAATTGAGATGTTGCGGAAGGTAGTAAAATCCGAGGTGTGCGATACACTCTCTTTCGTCTCTTTCTCCGCTCGCGTCTTTTTCTATGCTCTATCTTTCTCGGTACCTCGCGCGCTTGTCGTCTCCTTCGTTCGCAGCCTCCCTGCTAAACCTCCGGTCCAGGACCTTTTCGCTTCATACACTTCTCTTACGCTCTTCCACTTTTTTCTTCATCTCCCTCCTTCTCTACATTATTTTCCGCCCCACTCTACACACATCCGGAGAGCATCTTTCTCTCTTTCTCTCTGCTGGCTACCAGAACGCATTTACTCCGGAGAGATAGACTATCTCCGGAATGACTCGATGCACTCGGATCCAGTAAACGTTGCGAGAGAAGGGAAGGGTCTTGTGCGAGGCTACAACGATGATGAAGTTCTCTTCTCACTGCAATCTCTTTTACGCGGAATAAAGTCTCATTGATTTACGAGCAACTCACTTTTGCACGTTTTTATTTGCGATGACATAATTTGTTGGGCGATATTTAATTTTCCTCGGAATATTAGAAAAAGTACGGAGTGGATTACGAGCTTTTGAGGATTTTTGCCTCCGCAAGTGGATTCGCAGAAGACAACACTGGGCGAAGTGAACGCGCGGAGCTGCAGAAACCTCGGGAGAATGTGCGAGTAGTGAGAAAATATATGAACCATATTCGGAAAGAACGTAAAAACAATAACGGGGCCACGATTCAAAGACGTACCCGCGAGAACCATGGAATTTTTATTATGATGTATGTCGGTAAGCGCATCCTGGACACTTCGTCTTGCGTGCCACACGCCGTAAGAGCTCAACAGAGTAAAAGAGAGAGAAAGACCGTGCGCGCGAACTGAATTAAGAAGAAAAAGAAAGACATCGTTATAATGAGCACACATGGCAAAAAAAAAAACGTCAAGCGTGCGCGTGTTGTCCGTATCTCTCGAACAACTTTTATTGGGTGACAATCTATAGATGCCATTCGCCTGCAGACCGAAAGAGATGACGAGTACAGATAATAGGCTGACACGCGCGTTCAATGCGCCGCGCGCAACAAAAAAGGCGAAATGAGTCGAGAGAAAAGATGAGAAGCGCGGTGCGCCGTTTTTATGCGAGAACGGGGGATGCGGTGCTTAGTTAGAATTTCAATAAAATTCAAGTGGAAATATTTACGGGCTTGTTTGGATTCATGGCTCTATTCGAGTCTTTATCAAGAGGCGCGGCGCACCACTTGACAGCCGGTAATTAAATAAAAATCGATATTTCATGCCGTCGGATAGAATATCGTCTCCTATAAATATACTCAACAAACAAAAAAGTATCACTGGGAAAATCGCCAGCGCACATCAACGTAAAACCCTTAAAAGATCGACAAAATTTATGAAAAGCTCGTGGACATCGATAATTCAATAAACACTCGATTCGATCGAATCGTCGTTTTCTTCATGCTCGAGGAACTCCGCACGTATTTTCGTGATGGAAAAATCACGGATACAGAATTGAATCGCCCAAATTCACTGAAACGCGCGCGACTTACGTGGCCGCGACCAAGGATCGCGCGCGGAGTCATGGCATTAGAAGAATTTTAAGTGATTTCCCTGTTTATGGGTATGGAACGACTAAACGATTATACAGAAGCATACGTTTCATAGTGCTAAAACACAAACACACATAAATCACATATGCATGTGTATGTGAAAAAAATAGGGACGGCCACACTGTAAGAACGCGGTGACCGCGGCGTCGTGGCACGAATTTATCGCGTTTTCTAATCATTTCGACAAGTTGTCCATAAATTCGATGAAATACCAAAAGCCTGACCCGGAAGATCAGAGAGTTTTCGAAGCAGCCCGTCATCGTCCATGAAATGAAATAATTGAGACACGAGAGTGCTAATTAAAAAGAAGAAAAATGAGGCAGTAAACGCAAATGATTTGCTGTCGAATGTCACCTAAATAATGCCACGGCGAGGGGGCTGCCAGTTTCTTCTGACAGCAGGAGAGCAGCAATCACCATGAGAATTAAGACGAAAGAGAGCGGCCGTGTATTCTCGGGCAAAAGTATATAATTATCACGTGAAACCCGTCATAAACGTCGAACGATCATCCTTGCGAGTGGATAATTTTTTAATCGTCGACACACAAACCCATGCGCTCGAAATTTGCGAGAGTGTAACTTTATTCGCGAGAGATTATTCTGCCTCACGGATTTATGCAGTGTACACGTTCGTTGACGTGATAGATAATAGCTTCGAGCCACTTTTTATTGATTATTAAATTGAAGTGTATGGGCAAAACCATCAATATTTTAATGAGTAGGTACGTGTATATCCGTTTGTGTATATATACATACTCACTGATCTTTGCATCCTCGTTTAGGAAGAGCCAAGAAGAGCGGATCGTGTGATGTAAATCTCGACTGCGCGCTGGTCATTCGCGATGAGTAAGCAAAGGTAAAGGTCGTGAGCGTCGTACATTGAAATGCCAAAGGTTGCAGAGGCAAGCAGGACCGTTTCATTCTTAAGTAGGTAAAAGTTGTAATCATGATCATTAGAAAAACTCGAACTGCCTGGGAGAAAATGATTTTTTTTTTTTTCGATCATTAATGAGAAGCCTCGGGCTACTGACAAACGAACATCGACATGCGTGGAAGAGGTTTGACACAAGAAATCTGTGTACGTTGAAAAATGCGATCCGCAAGAGAAACAATTATTTCAGAGCATTAAAGTCGCGTAACGAGAGTACAGTCCGGAATATGAATGTGAGGAGATTTAAAGTCGACGCGTTAAGTTCATTAACAGCAGAGTGACGATAAAAAGTACAGCGTCGACGACGATTCTAAATTGGTATGGCCAATCAGTGGAGAAACTTGGAATAGAACGAGCCAACGCATTATTCCATACGGGGCTTGATCCGAGTCTGTTATTACGTCCTCCAGAGAGCAGTTGGACTTGCGCTTTTATCGATAGGAATTAAATCGACGATTAGAGCGCTCTCGTTGAAACGTTTTCAGGGAATAGCTGCGTTGGTAAAGTTGAGTGAGAGGCGAATGCGGATACCCCGCGCGTAAACGCGAAGCTGTTTGATTTTTGTGCTATGAGGAAATAATAGAAAGTTCAAAACAGGTTGTTTCGGTTCTCAAGAAATCGTCGGAGATTTGGTATTTTTTTTTGTTACATGAACAAAATTGAGGAAATATGTTTCCATGCGAGATCGGAGGGGGAGAGAAATAGATGCTGGAGAGAGTTCGAGAAAGGGTACTTTGTATAGCCGGAGGGAAATCTCGGCTGATTTGAGCGAGGGTGAAGTCGGTAACGGGGCGCGCGAGAGTGAGAAAAGCTCGAGCTGGATGAAAGTCGCGAGTAAGACAACACCGAGAAAGAGGAAGATGCAGAGCAAGCCGGGCAAAAGAGGATCAGCGCACAAAGTGCAATTTCATAATTTTTGCCTCGTAAAATCCGAGCAATGAGCGACGTAAAAATGAATAACTGGAGGATCGTTCACCCGCGAGAGAACCTCGAAGTATACTGGCCACAGGAACGAGAGGAGAAGGAACAAGTTGCGAGGCGCGACGAACCCTCCAACACCTAACAGTCCGAGAGCGAAATACAAGGAGAGTTTCTTCGGTATATACACGTAAAGCTATCCTTGCTTTTGCTTCTCGTTGGCAAGATTTTTCGCGCCGTTGCGAACCAAGTGCAAAAGCCACAAGAGCACGCGTAACGCAGAAAGAAGAAAGATTTTCTGCTGGACCACAGAGGACCCGAGGGACGTTCCAAGACCGATGATTTTTATCTTCCGGGTCGAATAGATTATCTTTATTTACGAGCAATCTGCGGGACGAGCAAATTGTTTGGGAACGAGGGCCCCTTATTTAAAAGCCGTAAACTATTCAATAGAGCCTCTGAGAGAGGGAAGCTGCGAGTTCAACCGCAAGCGCGTAACAAACAAAAGAAAAGGACGAGAACATGTTGAAGAAGGAACAAGTTTTTAACTCAGCAACATCGAGATATTCACGGGATGATGTATACCATCGAGTGTGCATTACGAAAAAGTCCAGTGCACTGGAAAAGCCCGCTTGCTTTATCTCCTATACGCAGAGAAATAATTTTGCCTACTGTTCCGCAGGACCGTCTTGTCATCTCTTTAGCCACAAAGAAAAACTTGACTCCAACAGAGTTTTGGTCCGTTTTATGGTCTCATCCCATAGAATTCAGAAATGATCTTTCAAAGGGCATAAAACCAAATCGTGTGACGCGAATATGCGGTAGTAATGGATTGCAAGGCGAGGAGAGGAACGCGCAAGAGAGCACCTGGGTCATCAACTGTGACCACAAAGTGCAGAAAGTCATGACGCAGCAAGCCCCGAGCGTCTGGATTCTGGACTATACTCTCATATCCTGCGCCTTGTATTCCAAAGTCCTCCTTCCCTGCTCAAACTGGCTATATATACTTATGAGCTGTATGAGATGGAGGCAAAAGGAGTTGAAATGATGAACTTGACCACAATTGGATCAATATCCTGCCAGTGAAATTTACAGCACGTACAAAAAACTCGATCATCATTTTTTCGCCGTACACACTGGGATTTGATTCCATTTTAATTGGAAATATATACTCGCTCGATCGCGATGTAAATTCGGATGGATCGTGGGTCCATAAAAAATGGACGCAGCAGTTCTGGGGAAAACGTTGTCACATTATTTTCCCTTTTTCACGCGCGATCATTAAACGGAGCTCGGATCATTGAAGAGTCCTGGTCGCATCATTTGCGGAATTCATCGTGTACAACGCGTACCCGGAGGTCGTGGCAGTCGCGATGGCCGTGAATTGAGGAAGCTACACTTTTCAAATAGAAGCTACTTCACTTCTCGGTTATCTCTTTCTCTTTCTCGACACAAGCAGCGAGGAGACCGGCAACGGTAGTTGGGAGTAGTTTGCAGGGCAAAAATAAAAGACTATGAAGATGCGAGTCGTGGGCAGAGGGAGAGCGTTACAGAACTAGCTGGTATATCAAGCGTAGCGAATGGAAACACGTCGAGGTGGGGATGAGAGAAAGAGCGCAGGAAGAAGAAGAGAGTGGACATGATTCTGAATGATCACGCCCGAGATCGCGTCAAATTGTTTCGACAACAAGTTCACTTGCCTCCTTGTTATAAGGAAACGTAAAAAAAATAAAAAAGAAATGATTATTCCTCACTTTCCTGCTCAGGTTCCTCGAAATTCGATACAGTTTACCACAAGACATTGGCATTCTTCACACCACAAAGATGTTAGTTGAAGTTATTCACAGCCCGCGGCTCTGCCTCGTCTGAGCCTCTCTATACAAGTTGTTACACTTTTTCTACTTTGTACGAGTATACGTGTGTATAAAGTGTACGGGATGAGAAGCAGTTCAGCAACACTGCGCGATGCCGACTCTGAAAACAGTAGTAGCTCGGTCCAATACACGAAGCTGTGGGTCTTGAGAGGGAAGTCTCTCGCGAAACGATAGAATTTGCGAGGAAAAAGGGGGTACGGTCTTAGAAACGTCTCGCAGGAGGTGAGAAGCTGACGGCGCAACGGATAGAGAGAAAATAAGCCACCGAATGATGGAACAGGAGGAAGGTTGGTCGAACGTGGGGAGAAGTGGAAAGGCTCAACCTGAAAGATGCTCGCGGACACTTGCGCGAGATCGTCGGACGAAGAAGGTCGCGTCGCTGCGGAGGAAGAGGACGAAGAAGACGAAGCTGCGGGTTAAGAAGAAGAAGAAGAAGAGGGAAAAATAAAAAGTAAAACTTGAGGAAAAGGAGCAGAAGAAGGACAAGGAAGAGAAGCAACAAGAGGATCAACAGCAGCCTCGGGTGCCGGGCGGGGCTCAGATGTTTATCCCGGTCGACCTCAGCTCCCCCCCCCCCCCCGCCTCTCGTTCTCCTCCTGCCTCACCTTTATCGCCGCGCACTCTTCCTCGTATATTCCCCGCGGTGCCCCCGTGTCTTCTTCACTCTTCACCCCGTCGTCCCGAACCGACCCGTCAGAGTTCTTCCAACCAAAGGAGAAAGAGAAAGACCGAAGGATCGGAGAGCTGGAGAATACTCGAGATGACCGAAAGCCCTCACGGCGATCCACCGTTGCAGCAGCACTCGTGCGCTCTTGGGTGCCCGCTCGCACATACACCGCGCATATATCGCGCTATAGATATTAACCATAATATCCTTCATACGTATATGTATTAGTCATGTACGCCTTACGCGTGTGCTCTCGTTGGTCTCGGGTAGCTCATGAGCTTCGTACCGCAGTGACCACCATCAAAGAGTGCAGCACAGTGGCGTAGCACCCTTTTCATCGACCTTGAACGACATACCCATACGCGTGCACCCATGTAAGTGTACGTTGTTCCATAATAAACCCCGTACCAAGAGCCAGAATCGTCTTTCCCAAGTAAATGTCTTTGTAAGATGAATAAATATAAGAATCAACGAATAAAGTTCCGACGAAACGATCAAGTTACGTTGCCAATTCGCTCAAGTAGATGGATCTGATTGGTCACGGCGTAAAATACCCAATAAATTTAGCAACGGTGTACGGGTAATCCGAAAGTTATACGAACACATCGTTCCGGAGACAAATACGAAGCGCGTAATGATAGTCTCATTACTATATTTTCCTTGTGGTAGACGTTCTTTCAGAGTCTCCGATGATTTGTAATCTACGATGTACTTTCATTGTCTTATTATTGTGTCGATCCGCGAACGATGACTCGTGACATTTCACAGCCTCGTGGTTTACGGTTGGTGATGATAGTGCAACATGTATATGTCTATACGGTTTATATTGGCTTATTTCGTCTTTACGTACGTTTATCATGTACTTTTGTACGTGTACACATAGATATACACCTGATCTGTGTTTCGCTCATCTCTCGTAACCACGAGAAACGGATTACCGAGTCTCCTCGGAACTGGGTCAAATGCGGCACAGTTCCTATCCGATGCGCAAGGTTGGACGCCCGTAATGTGCTCTATAAGCTCGAAATCGTGACGATCTAGCGCATCATCATCTCTCAGGTGTCGGAGAACGACGCTGTAAATGTACGAGAACCATTTTGTGATTCCGACTCGTTGATTTTTGTGCACAAAACGGAGCCCACGAACAGTTATTCAAACATGAATTTGTGTCTCTGTGTTATATGGCATTTTTTCTGCAATATTCTGAATAAACGTCGTGATACAATTTCGCCTCGTTGCGATTCCCTTCACACGACGACGAAACCACAATCGATCCGCCTCTTTTCAACAACATCTCCTTATATTTTGACAGTGTGAAAAAAGTATTGTCTTTCGCAACGCAACGCGATCTTTCGCCAGTGGATCGAAAATATTATTGTGCCATCGTATCGCAGAGTTGCAAACCATCTGTGCGGATGGTTTTACTCCGCGATATTCAGGACCGTGATCGATCGGATCATTTCTGAATCGTGATCGAAGTCGTGACCCTTCAAGGAGCATGCATTAGCGAGGCCAGCAGGGGAAAACCAAGTACCCGAACAAAAAGATTGCATTGGAACCTGTTGGTCGCTTTCAGACAAAGTGGAAACGCGGCAGGCGTCGGTATTCGGAGAAACCACGTGACTAGGAGCCTTTTCGTGGGTGTCTTTTGCAAGTCGCGGACGAAAAGTCGAATTATTCAAAAATAAACCACAAAAAAATCGATCAACACGAATACAAAAACGATTACAAAGTCCTTCAATTTCAAGCTCCGACGTCTAAAAGTGTCCGAGGCATAAGGTAACAAAAGCGACTTTCAGGAGGTTCGTCAAGTGTAGCGGAGGACAGAGACGGAGACACTGTTGTCATGTATGTCACACGCGACCCCGCGGTATTCATTACTTACGTAGCACTCGGCATCGACGTGAAAAATGGTCTTCCTTGGCCACGAGCAATATCTCCACCGAGAGTATCCCAAGAGCCGAGTGTTTAGACTCGAGGCATCAGTTAGAAATATGGCAACGTCAGGCGAAAGCAAGCTTTGCTGGAGGCAAAAAAATAGATGAATGAATGGATTGGACCATGCAGGAATCTAATGCGTTTCTCGTGTGGCTATCTCTCAAGTTCGTCTGGCCACATAAAAATTCATCGAGAAAACGCGAGTCAATGTTTCTTTTTTTTCTTTCAAACTGCCGTAATATTTTCAACATCGAATGAGCCTGAAGGCCAACGATGATAACGCACTTCCGGCCGAGTGAACTCACTACTCGAACGATCATTTCGAAGAGAAAAACCGTACGAGGCTTTGGAAGATCCACGGCAGCAGAAGCAGCATTGAGAGCAGCGTGGCTCCGTGGCCCCGTGACGACCCGAGGAAGATGCTGTTTGCTCTTGTTGCGAGAGAGGCCCGCGGGAACTTGTATATACTCTGCGCAGAGTCCTCACTATACATTTCTTTCGAGCTGACGACGATACAGGCTGACGCAGAAAACACAGATAATCGTTACAGCGAGGGATCGTTAATATATCTGCAAGTCGTTTCCTCTGTTCACTAAAATCCTGAACCTCATCGAATTACTCGACAACGAAATGTCATTGCGAGCGAAAAAAACCAGCTTTTTCTTGCTCTACTCTGAGGAATTTATCTTCGTCGTTATGAATCATTCTGTACACGTATACACAGTGAAGGGAGTGCGCGAGCGGTCAGTTCTTACGGTGTGTAAGAAAACGAAGATGAAGATGGAGAGGTCGAAGCAGAAGCAACGAATGAGAAGAAGAAGGAAGAATAAGAAGGAGAAAAAGACGAAAAGGACGCGCCACAGGCCGCGATCCGACGCCTAGGTCTTCGCGGCGGAGGAGAGCAAGTTCGAAAGAGCAAGAGATAAATATATATATATACAGATATAGTCGCGTATCGATGTAGTAGAAAGAAAAAGAGAGAAAGAGAGGGAGTCAGAGATGCGAAATGAGCGCGATAGCCTGGCCAACCGATGGTAGCGGTTCGCTCATCATTGTAATTACTTCGCGAGGATGTACCAGTATATTGGATCATTATCGACCGCTCCATATCTACCACCTAGGCCATAAGTATAGACTTATGGCTGGAGCGTGTACGAGAACCTCTCAGCGCCTGAGCCATGAGCTACCATGCCTCATACACTTTTTTATTTCTCTATATCCGTTACCCTCGCGAGTATAGATATAGCTACGATATATATGTACACCATCAATGAAGCTTCAGGGAGTCGACTTCGTGTCACGTACGATGAAACGAGAACCGGTGTTATTTTTCGTAGGAGGTGGAGATAATCTCATGAATTTTCTAAAGAATTAAACCTTTCCTATCGTTTAATTGCTCGCAGTTCTCCAACCGACCAATTTTCTTTTTATTTTATCGCCGATAAATTCGCGTATCGGATGCGTTCAATGAAAAAATTGCGATATATTTCAAGTCAAGACGGTATATGCAAAGGGGGTAGAAAAATCTCGCGAATAATTGAAATTCTACCGCTGGATAAAAATTGCACTTGTTGATTTTTTTTCAATGGTTGGCTTAGAGTTTCAAGATTTTCAGAAAATGTCAACGATCGGACGCGTCTCCTCGATTTCAAGGCCAACGAGACGTCATACCGATACGGATTGAGAATAAGTGCTCGTGTGCTCGTGCAAGAAGATAATATTCGATAAATATCGAAATACAAGGGATTTCTGTACCGCAGCAACGATCGAAAATATTTTATTTTTTTCTTCTTCTCTTGATCCTGTCAATTTTTTTTCTTCAACGTCTTTACTTTTGCGCGGATTATATCGCACCACTGGGATCGGACATCTTTTCAGAATATAGATCTGTATATATAGTACGTGGGGTAAGATCACGCGGTTTATAGACGCGCGGAGATCGTAGCAGCGAGCACGGTCGTCGCCGACGCCGCCGGAATGCCGAGGAAATTCGATCGTCGACTGTGCTGTCCGCTCACGCGATGCAACCGCGAAGAGACGGCTTCCGCTCGAATGATTATCATCGATCCGAGTCTCCCGATACGTTTCATACTTCGTACTTGTTTATATCTGTATATGTCTCTCTATAGCTATATATTTTTTTCATCTCTCGACAGATGCTCGAAGAGGATCATATGAGGCTTTTTTTTTTATATTTCTTTCACAGGCAAGATCTCTCACGTACTGCAAGCGAGAGCGATCCTTGTTCGATTCTTCACTCTCGCTACTTCTCTCATTCGATCGCGGTTCGCAAGCCCCCGCGCGAACGAGTCTTTCTCGTCTGATCTTCGCTCCCTGCGCGCCACGAACGTGAACCCTGTGACCTCCGCTCTTCACTCTCGAGTTTTTGTCTGCTTCGCTAGCAGATTTATATTCATGCTTGTAAATAAAACACAAAATATCTGCTCTCACAGAGAGATGGAGAAAAATCGAATCAGCCAAAATATATATCAAGTGTAAAAAATAATCTTCACGGAAACGTGATTAAAAATTTCAACGTTGATAATAACGTCGAAGTTAACATGAAAATTGGATGGAAAAATGTTTGTTGCTACCAACGAATAGATTGCACACTATGAAAATCTATTTTTCGGATATACGAGAGACGTTGGTTTTTGGGATGAATGGAAAGAAAAATAGCGGTAGGTGTAAAACTGTTGATTACTGGTGCACAGAGAGTATTTTCTTCTCTGTCTTCACATGCACGTACACATGTATACAAATAATACCGCCTGGTCCAGCGGGTATATAGCGCCAGAGTGTGGTAGCTGCAGTGGGCGTGCCGGCGTGCAAGATCGAAGGGAGAGAGCCAAGGCCTCTTCTCTCTTTCTCTCTTTTTCTTGTTCGCTCTCTTTTTCTCTTTCACCGGTTGATCGCTACCGCGATCGTGTTTATTATACTCGGAGGAGAGTCCAAAGGATGATCGTGAAAAAAGACACGCGTGTGTGTACATGATCCTGCGCAGCCATCGCGACCAACTTTATTTTTACTCTTTCAATATTCGACGAGGTGGATTCTCGAACGCATACGACGTGGCCAACGCATGAACCGCCCTATAGATATATATATATTCATGTCCGCGCGAGAGTGCAAAGAGGTGCGCGGTGCATCCTGCGTGCATCTTCGATACACACTTTTGTATATGTGTTTGTCGCATCCACAGGATGAATGGCGCGGTTTCCACATTAACAGCGCCCCTTCTTCATTATTTGCATTCTATGAGCTTTGATTCCATCGCAATCGATCGATAATCGATCCCTTTTTTACCCCTGCCCTCAAAAATCGTATTTCCTGCACTGAAAATCAAATTTTGTCGAAAAATACGTCTACGTTTTGTTGAACACGCGGTGGACCAAATATTTTTGGCTAATTTCAAAATTTTCGTAACTTTGACCAAACTTTTTGTTTCAAATGGAACTGTCGACAAAATTTACGATTGGAATGACCGGAATTTATTCTCGAAGAGACTTTCTAGAATGGTTCTTGCTGACAAAATTTTTGTGATTTTTCGAAAAAAAAAAAGTTTAGTGAAAACGTCCAACGAAAATTTTATTTCCATATTCAGTGTTGATTCGAATTTCAGGCGTTGCACTTTTTCTGTTCATTGCTCGTTGGAATAATGCGAAATTTTACTCGAGCTTTGTTCGCGCGCGGACTGAGAAAAAACGGTTGGGAAGTATTCTAAAAGAAGAAAGAAACGCATCAACCTTTGTGGCCAAGAATCTTAACTCCGAGGTTGCACGAGAAGTAGCCTTTAACTATTTTTACGAGGAAATCTAGGTGCTCGTGGACTCTTGACACGCGACTACATAACGTATAGCGTAGAAGAAAAATAAAGTACCATAAAGTTCGCGAACCACGCGACCTCTGAGTTATTCTTGAAAAAATAATTTCACTTCGTGCACAGCTATATTTAGACATTCATACGATTACTATGTAATATACTATCAAAATACGTTAATGTTGTACTTGGAAGGTAAATGTATATAAGTAGTACACATTTCGAGCACGAAAAAAATTGGTTTGCGTGTCCACGGCTCGCCGGGGGCTTGTTCGATTTGCATAAACACGTACTCATTGATTGCCCGACTAGATTTTCGTGCCTCCCTCCCGCGATTATTTTGCATTGCAATTCCTCCACATATTTCAAGTGACGAGCCCAACAATAGTTCGAAAAGCATTCGAATAAAAAAATAAAAATCGATTCAATTCAAAATTGCATTTAAAGTTGTTCGTAAAACGACAAGAACTCACCAAAATCAGCAACGAACGAAGTTTCAGTCTCCAGACATCCACGTCTCACGAAACCTGCACAGAAAAAGGAAAAAAAAAAAGTTCAGAAAACAGACAGAAAATAATTGAAACTTTCTCGATTTTCGGGCAATAATTTCGTCCTCGTACGTATATAAGAAAGTGACAACGTGATAATCAACCGATTGAAACGATTCAGGGAGGGCATGAGATCGCGAGAGCATGAGAAAAAGGGAGAAAGATTGCCGCAGTTGAGTGAGAGGCAGCGCAGCAGTCACCACTGCTGTCGGTGCTGTAACCACCCACGTAGGCCGGCTGTTTAGCATGCAAACTCCAGGGCGGAACATGGCTATATCTGACAAGGTTAAATAATACAATCCTTTCTTTTTTTTATCTTCTCTGTTGCGAGCGTTTGCCTGATTAGAAATTCGCCGATAAATCAGCGGGAGAGCAGCAGGATGGAGTAAGCGGAGAAACACATAAACGGACCAAGAAATAGAGAGAGAGAGAGGGCAGAAAAAAAAGAGTTCAAATGGGAGAAAAATCGAGGGCGATGTCTCCGGGAGACGATCAGGAGAGAACGAGAAAGGTTTCGATGCAGCTGCATCAACTGCAGCAAAGCTTAGCTCTTGGTAATTGATCGCGGCCTAGTCTACACACTCGTACGATTACATACGAATTTATATACAGATATAAAGCAAGAGACTTCTCGACTATCTGACGCGTACTTTTGCACTGCGGTAACGAGATAATTAAATCAATATAGGACTGAAACTGGACTCGCCCGTCTCTCAGATCCTAGGAGCAACGCAGCAGCAGTGCCACGTTTAATTGGACGTTCGAGAGAGCTCCGGAGATCGAAAACCCACCCTGTGCTCGAGAGCAAGTGAATGTGTGTTACGTCTCCGCGCGTACATAGTTTGATCCGACGATTCCTCCAAGCATATAAAACACGTGTCTGATGGGACACTCTAGAATTCTGCATGTTCCACGATGCTGTGGTCCGTTCAATCAGCGGCACAAAAGTCCTTACAAAAAATCATCGTAATCGACAGAGCTTGGAATAAGTTTCAAAATCGACACGTAGATCGACGGAAAGGCAAACGCTTGCTTTGTTTTTTTTTTTTTCATTTACGATTCGCTGTCGCGCACCGCGACAAGGCGGCAAGTTTTCCAGTGACAATTCGCCCGAGGCTCAACTCTACGCGTCTAGTTATAATGAATGCCATATTAACGCATGGGGCATTTCGTTAAAAACATTTTTCTCTGAATACAAAAGTTTAAGTTGTGAAACGCGCGAGACATTGGTGTCCGGAGCTCTCGTGCATGTGTGCACGTTGAAAATGATTCGCACGCAAGTTACATTTTCATAAAGTCGTTTTCATCGATGTATATAATGAATTCGATCACAGGTGTGCCCAATTCCGCGATTGAATTATGATGGTTGGCTCATTCAACATGGAATTTCCCATGGACATAGATATATATTGTGCAAGGTGATGGAGAGAATTCTTTTGGTCTCTCGCCTCGTTAAATCAGTATTCGCGACACGATATAAAGGGCTATTAGTTTTGCCATCAAGCTCCAAGAATGTCTTGTCAATTAGGTCGATGAAACGTGAGTGTCTGGAATTTTTGTCGCTCTAACGCGAATCGCGCACGCAGTCAGAGCAAAACGGCACCGTAAAACATATCTAACGAACATATTATTATTCAACGATTCATTGAGCCCGCGTCAACACGATCAATACCGATCTCATTATATTGTTTTTGATATATGTTTTTTGTACGCGTCAAGAAACGACGACGATTTGGCACATCGCGGCTTACAATTCTTCGTTTCTTTCTCTCCTCGCTCTGCGCTGCTCTCGACGTTTCTCATAATTCGCTCCGCAGATGTAACCTCCAATCTAAGTTTTCTTGGCGTCGCTAATCTAAGCCGGCAATCATCAGTGCGCGCCGAGAGTTAAATCCTCTGCGTTGCTTTGATTAGAATTCTCACGATGAATCGAAATAATCGAAAGAATTAGGCAGCAGCCATCGCGTCTTTATGTTCATTTGTGTACGTTTTGTATTTGCTGATGATTGAAGAGTCCGTTGAATTTGAGCGGGGAGTACACAGCATTAGAATGTGTTACCGCGAGGATGTGAGGATGGGGAAAGGTCGAGAAGAGACGCGCGAATTCCTTCGCGTATTGACCTGCTACCCGGCACATTCACACTATTATATATTCATATGGATACGATATATATATGCCTATCCATGGATTGCACTTAAAATTCGTTATGCGGCGATGCATGAAACGATCATGAGGGTTGCCGATTCAAGGCGCGCCCACATGTACCAATAATCAAATCTCTCGAGCGTTTATTATCGCAATCACTCAGAAATTCAATATCCATTTCGGGACGAATAGAATGAAAAAACAATTCCATAAAAACCAAAACAGACTTTGATACGAATTTTTCTTTGAAAATTGTCAATCGTTCGGAACTTTTGACCGAAATATCGAAAACTCGCTATTTTTTTTTTCTGGTTTATTTCCAAATAATAATTCTAATTATTTATAGAGATTGGATCACCACGATACAATGTTGCCATGTTAGACGATGTTGAAAACATACAAAATTTCGAAAAGATGAGAATTTGATAAAACGACATAATTTATTAATTTAATAATAATTAAAATTAAGAATTTAATGAGAATTGATGCCGAAGAATGTTATTACCGAATTTGATCATTTTGATTTCGTGATCCAGCCTCGTTAACCAAACAATTTCCATTGGAATCGTTGCTAATAATTGCGTCACAGCGGACAAACTCTTTTTCATTGATATCCCTACGGAGACACTGTTAAAGGGTTCAAAGTGTAGATTACATCGCCCACAAGCAGCAATCGCTTCGCGATTGCTTTATTACGTACAATTTTGCCACTTTAATGTTAGAAAGGTAAAGCTACACCGTGTGTGTATAGCGTATTCGAGCGTGATCTCAGCGTTCACATGCGCTCAACATCGCTCGTAATAAACCACGTCTCGTTGGCAATGTAACATGTACGAAACCATAAGCAATGTGTGCAGTACGCAAAAGAAGGTGACTCGTGATCGTTACAAAGATCTATTTCTCTGCTTGCTCGGTCTCTCTTTACATATCCAGGAAAACGTTGTAACCGAGAGATCCGCAATAAAGTCTCGATCGGAAAAATTGTCGTGCATACAATTAAATACACGTGTGTATAAATTCATGGGAAAGTGTATGTCGTGTGTGCTTACGCGAAGCGATACTGTCGACTTATCGGAGACAAACGGAGATCGAGAAAATCCGAGAAAGACAATTTTTTTCCATTGAGTTATTTTGTAAGGTAAACTCGAGGATTTCTCAATATATACATGTTCGCTGGACGAATTCCCCTCCCGATTGCGGCCAATTTAATTCAAATAATTTTTTTTATTGTACTGCGACCAATCTCTTCGGTCTTATTTTGGTCGAGCAGGTAGAAGAGCCGATCGTAAAGTGAAATATTCGAAGAGAGCGCGCGGTTATAATGATGACAACGACGAAGAGTAATTTTCCGCGCGTTAGTCGGCAAATTTACGTCACCTGTCTTGGTCGCGCTCTCGTTACGCTCGATCGTAACTCCCTCCAAAGAGAGTTTGGTGCGCTGCTAATAATGTATATATAAATATATAGCTGATGGTGATGCGCATCAATAATGAAGGATCGCTGAGCATACATTTTTAAGCTGCATATATTTTAATATTTTTCAAAGCACTCAATCACGGTCTAGCGTTCGGTGAGGAGTTGCGAGAGATCTTTAGAGGGCTGTTTCGCCCTGCTCATGAAGTATTCGTGTCTGTTTGTTGCGTGAGCAATTTAGCTTACAGATGCGAGAAAAGTGTACAGGAGCGGAGGCTGCGAGCTGAGAATAAGCTGTACGAGAGAGAGCGGAGAGAAGAGATCGCGGGCGCACGTCGCGCGTGGGAGTCAAGACGCGGATATATATGCATTGAGCTCGCGGTGTGCGCCGCGCGCTCTCGTCGGAATGAACGAGCACGCGTTGTGGGCGGACCTCCGGTAGGTGGTGGAGGTTAAGGAGGCGTTGTCGGTGGGCTTTTCTCTCTCTCCATCTGCTTTCTTTCTCTCTTCAACACTCTCACTCTGTCTTTTTCTTTTGGGACCCTATCGCACGTTCGTAAACGAGAAACGTTCTGTGCGAAAGAGCTTCTCGTGCTGGCTGGATGCTGCATACAAAACCGGATCTACGAGAGCAGAGCGTCCGCACCGATTCAAACTTTGCACACCTCTCTCTTTCTCTCTCGCTCTCTGTACACGCGGTGTATATATCGAGGCATAAATATACATGTACACGCCTTGTACATATATATACATACCATATATGTGTTTATTCCTATCTTATATATTTATACATACATATATGTGAAGTTTGTACATAGCGAGAGCTTCTGCTCGTTGCTTCTACATCCGGTAGCGACGCGCCGAGACGGAGAGACCATTAGTGCCGGTAAACACGCAATCCTCGTGAGCCTCGCACTCCTTCAAAGATACCACAAGCTGTCTATCTCACTCCGCCCTCTCTATACGTCCTCTCCTCTTTAACTACCGGAAGTAGACCTCGGACGTGGACCAAAGGTATATCATTTCGTTCGAAAGCATATTTCAAACTCTTTACCGTGAAACCTGCATGACTTTTAATACTAAATTCTTGCCCCCGATCTGGAACCCAGAAACATGGGACGTGGTGAAATAATTCACTTGAAAATTGTGGATTGACTCGGGCCAAAGTTGGAAACAGGAAAATCCTGGAAATGTAACCGCACTGAAAATTATATTTGATCAAAAACCGTCGAATTTCTGTTGAACACAGCGAAATGTTTTTTGGATAATTTCAAAATTTTCATTAGTTTGACTATATTTTTAATTCATAACGAAACTGATAGCTGAATTTACTCAAAAATGACAAAAATTTACTCTCTGAAGTGGCTTTCTAGAATATTTCTTGCTGCATTGACGAAATTTTTGTAATTTAAGAAAAAAATGTTTAGTTGAACTTTTTGAACGAAACTATGTTTCAGTTCGAATTATTTATTATTATCGGCCGAGAGTTTAGCGGAGACGCGAACAAAGATTTTGGGAATCTGATATGCGACGACTTGGGGGTCCCAGTGACCCCCGAAATTAGGCAGAAGCTTTTTGCACCGGTTTTCGCGATCTTGTACGTACGAGTTCACGCGCAATAAAACCGGCTGATCACCTAATCGCACGAGCGCTTTCTCCGGTTGCCCTTTACTTTACTTGCTGGATTTGCATAATCCTGGCGCGCGAGGCACCATCGGTTTATTTTTGTTCTCTGTGTGCTGCGCGGCAACGTTGACGTATTTTACACTCTATTTGTATTCCCGTATATACATGAATTTATACGTATATATATATATATTTGTCTGTATATGTTTATAAGCGATCGTGGCTCGCCGCTGATTGCTCGTAATTAGCGACGCGTGGCCCGCGCCCACGTCGGGTCACCCGCGCTCTCGCTTGCCCAGGCGTTAGAGAGGATATATTTGTCGAATCCGCACAAGCTTCTATACCTGTATTCGTCTCTATAGTTCTGTGTTGGTAGAATTAAGAGAAAGACCCGCTACGAATGAAACGTGAAGCGCTAACGAACCTGCGAACTCTCAACGACCAAAGGTCTCTCCAAAAAATATTTCATAGCGAGAAGAGGAAGCAGACAAACTCACGTGTGTGCTTGAGCTTCGAGCAAACGTTTCTTTCGCTGTTTCAAGTGTGCGTGTGTTCTTAAAAGGTTAAATCTGTAAATGTCAATTAATTCTTTATCATTTTTGTTATTTTTTTGTATTAAAATCATTGTTCGGATGCGGAGCGGATAAAAACACTGAGCAATGACTAAATAATCTGCAGTCTGCGCAACATTGCTGCTGAATTTGAAAACAAAGTCATGCTTCGGGTCACCCGGGGTTTTGACCTCCCTCGAAAAGCATTTTTTGCGTATTCCGATTTTGTCGTCCGCAACGGCTCCGCCGCCGAATTACAATTCCTCCAGTCCACGTTTCACGTTATAATAAAATCCACTTCGCGAGTCTTTTCGACTTTTGCGCGAGTAACTTTAAAAAAGAAAGAAAAAACGTTTGCTCAAAATAAATCTCAAAGAATTTGTCTTTTGGAGATCCGAAAAAGAATTAAACGAAATTCACTCTCGTGCTGCATGGAGTTTCTGAACCGCGCGACTTTATATTCTCGCGGCTTGGGTTCTCCCCGCGCGACAGAGACCTCGACTTTGCTGACTCCTGGCAGGGTCAATGGGTCGTGCCCGTGCTGCTTAAACCATTTCCGACAAAAAACGAGCGCGTAGACTCTCGCGATGACTTTTGATACGCCGCATTTGCACGATTTTCATTTTTTTTCTTCTTCTTCTTGCTTTTTCATTTTTTTTTCTACTACTCCGCCATACGAGCAGGAACTCTCAATGACCCTTGGAATAAGGGTGCGATAACCAGAGAGAAAGAAGAAAAATACGAGAAAGATCTAACGATAAAACTGGCCTGGATGGGAGGGATTTTTTTTTTTGCCGCTATTGCCAAAGGCACTCACAGAAATTACAGTAGTCCAGACGACTCTTGAACTTGTCTCTAAAAATTTCATTATATTTCTAGAAAAATCAAAGATTAATAAAAATACGTCCACAATCTTCTTATAACGTATTACGATCACAAAATTTAGGATTTTTCAACAATATTTTGTATGAACGTTTTTGACAACAGAACTATAAAAATTTTCTCCCACGAAAAACAATTTTCCGCCTTAAGAATTTGAGATATTTAATTTCCAATTTTTAACTTTTTCCATCGAAACGCGTGTAAATTGAAGTCGCGTTTGGTTTAATAAAAGAGCATGGGTTTAGGATTATTTCTTTAAAAAATTCGTCTCACAGCGTTGCTCGCTATCTGCAAAAAAACATCATAAATACATTTTTTTCTTTGCAACTCGATTTTTGCGCGACTTTTAAACGAAACGTGACTGCAATTTACAGGATTTTAGACGGAGGAAAGTAAAAATTGGGAATTAAATAAATTCTCATCGTCAGAAAACTTTTCTTCGCGTCGGAAAAAACTCTTAGTTTGCTCGTTTATACATAAAGATCGATATGTTCCGATTGCAATTCTCGATTTTTGATAATATTTTTCAATTCTACCGAGTAGCGGAAAAAAATATTGCAATTTTGACAATTTTAGATCTCGTCTCGGAAAAATTGATTCCAACAGAAACAGCGCTGGATAAAAAATGATGGAGGAAGTCCGAGCAAGTTTTGCTGTAACCGATCAATCTAGAAAACGATAAGTGCGATCTAAATTGTCGGAGCTATCATAAAATCCAGTCCTGGCGTGCGTAGTACGGTACGCATGCACGAGACGTTCGTTCAATGATTTCCTGCTGTTGGAATTCTCGCTCTGTCGGTGTCTCTATCTTTCTCGTTTAGCTACGAGAGAGTTGGTAGAGCAGAAAAATCGAGTCTCGGAGCAATCAACGACCCTGTGTGAGTTCATCGGCGTTCGTCATCGCGTATACGACGCGAGAGAGAAACGAAGAGAGTGCAAAAAGCGGAGGGATGAAGATGGTGAATACGGACGATTATTAAGCAGGAATAAATCTTGACCGGTGGAGAGAGAAAAATAAGAGAGAAGCGGAGCGGGAGGCACCACATGAGATTAAAGTGCGGTGGAAGCGAGGAATAAGTCTGAAACGAGAATGAGAGATTGAACGAGCGCGCAATACACTTATGTCATGCGTCATTAGACTGGCGAATGACCCGATAAGACTTTATAACTGTCCTCCGTATATAACTTATTTCAATACCGACTCACGACACACCCTCTTTACTACGAATGCCCGCGACTGCTCTGTCAATCGTTCAAGTAAATAAATAAAAATTCTCAACGGCACGAGTTGTCGACGCTTTTATCTGCTACGTGGTTCATACGCAAACAACATTTCTTCGTCTCATCACAGAACTAAAACCTTATAACAATTTTGTTTCGTGGCAACTTGAAATAAACAAAATTGCAGAACTTGGTACTTGAAATTGACTTGGAAACAAAACCACACAATGATTTTGTTTCGTGAGACCTCAAAATAGACAAAATTACAGAACTTGGTATTTGAGAATGTTCTTGAAGCACATTAGAAGAATCACCTTCGGTCGATTGCCTCGAATCCTTCGATATTGTCGTTCTGAATAGATCCCGAAAATACCAAGGCTCACAGGAACAAATTCTCGTCAGAGATAAACATCCGAAGATCAGCTGAGAAGAATCTCCGGCACATTGAAACTATAGGACACTGTGTCACTGGTACAAAACTCGACGGGGACGTAACACGCGAGACGCACTTGAAAACACTTTTTCACGAAATCACACCAGTTGCTTCATTTTCGAGGCAACAAGACGACAAAACAAACAATTTTCTAGTAGAAATGACAGGAAAATTGAGGAAAGATTTTCTGTTTTTATCAGCCTGGAGTGTATGAGATCGAAGTGGTAAGAATTTGTGTTGTCTATTTTTGAAAAAAAGTTTATTGGATGAGCGAGAAGGCGGTTGTGTGTCGCGCGCGAGCCTCTCGAACTCTCGAGGCTAACCACGAGCGCGTGGATCCCAATAATGCTCATGGGCTCTGTCTTGAGGTAGTAGCGCGGGCGGGCGGACAAGCACAAGAACAGAGAGTGAGGAAGAGCAAAAACAGAGAGAGAGCGAGCGATAGAAAGAGAGAAAAAGTGCGAGGGATCCGCGAGCGTGAACATGGTAGGGGTAGGTCGGAGGTCAGGGCTATGCGCCGTACGACCCGTGACCTCTGACTTCGTCTCGATCCCACCGACCCGTCGTTCGACCCGACGACGCCGTCGCAACGCGCCCGCGCGTTCTTCCCCGCCTACACCTAACTCTTCCCTCGTCTCGTTCTTCCTCTCTTCTTTTCATTCTTTTCTCTTCAGCAACTTCCACCTCATTGTCAAATCTCTACTTTTTTCTTTCTGAAAAGCACCAAAAGTTCCGAATCTTGAAGAAACGTTCGAAAAAATAAAAAATTCTAATTAACGACGATCAAAAAAAAAACGTAAATGCGTCTCGGTAATTAAGAATTTTCGCAAATGGACAAAATTTCTCTGAAATAACAATATTAACCGTTTTTCTAACGACGTTCGGGCCTTCCCATAAACACATCAATAAAGCATCATTATCTATTTTTATCCCGGAAGCAAATGTGTATTTTATCCACGAGCTAGAAAAAGGTCATTGACATAGTGATCCTTAATGGCAGCTAATCTGAATGGTACGCGAGCAACAGACAGCAGAGGACTTGGATACATCGCGGCTATCGAGAAGTCAGAGGGGAATTGGAAATCTAGCAATCACCTCTTGGATCATAGTAATCGAGGCGAAATTTTATAAACACGTGTATATGTTTATCGTCAAAATAAATAGTATGGATTTCACGTACAGAACTAGCCTCTACATACGATTATTATATGTATTTATCTGTATCTCTCCGGATAAATTATAGACGCGCGCGAGACAGTGTGTAGAGGAGATGTTGTCGCCTGTGGAGAGAAGGCGAGATGGAGTCGCAAATTCCTCAGGTGTCACAGACAGCAGAGGACAACTGCACAAGGAGAGAAGTCACTCTCTCTCTCTCTCTCGAGTTACGGTCCTTAGGACTGTCGTCCTCGTCTCCGCACCGAGAATCCACAGCATTTTATCCTTTTTTTTCAGAACTCGCATATATATGCGCCAAAAGTATTCATCGCGTGGCATTGTTTTTTATTTTCATTTTTGCCACACAAACGTCCAGCTATGTGTTGCGATAAAATTTGTTTTTTACATCCGGCTCGCGGTCCACAAGGCAGGCACGCAAAAGAAAGTCGCTGAATATATACACACGAAGCCTGACAATATTGTGGAGAAAAAATGTGAGATCTACGCATTTGAAAACGAAATCGACGCGAGTGGGAGTTCCCTCTGGTCGGAACTGAATGGAAAAAAAAACTCCGTTCTCCTGCGTGGATTCACAGCGATACACAGCGTATGTCTCGAAACTTCGTGAGTCACTCTGCATGTGTGTGTGTGAAACACCGCGGACCTATGAACCTTGAACCTCTCGTCGCTTTATCTCTCCGTCTCTCTGCTCCGGGTCGCGGGCACCTTCTAGAGACAAGAGAAATAATAGGAACTTTGTTCCAAGATCTATGCACTCGTCGGCGAGCGAAAAGAACAAGAATTGAAAGTTTTATAAGCGATTTGAGCTCGCGACAGATTTTTGCCTCGCCCAACCGAAATTTAGCATTTCCTTCTCGTCTTTGGGAAAAACAAAAAAAAACAGTTTCGTTATTGCGTATCAAACTCTTAACGAATGCCGATAATAAAAAGCATAAAATTATCGGTCGATCGACGCTTTTTCGAACTACTGTAATCGCCTGATAATCATAATAATAACAACGATAATAACGGTACCGAAAGAAGGTCTATGTAATGAGGGGTATTACCGTGCAAGTGTGGGATGCGCACTAATGACATCGTGACGTGAATTGTTCGCGGCGCGCGGCGCAAACCCGAGTACTTTGTCGAGAGCATGTTGGAGCAGTAATTTCATTGACTAATTTCGATTCAACCGGATCGTTTTTTTATATGGGGAAATGGGTCGAAATGCATAGTTTATTGATGTAACACTCGAAAAACAGGAAGAGAGGAAGAAAATCGTGTGGCTTTTCGCTTGTTTTTGTGAAGTAAGATCTGAATGACGACTCAAGTGGCTGTGAGACGTGATGCGAGTGAGCCAGAGACCTCAAGAGCAAGACGTTGTGTTCTTGTTACGTCACAAGAACATGCAGCTCTCGTAAAAGTACCAGAAACTTTTATTCGTGCATATATACGAGAGAATAACCTCTGATTCGTTTTGAGGCTGAATAGCGAGCAAGGAAATGCGTGTAACTCTTGGATCTTATTTAACGGTTGGTGGGTCAGCTGATTAATCGATGTACGAGGCTTAATAGTCGGTCGAACATGCGTCACTCACCACGGGCATTCACGAGTGTACCAAAAAAAAATTCTTAGTAAATTTTAACGAGACGAACGCGCACTCCGAAATGAATGATTGCGAGGTTGCGTTACAGCGATTCACCAAATGAGGATGAAAACGAAAAAGTAATTACCGAGTAAATATAATAAATGTGATTATGGTACGCAGGATTCTTGTACGAGTGCTCGCGAGAAAATAACACGATCCATGGATAAACCTTCGTGTACACGTTTAACCAAATTACACACGCTGTCTCTCGTATACCGAGAACAATGTTCATTATTTCGTGGATTCGTGCAAGCGCTCCTGGTCTCTGATCGAGTGATGGCTGTAACTACTTACGGGCCTCGCGACGAGTGGTTTATCACTTGGTTACAAACTTTTTCTTCGATCTGACGCGATACATATCGAAGGGGGAGATTAATTCGAAAGGTTAATTGTCATTTTGACAAAACGAGTTGTTTCGTATCGTCTGTGTGAATCAATAAAGGATCGATGCATCATGTTCTTTGGACGATAAATTATGGCGGAGATTGAATGAAAAAAGAATAAGGAAGAAGCCTGCAGCGGATAAATAAGCGTGAAGGAAGTGCGGACTGGCAACTCATCGCTAGATGGATGATCATTGATCGTCGAAAGTTAAAAGGGCTCATGGTGCGTGGGCGTTTGTATGGACCGAGGAACCTTTTTGAAGGAGGAATATTGATTCGCTCCTGGTGCGTCCAATTCTCGTGTGGCACGGGTAAACGCCGCTTATTTCGATGGTTCGAGCTGTATTCTCTGCACTCTTCCGATGGCATTAGTTTTTTACCAAAGCCTCAATGGAATATGCGGAATAACTTGAAACTGAAGCTTCAAAGATTGCCTCTCGTCGCTCTCTGTCTCGCTCGAATCTCGTGTAGTGTCTCTCGCTCTTGCCCTCCCTCGACGCGGAGCCAAGGGACTCGGGCGAGAGCAAGAAGTGTACGCGATGGCATTCTCGGAAGAAGAAGCTTTATGGTCGCATCTTTGACATGAATAAACGCTCCATGGCCGCGAATCCCCTGACCTTTTCGCGTATGTTTGCGTGCCGAGGGTCGGGCATTCGTCGTTTTCGTCTTCTTCTTTTCGACGGAAAAGGCACTAGCATCTAGCAGCATTGCACAGCGAGAATCCCTAACGTTCCTCGACGTCTCGCTTGAAATTTCATCTCCCGAAGCGAACCGAAACTCACCAAGGAAAGAGACGCTCCGCAGAGCCAACTTTACCGAGTAAAAAGTTGGAGCTACTTTTTTGCCCCTTCTCGCGAGGTCCGAGGACATTAGGGAGAAAGACGTTCTCGATGTATGCGCGGAATACACACTATATACTCTGTATATATGTATTAGCTACTTGGACACGTGAGCAAGTCATTCCCGAGACCGCGGAGCGAGAAGAACCAGAAGAATGGAATTATTCATTATTTGCAAAAAGTGACGTGAGGCTTTTAGCAAAGGCGAATAGGTATGCGCGAAACGTGGATAAAAAGTCACAGAAGAGAGAACTGCTGTTTTCGTACGCTTTACAAAAAAAAAAAAAAAAAACGAAACTTCCGAAAAAAAGTACACACACGGCAAAAAATTGAACGAGAGGTTTCCATATTAGAAATGAAATATCGAATAACGTTTCCGAGGAAGCAGTTACGGTTCGTGTATGAAATTCGTATACCCGCGACGATAACACGAATAAGTACGTCGAGTTCGATGCATTTATCATTATAATTAACGTAAAAAATGTTGCCCAGGAACGAAGATCATTCTGAAATCGAACTCGAGCCTTTTCACACACACACGCACACACACATACGGCACGATGTTTGTGGAGATTTGAAAAAAATATGGATGAGGGTGCATGGCCGAAGAAAGGGTGCAGTGAATGAGTGGATCAGAATTTCCGATAAAGAAGCGCGACGTTCGATATTTATCGTTGGCATTTGTTTGGACAAGTTAAAAGCGCCGGCTCGGTTTAATCATGCAAGTAGAAACTCCTCGCGTGTCGGCGTCGCGCCATCTTACCGCGAAATTGATGATTTCTAATTAAGGCACCGCGGTACGATTAATGACGCGCGCCCCTTTAATTGCCACGATTAATAAACGCTCTCGTACGCCTTGGTGCGCCTTTCGCGTATATTATCCCGTGTGCGCTGCTTCCCCGGGACCCACGCGTGTCGGCCGATAAATGTTTCGTGCTACCGTACCACTGTGCGTTCGTGCACTCCTCATTAATATCAAAATTAACTCGACTTTCTTCCTCCCGCCCTCTCTCTCTCTCTCTCTCCCCTTAGGTCTCGCCTGCTCCCTTAAATTTGCCAGTCCTCTGTACATATTACTCCATGTCACTGAATTATTTCGCTTCTGGGAGAATTTCACGATTGAATTTCCAGCTTCGTCGTTCGTTATATCCAAATTCCCGTCCTCGGAGCCGATTCTCGAGAACCTCGTGCATTTCAGTGTGTCCCAAGGGTCAGTTACCATGAAATTTTTTATCATTTATTGTCAACATCGCATCGTGGATGCAGTTCAAATAGAATAATATATTTCTCATTTTCTTGGGAATAACGAATCGCGGGGTTATTACGAACGAAACGACATTGCGAATCAAAAAATTGACTTTTTGCGATAAAGTAACTCTGCGAAAATTCTATTTTGGTATTGTACCCTCAGTATGTCCGTGTATATCTATAGACGCAAAGATCGAAGGTGCATTCAGGGCTGCATGCCGGAAAGTACGCGCGCGTAGATACACCGAGATTGCTATCAGAGCGGTATAAATTTAAAGAGGACCGCTTTTGCCAAAGTTGTTGGGGATTGCGAGCACAGCGGCGAGTATGTTTCCGCCGTATATACTTTTCGTTTCAGCACGCTCGCCTGCTCTTATTTCGTGTGTTTCGTGTGGTAAGAGCGCGCGGCATCGAGAGTTGGGTGGATCGTGGATATAGTAAAGCGATATAATGACGCGAGAGTGGTAACCCGCCTCGTCGTGTCGTCCCGACGAGGACGAGGACGACGTCGGTGAATTTCAGGAGAGTTGCCCGATCGGATTTGCGAGATCTCCCTCGGAGGAGCAGTCTCGGACACACCGCCAGCAGGTCTCGGCGCACGCAGGTGGTACGAGCAATCTCTTTTACTTTCTCTCTCTTTCTCATCCTTCTGATGGCGGAATCAAAGCGTTTTGGTGGCACGACGCACACAGTAGCAGCGGAAAGAAAAAGGACGCGGAAAGGATACGACGGAACGGTCTTGCTACCGCACCGCGATGTAAATGAAAAATGTAAATTGGCCGCGCGTTGAAAAAGAGCGAAGAGTCCCTCTTCTTCGCCGATAGAGTGAGCGAAAGTTTGCCCCGTACCGATCCCAAAAATCTTGGCTCCGGTCCACCCAGGATATTTCTTCGTACGTGGAAAAAAAAGGATCCGAAGTGTCTCCGCGCTCGACTTCTGGATATTTCAGAGTGGGGAAACGCATCGAGCGTATGAAACGCGGTATAGGGATGCGGAGAAGGACGAAAGAGAGAAAAGATAGTAAAAAGAGAGAGATGGATGAATAGAAATTTGCGGAGACGAAAGCAGAGAGAGAGAGAGAGAGAGGGAGGGAGAGCGAGGAGGAGAAAGATGAAAGTGCGGCAGGGGTGAAAATGGACGAGGACAAAAAGGACCTTCGGTCGAAGCTCTCTCACTTGCTCCGCCGCTAGACCCGCGCGCTGAAGAGACAATGCCATTGTTTTTAGACTTCAAAGGACCCTGGCCGCTTGCAAACTGGGCCTTTGCTCTCGCCGTCGCTCCTAAATTCTTCTACGTCAACGCGCAACGCTCTCGAGATTTCGCACAGCTCGCGCGCGATACTCTCTCTTTCTACCAAACGGATCCTCATCCCGCCCGCTCTCCCCGTCTCCGTCTCTCACTTCCACGTGGAGGAGAGACTCCTCTCCTCATTCCGCGAGTTTATATACGCGCCTATATACAGTACATATACGCGTATAACCGCGAATCTTCTCTCCTCTACGTTTTATGTATGAACATCGCCCGGGGGGACGTTCGTTAACCTTCGAAGAAAGACGAAAGAGAAAGAATAATAAAAAGAGAGAAAGAGAGATAAAGATAGACGAAAGAGAATATGCTCTCGTGCCAGCAGCATCTTCTCCTGCTTTCGTTCTGCCCGGTCTTTATCCCGCCCAGCCAACGCGATATATATATCCACTCGCGCATTCGCGATCCAGAGTGTCCTGCGGCATTGGGCTCACTCTACTGACCCTTCGCGATGCACGATTTACAATCCACTCAATGTATACGCTCCTTGATTGAGTTTCGTATATATCTTACTTTTTTAATGAGAAAGATTGAAAAAAACGTCACTACCGCCGTCCTCTAAATCCGACAGAAACTAACGACATTATAACCGAAATCATTCAAAATCCCCATTATCCCTGCGAAAAACCAAAATTCACGTGTATAACGCGAGATCGAAACAAAATCTCAAACCATTTCTCCTGCTTTTCACGTCATAAGGAAACAAGCGATTTTTTTTGGGGAGTAAAATGGGAATGGAAAAGAAACAAGGGTTGGAGGGATGAATATCCATATAGCAAGGGAGCCCGAAGCAACGCAGTAATTGCTAAGCTTACTTCATATCGTACCGCGCGCGGCCTTTTCTCTTCGCGATCAAGCAAAGCGCCCATATGCCTCGTTTCGGCCACCGGCAAAACTCGCAAAAGTCGTATTACTCCGTCTGCTTTGTTGGCTTGCTCACGTTGGTTGGATGCCCGTTGGCGATCCAAGGGAGAAGCGAGAAGAAGATCAGTGGATCTTCTTCTCGGGAAGGAAAAAAAAGAAGGAGAGCGAGAGAGAGAGAGAAGGAGGGAGAAAAAAAACGTACGTATGTAAATGTGTATTGTCTTACTTCGCCGATAAAAAGACCTCCGCCGCGAGGAGATGCCCCCGCGGCTTGCATTACCAGAGATGTTTCTTTCTTGTTCTCCTTTTCCAGCTTTCTTTCTTGGCGTCTCTCTCCCTCTCTCTTCGATGCTTCGTAGGTATATTAGCCCTTTGATTTATACGCGATTGCCTTATAAGCCCTACAATGTCCCAACGCGCGGCTACTGTGGCGAGAGAAAGAAAGAGAGAGGGGCAGATCAAAGTGCATTGTCGCGAAGCACACTTCTCATTTTCTTTCCTTACTAAATACCGCCACCGCGACTATACAAAAAGTCCGAAGCAAGTTTATATATTTTTGTATCTACATGCACGTTCGAAGCGTGGTGAAAACGTTTGTCACTCTTTTATTTTGCCTCCTCTATTATTGTAATATAAAAATGAAGAGGATCGCGAGCAGGAATAAAGCCAAAGCGAGCCAACAACGAATAAAGTCAAATGCAGCTCGCTCTCCTCATACACGAACACAAGAAAAGAACAACCCACAAAAAACGTATATACGAAAGCAAAGAAAGAAACAAAATATAATTCAAAGGGCAACCGCTACTGTGCGCGCGGTCACACACAGAAAGAGAGAATTATTGGCGGCGAGTTGAATCCAGGATGGCGGAAGGGAATTACAATTGGGACCACTCGGAGCGTAACCCAGTGGCTCTATTGTGAATCTTTCCACGCGGAAGACCCCTTATTCCAGAAGGTATAACATCGAGAGTAAGAGACCACGGGTTGTTGTGATTGTTATAGGAATGAGAAATGAATCGCCCTCTTGACCCGAAGGTCGCGACCCACTTTTTTTTAAATTCTTCTCTATCAACGAAACATCCTCTAATAAAAAGTTCATGAGCTCGAAATGTATCGAGTTATTTCGAAATATCGAAGTTTTGAAGCCTCCTTATTCGCGCTGTGATTGTTTGCTTGGAAATCTCGAATTTGGAGACCCGCAGTTCAATTTGAAAGTTCCGGCTGTCGATCTGACAGTTGCGTGTATAAGCGTGCGGTTATAACAGAATAAATGTATTTTCTTGTGTATGAAAGTAGAATAGTGAAGAATAAACCAATTCGAGGACGCATTAGTTCCTTCAACAGTATTTAATGATATGGCCCAGAGAAAACAGCACACTGGAATTAAGGGAGACTTCGTCCTTGGAGTGCCATATTTCAGGTGTTTACGTTTTATTTTTTTTTCAAGGAAACGAGTCAAGCTTTTTGAGTGCGGTTTTTTTGTTGGTTTTAGTCATGACATACAGAACCATGGAACATTTTTTTTTGAAAAAAAAAAAAAAAAAACCAAAATGGCCGCCGTTGCAGCTCCGCGATTACAAGTCCTCAAATCAAACGGCTGACATCACTACCCCCTTTTTGTTGATCAGAAACACAAATTCAAAGCATATTATCAATGTGTGACCCTTTGACCATGGAATGACGGATGGGTTTTTCGTTTAGTACAAATTTCGAAAAATGGCGGCAATTTAAAAAAAAATCGAATTTTTTTTCGCATAAAAAGATAAATAATAAATGCAAAAATGTATCTATCGAAAAAACGATCCGTCATTCCGTGAAGACATATTTTGTGAGTATGCTCTTTAAATTTCAGGTCGATATGTTAATTACAGCGGTCAGGAGAATGTCAGCCGTTTGATTTAAGGACTTGTTTTCGCGGAGCTGCAACGGCCGCCATTTTGGTTTTCTTTTCAAAAAAAAATTTTTTACGGCTCTGTATGTCATGAATAAAACCAAGAAAAAACCCGCTCTCAAAAAGCTTTACTCGTTTCTTTGAAAAAAAATAAAACGTCAACACCTGAAATATGGCTCTCCAAGGACGAAGTCTCCCTTAACCCTAGACTCCCACAACGGGGTAATTAGTTACCCCACGCGAATTTCAAAATAATTTCACGCATTGACAGTTGCATTTTTTGGGCCGGGAACCTACCTATAATTCGACTTGACCGTCTGGACGTGAGATCAGACAGTTTCAAGCATTAGTGCACGTCTTCTAGTGGAGTGAGAAGTGTCGAAACCTCCTTTGGGGTAAATAATTACCCCGTTGTGGGTGTTACGTAATTATTTCGTGCTGGTAAGTAAATTTTATTATTCGCATTGGAAGTCGTCTACTATTTGTGCTTTTACGTGGATTCAACGTCCGAGTTGTGAAAATGAATTGAAAGATCAACTATTGAATTTATAGGAAAAATAATCCGATAAGTGAGGTTATCTCCACGCGTGGTGAGATAAATTCATTCATTTTGGTTATTTTTGTGTATATGACTAACCAAAATGCAAAGATTCATAAAAATAATATTAATTTTTCTATATCGAACATAAAATTTTATTTTATGTTCATCAAAATAAGTATTTTTGCTCAAGTACAATCACAAAGAATCCCAGGTTGCCATCCGTTTTTATTGTTGCCCAATTTCAATTTCACTCTTTTTTGCATAAATTCTAATATTTTCCCACATGTTTGAGAACATGGAAATATCAATGTATTTCGATGCTTTTAGAGAAATGGCAGCTAGTGGTTCGCTTCGAAGTGTCGACGAAGTGATTCGGCTTTCGAATTTACGATCTCCAGTCGGACGACGAAGAAGATGCTTTGGAAAATCTGACGGATTCAGAATCGGCGGAAGACGGAAGTGAATTTGAGGTTTCGAGAGGAGAGCAGTCAGAAGTAAGCACGAAAAAAATATTTTTAGGCAAAGTCTTCTGAGACGGACAATGAATCCTTGATTTTTCAATATAAACTTCGTCATATGTTCCGTTATATATGTTATCGAAAATACAGTGAAAAAAATCCGCAAAAAAGTCTTGAAATTCTATTTATACAGTAAATTTATTTTTTATAGTCTGAAAATGAAGGCCCGAACAAAGGTCCACCTGCAAAACGCGGACGATGGCAAAAGGCTCGAGTACCGAGTCCTCCTCGACGCGGCAGAAAACCCAACATTATTCGGGGTCACGACGGTCATCGTTGGTTCAAAACACCACGTGAAAGGATACTCCATCGAAGATCATCGGTTTCGTGTCACTTGCCCGGTCCTGTAAATGAAGGACGAAGTGTCCGAACACCGTTGGAAGCATGGAGCCTACTATCTCCGGACTCGCTCTTAGAAAAAATCGTCGTTCACACCAACGAAGAAATTGTGCGATATCGCGATTCATGCGACACCGAAGCTGTGCTGCATCCAGCATACAACAACATCAACCTCAAAGAGCTAAAAGCTTTTATTGGGCTGCTGTATTTTTCGGGGCTGCAGAAAACATGCAATACAAACATGCTCGACTTATGGTCGTATGATTACGGAGCCGCAATATATCGGGCTACTATGCCGAAACGAAGATTCGAGTTTCTCCTGGCAATGTTTCGATTTGATGATAAAAATACGAGGCTACAGCGAAGAGAAACTGATAAATTTGCTCCAATTCGCGAAGTCTGGGAATTGTTCCTATCGCAATGTCAATAGTTCTATACGCCAGCTTCGTATTGTACAATTGATGAGCAATTGCTTCCCTTCAGAGGGCGGTGTCCCTTCAAAGTATATAATGCTTCGAAGCCCGACAAATATGGCATAAAAATCGTAATGCTGAACGACTCGCGAACTTTCTACATGTACACTGCAGAACCGTACATAGGCAGGGTTAATCCACAGCCTGGCGAGAGTGTGCCGTCGTACTACATCCGGAAATTGTCTGAACCACTTCATGGCACAACTCGGAACATAACATGCGATAACTGGTTCACTTCCGTTGAAATTTTCGACAAGATGCTCCAAGATCATTCCATCACGATGGTTGGGACAATTAGGAAGAACAAACGTCAGATTCCCGATGAATTTAAAAAAGCAGGAGCTGTTTCTTCATCGAAATTTGCTTTCGACGCGACCAAAACGATCGTTTCTTTCACTCCGAAAAGAAACAAGGTCGTCATCTTGCTTTCCACTCTTCACGGGACTGATAAAATTGATGAAACGTCGCAAAAGCCGGAGATAATCAAATTTTACAATTTAACAAAAGGCGGAACTGACACGTTCGACCAGATGTGTCACGCGTACACAACTGCGAGGAAAACATTGCGATGGCCAATGAGAGTTTGGTATGGAATGCTCGATCAAGGAGGCATTAACGCCATGATACTCTACAACTTTAACGTCAACAACGAGGACCTCATCCGCAGACAATTCATCAAATCCTTAGTAAAAGGACTCATTCACCCTCATCTTCGTTCAAGACTCGAGATTCCGAATCTGCGTAGAAATTTACGACGGTCGATTGAGGAACTTTTGGAAATCAATTCCGCTCAGGCACCGAATCTGGGGGCAATAAAGGGGTCAAGGTGCGTACTTTGCCCCAGGGTCTATGATCGAAAAACGCGCATAGTATGCGTAATTTGCGCTAAACCCGTCTGCGATGACCACCGGGTGACAATTTGCGAATCGTGCAACACCCGAGACTAATTTTCGTAATTTCTTTCGACGGCTTCCAAAATTAACGTTTTTTTTTATATTCATATTTTATAAATAGGCATAAAAACATAGAAAAATGTAATTCGAAAGTGTTCAACAATAAAAAATTGAAAAAAGAACAATTGATGTTGTTATTTCATTGATTTTAGCTCGTTCGCATGATTTGGAAAATGTGGACGTTCATATGCCTGAATAATTGCATTTTTTCCACCGAATATCAAGTTCCATTTTTTTTTTCATAGTTCCAGATGTCCCCTTCAAAATGCTATTTGATATTTTCGAATCGGTTCATGAGAGAAAAAAATACATTTTTTTTAGTAGAAAACGGTAAATACATATTTTTTTCCGACTTTTTTTAGTTTTTTGAAGTTTTTGCTATATTTTCTTCACGGAAAATAATTTTATCATAGACCATTCTCTTCGTTATTGAAAAACGAAGAAAATGGCCCAAACTAAACTCGATTATCATGTACAACAAACGTGTAATGTTGAAACAAAGATTGGGGTAATTGGTTACCCCACTGTGGGGTTTACGTCACAAAAAAATCATTGTGGGAGTCTAGGGTTAAATTGCAAGTCGTCAGTATGGAGCAAGAGGAAAATGATTCATAAAATACGAGACGCTGCATGAGAAGTTTCGTTGCCCAGGTTGCATTTTCCAAATATCAGTGAATTAGGTCGACCATTTTGAGTTGTTGGAATCAAGGTGGACATTGTCATGATTATTTGCAGGCACGTCGACGATGGCATGGGTTGCGTTGTATAGGTCAACGACTTCATGGTTTTCGATATCCAGGACTATGTCTCCATATATTTTGCAGTCTGAGTCGACGGCTCCATAATTTTCGATGTCCAGGCATATTTCTTCATGGTGATCGATGTCTAGATATATTTCAGCACAGTTTTGGATGTCCAGGTATATCAGCTGACTTTGGAAAACTCTACCCTAGTTCTAAATAAAAAAAGCTAATAATTTTTAATCTGAATCAATCCGATTCTAAAGATTCGTCGTTTATTATTTGGAAATGATGGAGAAAAGCGCAAAAAGGCAAGAAAGCCGAGTTAGTAGCAGGATCGCAAGGCTGCAAGACGCGGCAATCGACCGGAGCAAGTCCGTAGCAACAACGTGCTAGTCTCTCGTCTGGAGACGGTACAGAGGGAAAGGGGAGGGAGAGGCTCGTTATCTGTACAATGTTGATATATGGCGTGCTCCTTCCGAGAGACCTCCACGCCCTATGTGCTCCCTGATCAAGCTTTTTGCTGTTCTCCTTCTCACACTAAACCCTCTTTATCCTGGCGGTCGTATTCTAGTGCGGTGGATGCGCGTTCAGAGGTCCTGCTCCGCTGTGCTCTGCTCTGACGTTGCGAGACTTTGTCCTTGTTACAAGGCCTGGAATATACAGCGGAAAGGAGCATCCGCTTTCGCGCGGTAGCTTTAACTTCGTCTCTCCTCATCCTGACTCTCTTCCTCTCCATGCAGAGGAGGAGCAGGGAAAGGAGTCTTTACAGATTCGGCCCCCATTGTTCACCGCAGCCGCCCGCAGTTCGCGATCCTGCTCTTTCTGCACCTCGTGCGCGGAACACAGATGCCGCGCACCCCGATGTACATGCGATCTACACGCTGTCTTATTATAAAGCCTGCATTCGTCTTTTTTCATCCCTTTCCGCACGTTTTTATTTTTATTTGTTAAAAACTTTTTCGCTGCCCATAGTAATTCCATAATTGTGTAGCGTGTTGTGGTGAGACTCGCGAATCTTTTGACCTGGCAGAATTGAACTAGGGCAGACCAGGGGACAAGAACCGTCTGGCTGTTCCATTCGATTCTGACGTCCACCTCAATTTTTTCTGATCTTCGTCCCAGAGTCAAAAATAAAACGGATTTTTGACAATGCCGATGCGACCAGACGTCAGTTTTTCTATTGAAACGTATCGCGGTTGGGCAAGTGTTGATTTTTTTTTTTTTTTACGTCACAATCGAATGGAATCAGAAATACCGAGGGCGCCAGCAGCGTCGCCATCTCAAGCGTTTGTTCCTCATTTTCTTCTTTCTCCTCGCAGTATCTTACTTTTTTTTTTACGGTCAACTGCGAAGCCCTCGGAGTATATACGTTTGTTCTCCACCGAGGGCGTCAAACCAGCCGACAAAAAGCCAGTGTTGGTTTAACCGGGCTCCCTTGCGCTCTTTCTTTCTTTCTCGGGCGGGTTATGATGAGAAATGTAATTTAAATTATCCACGCTTTTTGCCCCGGCGCCTTTTTTCTGACGTAACAATCATGCCGAGGCTTCACCTCCGATACAAATATATATCTATAGACATATCGGTACGATGCCACGTTCCGTGCGGACCGGACTCTCTCTCTCTCTCTCTCTCTCTCTCTCTCTCTCTCTCTCTCTCTCTCTGTCCACTTCCTCTTTTATATTCTTCATCTTCGTAATCGTCCTTCCTACTTTTCCCTTCTCTTCCTCTCTCCTTTTCTTTACACAGAGATAAAAATGCATTGCGTGTGAAGAACGAAACGAAAATAAATGAATAAAAATACCAAAAAGCCGCGATCCACCAAAGAAAGAAAAGAATTTTCGTATGGTCAAGTCGCTCCGTAGCGGAAGAAAAAAAATGGGAGAAGACACATTGTTGCTGGTGGGAAGACGCGACATATAGCATGTTTCGCTACGTCGAGTGAATCTTTCTCGCGGCTTTTGTGAATGGTGAAATAGGTACGCATTAACCAGCGGTGCAAACACGATAATTTGGTATCACGCGTCTTGGCCAAAGCACCGCGTCTCGCCAATTGATTATTACAGTCATTTCGTCTAGGAAGGAAAAAAAATCTTTTGTGTATGCAAAGAAGAAGAAGAAGAAAGGAGGAAAAAATGGGCGAGAGGAAAAAGAGGACTCGTGGTAAAAATAATTCATGAGAATTATCATCAACATAGAGGATGAGATACAGGAGGATGAATAATAATAATTATCGAATCAAACAGGTGTCACAAAACGCATGTGATACTTATATATGAATCCCATTAACACGAAAGAGACTCCCTCCTTGTCTCATTCATCGACGATCAACGACTCGAGCGTATACACGAGGTTATACTTGCATTCACGTGCGTTTTACAAACAACACGTTATACGATATAAATTGTGTATACGTGTATAAGTATAAATACGAACGTACACGCCGATGTTGTTCTCCGAGTCAGCGCGATGAGTTATAAAAATAATCACATTCGTGAATGAATCGCGTGCACGTTCGAGACTTTGCGCGATTCTCAGTCATACGCTTTTCATCTTTCTCGTTCTCGCAGTCTCTCCGGCGTACTTTTGTCGCGGCTCTCGCTTGCTCTCACTGCACTATAAACTTGTATATACATTTCGTATAAGCGATATTGAGCGTGTTTCGTATAGCGAGAGCAACTCCGACATTACGCTCTCGGTTTCCTCGTCGATGGTTACGCGCGCGAGAATGGAAAAAAGCCACGTGAATCTTTGCGATGTTTCTCTTGCTTCCTTCTCCTATTCTGGTGTTTTATTCACGTTTTTTTTTCAGCTTGGAACGAGTTGCGTGCGCGTGGGAGGTTCTCGCGAATGAACGTTAAGGCTCGCCATGCGAAGATCCGCGTAACTCTCCGCTCGTCTCTCTCATCGCGCTGCGAAATGACGACGACAACGTCTATGGGGAGAGCTGGACTTCCTGTCCGCACTCGCAACCCCGCGACCGTTCGCATGAATGTACTATTTATATTAATGGGAAATATATATATCCTCGTATATAGATATGTATTTGGAATTTACGTTCATTCGTATGTTCTCCTGCCCCATCCGACACGACGACTATCCCAACCATTATAACATCATCTTCCACCAGCCATTCGCCGCTCTTCCGTTGTGGGAGAGTAAGCATCGCTCACATGTCACGTTATGTGACCACTCTCTGCGGCTATATATATATATTTATGGACTTTATATGCACACGATAAAGGAAAAGGACGAGTAAGCGCCGGTGGAGTCTCTCTCGTACGAGCAGAGGACAAGACGCGGCGTGAAACCCGCGGACTCTCCTTCACTTTTCTCCATTCAACTCTTCTCGCTCCTACGTGTAAGAGTGTTGGCTCGCTCGTAGTAGTAAAGCAACGTATCGTACACGCTGCAATATGTGCGAGGAGATACCTTACGCGTACCAAGAACCCCGTGCGACTCCATTCAGAGATGCACCTACACAAACTCTCTGTGTTTGCTGTGTGTGTGTGTGTCTCTCTCTCTCTTTACTTCCTCGAGTACACGACGCACAAGTGAGTCTCGACGTAAATCCTTTTTTTCATAGTCTCTGCAACGCTACGTCCTCGCCGCAATAAGAACGACCAGAGCAAAAGTATGAAATTTTTTTGTGGGAAAAAAGAAACTCGAGACGAAATCGACGGGTCTTGGAAATTTCCAAACTCAGCAGCATATTTTTTGAGCAATTTTTCGTCCGATCGATATATTCTGCTCGGTTCAATAATCACGATCTCAATAACTCTGCAATCTTGGGGCCCTGACCATGCCACGTGAGTAACGAGTACGTAATTAGACTTCTGCGCAACGAGATATATAATTTAATCCTAATTGCGATTAAGTACTCCGCGCGACCTCGGGTAATTCATTTTCGAAAAGCAAAATGCGAGGGGTTCGATGTGCCAGATTTCAGAACAAGATTGATGTGTAATTCAGAGTACGTGATAAGTTTTCAATAACAAGGGGAATCATTTATTTGATTTTTTTTTCAAGTAAATTAATACTGAACGAATGCAAACAACGAAAAAGTGGTAATTTGTGAGTTTGTTGTATAAGAAGAAGCAACGATTCAACTCGTTCCTCTTACTCCCGAAAAGGAAAAATCGTTCGATCCTGACTAGAGCTGAAGGAGGAGAAAGAGGACAAGCGAGTAGTAAATTATTCACCGAGTCAGTAGCGAGGATCGTCACTCTCAATCAAGTTTCGACGAGAAGTCTCCGCAGTTTTTTAACGGCCTGTTTCGTTCTTCCATGAGAGAGCAATAGTTTTGACATTGAAGGAGTACACGCGAATTCGCGATAGAGTCGAGTCAATTGGCATAAAAAGGCGGAATGACAAAACAACTTTCAGCGATTATTATCACACCTACGACTGCAACAACCTTGCCATGACGTTTATCACAGACATGCAGGCTCGCGAGAGGCTCCCCCTCTCTTTTTGTTAAGAGAAAAAAAATTCATTCACAACTGATAAATATATTCGATTTAATACAGAATCGCGGCCCACGATCGTTTAAGATATGTCCTCTTTTACGGCGTCAGCGTCTCCGTGCACCGTCCATTACTGTCTAGTTAATTATACATGCTATCAATGAGTAGAACGCAGCAATATACGTTTATGATATATGAGCAATATGCGCGTGGCTTAAGGGGCCTTATAATAACGCCTTTCGCGTTTCTCTCGTATCTCTCCAAGATCTGGCGAAATACAAAATATATTACAGATTTTCCGGCTACCGTATTACATGCGCAATTTACTCGTGTTTTATTTCCACAGCGAGAGGATTTAGGGAAGTCGAAAAAAAAGTCAGTTCCGCGGATGACGCGAGACCAAGTTTACGTCGTCCGGAGCCGCGACACAGCGTGACAACGCGCGACGGTGCATGTACTGCGATAACAAATTATTCGGCTGACTGATCGTTCCTTCTCTTTCTTGGTCTGCTCGAGCGCGCTCTCCTTTTTCGGGAACGTCAACCTGTTGCTGCTGCTGCTGCTGCTGCAGTTGCACGTGCATTCTGCAGCAACCGGCAGCTCTTGAGGTCGTCAATCGGACGGCTTATTTGAAACATGGTGAGACGTGCACGTGCGTAATATAAGAAGGATAATGTATACCCATTAATTGATATATGCACTGTCTTGCTTAATTTGTTTCTTACTGCGATTCAGCCCAGTCCTCATGTTCGCGCAGGCCTCCGCCATACACATAGTTCGTTATTGAACGGATAATTATTAACGAAAGATTACGACAGCCAATTAATATAATTTACTGCAAAGACCCGCCACGCAGCGATGGGTGCCCGCGAACGGTATGTGGCTCGGGCGCGCGATCAAAAGTTAAGCAGCGCTCGACTTATACTTGTGTGGCCGCATTAGCAAGAATCCGCTTTGAGCAACGCTCTGGGCCCTCTCACAAGAAAGGTAAAACAGAAAAATTGAATTATCAGTAAAATTGAGACGAAAGTGATGCGGTGCGTCGATCAATTCTCTCAAGATTATGCCTGCGGGAATAATAATTTTGGAAAATACGGTTTCTGCCAAGAAAAGAATGGAAATGGAAGAAAAAAAATGGAAAGTGTATCGTCCATTATTGAAATACCACGGCATTTATCGCGCTCGCAAAATATAATTCCTGGGATAATAAATTTTGAAATGAGGCCTGCGCACCAGCTTGGAATCAACACTTTCCAGATTATAGCAATAATCGTAAAATCTTTCGGATTTAAACCCGAGGGCGATTAAGTAAGTAAGACTCTTGCGGTGCAGCGTGTGATAGTGAGCATTTTTCATATGGGTCACATTCGTAAATGTGCATTTGTTTATAATTGTATACGCGCGAGCAGGACTCGTCGGTCGTAACGAGGTTTTATACAGAGCAATGTTTAGTATCGCTGTTCCAAGGAATTCCTACGTTTATATTATTTCACTCAACACATAATAAACGCCCTCGGGGTTCTGAAGCAGTAAAAAAAAAAAAAAATGAAAGAAAAAGGTTGCAGGATCCTAGGATTACGCTCAGGTCTCCCGATAATGCGTTATAACTTCGTATAGTCTCGGTCGCGGCCTCGCCGTACATGGAGCACGCCTTTACACACTGACGCACTCGCACACGTACGTCGACGAAATCCTGCAAAATTGTACGTGTATTGTGCCCGGCTATCCGAAGGCGCATTCGCCATACGACGTTGCGAACAAACTCAAAGGTATATAACGAGAAGTGCGTTAATGCTAACGCATTGTGGGAGCGGCTGAGTTACGGCCTCGGGATCTTTATGCCCGGTAGTCTTTCGAACGGCATGTCGCAAAGTCGCTGTAGAAAACGGCTCGGCTGTGGTATTACTTTTGCCCTGTATACATTTTGCTCTGCTTTGCTCACCGGAGTCGAGCGGTAAATATGCACGTGTACGTGTCCTCAAGAGAGGATCGAACCTCTAGCTGTCTCTCTCTCAGCAGTCTCTTTCCCTCCACGCGCGCGCGCCCGCGCGCTTGTTAACGATAGAAATCCGAACGCTTGTACAATACCATTATTTAGTTGGTAACTTGGTACGCTGTCATGAGGAGTTTGGCAGCGAAGATCATTAAAACAGAAAAAAATCGCAGTGCACACGGGAGCGCGATGCAACGAGAAAGAGCAGAAAAGCCAATCCGTTCATTCCGTTTCATTGTTGCAGATGACAATTTAGCACTGTATTGTGAAACTCACAATAAAACCTCCGATATGGGAATCGAAACAATCGGAAACCTCGTTTTTACGATCATTCGATGAAACTTGGAACGAGAATCGTTCGTAAATCATTATCCTACCGATACGACGTGTCTGGGGATGCGATTTTCCATTCTCTCGATCGTCTAATGATTTCGAAAGCAAATTACGAAACATATGAACATTTTCCTAAAGCTATAGACCCGATTGCAGATGGACGAGGACCGGAAACACCAAGCGTTTCTGTCTTCTAATGGTAAATTCTCGTCCGTATCCTCCATCTATGTGTTTTATACGTGACGGTCATGGATATCGCAAGTTTGCAAAGATTTTACACTCCTGGTCACATGAATTCACGTTTTGTCGTATTCTTTCTGGTCGGTGGGGTCGCGCAGAAGCTTCGAAAGCCCAGACAACACCATATGCACTATATATATCTGCGAGTTGGTGTACAAGACTGTATGGCTGACCGTTAATTAGTTACTGCGGTACTCCTGACAGATATAACGGCTTCATGGTCAGCTAAATAAATAAAAGAAGAGAGAATGCCGCTCCTGGGCGCAGTGCTTCGCAGTTCCGTGGATACACATCTAATGCATTAATGTACGAGCCATTTCTCGTGCGTTCATCCACCCAATTTATCAATTTCATTCGCAAGTCATCGTACTTTACAAGAAAAAGAGGTTCGAATCTAATAACCGAAAAAAATTCTAAAGTCCACGGTTATATTCGCGAAATTCACGCCAAATGATCTTTAGAACTCTCGCAACAAACTTTATCGTAAGACTCCGACAATGTATGGATATCAAAATAGAGGGAATGGGGAAATCATCCGATTACGAGATGATCGGTGGAAAAAGAGAAAAGACAGAAAACGATAAATCTGCATGGAATAATAACGTGTTTGAGCTTCCGGATCACGCTTGAATAATGATAATTTATATAATTCACGTAGGAAGATGCTCGGGTTATCCGAAGCCGAGTAACGTTGCATAGCAATCAGGTTTATTAGTTTATTGCGCCTGTATCGGGTCTCATATGAGGAAGCTGATAAAACGTGAACATACGCGCGGGAGCTCTGTTGTAGAACGAGAGGAAAGAGAGCTCACGGCCCCAACACCCGCGAAAGAAATTTACGCGGTCAAGTTGCATGACGAGGAGAGAGAAAGAGAAAGAGCATTCACCGACAGGCTATCGCAAACGCGAACTCGTCTTAATTATAACATGCGTGTTGTTTATGCGCAAAGCCAGATACACCTGTGTTCGTCTATGTATGTCTCGTTCACCATCTATTTTCTTCCTTCTCCTTTTATATACATTCCATTCAAGCCTCGGACCTGCCCCAAGGAACAACCGTGTACACACGACGCGGCCGTCACGCTGCCGATCTTAATTAAATTACCGCTAATTAAGATCGACCTTAATGTGCGCTCTCTCGTATGATATCGACTCTCTGAATTTATAAAGCTCCGTTTCTGTTTACAAACTGAATTGACCCACCTAATCAGAATTTCTGACCCGCCTCGAAAATGTTGTCCTGGATGCACCAAATCGGTGCTGAAAAATATCATAATCTTGCCAACATTTTTCAGATCCTTTTCGTCCCGAAAACCATCCAACAGATTAACATTTTTTCGTTTCTATGCACTAATTATTTTCTGATCAAGTCGACGCGTCGATGTTGGAGAAATTACAGTGAAAAACCAGCGAAGAAAGCAGATTTTTCTCCTGCAGAAATTGTACTGTGTGTCTCTCAAAGAATAAAAACGCCTGCAATGGCCTTGTGTGGTCGAAATTCAACTGAACGCAATGAATTTCAAGAGAAATCATGTTCACGGAGCAGGATAAGTGAACCCCACGGAGGTAACATATGAATAACATAATGTTCGAAAGAAATGATGTACGATAGACTGTAATGAAAATCGACGAAAGTTACAATTACAGTGGGTTCGTATTCGCTAATTGCTTGTAGCAGGAAACGGAAGGAGCAACTTTGAAGGCGGAGGGAGCAGAAGGGATTGCGCTTTGGACTTGTGGCTCGAGCTGCGTCCCCTTCTTGGACTAACGTCCGGCGTCCTATCCCCGTGCCACAACTTGTTCCTTACGAATCGTTAGTATACACACGTATAGGGAAGCACGTACATACTGTTCGGTGTATATAAGTCCGAGGAGGATACATGGCAATAGCTCGAAGAAATGAATATGAGCGTGTGTTCACGGTAAGCGCACACCCCGTAATGGTGGCACACGCCGTTACCCCACACCGGCGAGAGGAGAGTGAGAGAGATGGCGAGCAAGAAATCGAGAGAGAAAGAAAAAGAAGCAAAAGAAGAAGAGCGAGCGAAGGTTCGCGCGCGGGCGGCCGTACGGACTCCGCGATGCACATATACGGCTCTACTTACGATAATTAACATGATTGCCATTATATTAACGTGGTGCTCGGTGCGTTCCGGCTACTCCGTGGTCAGTACGTAGTAATGGGCAGGTCGGCGATCGTCAGCAGCACACGATGTATATAAATATATATCAACATTTTGCAAGCATAATACATGAATATATGATACTGAGTGCTTTCGGTATAAACCGGAACAGAGAGCTATGAGGCCTTAAGCAACTTGATCGCTTTGTGCAACGGGAAAAATCATTTCGAAAATTTACAATTCAATTTAATGAGAAGCAATTAAGCACGAGCGCATTTGGGTATTGATGGGAAAATAATTTTATTCCGAGAGCCAGCATTTTCAACATTTCTCCGTCTTTGTCTCAGCTGGAGATTTAAAACGTCAGAGATGCGGACCCACGGTCTTTAATGGGAAGTATCTGGAGTACAACGGGAATCTGCCTAACCGTCAAAGAAAAATTCATGGAGCTATGCGCCCGTTGATCTGGATCTAGACAGCGATCTATCTTCATCGTGCTGGGCAAAGGGCTCGTACTAAATCCCTCGAGAAACCTCGGACGGCGAGTCGTTTTTTCCATCACTAATATTAGGGATCGAATTGATTGACGATCGAACATGTCAGGGTTCGGGGAACCAGACTACGCCGGATTGTCGAGAATAAATACTTGACTGGGGAATAACGAGACGGTGAATTGATTCCGGGGGCGGTCTGTGCTTTACGAAACACGACGAATACAAAAGTTATAATACATTATTTAGAGAAAACGTTGTCGCTGGAACTTTTTTGGAGCCAACTCCAATCTTTATGCCAAGTTAACCCGACGTGCGTATACCAAATTTTCCAGTACACAGTGTATACTGGATACTTTAGGAAAGAGATAGATTTACAAAGTTTTCTAGGCTTCTCAAAAAATCGGATGAAATTCTACTCCTTCGGGTACCCTCAAATTTTGGAGTTTGATAACTGCTGCGCCTTGTATTAGACAATTCAATTAATAATAACTAATTATGATTATTAGTTAATTAATTCATTCATTAATTATCAATTATTATTATTAATAATAATAATGATAATTATTATAATAATTTTAATCTATTCTATTTATTCTATCTATTGTAATCTATTTCTATTATAATTATTATAATAATATTGTTACGTTCCGGTGAGTTAGCCGAGCTTTGGGAGAGACGTAACACGGTGGTGACCCCTCTTTCGAGTCAGGGCAATTAAGTCCTTTACTCTGGGACGGGGGTCGCGTCTTTGATATGGGGGTTGGAATAGGACGCTGTAGAACTATTCTTTTATTGATGAGGAGTAGAAAAGTGATACTCACTGTTGATTAGTAGAGTTGCAGAGTATTTCTCCTGGTTTCTTCCGTAAGCAGGTGCGGTGGATTTAAATCCACCGCACCTGCTTACGCTTATTAGTAAATAAGTTCTCGCACAGGATTGCAATACGGACACGATGAATAAATATATTTATATTTTTGGTTTACACCGAATTACAACATCAAGTGAGGATGGTACAATTCCTCGTAAAAGCTTGAAGATTTGATAAAGCGCGAGATTCGAGACTATCAATGTTAATACGAGTATATATGAAGTTTAGTTTGATCAACGGATATTAAATGTTCGAAATCGGTATCGTTACGGTTCACTGAGGTTCGTAGCACTGGGTAGACAGACTGTGGTTCGGTGAACTGGGGTATGTTCTTGACGTGGCACGACTCGATGTGGAAAGTAAAGTTTGAGACAGCGTTTACTTTTAGACTTGGGATTTGGATGAAGACTCGCTGACTGTCTGACTGCTGGACTTCAACTTCGACGATTGACTGAGACGAACTGTGGTACTAGACTGATGATACCAAACTGGACTGCTGGACTACGATTGCCAAACTGGACGCTCCAGAGAGTTTTTCCCCGGTTTATATATTTTGGATTCTGTGGTCAGGGTAGCGTTATCCCTCTCCAAATTTGGATGACGTGTCCCTCTGGTTCTTCAGAGTGCAAGAGGGGTAGTTGAGGGAGGTTTGGCCTTGGCCTCTGGTGTAGTTCGTTGGTGATCCAATTGAAGTTTTATTGTTCATAAGGATGAAGTTCTTCTTGGAAATATTGCCTGGTGGTGTCCTGCATGAGCGTCCCCGTTGCTTTATTCTCTCAGGTCTTTCATATAACCATTTCCATATTTTATGGAAATGCGTGACCATATTAGTTTTATTGCAGGAGGAACGGTGATGTTGGTCCTAGTTTTATTCTCTTGTCCATTTGGTTTGTAGTTTATTAATAGTATATTACACTACAAGGGCAGGAAGTTTGGGATTCCTGCACTGCGCAACTTCATGCCCGAGGCGAAGCCGAGGGCATGAAGTTGCGCAGTTCAGGGCTCCCAAACTTCTGCCCGTGTGGTGTATACTATTTTTCTCCATAGCCGGTCGAAAGAACGCTCGATTTTCGGCAGATTCACGACAGATTCATGTATTGATGCCTGCCCCGACATTTGCGGCACGAGCGAAGCGAGTGCCAGCTGGTCGGGGGCAGGCATCAAATACACAAGAAAAGCAGATACAGTCATAGAAAAACAAAAACAATAATTAATTCACACTAATACGAATTTTTTCAAATTTTACATAACCGATAATCCACAACACACACATACAAGTGCATGATTTTGTGATCTATTATCACAAAATTCAATAAAATTATAATGTTGAAGTTTCCATCGTTGGAATTCAACGAAATTATGTTTTCTCTTGAACAGAGCTCATGATTCTTATTCAATATTTCGTCCGTACAATAAAAAATTTTTTTTTAGAATCCAAACGCAGAATCGATAGGAAGGTTATGGTTTTTGAATTTAAACGAAAAATTCACAGAAAAAGTATTTTTCGTTGGAACGCAACGTTGCGACCATCAGTGTAATGTGAAATTATCATATTTTTTACGAAGATTTTTATTCCAGAAATTTGTTTCCATCATATTTATCACGATCAGTGCAATGAAAAAAACTGTTTACTATATTTTCACGAAATTCACAGTTTTCATTTTTATTAAATGGACATTCGTCAACAAATCGATCGGTTGACGAAAATTTTGAAATTTGTCCTCTTGCACTTTGATTTTAAAACAGTTAATCCTGTGATATTTTCCGGAAAGCTCTAACCTCAGAAAAACGGATCATGGAAAAAATTCAAATTTGGAAAAACATAACTGCTCTGACATTAGACTTTGACATTAGAGAAAACACGGTTAGAAAGTCACTTTCGGCAGTCGCGGCAGCCGAAATATACTATTTGCTCCCGATCAGAGGGCGATCGTGTTTTTTTTTTACCGATGCACGAATGTCGAACTTTCTGCCTCGAAATCGATGCCGAAAGTGCGTACTTTCGACCGAGGTATGGAGAAAATTCTTTTCCTATTCGGCACACCGACTTAGCGGCGCCGATGGTGGGTGCATCTAATATTTGGTGATGGTCTTGTGGCGTAAATCAGATGTTCTCTCGGTGGTGCGGAGAAGGGTTGACTTTCTTGGAGATGAATCGAGAATACGCGGCGTAGTCCGATATGGAAGGATAGTCTTGGGGGTGGATAGGGGAGACGCTTCCTTGGTGCGTTGGGGAACGTTTTTAATATAGTTAAATGAGGTAGGGTGAAATGGTAGGAAAGTAGGGAGAGATCATGGGATGACGTAACAATATTATATAATTATAATAATTAATAATAATATTAATAATTAATAGCTATTATAATTATTATAATTATTGATTGAAGTGTCCAATACATGGCGCAGCAGCTATCAAACTTCGAGTTTATAATTTTGACTGTTCCTTCAAAGACCCAGTATACACGGGCCGGGCTAATTGATAAAAAGATATGGAAAGGAACAATGGATGGGACAAACACGAGAAGTACAAGTTTGTATGAAGAAAGGACAGCGAAGTAGCAGCAGCATCCTATCGGGCTGAAACTCGCGAACAAGGAGAGCTCCGCTTTGCGGACACGAGCCATTACCGTAGTAGGCGAAGTAGCGAGACGGATGGACGGTAATGGTCATTACGAGCACGCTTCGCTGATTGTGCACCACACCGCGAGGAGAGCGAGAGCGTCGAGCTGCACCGCACAGCAACGCGCGCCACGGCCGGGGGCATCATCGCCGACCCGGAGACCCGGCCCGTCGTACATATATCCTTACACGTCGTGTGCACTGCGCGAGGATCAGTATACATGTGTAGGCATTCACCTGCGGGTATACAGATATTCTTTTATTAACGAAGGCGCGCCGCGCCGAGACGTTCGTTAGTTAACTTAATAGCAGGGCAGGCCACTGCACACACGATTCTCTTTGCCACTGGCTTCTCTCTCTCTCTCTCTTTCTCGTCATCTCTCATTCAAGAACTCTCAACATCACCTCGAAGCACGCGTTTCAGAGCAGAGAAACTAATTCATTGAAAAACGTTTGAAAATCGAATGGAAATGATAACCAAAACGGAATCAAACGACTCGCAGAGCGATCGCCGGCGTAGATGAAAATCCTGAGGAAATGGCGTGAAAACTATAAAAAAAAAATACGAAGGAAATGTCCAAAGTCCATGATAAATGGAGCAGCGAACTATAGTTAAAGTGTTCAAGTTGGCGCGCGCCAAAGACGTGCGTAAAGATTACATCGCGGTCATTCAAATCGGACGAATGACCAGCCGCAATTTCGTGCCTCAACATATATATAGCAAAACGTCCACACGAGGGAATTTCTTTGCTCTGCAATTCCATTCGCCCAGCAGCAGCATCCACGCGCATTGCTCCAGCGTTTCCATATACAGGCCAGAGATTGTGCACGATCTGTTAGGTGGACGTGTACGTTTAGCCAGATTGTACAGGTGCTCGGGAACGAGCACGCCGGCCGTTTCTAAGTAAAAGCTAAGCAGGAGGTAGCAGATTTAACAGGCGCGGGTAATTACGGCCCAATATGCAAGCGGGCTGCTCGCTCGGCGAACGCGCGCGGCACCAAACCAATGCTCTCGCAGATGCCCGTTCCCAACAGCTGTACACGACGGGGCTGCGAGTATATTCAACCGCCCAAGTATTTGCTTCTGTTTTGCTGTTGCGGGAGGGCCGCCCTGCTGGTAAACACCGCAAGCTCATGCACCGCCTGCCGACTGTACCAGTTCAGATCGCAAGATAGTCGTATTATGGATACTGCGATGTAGCAGACTCCGGCCCGCTGGACCTCCGCATCCATGCAGCATATCTCCCGAGTCGCCACACCGCGACTATACTACGCGACGACAAAGTTCTTTGCGATCTTTAACGACTCCACCCTGAATTTCTATCCCTCTCGGTGCTTATTTTCTGCTCTCGCTTCTTCCTCGTTGCTAGCGATGCACAACTGTGGCGTGCAGTTTGCATCGCAAAGGGCACGTGCAATGGAATAAACGGTATCTTTCTTCCGCGCGCCCGCTCACCCGTACAAGTTTAATGCACATATATGAACAGCAGGCCGATTGGGATGATTCATGCGCGACCGACAATTCGCACAACACCTGATATTTTACGTGTAAAACGTTTGTGTCATGTGTATAGTTGGAATTCCGTTCAGGCTGATAGCATCCGACATATTTATGGCTTTTTCTGATCGCTCCTACCAGCAGGAAGTTAAACGAATGCTAATGCCGTTTGCCACTCTCGGACTGGAGCAGAATCTGGGCGAAGAACTTTGCTGCGAATCCACGCCTTCTCGTTGAAAAGCAGTTTTTCGTCACGTTCCCGCGGACTGGGATCGCATAAACGCGTGGTGATCCGAGCGTTCGATGGAATGCGCAGAAGAGAAGTTGTACATACACGCGATACACAAAAAACTTTTCCGACTCCGCGCGTACGTAGTTGCAATTTTTTTGCATCCAACATCAAGTTCCGTAGCGAACTCGCAATTTCCATTGCCAACTTTCAAACATTAAACCCCGATAAACACTCTGCGGTGCACAATCCCTGTAACCCTTTCGCGAATCATGAGCAGTTTCCTACCGCGAAAACAACTTTACACATTCAGAAAACACCCCGCCATTTCCGACCTTTAATACAGTTGCACCAAAGTCCATCGATGTGAGTTTTCTCAACTTATTCCGAGAGCGAGCTCGCCTCCGTGTGTTGGAGCGTCTGCAAGCCCGTTACGGTCACGCCCGTGGTATAACGCGCGAGTTTATCTAAATATGTACAGTTCCCTCCAGTTAAAACTCATTGGAATTCCGTTTATGATATCGAAAAAAAAAAAAAAACAACACCATGATGAAAATCACGTTGTTTACCAAATTTTGTCGTTTTCTCATTTTGTTTCTTTCGGATAATTATACGCGGCGAGAGGCTCATCGATTTGTTCACGTTCACGGCTTCGTGCTTGCGGGAGATAAAAAGTCATGGATTGCAATTGAACGTGACTGTACCCGCACGGTGCATGTATATCGTATGGAGAAAACAAATACACATGCGCATATGACTATTATATACGCGACGCGCGCGGTCGCAAGAAAATCGAAAGTAAAAGCCGCCCGCAGGCTGAACTACTTGGTATAATGCAACTGGTATATATACATGGCAAGTATAGACACGTTGTGGCAAAGCCCTATGGAGAAAATGCAACTGCGCTTGTATGCAAAACAGCAGACCAGAGAGGCGAAGCATCGAGAGCGTAACGTTCGCAGAGATTTCAAAGGCATAATAGTCGTTGTATACATATACAAGTGTATCTTATAGCACTAGAGGATATCCGTGTACGTACAACCGCGTGTATAAAGAAGTTTCCGCGCTGCCTTGGGTGCGGATTCTGCGCGGGAAATAATTGCCCCGAGTTCGCTTTACACTCAACGTGGAGCACGAAATAACTCCCTTGCAGCATCTCTATATTTTTCTAATCCTACGGGTGCACATCGGAGATGCGGATTGCAGGTGCGAAACATCTTATGCGGAGGATCTCTCGAGGGATATTGCAGCAGGTGCATAGGCAGCGCCTTCACCAAGCGATATCTCGAGAGATCGATATGTATACGCGCATATTTACGTATATGCGGGTGTGGATAACCCGCGCAGGAACGGATTTAGCATGAAATTTGAGAAATTCCGAGCTTCACACTCGCATGTTATTCTCTCTGAACAAACACACCACGCACGTACGCGGCTATTGATAGTTTTCGAAAAACTAGAAGCTACGCGGACGATTAATATATTTTCCGTGGCAAGTGTGTCGACGCACAACAGGTGTCGCTTGCATGTTTGTCTTTGGTTAAGAAAAGCAGAGTCGAACGTACAAGATCGCGGAGATGTAAACTATTTCACAGCTACGAAAATAGGCTGTGGATGAAAAGTGTGTACGCACGCCGCGAAACACGCGCTCCTACCAGCATCGCAACAGCCCGCTCTCATACACGTGTGTACACGCTGATAGTTCCATTCCAGATTGTAAGAGATTTCGTTCGGTAAACGTGCAATTTGGAAAATTGACGGGTAATTTGTTCACTCCCTCTCAATTGCGTTTCGCGTAATTGGCGAGATACAATCAATCGACGATTCCTCGCTCGGTAACGTGTGCTGCGATTTACTGAACGTTTAAATCGTAAGCGAAACTTTCAGGATTTAGCCAATGCTCAATCGGCAAGTGCTTTATCCCGAAATCAATGATTTATTATGTCTCGGAGCAAAAGACATCGATGATAACACACGTAGCACGTGGGGCTTCGTTCGCGAGACTTGCACATACTATACCGAGTGTAATGTATGCCGCAGGTTAAGAGAATGCGAAGATCAGGAAGGGAAAGACCAAGAAAGCGAGTTGGAGCGAGCGAGAGAGAGAGAGAGAGTGGACAGCGATCTCCGCGTACGCGCGGGGTCATCGACGAAGTCATCGATCAACCCCAGTGTGGGGTCAGCAGCGTGACGTGGCCAAGACCCAGCAGCTGTTCGGTCGTTCAGTCATCGATCTATCGGCACGGTGCTGCCAACGTAGATCTTTCGAGCGAGATGTAGTATACGCTATAACTTACTAAATCCTATACAAGATATTGTTACGTAGAGTTTTTAAAAACTCGTTGTTTAGGAAACGTTAAAAATGTTAATTTTATCAATTTGCTTCCATCAAATTGAAATTGGGACGTCCGAATGATTTATGTTCACCAAAATTGACGTCAGTCAATAAAAACTGTTCAAGATACTTAAACTTTAGGAATTTTTAGTTATGTGCGGATATTTTCGTTTCCAAATTTAGAAATATTAGGATTGATGTGACTCGTCATTTTTTTAGACAAATTTATTTCAGGCTCTGAAATATCTCACGACGTGCAGGTTGCCCACTATGGTGTAAAAGTCTTGGGAATGTACCACGAAATCGAGGGAACCCCCATCACTTATACGAGCCAATGAAATGTCATAAGATGACCGGTTCCCCGCCAGTATCGTTACGTAAATCTGACAAGATCGTTATGAATGCTCGTTCGAGTGGACACGTTCACTTGCCTCCATCGTGCGCTTTATTCTTTCGTCTTGATGATCGCACAACGATTTTCGAAGTACAGGATCGCCCATGGACCGAACGTCTCGGTCATTTGTGGCGGAGATGACATTTCTCTGTATATATAAATATGCAAGTATAGTAAAGTTTATAATTTCCAAGAAGCTACAAAGAGTATTTACAAGTTTTGCATGTGTATGCATTACCGCGCGCGTCCACATTTACGACCCATCAACACTCCTTTTTCGCGGACACCCGGCCAAACTCATAGGTGGTGGGCACTGCAGGTGGTCGTTTCGAATTTACGTACGCAACACACTTGAGCGAATGAGCTAAACGAGGGGGAGAGAGAGAGAGAGAGAGGTCGTGGTTGGTTGATGCCGGTGCAGCGCTCGTTAACTCGCTGAACCGTAAACCTTTTACTCACAATTAGCCCTGGCGTCATTATTGTCTTACTACTTGTCCCGTCTCCACGAACAAACAAGCACATGCAGATGCTGTTGGCACTCGTGAGGATTTCCATGTCTTTTCTTACTCGTGTGGAAAAATCGGTAAATCGGTTTTGCTACTCGCGGAAATTCTGTAAATGCGGTGAATCTGCAAGCGACAAATGAACGACATGGGGATTCGAATCGAGTGCCAGGAATCTTAGCAAGATTCTGGATAATTGAGCGCGGACAAGAGAGCAGCCACTGCAAAAAGTCCATGCAGCATTGCTAGAGATTTCGCGATCTTACACAGTCACGAGGAATAGTTTCTTGTGCTAGAACATCGAGAGGCTCTCTAGGACCGAGTCTCGTGAAGCTTTCAACGTCATATACAGCTAATGAAAATATGTTCTCAGGGTTGAAAGCCATTCGCGTAGGTATACGGAGAATTAGCAAAGGTGCAAAGGATCTTGGGATGATCTGACCTCAGGGAGGCTGAGCTGCCACTGAAAACCCATTGGATTCGCATCTCCTCTGCCTTACGGTTGGCGCGAAAGGACCGTACAGAAATTTCCCAGCGGCAAAGTTCGCTCCGAGAGTGTAAGCAACCGGCAAAAAGCATTCTCTTATCTCCCGGCGATACACCGAGGAATTTGCAGTGATGAGTCGTCGAAACGCTTATAAGCACCTCGAATTCTCTGCTTGATCCTGTGCACCGCAACACCGCGACCTCGCGACCCTCGATGCGCTCGATCGACGCATTATAGGACTATCGCAGCTTCTCGCTTTCTCTTACACACTAACATCCCGAGACTTTGGGATTCTCGAGTCTCCGCACAGAGTGCCGCTTTTACAAAAGATTCCGCGAATTCTCAACGCTAACTCCCGAAGCTCGCGCTCACAGAAATGTTCGCACTGGTACTGCAGCAAAAACAAAACAAAAAAAACCTTTTCATCCCCCTACCTTGCCGTGTAGCGATAATTCGCCCATGGACAGTTAATTATTTATAATTTTTTCAATACTCAACAAACAAAATGAAATAATCGACTATTTGCCGAGGAATTTAATCTCGGGAATTCCCAAAATCGAAAGTTCTTTCTTTTTGCCTTTTTCCAAATTATAATCTGTGCGATTTCTTTTCCTGGAGATCAATATGCGAAGGACACCAGATACGAGAGGCGCAGTCGGTCATTGCGGTGTCTCTCCCTTTCGCAGTGTCATATGTCTCACCACAATGATTCTCTCTCCGTTTTACCCCTTAAGGAGTTTGTCCTTCTCTGCGACTATCTGTGTTACGGACAATCCGTCCAAGAAGCTGCAAGTCTCGGTGGACTCGACCACACGGCCGTCAAAACCGCAAAAGAGAGTTAAAGTCCACGCTGCAGTTTTTTCTGCCTTATTGCCATGAAAAGACGCGCGGAGAAGAAAGTGTCCCCGCAATCCTGGTTTATGCGGGGTTTGTACAAGCTTTTCTGAACAGTACGGGCATGCGCGCATTTTCTACGAGAATCTTTGTACAATCCTGCACTAATCACATTTATTACATACACGGAGAGAATATTATATTAAAAATTACTATGTTATTATAGTTCCCTGGGACCATGTCGTTCCTCTGAGAAATTTTAACAAAAACAAAGTAAATTTTCATCTGAAAAAAGGCGAAAAATTTCATAACTTCTGCGATTTCGACAGAAAAATAATGAAAAATTTCTATGTTATTGCGAAAATTTCTCAGAGGGACGTCTTGGTACCAGGGAACTATAATAACACAGTAAATTTTGATGTAATATTCTCTCCGTGTATGTGTGTGGGCCTGCGGATAAATATTCACATTTCACACAAACGAAAATTGATATAATTATTATTTTTCACATTGCGCGCACTGTACAAAAAAATTTATACAAACCCCGCAAAAACCGTACGTATAAAAATACTTTCGGAAATAAACGAGTGTAACTTATGCAGTAGAGAAACGGTTGAGGCGATCAAGACGAGATACGAGACAGTAAAGCTTATCTGTGACGAGAGATTCGGTACAGGAGTGTGTCCGTGTGACAACGCGTTGTCGTCGCGAGCATCGATCGAGCTCGCATGCTTTTGCCCTTTATACGAGGACTAAGGGATAGGGGGACATTGAAAATCGAAAGGGATTGAAAGTGGACGAGAAGACGATGGACCGCAAAAGGAGGTTCGGGGGGAACGTCCACTTGCCGAAAAGATCCTCCTCGCTCCGCGTGATCGTTATTCTTGGGAGCTTTGGCAACATATCACCCCGCGCGGTCAAGAAACCAAACCCAAAGAGAACGGACGAGAGACATATCCACAGCGTGACGCGCATCCCTTTGAAAATTCCATCGAAAATATATTCTAGCGCGAAACTTTATACAATAAAGTCATGGCGGTAGGCTGAATTCAATGGGGATATAATTTGCAAATTGTGCTAGACCGAGTCACCATAGATATGTATACGCGGATGTACGTATTTATTCTCGAAAAGGAGAGAAACAAAAAGTAATTATGCAGTTTGGTGATGGTGCATAACGTTACTTTCACCTGCACGTACAATATACATGCACATGCACCGAGTGCTCTCTCGCACATGTATTTTTTAAACATTTCGTGACGTTCCTGAGATGCACAACAGAGTCTCCGCAAGAGCGTTGAGAGCAGGCGATCAATCATCGCTTTATGAATGCACGTGCCATAAAAAATAAAAGAAATGATCCGCCAAGCCTGCTCGTTCGTTTGTGCCATTAAAAGAGCTCGAGAAGTTTCGATTCCAGCAGACCGGAGGTCATTAGGTATTCACGCGCATAATCTAATATGTATTATTATTATATATATATATGTATATATTACATGAGAATCAGATAGTTGTTAAGTGTACGGCGACCGCGGAGGATGAGCGTGAAGCAGAGATAACCGAGGAATCAGAACGACATTAATTATCTTTGAAGGTGACGACGACGAGACGCGCGCGCGCTCACGTAGGCCGCGTTCATTTGCGAACTCGGCGTGTTGCTCTGTTTATATTTATGCCTATATCTTTCTAGCGTGGCCAAAGCTGTCTGCCATATTAGTCGTTTGCAATTTCTGATATTACAAGTGCGCGTACAGTCAGAGAGGCTTGTATCTCGAAGTGGAATTAATAAACTTCCTACTCTTAATGCGAGACCCGATAAGCGACGACTTGGTAAGACGCGCGAAAGGGCACGAGAATATATTTCAGCCTCTTGTGATCGGAGCCAATGTACGCGACCCAACGACTTTCGTGCGAAAGCCAGACCGAGAGAAAAAACTTTTTCAAGGATTAATAACCAAGTGCATTTCTCGGTCCACTTGGCCAACGAGAGAAACAAAAATTCAACTCTCTTTCAGATTTCTTTGATATTAATTAAAACTGAGGCTTCATTCCAGCTCACTAATGTTTATACAAGCGGAATCATCCCTTTGGAACACCAAGAGATAACGCGCTCGAATGATACTGCTCCGCGTTGCATACAAATTTAGCAGTTCGGGCGCGCTCGACTTCTTATCGCGAAATTATATTATTATTTCGCGTTATTCTACAATCCTACGGGTTGCATACAGCTCTACCCTCTTTTCTGCATCGCCAACCACACACTGAAAATTATATTTAGTCAAAAAAAACGTCGACATTTTGTTAAACACGGTGCACCGAATATTTTTCGATAATTCCAAAATTTTCGTAATTTCGACAATATTTTTTTATTTTCAACGCAACTGTGGACGAAATTCATCACGATTGGGATGACAAAAATTTACTTTTCGAAAAGACTTTCTAGAATATTTCGTGCTGCAATGACAACATTATGCGGTCGTCGAAAAGAGAACCTCGCGACGAAGAACCGTAAACGGCAAAGTATAACAACTTGTAGAAAAAACAACGCGTGTATCTTAATTTACAACAATATGTTTACGTACTAACTTTTTGTTCTCTTTTAGACGGTGAGTTAATAATGCTCGCAAGCGCGTGTAACGACGCGCGGCCACGAATCTCGAATTAATTATCTCCGCGAGTTGCAAATCTACGCGGAACACACGTTGTTCCTCGATCCGGCTCGCGCCAAGGAAATCTCTTTCCCTTCCACCACCACCACCACCGTTGGGCTCATAAAGCGCGGACTATCGAGATAAAGATTTGAATTGTTCGTGATCACGCGGGCGTGCTGCGCTCTCCGTGCACATACATATCTATACGTGTCGTACAGACTCGGCGATGGTATGACCATCGCGATATTCCCATATCGCAAGCTCGAGAGTAAACATCGCTACGATTTGCAAAAACTCCCAAGCGGGTTTTTTCGCAAGGAAAAACAAGCGGCAAACTCGGATCAATGGGCACGACACTGTTCAACGATCGAATATCATAATTTTTTTAATTCTATTTTTCTGGTAATTTTTAGTTTATTGCGGTAGAAAAAATATTTTGTTGATACAGAATTTTGTAATGAAATGACTGGTGGAATCGCGATGGCGATCTCGATGAACTGAAAGTCGAACATCTCGTTACCAGGCGCAGTTATAAACGTGCTGGACATCAACGTGTCGCGTTATCCGCGAGTTTTGAATCGATATCGAGGTTGACAAGCCGTTAATTAATTTTGCACGGGGAAATTCTTGATGATCGTACAGCCGAGGTGAAAGTAGGGGACAAAAAGAAGCAAAGTGTGTGGTAAAATAAGGTTCGAGTGCTGTTATTGCCACGAGAGGCGCCAGCAGCTTAAAGTGATCTTACACGTCGCGGAGTAATATGCGCGCGCGGGTACTCGTAAAGTCGCGAATCACGATTCCTCTCGCTGAATCGAGGAACCGAGAGGAATTCTCTATGGATGTTGACGTCGTCGACGTTCCCCTCGTTTCCCCGGCTGCCGTATATCCTCAGCCATCGATGATGCCTCGCGGTACTACATATATAATATAAGGTACTTGGCGTTACTGTCGTCGAGTCACGCGGTCCACGGAGAAAGAGATTCTGCTCTCGTGCTGAACCTTTTCACCGTATTTAATTTATTACACATCCGGTTTCTGTGGCTCATCCTCGAGGAAAACACCTGCTTCCACAGATGTCCCTTCTCTTTTTATCCCTCGTCGTCACTGCCAATATTTCTTTATTCCATTTTTTCTCTTCCTCATACCATTCACGATATTTGAGGTAGAAAAAAAAACGATAACAAATTTTCTCCGGGATGAGGTTAAAATCGAATGCAACATCCGAGTGTTTATAAGCGTCCAATGCGACAAGCAGCTTGAGAATTGGTAGCCAAATATGACTCTGAAGTTTGCATCGTTGGAATGCAACGAAAAATCGGAAAAATATTTGATTTTATTGTTGATTCGTCCAATTTTCAATGTCATCCAAATTTTTCGAGCCGATATGCTTTTCGGGTGACAAAAATCGATCGTTTTATCATCGTAATTAAATTCTCTGTTTAAATAATTATTTTTGCCAAATGTAAAAAAGAATTTCGTTGCATTTCAGGATCATAGCCAAATTGAGTTCACCAAAGCATCAACGATAAATTTTATTATTTCTCAAGATTTGAGAGATTGAGATGATCGTAGGCAACACTCGCGATATATCAATAATCTATTTGTTTAGTTTCATGTCCAATTGCCTTATTATATTTAATGGGCAACGTGAATCGAGATCGTGGCAACGAAATTCATGGAGTCAATGGCGATTAAGCTGAACAATTGAAATAACAATAGCGGCGAATGTGTAAGAGGCAGAAGTTTTCAAGGCCCACTTATATGACGACGAATAAATATTTTTCACTCAAAAAATAGTTTTACGGTGATAGCAAAGCACGAAGGACACACGTGGTGCTGCGACCGCCTGCCTCACAGTCGTGTTTTTTTATTCTCCAATGACATCTTACAGAAGGGGGCTCATCAAAAATTTCTTATCACTGCCGCTCCGTGGCACTCGTCTTTGAGGAAAACTTACCAAAAACGATGTTTATCTTTCTGCTCATTTTTCAGAGCAATAGAGAAATGAAATACGGTTGGAATTGGGAACAGCGTGGTATAAAATAAACAATACTAATGTGAGTAAACGCAGCACCATCAAAAATATTCAAACGAAAAAGATCCGAGCAAACAGTGTAATCACATAACTCTTTATCAGTAACGAATGGAAAAGTCTAAATCCATAGCTCTGGCTAATTACGAATTTCTATAAAGCCGAACCAGCCTCACGTTTTATCGTATTCGCTTGATAACAGGGCCCGAAGAAGGTTCTGTTTTTTAACGAGAATTTCGAATTGAACAAAATTTAGTCCAGTCATCGTTGGTTCTTGTATAGAAAGCTCGTGGTCTCAATTATTGAGCATGAGGTTATTTTTGACCATGGCCTTCGGGCTTCTCGCGTTTGCGTCAGTCGCATGGGGTCAACACGAAGGTGACGTGGTACCGGAGGTTGCTGCGTCCGAGCCGGAGAAAAATACTGAGGGTGAGAAACCGGAATTCGTTCCGATCCCGGACCCCGAAAATGTTGAGCCCGCGGAAGATGATGGTTCCGATGTGGAAACCGAAAATCCTCCAGACTTCGACGTACGTAGAATTTTTTTATGCACAAGAGTAACAATCCATGACTCTGAACATTTATTGCAAACGAACAACTTCATTGAATTCGACGATATATTTTGTTGCCAAAACCGAATAAACTGTTGGAATTTCTAACATTTTATTATCCAAAGATGCCAGTTGACTGTCCTCGGTAGAATTTCGACCTGCGTCACATCGAATGTACTTTTTTTGTATCATTTGTTTTGTCACAGCTGTGTCATTCCATACTGGAATAATTACGACAGCCTAGAAAAACCAACGTTTCAATAAATTTTCAATATGTATTTCCATACCGACCTAAAACCATAGGATCAAAAAAAACTCAGTCGAATTGAACGGCCAACAAAATGCATCATTCGACGCCACCAATAAATCATTTCGAATCACTCCGACATTATGGAATTGAAAATAATTTCTATTTTCATTTGCACAATTTCAGGAGGTCACTTTCGGATGCAGCGATCCGGAATCATGTGGTCCAAATGTTAGTATTTGAAATTTGAGAAGCTTTGACGATTCCTTCAAACGAGAGCATGTAATTAATATTTCCTAACGATTCTCTTTCGTAGGATATCCAATCAGGATTCGACGTAGTTACTGGAGATCTTGGAATGGTATGTGTTTTTAAAAAACGCGTCAAACATGTCTGTGAATGATTTTTCCATTGCATTGAAAAATGCAATACATATTCATATTTTCATACACATTTTTGATGCTCAACTTTTTTTTAAGCTGCACATGAATTTTGACTTTTAATTAGAATGTTGGACTTCACTGTTGATTAACTAATAAAGTGACCGTGCGAAAATTAAGAATTTCTATTCACGCAAATCTAATTGTTTTAACCCTTCGAGTGCGCACGCCCAAAGTGAATTTTCTCATTTTTTTTGAGATCAATTATCTACATTTTAGTGCCCCAAATTTATTTTTTGACGACAACGAAAATTAAATGCCGAAACATTCGTTGCCATCGAATGCCAAAAAATCTGTGACATAATTTTGTTACGGTCAAAACGAGTATGCACTCAAAGGTTTAATATTTGGTAAGAATAGAGAATCATCGATCAATAAATATCCTCGAAAAATTCACCTCCACCCTGGCGATTAAAAAAGTAAATAACCATTAGTTGTTTTTGAAATTTGAAATTTGAAATTTCAGATCGGCAATGCAAGTCCCGATGCGAACAACTTCACTCTGCAGGTCAGTGTCGAAACGTAGAAATCATTGAGTCCACGTGAGAATACTCAGATTAATAATTCCTAACGATTTCGGATTACAGACTCTTGTGAACGGATTCAACGTATCTAGAGGCGTTATTGGATCAGTATGTGTTTCGAATAAAATAAAATTCTTGAATAATTCGTCTCCGCACCGTGAGAATTAAAATCGTGCTAATTTCGATCAACTGAAAATTTTGTTGTACACGATTTCAGGGCGTGGGTAAAGCTGTCACAGAAGGAGATGCTGGAATTATAGAGGTTATTATACGAAGTAATTGACACATTTACAATCATTTCAATCGAGAAGCAAAATTATAATTGCCCAAATATTTCGTTTCGCAGTCTATCGACAGCGGATTCAATGCAAGTACTGGCGAGTTCGGATTGGTACGTATTGAATGAATAAATCAAATGAAACGAGTTTGATCAACGATCCAGCAATTTTGATATGTATATAGAGGGGGGTTTTTTACTGAGGGCACTGAGTTCCCTCCGACTTTGATAATCTTCAAGTTACCGACCTGAATGATCATTGAAGTTATCTGGGAAAAAAAAAAAAAAAATACAACTTTTGTCTATCTATCTAGCCAATGAGAAAATTCAAGTGCTACGACAAAGCAGCCACGAAAAGCTTTACTTCGTATGGACAGGACTATCGTGTTCTTTACAACGTGTCGCCGATGACCGAGGAGGTCAGCTGTGGGACAACCATAACTTATGCAACATCAACTGAGTTGGCTAATCTAGAGAATCTCTCTTCGATAATTGATTCGTGGCAAGCACCAATGTCAATAGCCCTTCACGCATCCGGAACTGATTTTCAGATGACAATAGATTCGATCAGATTTCTAAAGAGTTGTGGTAGCCCTCTCATTTCTCAGTTTGTCTCGTTCCACATTTATTGGCACGAGAAACACCCACCTGAACAGGCAAGTATTCGCCAATTAATTTTCTCCATTATTTCGACAGAAACGTTCAACTATCTCGGGAGCAAAATAATCATTATCAATTACTTCGATTCTACAGAGAAGTCAAGCCGTAGAATCTCTTTCTGAGAGTTACGACTGCGAGGATCCATCGCCGTTGGATGAAATTTCTCGTGGTCCAACATACAAACAGATCAATCGTCTCCGCATCCCCAAGAATATTGGTCATGATATAGCCAAGCGAGCTGCGGTCACTCATTACATGATGGTCGCCGACTACGGGTTCTACGCGAGCAATAATTTAGCCTCTGAGTTCATTGAAGTGATGACGTGGAACACTCCAGAAGAAGTCACCGACTCGAATCCAAAAGCATTCGTACTAATGCATTACGAGATCGATTCATACGAGACACCACCAGCCAATAAAGCAGAACTTGTGAGTTTCGTCTCCTTTAATTTCTCGTGCGCTTTCGTTAGAAGAGATCAAAACTCTGAGCTTAACTTCTAATACTGTAATAAACGAGTTGAGCCCCGAGTTGAGTCGAGCCGAGCCTGATCGAGAGACTGGCAACTTGCGGAAAGAAAATGAAAATTGTCTCACTGATTGGACAGACAGTTTGATGACGTATGAGCTTCAAAGAGAAGCTGTAAAATTGAAAATTAAATGACGTTGAAATCGAAGGCTACACGAAACAAAGGAAATTCCTAATGCTACACTTGTTTTTCTTTAACAGTTCCATGAGCTACTAATACTTTTAGTAATAAAATGGTTTATCAAATTGAGGGATCAACTGATGATTGTAGATGAACCTGGTACATGAAGGATCGGCTACCGAAATAACCAAAGGCGGACTATGCGGAGGAGAGGTCTCTAGAATCTCAGTAGATCCACAGTGGATCGAGAGACCGATGACGAGAGAATTCCCCGTATCTGGCCCGCTGCGAAGAAAGGGCAGACTTCAATTCTGGAGTCCAGTATTTATAAGCACTGCTAGTGTTCCAGACTTCGACGAGAGATTAAGCGTGTTGGTAGAAAAGCCACGGGTAAGTGTTCCTAAGCCTAAGTATCGTGCACACCGATTGAACTTCGATGCGGTGAAAGAAAAACTACAAATAAACTCGCGTGTGATTAATGCTTTTTATCTTACAGGATTGGCTGCTCTGTGCTAAGGACTACGAGTACTTTATTCTGAATAACGCGTTCGTCGCGACATATCGACAGCATATCGAAGCCTATGACTCCTATGAGGACATTCTTGATGCAATTGCAGAGGATACTCAGGTCATGCAAAACGTAATTCTCCCGGAATACCAGGAAAAATATGGACGGGGAAAAGAATGCGTGATGTAATGAAATTCTAATCGACAGTCACAACAGGCGGCTTTCTCAACCGCGACTTCAGAAAAATGAAGATTGTCGGTTCGACCGGATTTTCCCAGCTTCTCCGCACATTCTCGTATAATCTCTTGTAAGACTTACACTCGTTAGGATGAAACCTTAATAATATGTTGAATGGAAAGAATCTTAAAAGAAACCGCAATGCTTGTACGATCGCTCTCGAATGGGAAACATTTGACTTGGAAACTATGGAGTTTCTCGTGTAATCAGCTTCAAGCGTTCACTGTTTCATATGGAATCTTGATCTTAGTCAATAAAAAAGCATTAAAATGTCACAGCGACCAAGTTTGAGTCGGAAAAGCTTCTGGGACAATAGCACACCAGTGTCTCGTGGTGCGAAACACAACCTGCTGGTTCATTCTGAGTCTATGCGACAACAGAAATATGTAATCGTAATATTCGAGAAGTAGGTGTGTAAAATCGTGCAGAAAAGGTTTTTTCGTCGCGTTGAACGGGAGCCACGAGAGCCTGGTACGCCCGGTAGTCGCGGCCCGCGAGAGCACTTGGAATTATATTTATATATCGGAGTATGCACGAAGGAGAATGGAATTTCTACCAGATAGGGTTGCTATTAGGAGATCGATATCCCGATATGGTTCTGAATCCGTGAATTATGATTACAATGCTCTCGTATCGACTGCATACGTTTGTTCGGATAAACATTCGCGACATATTTGCATGCCCCCTTCCCTTTGCCCTCATTTCAATTACGGCGCAGAGAAACGGTGCAAAAAATAACGCGATGTGGAATAGTCACGGAAAAAAAGCAAACGCGAGTAATGCAATCGGTTGAGATTCATGCAATTAGCGATTTAAAAGGATTATTTATTTTTGTGCACTAAATTGGCCTCGGAAGTGTGACACGGGTTGGTTGAACGTCCGCACGCGAAGCAAGTAAAATTCATATAGTCATATAAGGAGGACGGAAGAGCAGGAGGATAAAAAGAGAGGTTCCCGTAAATATTTGGACCAAAGTCCGATAGCGGCTCCGGAGTATGCGACCTCTCGCCAAACCGGCTGCAATGTGCGCGGTCACCGCGAAGAGGATTGCAGGAAAAGGCGCGGTGTGGCGGCTGCCGCGTTGCACTTGGATCGGTGCAGCAAATGTTCCTGCGGGACACTGTGTGGGCAAAAGTGTATACGCGGCTACTCTTATGGCAACGCCGGCGCGATATATACCCAGACCAGATCTCGAATTAATCCGAGGTTAGCCGTGGCGTGCACCGGTAACTTGACCAGGGACACGACCGCGCCATAAGCTATATTATAAGGTATAAAAGCTACACACACCATATACGCGTGCATCATTTATTTAATGGACCCTACAAATATTTAAGGGGTCTCCACTAAAAAAAAAAACATTTCCAACACCATTCGGGTGTGTAATTGCACGTGTGACCTTTACCAAATCGGAAAATTACTTGAATTTATCAGCGATTAAAAGTAATTTTAGAATTTTATCAATCGATTTTCAACGACCAAAAATTTTTCGCCAATTATGCACCGCATTATGCTTTTCGACATAAACAAATTCGAGATTGAAAAAAGACTATCACGATTAAGTGATGCCGTGGAAAAAATGAGAAGAGCAAGAAAGTAACATTCATACACGCATCCTGTCTGCGGTTGACATCGGGACACACGAAATTTCCAAGAAACTGCGCTCTTCGGGTGTAGATTCGCCATGGCCGTGAAATTCTCTCAGCCTCGGCAGACCGCGTACTGACCATATTCGGCAGTTGACGATCACAAAATGAGAAACAAATGGAGAAAAAAGAACGAGAGGAGAAATTTTCAACCTCTTTTTTCCGTTGGCTGTCATGTTTGACAGGATCCGGGCGAATATTCTTTAGGGAACATTTGTTATAATTTATTTTTCGCGTTCAACACCCATACACGTCGCAATCTCCATAATCAGGAAGCAGACGGCAAAAAATCGATCTGCAAGCGAATTCCAGGGGTTTTCGTTTTTATCGAAGGAAGAAAAATGATTTCGTGTCTCTGGGTGTGACAAAATCGAGAGATAAATGGCCGACTAAATGGCTTTTTATTATTATTGAGATTACAGTTGAAAGAGGCGAATGAATTCTGTGGTACACGAACGCGGAGCGTATATTAAGGGCACCGAGAGAGTACCCAGTTTGTACGAGGGACAAAGATGAAAAGACAGAAGGAAAGAAAAAAAGGAGTCGGGTTTTGCTCACGCAGGTGGTAATAAATAATAAATTGATGCGAGAGTGGTACCGACGAGAGTTTTGCAGGAACACGTTTACATGGAAGGCGTGTACCGGAATGGCGTACACACACTCTTTTCTCATCGCTTTGCTCTGCTCTCTTTCTTTCTCCGATCTCTTTTTCTTTGCGACGAGTATAAGACAGAGCTGAGATACATCGAGATATATCCCTGAGGGGGCATAAGCACCACCAAGTCCTCGCGCCTCCGTGATATTCCATCTCTTTGGTCCTCGGAAATCAGAAAGAGAGGGAGTGGGGAGGACGAGAGAGAGAGAGAGAGAGAGATGAAAAGGCCATACGATCTTGAGGCAAAAAGGTGAAAAAAAAGGCAAAGAAGAAGGAGAAAAGCGAGTGAAATAAAAAGAGGTACAGGACAAGAAAAAGAGAAAGAAAGAGAATGAGGAGAAGACAGAAGGCAAGAAATCAGCCTCGCGTGTTGCTCGCAGCTACTTCAGCTGCCCTCCGGGTGCCCTCCTCCTGTCACGGTCCTGTCTGGGCCACGGTCGCCACCGCGCAACTATCGGCCTCTCTCCCTTTTTCTCCCCGTCTCTTTTCCGTTCATTCTCTCCTCTCTGACCCCTCTTTGCGATTCACTCTCGAGTGGCGGGCCCCCGAACGAAGACCGCGGCCCCCGCCACGGACCCCCGTTTGATTTGCGATCCCGCGAGGTCTCGTCGCTCTCTCCTGTGTTCCCGGTGGCATATACGAGAAGAAAGAGAGCCACCGAAACCCACCGCGCGGCAGGACGCGTTTGGTTTTCGTTACTTTTTAAATTCCTCGACGACCCCGCGATTCCCCGTCTCGAGAGTCCCGCAAGTAGCCCGCGGGCTCTGTGCGCCCTCACGAGAAACCGAGAGAGAGAGAGAGAGAGAGAGAGAGAAAAAAACGACGCAAAGACCAAGAGAGAGAGAGAGAGCCACCACGAGGTAAATGAAGATTTATAGAAGGGTCCCGGACGCCACTCAAGGGATATCCCTTCCCTCCACATTCATATGTACCACAGCAGTCGACTTATTCTTAGTTTGCAGAACTCACGCGGTTGCCCGCGAGCTCCTTATACATTATGCACGCATTTTTCACAAAATAAATGAAATTACCTAACGCAGCAAGTTTCGTCTTCTTCAAAAAGACGAAACACTATTTTCTCCCCAATATTCCAACCCGTGGAAACGAATATCCAACAGACCAAGCCAGCGATTCGGTCCAGAACGATTAAAGTCTCAAAAAACACAGAAATTTGACAAATTCTTCAATTATTCTCAAACTATTAAATCAGTGGTATCCACACGTTGAGCCTGTATCAATGACCCAAATTACAAAAGGTGCAGCACTTAGTATCACAGAGCTCGATCAAACTTTATTCGAAATGCCTTAATTCCATTGTTTTCACGGTCACAACGGGACAACACGATATGATAAGAGAAGAAAGCACGTGATAATCGCTTTTCGGAGATAAAAGCAGACGGAAACGTCGTTGACAGAAACAACTTTTGGTTCGTGACGGTAAAGCGAGGTAAAAACAGTGGGAGAGCTGCAGAGACGATGTACACAAGCAAATATATACGCAGGATGATTATGGACCGTGATTTTGTCACAAAGTGGTTAAAGTTATCCTAGTGAGACGAGCAGAGGAACGGCTGTATATGCCATAAAGTGGATGTAATATAATAATGATTCGCTTTTTAAGTAACCCGCGCGCTTCATAGTTTCATATACATATGTATGAGTCGACCTCTAATGCGTATATGTAAAAGTACAAGCTCTTCAACGTCCACTGCTATAAACATATGTACGCGAGGAAATGTATATAGATATACAAGTGTGAATTTACATTTCTTTACCAGCTAGTGTCTCGAGGCTATTATTTCGCACGAGTATACGGCCATCAGTGAAGAGAGAAATACACTTGACTCCAACGGATGCCCCAGGACGAAGATGATTCGCATTTGCGACGGAGGACAAGACCTTAACGGAGATACCGTTTAACTCTCTTGCCTTTTTTGCCTCCTTATTACAGCGAGATGAGCCATCTTTGTCTCGTTTCATCTTATTTCTTACGCTTCTCTAAATATCTTTTCCACCTGTCTCTCTCTCTCTCTCTCTTGGTAGGCTTATGTATTACGCGTTTGACACGGAAACGCACGCGCTCCTGCCTCCGCTTAGTGTATATTCTCGTTTATATACTCGTACGTACACATGTCCTGTCGCCATGACTCGGAAAATATTTTTCAACATAAATACGTATGTGATGAATAGTTGTGATTTGGTGTACGTGTATCGCCACCTGCGCTACGGCAGCAGGCAAACAGTACGAAAGTCTCTGCTAGAGCTCTTCCTCTTTTCTTTCATGACTTTCCGCGTCGTTCTGTCACTAGCGACGACGACCACAAAGTTCAACGACAAGTGTAGAGAGTTCGCGTCACGCATCGTCTTTTATCTCCTTCACCCGTAGCTTTTCTTCTTCATACAGTGCGTACACAAAAACCAAACGATTATTCGGTGAACCACGCACGTACCGTTAAGCTTCGAGTCTACTATTTCGATTTGACAGAAAAATCTTCCATGAGCTCTACACAGATAAACTGTTCGTGGAAACATGTCGAAGATGCAAATAAACAACGGTCATAGTGGCTTCTTTTTCAAACAAATACTCGTCGTTCGATCAGCTGTCAAAGCCTTTCGAATAATTCATCCAAGTTTGACACAATTCTGCTCGGCCGATGGACGATCAATTCTCGATTCCGGAATAATCAGGATCGCATAAGTAAATATTTGAGAAACAAAATGTTGCGAAATCGTAAGAGCTTCGTAATTGTTTGGCAACTGCGTTATTACCAGTTAAATTTTTTTTTGGAAATAAAAATTCTGTTTTGGCGCAGCCGAAAAATATGTTGGCGTTTTTACAAAGAGTTATGATTTTAGTGATTTATTCTCAATTCCAAGATTTTCAGTTCCAATAAGACGATGCAGCGATCGATCATTACAAAGAGACTGCCGCAGGTGATAGCTTCCTGCAGTTTAGTCAGTGCGCTGATGGCGCTCTTCGAACCACACGCGGTATCCGCGTGCGTATATATGCACGCATGTGGTGCATCCTTCTCTCATTATATCCCCTGACGGCAATTTCATACGTTTTCCCGGCAACAACAATTTATCACTGGATGATTACAGCCTCCCTTCCTCCCTTATTCTCCCGTCTCACCGCTATTTTCGCGTTCCTCTTTCCCGTTCAAACTCACGGGCTATTCTTGGTAAAAGGCAATTACCGTCAAATCAGGATGCCCTCTATATCTTGGTAGCATATATTCTATACATCAGGTTTTTCCGTAATTGGGAGAATCCTTGGAAACCGTGTCCAATGTTAAAACGGCAGTTCCTGTCATATTGGCGTGTTCGCGCTCATCAAAAGACGTGGAAGACAAAAAATGATTGGGCTGTGAGTCTCGAACACATGCGCGCGAAAATAATTGCATCGAAACTGCGCATCTCGTGGTTGCGATGGAATCTTGATGATTAATTCGTAATGAAATGGTGAATTGAATTTTGCCATTAATCTTGCAGATTCAGCCAATGAAAACGTATCACTCGAGCGCCGAGTAATTCAAAGAGACGAAACTAATGTTTTACGGATAGAAAAACGTTGCAGGAGATTCTCGGATTGCATCCGCGAGAGAGACGAGCTGAATTAAAGACTGGCCCGAAGAGTGAAGAACGCTCCTGTGGATCTCCCAGTGAGCGTGTCGAAAAATTAATCGAAAGGCTTGCCGACTGTCATGTAGCCAAAGGCTCGGTACCGCGGAGAAGAGGTAAAAGGTTAACCGGGAGAAGCTCACGGTGCATGGGTATCGCGCTCGTCCCGTGAAATCGAAGAAATGCACACGAGTTGAGCAGCACGAGGCACACCTAATTGAAGAAAGAAAGAAACAGAGAGCGCGGCCAAGAGAAAGGGGGAGAAAGGCAAAGATGAGAAAAGGAGACTTCCGCGAGATGAGTCGGGCGGGCGCACCGCCTTCACGACGTTTGCGTCATTACTCTTTGCTCTCTTCTCTCCGCGGTCTCGTAAGTTTCTACCACCAGCGAGATAACTGGCTCCGATAATTAAATAATTATAAAGTGCACGCAGGTCTTCTCGCGCTGTGTTAATCTCTGTCGGGAGCTGCGAACAAGAGAGCTACTGAATGATCGCTGTGTGTCTTGTTCGGAGAGAAAATTGATTGATAAACTTTCTCCATAGCTCTTCAAACAACGTCGAAAAAATAGAAGCCCAAGAAATTGGTTTTCGGCAGTGAAATTTATCCTTTTACCGATTGCAACGAACAAATACTACGAAGAAAATCTTTATTTTCCAAAACGGAGAATATGCGAAAAGGATTGTACGGCAATGTTCTAGGAAAACACGTGTGTTTTGCCAGGCATAGTTTCATCTCTGTTGGGACACGAGTGCGGAACGTACGTGGTTCATGTTCGTTTCTCGATCCTTGTATCTTTTCTTTCTCTCCTGCTGCTTCTCTCTGTCTTTTTCCATCTCTTACGAGGCAAAGTCTCGAGAGCGAAATTATGAGCTTCAGCGCCCGCGTATACGTATGTACAAGAGCTCCAAGAGCTGTGGCGAGATGCTGCGGTGTTCGGCTCCGTTGTCGCCGCCCCGAGCAACTAACCTTCCTGTTGTTGCATGACCCGCGCCTTCTTCGGACTCCCTATTCTATATATCTATATACACAAACCCCATACACACACACACACACATATGTGTACGAATACAAAAACTTTAAGAGAGTAAACTGCTGCGCTGATACTGCCCGAGCCCCGCGTGTCTCCCGCGAGATTCCGACCCCGGAGTGCGCTCTCGCGCCCTCGCAAACGCCGCATATACACAGCTGTGTGCCACGAGACCTATAGGTGCAAGCTTTATAGAGCTTGTGCACAAGAATCTTGGAATTTGATCCCAACTCCTTGACACAAACAAATTCTTCCGTATACAGTTTCATTTTTTTTTTTTTACCATCTTTTTATCACTAAATCGGACGCTGCCGAAATTTTGGCTCATTACGCTCGTCTCAGAAGTAAATTTCACAATCCGTTGTCAATCCGAACGGGTCACGATTTTATTGATCGAAATAATCAAGTCACACACGTCGAGCGAGAAATTTCGAGGTTTCAATAACTCGGAATTCATTGAATGTTTAATATCCGGAAAGATGTATCAAATGAATGGACTATCGTTATAAGAGAGCAAAGTTGAGAGAAATCTGGTCTGGAAGAGGCAAAAGTCTCTGCTGTGTGGCTCTGGCGTACGAGAGGCCCGGTGATTCGTTTCTCGATATCAACGGTGCTCCGGGCGACTCACCTTCCTGCTGTAAGCCTGACCTCCGAGGACCCCTCTAGAAGAGCCCAACCCAACAACCATACGCCCACAACCATCGTCGGTTCTATCTCCTTCTTTCACTCTCTGTCGTCTCCGTCTTTCTCTTTTTATTATTCACAAACATATAAAATGCAGCTCTTTCTCGCTCGCTCGCTCGCTCGCTCTTTTCCTCTCTATCCTTCTCGCCCCGTTATATTCTGTGGTCGTAAGGCTCTCTTGGCGTTCCTCTCTGCTGGTCAGCCGGCTGGATCCGCGATGACCGCCGTTCTACATGTTTCTATCTCTACATATAAATACGGCATACATCGCTGTATATTTATAAACGTATATGAAGCACATAGGAACGTTTGCCTGCTGCTGCACACTTCGGTGCCCCGCGCACTATCTTTTCCTACATCCAGCTAGAAATGCTCGCGGATTATGCTTTCTGGCACGTTGCACGCGCGGCCTTCGCGGATTAATTTTTTTTCTACATTCGAATGGAAGAAAATGAAATAAAAATTCTCGTATCGTGAATAAATTATCGCTTGGGAATATAAAGAATTTGCAATTTTTTCGGGAATCCTGGAATCTCTTACTTTTCAGAGACCATAAATACAGCATGTTACGAATATTTATATAGATTTTGGATGGGCAGTGCAAAGTTCTAAGGCGAGCAGAAATGACGTCGGCGCGTGGGCGAGAATTCTCTCAACGGGGTTGAAACGTTTCAAAGAGAGAACTGCCGGATCGTGAACGCGAGAGCAAGAGAGAACGCGAACGGGGGATCTCTTGTCGGAGAATTTTCTCGGACGTCGAGGCTTCGCATCTCTTGGACAAGTTTGGAACCTGATTGGCGAACGGGCGTGGTACGTAAAAGCGACCATCTCTTCATCCGAACTCGGCCGATATCGCTTCCTCGCAAATGAGTCGTTTGGAATGTTGTACGTATCGCAGCGCATAAACACACCACCGCAGGGATGTTTCGCGGCGTTTTCTGCGGTCGCAGGGCGAGTTTGCTGTTAAATATCGCTTCGGCATCTCCGATGGAAATATTAAACTGGCTAATCACGCTTGCATTTTTCGCCTTGATTAAAACACAAATATATTTGGAAAAAAACGTTGATAACCATGTTGGCCAAGACGAGGGCCAGCATTAATGTATTAATTCGCATGACTTTCCTTTCCTCCCTCTCTCTTTCGGTCTCTTGCAGGATATCTTAATTATCATATCGATTCACGACTCTGTCGCGTTTTATATGCAGAAGAAACATTGACCAAGTATCACGAAGCAAAAGGGCGCAAGGAATATGCAATTTAGTGAGTTGTGATGTTCGCGCCAAGTCTTTCTGGTTGTTGGAGCATCGAGCCACATTAATACACACGTATACTTGTGCCAGGGCGCCATGGGCATGACAGACCATGTACGAGCGTCTCTCCCTCGAAGTTTCGAGGACGAGATGATATCCGGTGAGTTCGACGACGCCCGGGTAAAGTGGTAAAACTTGATTTTACGATTCGGCATAAATTAGCGAGCCGTCTTTTTTTCCTCTCTTCCTCGTATATACAAACGACTGAGCCGAGAGCGAACGAGAGCAACGTCAGAAGCAACAGATATGTATAAATAATATTAAAGAATTATTACAAGCTTCGAGACGTGTAAACTAGTGAGACGAGCATCGCCGCGGATCGATATGCTGCTTAGTAATACACACGGAGGCTTATTAATTATTTAACTCGTGCGATTCAGCGCCATTCGCGAGTTAGGTAGGACTCGCGCGAGTATCCGCCGATAACTCAATTCATGATTTACGTGGACAACGTCTAATTAAGTGTCGGGAGTAATAGAATTATGTGAAATAAAGAATATATTATGTTTTATATAGATATTTATTTATGTGCTTAAAATGCTGTGTAACTATTAGAGACGGATGTATTCTCACGCGATTTCAAGCATATACTACTATTATTATGTATTAGTTATAGAAGCGAATCGCGCGCGGCGTCAGCTCCGAGAGAAAGTGGACGATATATATAATCAACATGAAAGCACGAGGCGGGAAATATTCATCATTCCACCGCTCGTCCGACAACCATTACTTTAATCTTAGCTGAATATCACGAAAGGTCGGAGGATCAAACGAATGATTAATTCTTCACGAAATACTCCGCGATATATGTATCTTTCTGTATACAATTCTTCTTTAACATATATATGTGTCTTTCGTATCTTCTCCTCGCGATGATTATTTTCAAACGGAGATTTCATAGACCAACGTTTTCCAATCCAAAGCATCTCGCTTTGTAATTACTCTTAGACTCTTGTTACGTCGCCCAATATACTTTTTTATTTCACCGCTTGAACTCGCGTTGCTTTCGTCGCTCGGGTCATTGTAATAGAATTTCCTATGATGCTGAAGTTTGCAACGTTGGAATGCATCGAAAAATATTGAATTTTATTAAAGATTCATTCAATTTTCAATGTCATCCAAATTTTTCGCGCCGACATGCTTTCCGAATGGGAAAAATTCACCATTTTATCATGTTAAGGCAGTATTCTGGTCTAGAGGGAGATTTTTGACGTCATTTTTGCGTTGAGATAATTTTGAAACCGTTAAAGTTGTCTTGATGAAATATTGCACATGTATTCATTGTTCCTTTAAGAATGTATCTACATTCAAAAAAAAAAAATTTTTAACTATTTTCATGTAGTTTTTCGATTTTTTACGACGTAGTCCACCGACAACTGCCTCAGTCGGCGCCCACTCTGGGCGATGTTGTATGCATCTGAAAGAAAGAAATAAAATATATTCTCAATCTGTATCAGGATTCTAAGTACTGGTAGCAGAATTGAGTCTAACAAGAATTCAGCCCACATTTTATAACTCGTTGAATACCCAACATTGTTTGAAATATCGTTAAACAAAGTTTAACAGGCCGCCATTTCGTAACAAAATTTTTTCGAGTACTAATTCTGCCACCAGTGCTTAGAATCCTGATACAGATTGAGAATATATTTTATTTCTTTTTTTCAGATGTATACAACATCGCCCAGAGTGGGCGCTGATTGAGGCAGTTGTCGGTGGACTACGTCATAAAAAATCGAAAAACTACATGAAAATAGTTGAAATTTTTTTTTAATGTAGATACATTCTTAAAGAAACAATGAATACATGTGTGATATTTTATCAAGACAACTTTAACGGTTTCAAAGTTATCTCAACCCAAAAATGACGTCAAAAATCTCCCTCTAGACCAGAGTACTGTCTTAATTACATTCTGCATTTGGATAATTATTTTTGTCAGATATGAAAATGAATTTCGTTGCATTTCAACAATGCAAACTTCAGAGTCATGAATTTTCTTAGTGGAATCATTTTGACTGATGCGTACGAAAATGTTTATCGTATAATTTAGAACTTGGAAAAAAAAGTATCACAGCGCGCCCGGAGAAGAAGATGGAGAAGAAGCGACGGAGACGTGAAACGGAGCAAAAAGCTTTTTTCTCATCTCTCGCGGTTTATGCTCGTAAAGGGGGTATTAATAATTCCATTCAGGGGTGAATCCAAGGGCCCGATATCTTAATATTGCCGAGTGCTGGGTCACGTTACAATAACATCTTCCTTTGTGCAAATATTTCAACGTGTTTATAGGGATGTGAGTATAGGAATATGTGTGCATGCGAGATCGACTCATGGAATAAAGAAGACATTGGGATCATGGCTTGTGTTTGTATTCCGAGATTGCTGCAGTCGACGAGTAAGAGAATAAGCAATTCTCTCGTTGTGTTTGCACTGCAGAGAGATGTTCTTTCGAGAGAGAGTGAGATAAAATAATGGAGAAAAAAAGTAGGGAAAAAATGAACGTGGCAGTATCAGAGATGTGGCGAGAAAGAAAGGCGAGGAAAGGACGAGATAGCGAAGGGAGCGAGAGAAAGAGAGAGGGAGAGAGAGAGAGAGAGAGAGAGAGAGAAAGGTGCAGGTCGAAAGGCGCGATCTCTTCGAGGTGGTTCGAGACCGGACGTACCTGACAACGACTAATGGTCAATGCTGCACCCTCGGGAATATGAGATAAACCTTCTTTCTCTCTTAATCCTTCTTTCTCTTCCTCTTTCCAAGATAAATACGCTTATTTCATTTCCTCGTTCACAAATGGTGCTCCCATTGCCGACGGGCTACCAGCGAGTCGCTTATCGCCCAACATCCTGTTCTCTTCATCCTTTCACCATTTTTATCAATTTTAATCAAACGCTAAAACAAACTTCTCCCAAGAAACACGAAATTTTGGGTCCGGACTATTCGATCGCTAATTCGCGAAATTGACGAATCAAATTGCACACATTTTCTCACCGATAAAAAGGTTTTTTATGGGAAAAGACATCACCGATCAGTCGATCGAAAAATACACGAGAAAAAATCCGGTCGTTTTTTTTTTTTACAATACATCGCGGATTTCCGTGCGCGGGAGAGTAGAACGAGCTGAATAATAATCGATACACGGAGAGAATTTTACATCAAAATTTACTATGATATTATAGTTCCCGCTTACCTAGTCGACCCTCTGAGAAATTTTACCAAAAACATATAGTAAATTTTCATCTGAAAAAGGGCGAAAAATGTCATAATTTCCCCGGTTTCGATAGAAAAATAATGAGAAATTACTAAGTTTTTGGTGTCGACAGTGATTGGTTCGCGATCGGTGCGTGGCTCCGGCGATCACACAAGTTAAGCAGCGCTGACTGCGGTCCGTACTTGGTTGGGTGACCGCTTAGCCATGCATCGGGTGGCGTATCAATCGCTGAGCGGAAGGCAGTTTTCGCTGAGTTTCTGAATAAGGTGCTAACCAACTGAAACTCGGTGAAAATATAGCCGCCTGTATCGGCCAAGGTTTTCCACAGTTTCCCTCGGTCCTCGTGCGAATGCGATACAGTAGTGCATTAGGAAAGAGTGGCTGTGGGCGCAACACTCGAGGGGGGAACTCCAGGAACTTTACAGTGACTTCAAGAAACTTCAAGAAAACATAGAAACTCAGGAACAGTGCAGTGGGGAAGTGGGGATAAAAAGGGAATGGGTCGTAAAAACCCGCAAGGGTATACGCAGGAACAATAATATAAAAAAAAAAAAATACCAAGTTTTTGGTAAAATATATCTCAGAGGGACGACTTGGTACCCAGGTCTTGATGTAATATTCTCTCCGTGTAGGAATATTATAACGAGGATGATGGAAGACACTAATGTGAAAATGTTGGTGAAGACCGAGATTTCAACTGTGTATTATAAATTATAAACAAGCCTTGGCGTTCTGGAGAGCATCTCCAATTGATCCGCGAATGCGCACACTATATCTGTATGTATATGTATATAATAGGAATGAGGTACACGCCCGCATATAGTATACGCAGCATCTTTTCCGTGTCGGTCGTTAACAGAACCGGGTTTCGCAATGAGCCGAGTCGAACGAGCCCGATATGTGGCTACCTATACGCGTGCCCATCTTCATATCCATTTGTATATGTATATCGAAGCCCTCAGTTGGATATATATCGGAGCTGTTGCACCGATCCTTATTCACGATCGGTCTCTGCCCCGCCCTGCTTCGCACACACTCGGCCTCTCGATAATATAAAAACCTTAGCGAGTCATCTTGGCCTGCTCCCGAAGCTCGTATTCGCAATTTCCGCAAGTCTCTTGTATCGGCATCTGGCAATTGTTTCCCTGCGCAGTAGCGAGTGGATCGCACGGCGTTTTTATCGCGAAATTGAAAGAGAAAAAAACGATTGAATTTCATCGATAAACGTAAATAAGGAAAATACGTGAGAAGATGAGCGAATGAGAGGAAAAAAATGCATAAAAAGTTGAAAGGAAAGCAGATGCATCTGGCAAAGCTGATAAATCATCGATATGAAAGGAGAATGAAGACTCGCGAAAATGAAAAATCGGCAGGTTGTCTTATTTCTGTAAAATGGCCGGTTATTCTTTATGATTGTATGTATAATGTGCATCTTACGGAAGTCAATGGCGATATGAATCATTGGCTGAAGCCCTTGAATGTCTGTAGTGCATCTGTATACATCGGAAAGACAGAGGTTGCTAAATCTCCTGGTTGTTGGTGATGTTGCATTTGCGTACTACACCGCGTAACCAGCGTTTTTCACCTTCCTCACTCTGACGGATATATTTATTATACTCTCGTCTCTTTTGCCGTGTATGATTTTGCCTTCTCATTCTTCGGGCTTTATAACGTCTAAACTTATCTCTGCGCGCTCGCCCGCTGCAGCAGCACGCCAGCGTCACGACGCGCGTATTATTAATGTCTTTATTCACGATATCTTCTCTCCAATGAACATTATCTGCCAGTTTTAACATCCCAGCTGAGTCACGGTATTGCCATTTCGATACGCTTAAATATATATATTTATTTATTTACACACGTCTATTATCTACGTCTCTACCAAACCGCATGATTTCTCGCCATCTCCTCAACCGACTCGCGACCATCCCCGCTCGATCGAATGCATCTTCGCTTTCCAAGTTTTTGCATCGATTCTCGTAAATATACATGAATTCTGTGATCATGCCTGGGTCAATTGATAAAACCTCTGGCATCGGATAGAAGATTCTGCAAGATGAACCTTTCGGAGCATTCGATCTTGAGGCTCGTTCGACAGAAATATTTACAACTCGAGTTATTTTCATTTGACTGACTCCAAGACTTTGTGACGACGCATATGGATTTCGCATCCGAACGAGTGAGCAAAGTTGATATTTTTTGTTTGACAAAATAATTTCCCAGGTTGCAAATAATTGCACGCAATTTCCGAAAAAATCAGACGATTTTTTATAATATTCTTGTTATCGAGTCGCTGGGAACGTGTGTTGTTCGCGATTTTGTACAAGCCGCGGGCTGCTCTTGTTGCATGCTTCGTATGGGGTAAGGCTTGCGCGATCTCACCAGCAAGGAGGAAAGTGCAGAAGGCACGTCGACGGAGCAATCAATGAGCGATTATCGTAATTGCACTTACGATTAACGCCACGACAAAAAAAAAGGATTCAAGTTGTTCGCGAATTTACTCGATGGAACAGTTACCGCTGTTATAAAACAGAGGTTTTCCGTATCCAACTTGATTTTCACGCCCGGCATGTGCTCAGAATCCACATCGACCTCACTCGCTCTCATCATCATCTTCCCGCGCTCTTCTATCCTCTTTCTTTCTCTCTCTCTCTCTCTCTCTCTCTCTCCTCTCTCTGTCTCGCTCTCTGTGTACGGCTGCACTTTCTAATATCTCGTCGCGATCTTTGAAGGTATATATACACGATACATACAGGTTAGATACGCTTAGAACGCTTTACAGAAAAGCAGTGGTGCTCAGAAAACTGTATCACTAAAAAATTCCATTCTAATCGTATGGTCCAAAAATCTCTAAATTCCTGCATCATAAAAAATGAAAAACATGCGAAAAAATCGATTTTCGACGTAATGAAATATTTTTTATTTTAGCCTCTTCTTCTGGATCAAGATCAACGAGAATTGAAACTGAAATTTCTGAAATTTGGGAGACGCGCGGAAAATCCAAAAACAACGTGAATTTTCGTAGGTTTTTTTGGAAAATTTAGCAGCAAGTGCTGACGGGATTCGACGTTTTTGACAATCCATTGAGAACCTTTCGCGTCACGCCGTCAGTTGGAGAGCGAAAGAGTTTCACGTATATAAGGAGGCGAGGTCAAAGCTCATCGCGGTCCGTTCCTTTTCTTCGCGATCAACATATACGTGTGTATCCTACATCTCGTTTATCTCTCTTTCTCTCTTTTTTCATGTATATCTCTATAGTTTTACGTCAGGGCTTTGCTTTCTCGCTATAACTGGAGCATCGAACCGCAGACGCGCCAGAGTCCGTTGCGTCACGAGCTCAAATTAAATATACACATGGGGCATTTCGTTCGAAATCGATTACTATAGCTGACGGCTCGAGAGCTTTCATTATTTTCCGAGACAGCGCCATGAAAGAAGAAAAGACTGAAAATTTCTCAAAGGACTTACGAGGATTTTCACTCGAAAAAAAAATCATCGCGACTAAACCCGAAACTTGTGAAGCCAGAGCTCTATGGGGTTTTCTGCACGAGCGCAAGAGAGCAAGTTAAAAAAATCGATAAATGATCGAGAATGAGGCTATGGAGTACAAAAAAGGTATAAAAAAAAGGAGAGAAGGAAAAACAGGGTGTTTGTCAGCAAGAAAAAGGAAGAGAGAAAAAGATCTCGAAGCGGTTCTGGTCTTTGGGATCGTTTTAACGGAGAACAAACGTGCCGCTGGTACGTTAAGGTGAACACGCGAAAGATAGGTACACGTACCTATCCACGTCCATGGATGTTGGAACGAAGATCCAAAGCTTCCAAGGAAGCCGATCGAACGTTATAAAGCGAGAGGACGATCAAACGGACGGAGGAGCAACGGAGAAAAATAAAGCGAGAGAGAGAAAGAGGAAGAACAAGCGAATCGAGCACGCTCTATACTCTTGCGATTTGTCACGTTACAATTAATTGCAATCACTGCTGGATTAACGACTTGTAGTTCACCAAGTGCTGCTGCTAGCGCTCGAGGGATCGCTTCCTTCTTTCTCTCTCGCTGTCTCTCTCTTTATCGATCTCGGGAGATACTCAATACTTTAACGGATCCATGCCATTTTCCAGGTCGTGTATGCCTCGTGTAAACAATACCAAGAACATGTATACGAGGCAGCAGCCTCAAATTCTGTTCGTAAGTCACGAAATAATGGGAACGTCTTTCTTATTAAATCAGCAGGATCCTGATTAAATCAGGAGATGCAAAAAGATATGTATAGTCTGGCTTTGTTCGTGAGTAAACTTGACGCGTGACAAGAAACCAAGGTGTGCCAGAGAATACAATTAAGCCAATGCGGTGATACGTCAATCGATCACAGACCGCACGAGAGAGTACCAGAGATTAAACTCTTTCGTACGTGGCGAGAGTACGAAACGCGAAACGCTTCTCAGTTCGCATGCGCTCCATTTTTTTCTTGCAACAACTTCTTTTCGTATGCGCTTCGTCATTTATGATAATTAATTGCTCGAAATTTTGTAAACATTGTTGAAACCTTGTCGATCGAGGAATCTTTGCGACCGTTTTGGAATGTCTGACTATTGAGTCCGTAACTACTGAGAATTCAATGATTTCTTACGACCGCTGCGGTCTCTGTTGCATTGCAAACGAGATTTCCGCTTAAAACGCACTTTGAGCTTTCGGAAGTGCAGTTTTTCGTCCAAAGTTTTTCAATCCGACTGCACGAATGATTTTGATACATTTCACATAAAAAATTGTCGATTGTCCCGTTCGCAGTCCCAGCTCGTTGGCGCGTCGACCGATCTCGACCTCCAATTCACACAAAACTGGATTTTAACTTGATTTACAAAAGCAGCCCTTTGAATTTGTTCAAATGGGCGCTCGAAAGCTCCATCAACGCGCGGGCCAGCTCGGCGAGAGAGGGAGAGAGAACCAGAGAGAAAAGAAGAAAAGGTTGTGCGGTTGTAAATAACTCAACGGTGCTGCCGCCTCTCGTGGAATTCTCATTAGCATCGTAACGCAGACGTAAGTTATTGCTCCTAATGATAGAGGTGCTCCTGGATGTTGCACCGAGTTTGTTGCACATGTGCGTTTGGAAAAATGAACGGAAAAAAGGGCAGGAGAGGGACGAAGAATCTAGAACTGTTATCGGCGTGCAGAGACACGAGCAGCATTGTATTTTGTTTTTTTGAAGAGAAAAAGCAGCGGTTCGTGGTGTTATTTGTACATATTTTTATTCTCGTTCGTATACATGCGAATGACGAGTGGGAAAAAACGAATGTATCTGTACAAATAAGCCTAAGAATAGTACAATTTCGTCACGGGATATGTACATTGGCCACTTTTCTCACCGGTGGCCGCGAGGGCACTCGCTGGATCCTCGAGTCATCTCGGCGAGGCAAAAGCAATTTTGCATGAGAGAACGCGTAACGAGAACAATCATTTTTATAGGTCTTAGGAAACTCGAGGCGCGTTTTTTTTGTCCCAACTTCGAACGACCGCGTTTGCGCAAGGTCTTGGGCAGCTGTGACCTCCGCTCGAACGGATTCAAAGTTATTTCAAATAAAACTATTGCACTCTATTATTACTCGGTAGTTAACCGACAGATTCTTTGCAGCTGAACAGCGTACCAAGTATAAATACTCCGATACAATACCCGCGCGAACTCGATTTTTTTTCTCCTTCGCTTGCACGCGTCATTTTTCCTGATGTTCCGTAACGAACTATCTCCGCGTGCGGAATTAGTCAGAGCTGTAAACGCGAGAACACGAGATTTCTATGGCCGAGAGATTGAAAAGTTGCTTGCACTCTGAATAATTACGATGTGTGTAACTGTTTCTGGTATGAAATAATAAGCGAACATGGAAAAATCGTTCCCGTGCAATTTGGTCAAGTTCGGAGCTTGAAAGGAAAACAGCTCGGAATCGACGCACGTAAAAAGTTTGTCAAGTTGAGTTGGCGTCGAGAGACGAAAAGGGGCGTCTTCGGAAGCTCGAAACTGTTTTCACTGCGAGATGTTCTCGCGAACTAGTTTGGTAAGATGAGAACGAAAGGAATAGCTTGGAGCACGAGGCCCTCCCCGAGAAATAATGAAAAGCCGGCAATAAATAATGCATCGGAAGCTACCGCGAGCTCAGGGAGGCATATAACTCATTCCGCACATCGAGCACAACCAAGAGTCTCTCTTTTCTCTCTCTTCTACCTCAACACACATATAAATGTGTGTGTACACTTGTTTCGCTTCTATCGCTGGCTTCTTATTTCGCTGGCGGCTGTTCCTGCGGCTGGATCTTTCCCCGCGAGCTCACTTCTCATATATACACACGCCAAGGGATGTTTCTGTCTTGCTCGAAAAGGCTCTCGCTCTCGCTCTCCTCTTACCCTGCGAGCCGCGAGAGCTCCCTTAACTCTTTCCAGCTGCCATAAATCCGAATGCTACTATCCGAGGCTCTAATTGCATTATAAATTGTGCATGCACCGTGGCCTACGCGAACTCTCTCGTGGATCGAATGCGCATATACCTCTCGTCTCGCTACCCCCTTTTTCTATAACTATACACATTTCCATATATACATTAATATGTACATATCGTCGACTACAATCCACCAAGCTGCGCCATGCGAGATACAGGCGAGAACGCGAATCGAAGACGACCACACGACGCCCTTTTCTCTCCTCGTGTACGTTTTCTCTTTTTTTCTATACACTTTCGCGTCTCTCTCTTGCTCTCGCGGCTTTATCTCGAACCGCGGGTGCACACGAGTAGAAAATGGCACTCTCGTAGCAACTCGAGTACCCGTGCGCTATTAATTTCATCACCCAGCGCCTTATTACGCGGCTGGCGTGATACCGGACGATAGATATTATCGGTATATAAAAGCTCTGGAGCAGGCGCGATACCATTATTTTCTATTAATTTCGATAACACGCGTATTTCGCACCAGCTAAAAATTCACCAGACTGCGAAACCGTTTTCATCAAAAACGATTAATTTCCGCGTTTTCTCAACTCTCCGCAATTAGGCAAATTCTATTTCCACTATTGTTGAAACACGCATGCACGATGTGTGTGTCCGCTCGCGTTGTGATCGAGTACGTGCGAGAGTTTAAATAACCGGTTAAGTACTGCGCGTCCAATAACTGGTTAACGAGCTTTATAAAAACGATCATCTTAACGCGGCGCGCGGTTAATTTACAATTAATCCGCGGGCGTGTACAATGCCAATGGGATTCTAAGCCGTTAATTTCCCGTAATTGCCAGCGAGATATATATTCCAAAATAAACAGCAAATTAAATTGAAACAATGAAAATTCATTCTCGTTTTTAGTCTTTAATAAAAATCATGATAAATGCGAGTATTACGAGAGCGAAAAAAAAACAGAGTCGAGATAAAGCGATTGAAAATCGGAAGAAAATGCAAATCGTCGTAATAAAAATCGAATTTTACGGATCCGTTTGCCGCGCGCGATCGTTTAGACTCTCCAACGCAGCGAATCCGTTTGTCCCCGAACGAAAAGCAGTTTTTGCTGAAGAATAAATAAGCAAAAAAATCGCCGAATACCAAGAATAAGATTTTTGCAAATTTGACGATCGTCCTTCGGGAACGATTATTTATGGGATTATGTTTCACGGGGACTTTTCATCGGCAGAGCGTAAGATATACACATAGGAAAATATATGTGCTTCGCGGTCGCTCATTAGCCCACGCCCTCGTTATTACGTTATCAACGTCCCTCGCGTTATTCCCGCTTATATAGTAACAATAATGCTGACTCCCTGCGGCCCTGCGGAATATATTTACGAGAGTAATCCTTCCCCCCCCCCCCCTCCTTCCTTTCGCCCCTTCAACCCCGCTCATCCTCGCGCTGGGCTTTCTCTTGCTGCATGGCATACCGAGAGCTCGGACGAACCCGGTTCTCCTGCTGATGCTGCTGCTGCAACAATAATCCTTATCCTCCGCACATAATTGTGCCCTCGGAGGATTTATAGAGCGGCGAGGTCCAGCCCAGACTCACCAAGGACCACGAGAAAGCCTTCTCTTCACTGTATTCACCTCCATTCGTCCTAGTTTCTTCTATATCTGTACGATCCCTCTTTCTCTCTCGCACTTTATAAGTATAGAGAGTTCAGCACACAACACACCACGCGATTCTCCGATCCTATCTAACGATCTCCCATTGAGTAGGTTGACAGGAGCATCCAAGCAACTCCCAAGAGACTGCCAGAAATACTCACCCGTGTCTCTCGCGACGGTATACGTGCATCGCGCTCGTCACCGTAAGAAACAACAGAAGCCAGAGGAGATGATATGAGAATTCATTCAGTCCTCGCCTCTTGCACTGCTTCCTTCTCTTTTCTTTCGTCTCTCGCTCTCTGCCCGACGAAATACGCCAGCGGAGAGAGAAAACCGAGGGAATAAAAAAAAGGTGGAAAGTCAAGAGGACCGTGCGATGACGGCGCCCAAGAACACTGGCGACTCTTCCACCTCAATTATCCTTACTCGTCATTTGACACGCCTCACCTCCGCTACCGCGTCGCAACTATTTCTCTTTACACATCCGATGTACTGACTAAATATGGGACGTTCCGGTTCGAATCACCGAAATTTACCAACTAATTCGAATCATCGTTCTGATTCTCAATCAATTAACACACTCTGCTCTCGGATTCGAGCCGCGAAACTTGCGACAAAGAGCAAATTTCGTTGGAAAAAATCGTCATTTTGTTGGATACTTTCGAATAAACTTTTTTGAAAATTTACAAAGATTTTGTCATCGCAGCAAAACTAAATTTTTTAAAATTATCCAAAAATATTTGGTTCACCGCGCGTATTACAACAAAATATCGACGTTTTTGACAAAATTCAATTTTCTGTGGCTTTTTTTCGGAATTTGTGCAAAGTCGACTGCGTCAATGGTCAAGGAAGTCTTTGGATTATCATGATGCTGAAGTTTGCAACGTTGGAATGCAACGAAAAATATTTGATTTTATTGTTAATTTGTTCAATTTTCAATGTCATCCAAATTTTTCGAGCCGATATGTTTTTGGGTGGGAAAAATCGATCATTTTATCATCGTAATTACATTTTGCATTTGAATAATTATTTTTGTCAAAGATAAAAATGAATTTCGTTGCGTTCCAACGATGCAAACTTGAGGATCATGGATTATCCAGAATATTTCGAGATATTGTTGTGAAACGCCTCGTACGTTAATAAAGAAAATGATATTTGGAGGTTCGGAGTCATCGCACGCGAAACACAAGAGTGATTAATATACAGCAATAGTATAAACTCGGACTCACCATTGTAGAATCTGCTTTTGGATGAGCGTAGGTGTTGGATGATGGAGATGAGGGGTCTTCGTCCGCCGCCGTTTCCACCCCCACAGCTCCCAGGGGAGTCACGCTCCGAGCCGTCCGCCAGGTTGTCACGATTCTTTAACATTCCCGCGTATACACGTGTATGAGCGTGTATATACGTGCACACCTCCAAGTGGAGGATAATAACAATGATATATGGAGTACGAAGCGTTGGCTCCGAAGATGGCTAATATTCTGAAAGACGTGCGTGTTTGTGGCCAATATTTCCGATGGAAACGGAACAGAAACGGTGGATCGTTGAAGGGCAAAACATATTTTTTCTGTATAGCGTTGATCAAAACTTTGTCGAGACGAAAAAAAAAGAGGCGGAAAGCTGAGCCGAGGCGGCCGCTGTTTTTTCGTGCGTATGGCAAAATTTATCTCGTCCCGAGTGTCACTGTTAACGAATAATAATTGGCCGGACGGAGCGAACGATTTTTACCGAGTAAAATGATGTTGAGGATAATTGTATGGAAGCTCGAAGGGTTGTCAACGAAGGAACGAGAGAAGCGAAGTCACTGCGAAGCTCGTGGTAATAATTCATGAAAATATGCGAGACTCGCTGCAGAACGATGACGAAGAAATTCTATTATAATTTGTGGAAGGCGCGAGAAGAGAGTTTTTCAAACGGAAATGGGCGAGCACTTGTCCGTTAAGAGACAAAACGTTGCGCCGCACGAGCGAGAGGCTTTCGTAATAAATAATTGCTAAAGAGTCGCGCCGCTGTCATCGAAATTTTTTCCATCGCACATCCACGCAGTTTTTTCAGAAAATTCATTTTTTTCGCCAGAGTATAAACGATGAAATCCAGCGGACGTGACGCTGCTGGTGGAAGACTCGAGAGAAAATTGCTCGCAACAATCTGGCACTCTTGAGATCCGCGAGTCAACGAGCTCTCAAGTGGATCGCCTCTGTGCACTTCAAGTTTTGCGCTATCGAGCATGGCGGCACACTCTGATCCAACTCTATTATAATATATTTCCGTACATAGCTCGCAACACGAGCGTGTATTCGATGAAGGAACAACGACGAGTACTCTCGATCGTACGTTTCGTCTTTGCCACACAGCCTCGAGCATATTTGTCGAGAGGTTTGCCAATAACGTAAAGAGCTTCTTGTACCAAGATATATACGCCGCGGTACACGTCACAAATGCGTGAACGCACGAAGTGCCGATCTGCTCTGGTGTAGTCATTACGCGTTCAAGAGTCTTGACCGGATAGTGCAGTGTGGCGAGCAATCGACTGTGACTTCCGGGTCTCGTCGCATTATTTTCCCTCGCGTGCTATCATTTTCAAAATTTATTCTCGGACGTTTTGGCAGAGTTCGCAATTTTCTCTCTCGACAAAAAAAAAAAAGTATTTTGGAAAGTTTTTCCCTCTCAATCGCAAATATCTCTCTGAGGAAGATTTTGCCTGGTTAATCGACGGTTCATTGGCGAAGGAGAGTGTGCGGAAAGAAAATTTACTACCGACTACGTGGATGAAATCGGTTGGTGCTAAGTGCGAGGGACACGAGCGATGCGCAATCTCATCAAGCGAGCGCCATTGTGAGAGTGATCTCCGTGAGAATCGAGATTTAATTAGGTGACCCGCGAGTACTCGGGAGAAAGAAAGGGGGGGGGGGGGAGGGGGATTATCGCACAGCTGGTCGACGAGACGAGAAGGCTAATGTGGCTCTAATGTCGTCGGTAAAGGCTTTTATGTTTGCGCCTTAGCTGTGAGTCTGCGAATTTACTTTTACGGTGCCCTTCTCGTTGCTCTTACAATCGAGCACGCAGTTTGGCATTAGCCCGTACACAATTGCTCTACTTTGTCTGTACTTTACTGCCTCTCAACGTGACGTGCTGATCGAATAAACTAGAAGCTGCATTTTCCTCGGATCCTGATCGCGCGGCGTCTCCTTTTTCTTCTTCTCTTCCTTTCTTTGCTCTCGCGTTGAGCTTGCTCGCATTGTCGAACAGCCAAGTTACGAGCCCCATTTTCATTAGAAATTCTTCATGCTGAACTTTATGTTGAAAAAAAAAAAAAAACGTCTCGGGCGTAATATTCACGCGTTGGGTTCTCGACGATCTTTTGATGCACGTGAACGAATAAACAAGCTGGCAATTTAGTTCAATGCTTCAATTACAGTCTCCTGAATTATAAAGACTGTGGAATATATAACGGAACTCTGCGCGGAAGACGAACGCGTAACTTTGCAAGAGAAATTGAGATTTTTTCCGAAGGAAAAGGCAAAAAAACGCCATTAGTTGCTGCGGGAAACTTGAACTTGGAAAATGTTGGCAGGATATTAAAAAATCTTCAAGATGGTCGAAAGGAAATGCATTCCTAATATGGCATATTCAATGTGCAGTTTACATGCAGGAAAGCGTAGACAGGTAGCTCTTCATAAAAGACCCGATATGCGTAGGTCGGAATGACCGCGTGATGCTTTGCGCCAATGAGGCTTACCGGTAATGAGATGATTGGTCACACCGAGTGGGCCTCGTGCATCTCCCCGACCAGACTCTATTTATCTCGCTTTTTATCCTTCTCTCTCTCTCTCGCCTCTCACCAGCTGTTGCTCCTCGCTTTTCGTTTCCATACGATCTCAATACATGTACCGAAGAATATGAGCAAGAGAGTTCGTGAACATTATACTTGAAGCAACATATTACGTACGTGTACGATATAAACTCCGAAGCCAACGAGATCGCGTGGCAACATAGAATCGCCGCTGCTTTTGAGCTTTCATCGCGCCATATTTATAACACGTTTCAGCCAACATCGGAGCATAATTCCTTATGATTTAATGAGTAACAACATTTATTTATTGAGAGATTTATAAATTCAATGTTAAACTCTGACAGTATCACGAAATCCTCGACAACGAAATATGTTTTCCATATTGAAATTTCTCATTAACTGCGTTGCCCTTGATTAAAATTGCAAGATGGAAAAAATCGAGTGCGCGCGCAAAAATGAGCAAGAAACGGTTTTATCGATCGTCAGGAAGCAACAAAGTGGCAAATGCGGATGATTTTGAATGATATGTAAAAATCTCTACGAAAAACGTAGTGTGCGGCGATGGTGCGCGCGAAAGGTGGAGTCGCGCGCGATGATGGTTGACGTGGGGGCACAGAAGATGAAGAAGCGAGTGTTTGGAAAACGAGGGCCTGGAATATATGGCTCACGTCGTAAGACACGTACGGGGGGAGGGAAGAGAGCGACGAGCTGAAGAAACGCGCTCTTGCGAGTCGATTATGAAATCATAAACTGGTAGGTGGTCCCGGTCGATTAGTGTGTATACGGCAAACTCTCATGCAGTAAATATACACTGATATTTCTATAGATATATATAGAGTTTATAATATGCTTGAATCGAGGATGGAAGCGGGTGTGTGCGAATGAGCGGGAGAGAGCGGAGAGTCTTTAAGCAAAAGGTATTTGCGCCGTGTTGCATCGGCTTCTGTGGCTGCTGATGCGCTGCATGGGCTTCTTCAGTGGCGGCGACTCGCGGGTGAGCAAGGGTCGAGTTCTCGGGTGAATCTTTCGAGATATCAGCCGCCCCCCTCCCTCATGTATACATTTATTATATACAGAGAAGAAAAAAATCTTTATATACAAGAATATATAGTTAGATAAATGTTATAAAAGCCTGCGAGGTTCGGGGCGCGATGCTTCGGGGCCCTAGCGATAAAGGGCCCCGAACTTATTAAAGGAATTCCATGCTCGAACGATCCTGAGGCTGCGATTAAAGTGCGTCTCGAATCTTTGCCTCTCTCTCGCGCGCGCTCTTTCCGATCGTCCTCTTGGTATTCGTTTATATATCGCGCGGCCTCTTATACGAGCTCTCTCCGACGCCGGTGCATATAACCCCCCGGCAGGGTGCAACTTAAGTGCTCGGGTGTGTACCGAGAGAATACTCTGCTGGCTCTCGCTCTTTTTCTATACATTTAATACACACGCCGCGCAATATCTGTATAGATATGCCGCGAGCTTCAACGTTCTTTATGCTCTATGCGATATTACGGCCTCATTTTACATGTGTGAATGTTGGTGGGTGTACGTGTGCGTGTAGTTGAACGAGTAAAGCTCGTTCAACATGACTGTAATATATATTTCTCTATGTATAATAGCCCGGCCCGTGTCAAGAGGTGAAGGCTCACTGCGGCCTTGAAAGCTGAGCATCGTCAATACATCTCTCCGTCTCTCTTTCATTCCTCTTTCCAACACACACACACATGCTCGCGGACTTGTGAAGACACACTAACGCAGCTGAGAATGCGAGCACTATTCCCCAAGAGAACGTCCGGGCTCTCTCGTTGTAAACGCGACCACCCGATGCTGCATAAGTACCGTTTTTCCCATCCTTTCCTATCTCTATCTCGCTCCCTCCCTCCCTCTTTCTCTCTCTCTCTCAAATACACCAATGCCTCTCGAAAGTCCGTTCTAATAGCTCGAACTACGCTCCAATAACTTGAACCGTATTAATCATTTCGCGGTATTTGTTTTTTCTTTTCTAATGCGACACGCTGCGAAGACGTCTTTCGTAAATGAGAGACTGACCGGACTTTCGTTACGGTATTCTTGGCTAATTAATTAACAACTCCGACCCAGTTTTACTCCGGAATTCATTTCTTTCAATAATATATCCGTTCCTCGTATTTTTATCGCTTCGGAAAATTATTAACAACAATATGGGACTCGCGGACATTGCAAATATTCGTCAAGAAGCGAGCGAGCCACGATTAGAATCGATGAAACAAAGTTCGAATCTCCAAATGCTAAATATGAAAATTCAATTGTCGAATAATTAGAAGCTGATTGAGTGCGCAACAAAAAAATGTGGAGTTTTTAGTAAAACTGTTGAAAAAGTTAACCCTGCTACAAGATTTTTCCGCTCGCAAATGCGTAAAAAAAAAAAATTTAGAGGTTCATTGATTCTCATCAAGAAATCGTGCGACGTCCTCCAATTTTTCATGTTTTATTGCTGCAAAGTAGTGAAGCTTCAGATGATTTAGCGAAAAAATCTTGTGACGACGCCAAAACAATTTTTAATATAAATTGGAATGACGCACGTGGGCGCCGATAAACTGATGGGGAATATGTCAAGTCGATTTTATTGGTAATTGGTATAAAGACTGAATTGCGAAATTATTTAAAAATTTTTTTCAATGATAGTCGTGTGCACATTTTGGATTTTCAACGCAGATGAATTTATGAGAATGACCGAGACAGCGCGTGAATCGGATGTCATTATCACCCCATATTCTCGGTGCTAATTGTCTCGTTACACGGGAATAATCGAGCCGATTGCCGCGTCCGATACTTGTACGTTAATGTGTGTCGGGCTCGAGGTTTTTCCTATAGGCGAGAGAGAACGTGGAAGGAAATAAACTCGCCGGAACAACTTTTTGCGAAGGAACGTGGCGGGCCTGTATCTTGTATATATATTGCCGTGTAAACGAGTCTATAGGTATATATTGCCGATCGTTAATACGGCGGACAGCATTATGGTTTATGGATGTTGTTGCGGTTAACTCGGCCCATAAGCCTTGCTTGTCATCGTCGTCGTTTCCGTTGTGTCTTTGTCAACGTTTCAGTGCGAACGCGTTCAGAATCTAGCAGTTGAACTCGACGCGATCAATTAATGAAGCAGCAAAATAATTGAATGGAAACGCATCACCAAAAAAAAAAAAATAAGCTCGCAGGCTCGATTAAATCTGTTTCCCTTTTTTTTCCTCCATACGACCGATGATTATACGAATAAAAATAATTGTCTGCGAGAAGTACAGCAAAATGTAGATTCGATCGAGATTTAGCTCGAGATGAACTTTTCCTCGATATGAATTTCTAATTAGCCTGAGTGGCGCCACGTGTAATTACAGCCACTATTCAGACGTGTGCGCAAGCTTCTTCCCTTCGTTTCATCCTCGTTTCGATTAATTTCTGATCCATCGGCAGTTCCTTTGAATCGAGTATTAGTTTCTCCCATCAAGTTCCAAAGAGAAGGAGAATCAATGAGATATTTGGATCGAATTATCCGAAGCAAATTGCCGCGCGAGCAGCGAATGCCAAATTCTAAAAAAGACTCGATTACGCCTCGAATTTGCTGTTTGTCTCAATTTTTCACAGCCCGCGAAATGCATGGCGGAAAGGTTGTCCACCTCGTAAGCGCGAGGAGTCTGGCATGTCGTCGTCTCGTCTTTAGCGACCATGCAAACTCTTCACCGGGCTGATGTAAAGCATGTGCTCTGAGAGCTTCTCTATACCTGACCGCGAGAGAAAGTCCATTAAAATGCTAAACACCCCGGTGGATGAACACACGCGATTCTATCAAGAGACGCAACATCCCATCGAGTCAATATATATTAGTACGTGTGCGTGTGAATGTCTGCGAATATATATATGTATCAATTTATTTATATAGTCTATGTATACGCGGTGGCGGTTTGCCAATAAGACAGGACACTCTGTCTCACACCATGTTTTTTCTCTCCAGTAATTTAACTTTAATCTCTCTCTCTCTCTTTTATTTTCCCGCCGAAATATTACGGCCGTTGGCGATCTGCTGACTGCGATAAAACCGTTAACGAAGTCCCTGCAATAAGATGCGCGTTGCTTTTTTTTTCACGCCCGTATAATATGTCGAAAGAGTCCGAAGAATCATGGCGCGATCAAGTCATCGATTTAGAAGCACACAACCGCACCAAAACAATTAAGCTTTTAATTGAATGCGGCGTGTGTAACATTCAAGATCGAAAATATGCGTTACGAGTTTTTCGATCGCATCGAAATTTACCATTAAAAAACTTTGTAGCTTTTGATTTCTCTTGAGATTTTCGCGTCGACAATTTTCATCTCATCGTCTCGCGGACTGCACGAGACGATCTTTGAGGCTTTTACGGAGACTCCGCGTTGCTGTTGTTGCTGTTGAAACAAAACACGTTGAGTCCGCGTACAATACACGCGATAAGTCTCGCGTCGTAAATATTCCGAGGCGCAATACTATTTTTGGTTGCGCAAAATGAATCGGGCATAACGATAAGAGGATTCTTAGGGAGCGCCCACGAGAAGGGCGCTGCTCGCGTGTGTTACGTGTTTTCGATGGTGTAAATCAAGCAGCTGCGAGGACCGCGACGACGGATTCAGCGAGGACGTTGTAGAGCGGTCAGCTTCGAGATACTCGCATGAAGAACGGACAATGAGAAGGTCGTGGCAATTAGGTTTGAGGACGAAAATGCACGGGGGATTACGCCATTTTGACCGTCAGGACTTTATTCCTTCGTTCCTGCGTTCAAACACACTTTTCGTGTGTATATTTTACGCGGTGCACTACTAATGCAGCGATATATTTCGTATAGATATACAAGAGAGCAGGGAGGATCGACCCACGCAGTTCGCATTATATATCAGCCGCAGAGTTCTCGGCATATTTATTGCCCTCGAGCCGCTAGATTGGAACAAATGCCGTACGCCGCCGCGTGTTTTCCATCCGGAACAAACTGTTTCACGAATATAAACGCGAGAAACTTTGTGGCCCTTCGTTGGTTGTCCCTGATATTCCCATTGTGAGTGCCTAGTCCGCGAGATTTACGCGAGTTTTTGTGCTGCGCTATCAAAATGCCCGAAAAGTGTAGGAAGAACAAACGTTTCGGGGCGTGAATCGGTTTTTTTCGTTGATAATCCAATCGGTTTCTATTCAACGATGAAAAAAGTGTCATTTTTCGTCTCTCTCGTCGATCCTCTCGCGGCGGACTATCCCGCGCAGGTCGCCGAGCCGAGGTCACCGAGTGCGTTAACCGCGCAGCTTCCCAAAGGTGAGAATCGCTCGAATACACGAATCGTGCTCCGGGTTCGCGATAAATGAGTTACGATCGCGTATCCGAGCCACTTTTTCTTTACCGAACCATCGTCACGCTCTCTCGCCTTTAGCCTTTAGAAATATGTACGCAGTTTACTCCGAGATAAAAAAAAAAAAACGACGCTCGACCGAGACAAGAATACAGAGTCGCGCGCCCTCTTTTGATAATAATGCGTGCGTGCGCTCCGTTTGCGTATTAATGTCCGGGTACGCACGCACGCGATTTTTCGTTTACCCGCGCGTTCGCGTACAATTAACAGGGAGCACATGCAAGTGCATGAGCATTTTTAAAAATACCAAGACTTTGCGCGAGGCCTTCGTCTTCCCCGCGGAGAGCAATATTCCCCAAGAATTTCGGGCTTTTTATCAAAGCAACAGGGACGTGCATCTCGTTATTGCGACGATGTCCGTGCAAATTCTTCGGGTCTCTGCCATATCCTGCCTTTTATCCACTACATAAAACGCGCGTTGGAATATCCCATAACTACACCCCGCGTAACGTATGCTTGCTCGAGAGTAAGTTTCTCAAAGAACGAGATTAAAACGTTTCATTAAAACCAGACGAGACTGCGAAGTAACGTTTCCCGAAAAGTGATCGCGCTTCGCGATACGTTGAATTCGGCAAAGCGACCTGATGGATCTTGATCCCACGACGGGACGAACGGACGAAACGTTTATTCCGCGCGTTAAATGATCGATCGACATGGACCAGTAACACGCTGAAAAGACAATTCTGTTGGATCCGTTCGACTAAACGTTTTTTTCGCAAAATCACAAAAATTTTGCAATTGCAGCGAGAAATATTCTAGAAAATCTCTTTGAAAAGTGATTTTTTGTCATTCCAAACGTAAATTTTGCTGAGCGTTCCGTTGGGAATGAAAAATATCGTTAAAAATATTTAGTTCACCACATTCAACAAAATATCGACTTTTTTTTTTACTATAAATTGAATCTTCAGTGCAAATACACATCTGGACGGATATTGCACGCGCATACGCACCGCAATATCCGGAGCAGTGAGCGGCCATAGTGAACACACGAGAGAGAGAGAGAGAGAGGGAAGAAGATGAGGAAAAGTTGAGAGACGAGATATAAAGGAGGAGGAAAGATGCAGAGGGAGGATTTGTGAGACCGCGGGGTGATTGCCATGGTCGGCGAGGCTGCTGTGCCCCACGTTCATTACCGATCGCGCCATTAATCTGTGCGAGCCAGCAGCAAGAGAGTAGCAAACCGGGCCTTACCAACGGCAGCAGCGCGGAGAAGCAATCTCTCTCGCTCTCTCGATCGTCTTCTCTGGGTGCATCCGAAGCTTGAGAGACCGAGAGAGAGAGAAAGAGAAAGAGAGATGGAAAGCAGTAAATATCGCTCGAGATACGATCTCTCCGAGTCTCTTCACGGTCGTCGTCTCGTCTCTCGTAGCAAATATATAGACACACCGATAACTCGGACCAATATATTTATATTTATATATATTACGTGCATTAAATATGTATATAGATTTGCCCCTCAGAACGGAAGTGCTAGATGGTTTTTTGTACTCGCCGTATTATCGATATGCGCACACTGCCCATGGGCGTTATATACCCGTGCGTATACGAGATGAATATAAATATATATATATACAGCACCGACCGATTGGAAACCACCGGAGAAGATACATGTCCGCGAAATCGTACCTTATCGATCTCTCTGTAGGATTTCACATTTGCATATACGTGGATGAATGATTTTTCAGTTATTAATGACCACCTGCCAAATTAAAGTGTCCGATTGATAAGAAGTTCCAAGCATAAATATCGTACGAGCGAAAAAAAATCGATATTCCCCCCCGCGCGTACTTTTGAGTTATTCATTAGTTTAGGGAAGTAGAAATATCGTGAAAAATGATCCTTCGTATTTATGCTAATGATGCAGAGACTAAAAAACACACATTTTTCGATGACTCTGAAGTTTGCAACGTTGAGATTCAACCAACAACATTTTTTCTGTTGATTATTTATTGAATTTTGAAAATCGTCGCAATTTTTCGCAGTCGATTGAGTTTTTTGGTCGCAAGAGAGAATCGCTTTATTGGCCGGACCACATATTCAATAATAATCATTGGCTCTGCTGAAGAAATAACAGAATTTCGTTGCACTCCAGCGATGGAAACTTCAGGATCATCATTTTTTGGCACTTTTCTCTCTCGAGCCCGCACACTGAAAACTCAATTTTGTCAAAAAAACGTCGATATTTTGTCGAATACAGCGAACTAAATATTTATTCGTAACGGAACTGTCAGCAAAATTTACGATTGAAAGGACAAAAATTCACTTTCCGAAAAGATTTTCCAGAATGTTTTTTGCTGGAATGACAAAATTTTCGTAATTTGTCGAAAAAACGTTTAGTTTAACGTATCCAACAAAATATCCATCGTTTTTCAACAAAATTTTCTTTTCAGTGATTATTGTGGAAATGGAAGTTTCGATTGATTTGAATGGCGGAGAAATAAAGTATGTTGGAAAGAGCCAACAGTATTTGCGCTCGCGGGCGAGACCAGCACGTTTCTTGCTGCCGAGTCTCTGTCGTCGTACGAGAACTTGTAGGTCGCGGTCTCGCTCTTGTCTTGGCAAGTATACACGCTTCGGAGCTCGGTAATTAGATATCCCTGGAAATACGTCAGGTGTTGCCGGCCAGTCAGCCACAGAGATTCGCAATGTGAGAGCGACATATAAAATGTATGCTCTGGACCGCAACTTTACAGGCAGCTTATCCGGAGCCGCGACTATACAAGGACTGGGAGCTGTCATTGGGTGCTGGAAACACGTCCAAGTTGTCCATAAGCATTTAGAGAAAGATTTTCATATTATTCATCATTTTCATTGGTGCTCGACCCATAAAACTCGCCAGAAACGATTCGCATGGTATTTTTCTTTCGAGGAGCTGATTGTTAATTAGGCACGAGGAACGGTCAAGAAAGCCTTGAGAATGATTTTCAGCTTCTGGTCGGACAATCCGCTGAGAACGTAACGAGAAGCCTCGCGGACTAGATTGGCGATGCCACAAAACGCCCGATCAACAACATCAAATGTCTAAAGTATGGCCCGCTGTCTCGGCAAGATCTTCGGACCGAGATAGGCCGTTACAAAGTGTACAATTATGCTACAAATAAATAAGCACTGATTTTTAGTTGCCGCGGGAAAGCAAATACGCAAACTAATGCCATTTGCACGTATTTAATTTGATAACGATGCTCGTTTATATATTCACACTTAACTGGTCGTTTATAATTAAGAGCGATGACGTTTTTTCGGTCGATTTTGCTGCTGCGTGAATCGTATAATAGCCATCACAACTTTGTTATGGCGTGCAGCAATCGTTGCTTGTATTTTATGAGTTTAACGAGTCTGAGCGAATTTGCTTATTCATGTGCGCATGGTTTATGGATCGAATGGAAAATAGTGCGCGAAGCTTGTGAAAACGTTGAACGTCAAATACGCGTATGCGTAAAAGGAATCGGCAACTTTCTCGTTTCTGTCTCCGTATGTTAGCTCTGTCCGGCGTATTTTATTTTCGCATATTAATAAATAAATTCAATCCGGTTTTCAAGCACTCGAGGTAGCAGGTCCCTCAATTACTGCGCGCGGCTCGTACTTCGATCCAAGTGCCCGGTAGTCGCGCATGCACCGAGACAGTATATCGGTACGTAATATCGACGAGATATATAGACACAGAGTGAGGGAAACAGAGCGAGGGAGAGGATGCGAGAGCTCATCAGGGTCGCGTCGCAGTGACGAACGAGCGAGATGCTGCACACACGCGCTCTATCAGAAAATAAGCTGGAGAGTTCTCTCCGGTTCTGTACGAACGGGGCGACCGAAGCCGGGGTTGGCAATTAAATCACCACACCGAGAATAATTAATTCATGGCGTAGGCGCCGTAAGCTCGGAAATTGGAAAACGACGAAGCAGCAAAGCCTGACTCCGCCATGGGCATTTTGCTCGGTGAATCTCGCGCCTCATGCCCGAGCAGCAGAGACCGCGGGCCTCGTGCTCTGGAATTATTAGCCTATTTGCATCTTAATGGAACAACCACACGTCATAATTTCTTCTTGTGGGCTCTCGCTCCTTCATCGCCGTTACTCCAAATGGAATAAAACAAAAAGATTTTCACAATCCCAATCGGGAGAATCGCCGAAAACAAGGAAACGCTCAAATTTGCTCCTTTTTTTTCCTCAATCAGGGTAAAATCTCTACGACATTTCAGCACTTGAGATTTTTTGCCCCTCTCTCAAAAATCATCGCAACACCTTGTATTCGCAAATCCCCGCGGTTACAGAGTTGAGGAGTTGAAGAGGCAAACTCGGAAATAGAAATGGTCTCGGACGAGCGGTTGAGGCAGAGAGCAAGCGAAGGAAACGAGAAACGGGAATAAGAATCTACAGATATATGTGTGCAAATATACGAAAACGTACAGTCAAGTTAATCGCGTCACGACGAGGATTATCTCAATCATCGATGCATGCGGCGTCGTAAACAAAATTCAAGACAAACGAAAAATTAACTAACTTGCGATCGTTTTTTTTTGTTTTTTCATGAAAAACAATGTATTTGGAAAAATATTACGTCAACTAGAATTGTGGTGATTTCGACGGTTGGCTAAAATCGTGAATTTCAGTCTTGGCCAAACTGTACGGAAGAGTTCTCCTTAAATCCCAAGATGTATACATAGAATGAAGTGTTTTTTTTTTTTTTAGAAAATGTATATAACCGTGTGTGCGTGCGTGTGCTGTTCTATTTCGGGAGAGGTCAGAGGCTGAGGTCAGTCTATCGACTCGGTCAGCCTCCCACGAGATCCTCTGGCTTCACGCCAGCTCGGGCGGTTTCTGTCTTTCTCCTCCATTCGCTCTCGGTCCGCGGAGCTCTCTCCACCCACACACGCGGCACATATAGGAACGCCACGTGTAAGTTGGCGCGAGACGAGAGACACGATCTTGGGTGGATCGCGAAGCCGCGGCAGGATCGCCTCGCATATACGTGTGCGATTTTCTGTTTCTTTTCGTAGATCTCGCGATCTCTCCTCGGGAGCGCCATCTATATACACATATATGGCGCTTATCGGTCGGCAAAGAGAACAAATGGGTGAAGAAGAATTTGGGGAAAAAAAACGTAATAAAAATGCAGAAACCTCAACGCCGCCCACACACACACACACTCGCAGCCTTTAAAAACAAGCTTCGACGTCGCGAATATACTTCACTAAGCTTAATAGGGTTGTTGAGTTCGCCACGCGATCCATAGTCGTTTTGTATGTTAAGCTATTTCACGATCTAACGAATTCCAGCCCGAAGGATCTATAGCCGCACTTTGAGCTCGGGCTATCTTGGAAGACCGTAAATGAACTCACGCCCGAGCATTCTCGCGGAGTAGCAGAAATCAAAGTGATCGACTAAATTCACTAGATTCATCGTCTTGGGATCCAATTAACATTTGGATAATATATAACGATCGAAATAATAGACGAAAATAAAAGTGGATATTTGCACGTCGGTTAAAACTTATTTTTAGCGAATATCTCACTTTGTGATTAAGTGCATTTTGCCATTCTGCTGCGGAGGAAGCTGAATAGTAATAATACTCGAGGCGCGTTCCGCACTGTGTATACGAATGCGTAGTTTTATCGTTATTATATACGCATTGATGGAGATTTTATCGCGTCGTACACATGTGCCAAAGAAAATGGCGTATGCTAAATTTCTCGAATACTCGGCACATATACGAGCCTTAAATATTTATATATCGGTGTGAAAATGATCGTCTTTCAGCTCGTTAAGATATCGCCTAGTTGTAATTTACACCAATCGACTTTCCTTTTTTTTATCTCGAATCGCGACTATTCTACATTCTGCCAACTTTTTCAACTCGTTTTACACCTTTTTTTCCCTCTCTCTCTCGCTGTCTTTATAAACGAACCGTTAATACAACGATAGGTGGTGCCATTTGCTTGTGGTCGTACTCTTTATATGCGATGAAATCGCACCTTGCACATTCACGTACACACAAATACAGGAATTATTCCATTGGACGCGTTTTCACGGAACGAGCTAGAGAGAATGCGAGAGAACTCACGTTCGGATCTGGCATCAAGCCAAGAAAAAAGGTTGGCGTGGGTGATGCAGATAGACGCGCGAAGCTTCAGAAGAGAAAAGCAAGAAAGAGATTCAGAGAGAGAGAGAGAGAGAGCTTCAAGAGAGCTGACCCGAGCGCGAGATCGTCGTTCCGTTTACTCTCTCGCAATATACTCCCTCGACCTCTTCTTCGCCTTCCTTTTATTTCGTATTCGTCTCGTAGCCGTTGTCGCAGTCGCATCGTCGTTTCAACGTTTCCTCGCGCTTCCCTCACAATCTCGACTCCCTGCACAAATCTTCTCAAAATATCTTCACCGCGCGTCTACTGACCTGGCTCTGCCCTCCCTATTTGACCCTCCGAATTCTTCACGATCTTCACTACGCTAATTTCAATTCCGACCCACGATTTATATGCTCATTCTCATTCGTTTTTCTTCAAATTTTCTCCCTCGATATTCATGAAACACGAATTTGAGAGCAATTTTCGTCTTGCTCAAAAATTCCATATTCCTCGATATGTAACCTCAAAAAATCTCTACGCAGAAAAAACAACAATTTCCGTGCGAAATTCAATTGAAATCAACGATTAATTGACCTCATCGGTTAACAAGTATATCCGCGGATACTAAATTGCGTGGAGGAGTTCAGGAAACAAGAAATTAGCGCGATTAGTCGTCGAGCTATAATTCCCTCAATTTACCAGCTCAGTGTTTCTCGTAAACCGGCGTATACTTACGGCTTTGCAACAAGTTTCTCGGAGGGAGATTCGCGAGAATAAATATCCGAGGATTTCTCTCGAGTTAACGTCGATAGAAATCGAAATGGATCGATCGATCGACCCTTCTCTCGTATTTTCTCTTATGCGAATGCTGGTAGCGAGAATCGCGCGGGTCAAACGAATAGCGCAATTTCATCGTAACGTATCCCAACACGATTCTTCCCCGGGCTTTCCTGCCGATTATTGCTCTCTTATTTGTATCGATGCGTGCCGCTGGACCTAACTGCGAGGAAAGAGCGATGCGATTCCATCGAGTGGAATATTGCTTCGCGATCGAGCACGCGGACGATAACGATCGATCGTCTCGTTTCCGTCCCGCGCGTTCTTTGACAATTTTCCCGCATCGAATTGCGCACCGCGCCAACATTTATAAATATGCGGAAAAAATCGCCTTCGTTGCAAAACTTTGGCAAACTTTTTGGATCTTTCAAGAAAATAATGATAATTAAGAAAAAAAAAAAAGTGTTTTTAGGATTACGAATTTTTGGCCAACTAAATATTACAGCGTGTTTGTGTAACGGCCTCATTTCGCGGTGCAAGTTTTATCCCCATGTACGAATATAGAAATTCAATGACACCAATACGATCGGGATAATAACGATTGCGGGTGGATTTCCCCACATTTGTATACGCAGCGGCGATGTTTCCTGGCAACGAGTTGTATAAACAATTTGGAGCGCGTTGGTGTGTTACACGAAAGTTAAATTCCACTTGAATTTATAGCTGGACCAAAAGTCGAGCTGCTCGCGATTGGGATAAATAGCCAATCACAACGTGCGAATGGGTCAAACAAAATTTGCGATAAATTTCAAAATCCAATTCACATTATTCAGGATTTTTGTTAAATCATTTTTCATGTGAACATTCTTAACGCCAAAACTAACAATTTCCTACGACGAAGAAAAATTTTCTTCAAAAATTTCGACTCACAGCCTTTGGATCTGCAAAACAAATCCTGAATACACTTTTTTTTTTGCAACTCGATTTTTACGACTTTTTAGTTGGGGAAAAGTAAAAAATCGGACATTAAATGAAGAAGAAAACACTGTTACTGAAGTGTGTTAAAGTCATTTTTTCATAGTAATACGTTAAGAAATTTTGAGGCGCGTGTAAAAAGATTGAAATCGATTGTGCGCCGATTTTCGTGGGAGTTGCAAAGCGAAGCAAAGGTTCGTTGACTCTGCAGTTGTACTCGAATTACTGTGACAGAATTGGCGCGTTTGCCAGAGACTCTTGCACTTACGAGGCGCACGTATAAATCGTTGCTGGGTTTCGTCTGCCGCTCAGATCGGAGGGAATCCATATGAACAAGATAATATAATGCTCGCTCGCGACGTCCACACTTGTCCCGAAATAAGTGAGCAACGTAAATATATTATTCTTCGGAAGCAATTGACAGGGATTAATTCTGTGGTGGCGCGGACGATGACGGCACCGATTATTTACGATTCTCATAAAATTTCGTGAATGGGCATGTCGACGCTGTTGATGCAGGTGCATTCTTGAGGCCCCGCGACCAGAGAGAAGACAACGAGGGAGTGGAGGAGAGTGTAATATACAAGGGGGCGTGAAGACTCTACCGCAGCAAAGACGGTTACGACCTAACGCATTTGCTTACGTTCTCATTTCTGCACCACTCTATACTTCCCTTTCCTAATGATTAATTGGTTAATTTATCGGTCCACGAAGATAGAAAAATATAGAGTGCAAGAAAAATAGCCAATCAGTTTGAGCGATGGCCTCATTCATCGGGTGTAATAGATCCAGCGCGGAAATACATTACACCCGGCTAATAGTTCGAGAGCAAAGATGAATTAATCCTGCAACCAGAAAAAAAGCAAACAAGTCATTTCGATTTTTCAATTTTTTTCCTGCCACACGTGAGTCCCGATCAAACGAATTTAATTACCGTTAATTTTAATTACCGTTGAAATACGAGTGTGCAAAATCGAACAAACGTGCAGTCTGCAAATAATCGACTGTTTACGCAGCGAAATTAAACGATCGATATAAACGAGAGCTGCTACAATTCGTGGATATTTCACGAGCTGAAGCAACGAGGATGCTGCAGACTTGCGTGCCGTATACGTCAAAACTTCATAAAGAAAAGATTCCCGATGTAATTTCAAGTTATTGCAACGCGTATACCTGTCGCCTTGAAAACTCGTATTTGTCTTCTGTCTTCGCATGTTTCTCTTTCCTGCACAGGAAGAAACGAAGAAGTCCCGGTAACGATTACGCAGTTTCTCGCCAGAGTCGTATAGATAGCAAGAAAATACATAGACTCAGGAGTGAGGAGCCTGGAGCGCAAACTGCAGTCCGGAAAAGAAGACCCCCCTGCAGGGTCCAATTCAACAGTAAACCTTCCTGTGGCTTCTCTCTAACGTCTGTCCATATATTCAACTGTTAACTCTGATTTACTCGCGGGATTGTGTTTATTTGTGCGAGAGAGCGAATCGGCACGAAAATGGCATTCGAGTTATTGAAAAATTGACCCAAAAACAATTTCCTTGATTTGACATGGAAATAAATAAAGAAAAAATTGATGCGGTATTTTTTTGATGATCCTGAAGTTTTCCATCGTTGGAATGCAACAAAATTCTGTTATTTCTTCAGCAGAGCTAATAATTATTATTCAATATTTGATCCGGCCAATAAAACGATTCTCTTTTGCGACCAAAAAATTCAATCGACTCGAAAAATTGCCACGATTTTCAAAATTCAATAAATAATCAATAGAAAAAATGTTTTTCGTTGAATCTCAACGTTGCAAACTTCAGAGTCATTTTTTTTTGGTTGGAAATTTTTGACCCTAGAACGGTAACCATATTTTTTCTTTTTCATATTCCGATGACTTGGGGTTAAAAACGACCCAAATTTCGAAAAAAAAATGATATCTCCGTTAAAATTCAACGAAAAACGTTCAATTTGGGCTCATTCTTTCCGTTAGCAATGCAGAATCACACGAGCCTGGGGCGATTTAGTTTGGAGTCGAAAAATTCGGTAAAACGATAGAAAAACGGGAGAACAAAGTGACGTTCTGGGGTTAATGATCGTCGATCGAAAAGTATTCAAGGGAATGTGGTCAGAGTAGGGGAAATTGAGGGTCTTGACGAATACATGCGACACCAGCCACGGAGATATTCCATGTTGGCTGTCGGAGCATTAACTTGGAAATATATAAGCGATATTACGGTCGTTCCGAGAGGGGAAGGTCCGAGCTCCTCCTTCATCTCCACCTTCGCATCTCACCTCGGCAGTTGGTTCGTATATATTTCTATAGATATAGAGATTCACCTGTAACGGCAGCAATAACAGCAGGAGCAGCAGAAGCAACAACGACTCGTTTCGTCTTTCTCGGTTCTGGAGGACGCTCGACATTTCGAGAGAAGAATCTCCGAGGGCGCGTGGACTCGTGCTTGAGGACGCGTGGGCAGGCGTGAAATATTGCGGCACGATCGACATTCACGGGCGAGCAGGGAAGAGGGACGCACGACGGAGACAGGAAACGAGCAGCGAGAAAAATAAAGAAAGTTCGAGTATGGTTAGAGTGTATACGGGACTATTCGCTGGGGGAGGAGGGAACGGCCGCGCGGGGAGAGAGGACGCAGGACCAAGTGGAGAAAGGACCTGGAGAATGCGTCCTGGCGAAACGCGATTAAAAATACGCCGCAACTGCCGGCATAAATCGGACGCGAAGATCGAAAAGGGCGTAATGGCGGAGATTCAACGAGTGAATCGACCTGGGGTCACTTCCGTTTGTTCGGTAGCATGGCGGATTGTCGTTTAGTCTCCTGGAAGCCGGTTAATGCGGGGACGCGACCCGTGAATCCGCGCACGAGCATCTCGCGTGCACCGATGATAATTAATTCACGGCATTCGTCCAGGTAGCACACACACACGATAGACGCGTTATCGCGCGACTTGACTTGGACGACGGTGCAAAGAAAAGAGAGAATCAAGGGGAGAAGAATCCCGACGCAGTTTCGTGTATGGAACAAGAGCGAGATGGAGAAAGGCGGAGAACACGATAGATATCTTGGCGAACGAAGCTCCGAGATTTTCTCTCAACTCTATCCGCACGCAGGATTATTTATTCGTGCCCAGAAAAGTGGGGCATTAATTCCCCAGCTCTTCCACGGAGATCGTGCACGTGGCGACCTCGATTTCCCTAAACTTTGAGCTACACCTCGACGAAAAATACACTCAAGAACCAATTTTTTTTCGTGATGCAATTTTTATTTGCACGCAAAAAAAAAGTTTCTGCAAGTTCAGCGGTTTCCCGCTGCGGTAAAATTCTTCAAAGCAAAAGTCGGAGAAGTGAAAATAAGGAATAAAAAGACTCGATGCAAACGAGCAAAGCTGGGGAATCGATTTCTTCTCCTCACTAATGAAGGAATCGTCTGCTCCTGGGGATCGACTTTGTAATTAACCCGGCAAAACGGTCGTTGAGGAGCTCAGCGCGCGCGACTACGGTCAATGAAATTCTCTCTCTCTCTTTCCCTTTGCTTTGCATCCACGTTCGAGAATTGAGAGTGCATCGATTTGCCAAGAAACAGGCTCAATGCTGACCGCCCAACCGGATGGAGTAATATTAGTTAAGCCCTTTCGACATTCAGCCCACGATATATATGCAAAGTTTGAATATTCCTTGGGCCTGTGAGCTCCTCGCTCTTGCAAATTTATATTCTCATCCTTTCGTCTCTTTTATCGTCCGCAACCAAACACACTCGATTTACAGGCATTTATACAGCTTTTATACTACTGAACGTACGTTCGAGTACTCGTGTGTAGGAGAAGTTTGTAATAAGAAAGAGAGAGAGAAACGAGGTAGAAAAGCTTGAGAAGGAACACCGGGTTCGATCGTGGCTCCCGGGGGCCACGTCGCGGAAAGTAATTACAATAATGAATGTTTATTTTCGCAATCAGCTCATCCACGCGGTAGGTAGACGTGCGCCTTTACGTTATTCGAGTTTCTCCAACCCTCCGGCACGCCGGTGGTCGCGAGTTACTCTTACTCCCTCCCTCTCTCTTTCTCAAAGGAGTTCTCGAGAAGCTGCGATCTCTGTGCAACGAGATCTCCACACTCTTGTCATTCGGAGCACGATTTCTCATCGAGTCCTTCCCATCCATCTCTCCCTCTCTGTCTCCGCTGCACATTCGATTCAATTTCTTTTCCTTTTTCTTTTTACTCATCTCTCCTTTTTCTCTTTCTTCCTTCGAGTCTTTTTCCAAATGGAAAAAATTCGATCGGACAGGGCGCAACATCTCCATTTCCTACCGACCACCGATCAGCCTGTACGCCACTACCAATTTGCCTCGAATTAAGCGCGTAATTGTTGCGACCACGTTTCCTAGAAAATCTTCGCCATCTTACACCGAGAAGAACATTTTTTTCGGAAAACATCGATATTTCCTTGGATCTCTTCGATTAAACGTTTTTTTTTTTTTGAAAAACCATAAAAATGTTCCGCAAAATCTGTTCAAAAAGTGAATTTTTGTCATTTCAATCCCAAATTTTGCCAACAGTTCCGTTAAAAATGAAAAATATCGCTAAAATTACAAAAATTTTGGAATTATCCAAAAATATTTTTGATAAAATTGAGAAAATGGCATGATCCTGAAGTTTGCAACGTTGGAATGCATCGAAAAATATTGCATTTTATTGTTGATTCGTTCAATTTTCAATGTCATCCAAATTTTTCGAGCCGGTATGCTTTTCGAATGGCAAAAATGGATCATTTTATCATCGTAATTACATCCTGTAATTGAATAATTATTCAATTACATTTCTTTCAAAGATAAAAATGAATTTCGTTGCATTCCAACGATGCAAACTTCGGAGTCATGAAAATCGCGCCATGAAAGAGAATAAACCGTCTCGGAGGTTCGTTAGAGCAGGCCGAGCCTCCCACGCGAGAAGTCTTGTTACGTGATAACGTTCGAGCCTTCCGTCGAATAAGAAAAACCAAAGAAAAATCCGTTTTTTTTCCAACACCTGTCTCTGCCAGTATAAATAAGCGCGTATATATTTATATGCAGGCACTTAATACAGGAACAGAGTAGATATCGTTGTGCACATAACGCAGTTCGATTACGTCGAACTAACAGAAGGAACGAGCGCGAGGTAAGCGCGAGAGCAACGAATAAAAACCAAGATATCGCGAAAGAGGCAAAGAAGAAGGACGAAAGAGCAAAGAGAAGCGTAATGTTTATGTATAGAAATATAAATAGTACGAAACGCCGAGGTTGAGCAAACGCAATCCAGTAGTGAACCTTTGCACTGTACGGTGTATCTGAACCAGTTGCAAGAAAACGGCCTACACACCTGAGAATATCTCGACTGCACACCGATAGAAAGAAGAACTTGTGCCCCGGAGTCCGTGTCCGCGCCGAGGTCGGGGTGAACGCCCAACGTTTTCTAAAGAGAGCACACACAAGCTTATCCGCGATATAGCTGATGTGTGCGCCTCGTCCTGGAACTTCTCTCGATACACAATATCGGCGTACAAACTCCAAGTTGCGCCGAGTTTACGTGCTTTGGTGTTCGGCCCAAGAATTTTCGTTTTGCTCGCTCTGGAAGTTCGAAAACGAGCGAAAAAAGCGGAGAAACCATTTAAAAACTCGTCGCTTCGTCTCCGTCACGCACAAGGACCTCAATAAGGACGAACGACCTCGGTAAAGAAAACGTTGTGACAACATTTTTCTTTCCAACGAGATGTCCAGGTCGCTGTCGTGAAAACAAACGAAAAACAATGTCGAGCGATCCATCACTTTATTACGCGAGCACGAACGATTTTCGTGGATGACTGGCCATTGGAGAGCCGCGGAACGCATCATAAAAAAAGTTACTGGATCGGTCAGACGCGGCTCCGAGGCCGAAAATGCTCGCCGGACGAGGAAAATCGTGTCCACGATCATTTTCCAACCATCGATACGAACAAAAATGAGGAAACGTCGCCGGAGGTTTGATTTTCATTCACCACACTCAATCACGTAAAATGTGCCTCGTGCAACGTAAACGTTACTCCAAAGTTAAAAAGGTTAAAGCGATAATCCAAGAAGAAGACGCGTGACCGACTTTTGCTATAGAGAAACGACATATGCTTAGCGAGACTGTACGGGAATTATAACAGAATGAACTGCGCTGGACGCCAAGATACCCCTCGATGCTAAGACGCCAGAAGAGTCAACATTTTTTTCTCTACTCCAAGAACCCCGTAAGCCGCTGCAGAGTTTTACAGTTATTGAACAATTTCTCACAGCCAGTTTGACTGCACCGCTGTCTCATTGTTGGCCCTTTGAGAAAAATCACTTAATACTTATTGGCACACGTGTGGCGCTTTTCAATTACAATCAATGAGATTGTACGATAACCCATGCGTCACTTTGAAAACCCGCTTGAGAAACTACGAATACGATCTTCCTCGAGATATAATAACCAGGCGAAAAATGTCCGTGCGTTTGTCAAGTCGACGATAGGAAATTTCTCCGTTGGCAAACCGAAATGGAGTTGAAAAAAAATTGCCACAATGAGAGTCTAAAATTTTATTTGTTCATGTAATTTTTTTCATCCTTTCTCGTGTTAAACTCGCTCCTGTCCCCGTTGCATCCGTACGTGTTGGTAAAAAAGCAAAAAAAAATGTAGAATTACTTTTGTTTAAAATGTTTACGTTAAAAAGTGAGAGCAAAACGATCTGCGGCCATCGCTGCTGCTCGTCCGTCGAGAGCTATTTTCTTAAACACGTCTTAAATTCCACCTAATAATTGAGAAGCTGAACGAAATGGGCGGAGATACTGGAATTATGCAAATCCCTCCGTCAGATCGTGGATCGTGTCCGGAGGGCGCGCAGAGTCCACACACTCGGGCAAGTGCGGAGGGTCTGGCGAGTTGGAGAGAAGAGAAACGAAGAGGAGAAGGCGAAAGGTCGAGAGAGAAAGTAGGAAGAAAAATGGAGAGTGAAATTGACGATTCTCTCTGTCTATCGGGTCAAAACTGGAGCAAAAAATGTTGGACGAAGCCAACACAGGCCCCAAAGCGAAAGCTCATAAAATATTATTAGCATCCGGCAGAATTTCAGGAATGTGTTGGACGAGAAAAATCATTTGGCTCGAAAGCGGCTCTAAATTTGGACAACGCGTGCAACTTGAAACATCAAGTACAAAGCTTACGAGACTGGTTTAGCTTTCTTATAGTCGCTTTTGCAAGAGACTCCGCGGGATGATTGTGTGGCTCCGATGTAGACGTTATTGAGCTCGATCGGGCGATTCTCGAGCAAGTATATATATAAATATATCCAAGTCGATTTGTACAAGCGGCAATGCATTTATACCGGATACGAGGTGGTTTAACCTCAGGCGCAAACTCGTCACTGACGTTACATCGCGCGCTTGGTACACACAATGAAATAATCATCGTATACAAACACGATACAAGTAGAAAAAAAAACAAAGCGCATATGGTGCAGAGGTCAACGATAAAAAGATGAGATAACGTTCAGGTTGATGTGTACAAACTTATACCTCCAGGATCAGTGCATGTGCTCGCTGTTAATACATGCTCGGGCAGGTGAAATAAGTGTCAAGAGTCGATAACCGCGCTTTGGTTATCTTATCTCGGCAACCCACAGTCCCCGAGACTCGATATTGTACAACCAACAGCAATATTATACGCGATCACAAACACATTCGATAGAAGAACATCGAGCCGGATTTTAACGTCTGATCGGTAGGTACACACCAAAGTAAATTCGCGCGGATTTCCTTGCAGGCTCGAGCAACGACACTTTGTACGACATGCACCGAAGTCTCCAACGTTTCTTTTCATTTCTCGATCAATTTAAAAATCATTCACAATTTCCGTATCGATTTTGTGTTTGGATTCTAAAGGAAAACGATCGTTTTATTGCCCCGATTAAATATTAAATAATGATTACGAACTCTGATCGAGGAAAAACAGAATTTCGTTGCATTTCAACGATGCAACACACGATATTCGAATATTTTGAAAATCGCGATGGAGAAGTTGGTGGAAAAACGCAGAGGTCGCATTTTCATGAGGGATTCATTCATAAAAAAAACAAATTTTGAGCGGGAAACAACGTTTTGCGAAATAACGAGAAAACTGGCATGAAAATGGTACAAAAATAAATAAAAATATGTCGTTCGGTTGAGAAGACTCGAGTTATGAAATTTTTTAGCGATTAAATATTGAATTACGCGCTCTGATCGAGAAAAAACAGAATTTCGTTGCCTTTCAACGATGCAACGCACAATATTCGAATATTTTGAAAATCGCGATGGAGAAGTTGGTGGAAAAACGCAGAGGTCACATTTTCATGAGAGGGATTCATTCATGGAAAACAAATTTTGAGCGGGAAACAACGTTTTGCGAAATAACGAGAAAACTGGCATGAAAATGGTACGAAAATAAATAAAAATATGTCGTTCGATTGAGAAGACTCGAGTTATGAAATTCTTCAGGGTCCGTGAAAATATTTGGCAACTCGACAATCGGGCTTTGCTATGAGATTACGAAGCAGATTCGTGTCCTCCAACATTTTCGAGCAATAGACTTTAACGATTTGGGTGTACGATGCGTAAATCTGCTTTTGAAACGTTACGCCGGCAGACCAATTATGTATTACAAGCGTTATACGTGCCGCGATTGCATCACGCGAAAAGTAGAACACCAGAAGTCCACGATATAGCGAGAGCAATATAGATATAAGCTTTGAAACGTTGCAGGTCAGTGCAGTATCGCGAAGAGCGTCCATCAAAAGTAGCACACGAGCTTCGCGCGCACGCGGAAAAAAATACCGCAAGAGTTAAGATTTTTCGATACGTTTACAATGTACGAATATTTTTTTCCTTCATTTTTTCGTAATTGAAAGCTCGTGGGCGGTTCGGAGGATAAAATCCGACGAGTACAGACATTTTACGCTATCGCGGGAGTAATAAACACGAGGCTGAGGCACGAAACTTCCGTTTTCCGACTTGACATCCTTGCCTTTTTTGTACCAAGCATAAAACACAAGTTCCCCATTGTTTAGAACGCTGCGATAAGCTTTTACTGTCGCGAAATCCATGCATTAACTGTTACGGCCGACTTTTAATGTCGTTGGAGCATTTTTCGACGGCGAGAGCTCGGCAGAGAGTTTCTCAAGCCATTTGTCAAAATTCTCCGCCGTCTTTGTTCTCCAAAAAAACGCCCACAAAATTTTCCATCGCTCGAAATAAATTGCGACGTGAATTTTTCGTGGTTTTTCCACAAAATCGCAAAATTTTCGTGAAAATGAAAAGAAATATTTAGTGAGCCAAAATTCGTGAGCGAACGATTAATTTTCGTTCGATTTCGTTAAATGGTGCGTGCGAATAAAAATCCATGTAAACTTTAACAAACATACGTGGATGAAATATCCGGTGACCTCACATTATAAAGACACGATGTTATAGCGTTAGGGCGCTGCATAACCGAGAGCACACTAGAGCACAGTGCACGCCCTCGCGATTCTTCTCTCCTGCTGGTGCCGGACTTTATTTCGAGAACACAAGGGGAACGCACATACACATACACAATAGTGATAGAAACAGTTCTCCCGGCATAATCGTCACGAGCCGACAAACCTGAGAGAGAGAGAGAGAGAGAGAGAGAGAGAGAGAAAATTCGTTTACGAGAATTTCCAATACCGAAGTGGCAAATTGAAAAATCGAGTCAAAATTTCTCGTCAGTTATTTTGAAAACGAATTCGTCGTCGCGAAATCCCGTGGAAAATGTGTGCTCAGTTTAAGAATCGAGAAACATCAATGACACGAGTTTCCCGACGTCTCGTCGTGGTCAGAGTCGAGATTGAAAAGCGTGCTCATCGCATCCCTTTCTCCCTCTCGCTTCTGATAATTCTCACGTTCTCGCTTTCTGCTATAATATGTGGGTGGATATACGACAGAGAGCACAGCCGACTGTGTATTTATTCTGCGATAGTGTCACCAAACACCCTATAGCTTCTATATTTATCTAAGTGGATCCACGTGCGCGCTCGTGCTGCAGCAGCCGCGACAGCAGCAGCCGCGATCTCGCCTCCTCAGCACATACGCATTTATATCGCAAACGCACAAACACACAAATTTCTACGTAAATTCATACAAGACACATAAAAAGTATCAAGCACTATGGGTGGCGTGGATTCACGCACTAACGCACGGATTCACTCGACAAAGGCTCTCGGCTACGAAGCACGGCCACGAGAGTCTCTTACCAATTTATTACAAATATTTCCCAATAAAAATCAACAATTTATCGTCGTCATGAAGAAAAAACAACAAAGAAACGTTACTTTTGGACATTGTACGAGAAAAAAAAAAACTTTGAGTCGAATTTTGGAATTAAACATTTTTAACCAACCTCACACAATCATCAGCCTGATGAATCGATTCACTCGAGTCAATTTTATTATCCAAATTTGTTTGCCCACGATTGAATCTTCAATCACGAGGGATTTGAAATTCTTGGTTAAAACTTCCGACGCACTGTGATGCAACAAAAACCACGTTTTTCGGACTCACGAACTCGAAATAGAAAAAAAACACACACACACGTCGTAAAGTTTTTTTGTGAATCGTTGTTCACGAACGTTGACATTCGGTGGTGACCCAAAAAATGACCATTCGAATGTCATTAAGTCGAAATCACTCCGAGCAGATAACGAATTTTTTAATTATTCGGGCTCAGGCCATCGAGACTTTTTTTTTGACTATTGTTGGGAAATTTGAGATGCTCGTTACGTGTTGATTTTTATTCGGTGTCGAGTTTCCGGACACCGAATGGAGCAAGAAAATTAGTCGATAAAACGCGCGAAATGATAAATTTCATCGCTGCACTGTTGTTAATAAATTTTAAATACACAAATGTATGATTTTCGGAGGAGGGGCACTCGCGAGAACGTTCATTCGTTTGAGCTTTCGGCGCGGTGACTGAAAGCCGGCTATTAGGACCAGTAGTATATCCCGATGCAGGATGGACGCTGTGGCGGGCGGGCGGGCTTCATCATCGATGGAAATAAATAGCGCGGAGCCAGAGGGCGACAGAGAAAAAGCGAGAAGGCGGGAGACAAGGAGGGAAAGAGAATCTAGAAAAGCGAGACACACGAGAACGGAAGCAGCTTTTTTGCCTCGAGTGTCAAAACTTTCAAATAAATAACTGTCGCACGTTCCAATCGATGAAAATTGTTGCATTTGTGGCTTGAAGAGATCAAAGTTTTTTTTTAAATCGGTTTTCAGAGAACGGTGACATTTTTGTCGACCTCGCAGCCAGGCGCACTATCGCGTCCGTGAATACAGAGTTTCGCTCACTCGCACTCGCGCACTCGCACGCGATAGCGTAAATTCTAATCGTTGGTATGAGGGGGAAGGAGCGATTAGAGGCGTGTAAAGTGTGTGTAGTGAGCGAAGCGTTTGCGGGCTTTGAATAACGGCAAATACATGCAGCCAATACATCAGGTACAAATGTAATCTGCGATCGTAATACGTGACACAAAAGCCACGACCTGAAACTCCGAGATAGAGAAAACCCACGAGTACAGTGTGTTGGGTGTAGGGGAAAGCATTATAAACGAATCCGAGTGATTTTCTTGTCCACTTGAGGCCTGACCGTTACAACTAAATATCACGATCGATATAAAACCGCGATAATGTTAGAAAATCCGTACGCAGTCGCCAACAATCGATTAAAGCTTCGAGGGATAAAGAGGACAAGAGACACAGCAATTTCCATAGGTAGCAATAAACCTTTCGCGAGTAAACTTGGCCAAGCGTAACGAGATTGATAAAACAGGGAATTTTCGTTGATTCATTGGAAACGAGGATGAAAAATGTTGATCCGTACGGCATTAACGTGAGCAGCGATTTGCAAGACAAAATGGAGAATCGCGAGGAAGAAAAATTGAGAGATGCAAAAAAAAAAAAGCAGCGAGAGACCAGGAAGCACGAGCAGATATGGAGGAATAAATCGCCGAATATATCTCTCCGATCGCTCTCTTAGAGAGAGAGAGAGAGAGATCTCGATCTGATATCGCGTGTCCGCGAAGCCTCGGGCTCTAAATTATCAGCCGTTTGGACCTCAAGAACTGAATTACCGGTTAACACTGCAGTGCTCGCTCCTCGTGTCAGGTAGCGAGGATAAAAAACGATTGAAGAAACACACAAGATCGAAGAGACAAGAAGAAAGAGAGAGCGAGAGAGAGAAAAACTATTTTCTCTGTGGCTAAATCTCAATGCTCTCCTAAAGACTGGACATTATCCGTATGAGCTGCATAAAAACAACGAGCAGTGTATCTCGATAGACACATACGGAGCACGCTACTTACCGCAGCAGCTGACTCCACCAGCTATAATCATAATAAGAAACAAAATCATTCTATGTATGTATTTATTAGCATCGTGTACATGTTCCTAAGAGAATCATGTACAGTAGCGTTTCGAGCAATACAGTGATATTGGCATTGCTATGGTCAGCCATGCGCGAATCGGCCACGACCACTGAACGAAAACCTACAACAAGTTATAGCGTAGCCTGAGGAGCTGATACGGTATTCTATCTATTTTAATAAATATCTGTCTCCGTCTTGAGCTAGAAAAATCCAACAAAATCACTTCCGCAAATTGTCAGTTGCCAAACGGACAAACTCACTAAAAAAAAAAAAAAACACTGCAAACATCTGAATTTTTCATACTTTCCCACTCGATTAACAATAAATATATGGAAAAATCCAGCGATTTTTGTTTCCCAACAGTTTTCGCATTTCTCGCGCTCGCTTCTTCGCAGATTTTCTCTCCAGCATGCGATGAACGATCTTTGTGGTCAGACGGAGCGGACAGGGGAAAAGCGATGAGGTTTTCGAACGAAACGATCGGCGAGGGAATAGGGCAAGGGGAGTGGAAATTGCCACCGCATATTGTTCCAGTAATACGTGATTTGTTCAATGACTCAACGATTTAAAAATCGTTTTTATCCGGTTCCAGAGGTTAGCCGCGATTGCGATTTGTCGAACGTGAGGCAATTCGTTATAAATATGTGTATAAATATATACACCCACGTGCAGCAGGAGCTCCGGAAAGAGCAACACCGAAAGAAAAAAGAGTCTCGGGAGAGATCGCGAGAGATATTGAAACATATGGTGCCCTGGAATATTGTGGTTTCTCTGCGTGTCCTATCGAACCGCATGGTCACGGATCGTAAAATTCGCTGCACTTGCACCGCGTATTACACTGTCCGTGAAGTCGATTCAGAGAGCCACGGAATATACTTGGGCGCGGGAGAGCGTATAAGTATCTCGGAAAAAACAAACGGAGCAATAGCCCAACAATTCTCAACTTCTTCGTCTGTGTTTATATACGTGAGTTTGCGCGAGTGTGCTGCACCGACGTTCCACGTGTCACGCACCAATAGTTACGAATAACGTTTTTCCTACCATTTTTCTCCATATTTTTTCAATTCAGAACTTTGTGCGTTTTCGAACGAACGGGCGTATTAGTAAATGGAATTATCTCCATACCATTTTTTCGTGGCTCTTTCCAACGCTCCCGGCTGCGGTGCACTCGATAACGTCGCGTCATCCTGGGCTAGTCTGCAGTTCAATCGCGTCGATGATCCATCGTTCGTCAAATTCCATCTCCTCCGATCCTGGTGTGAAGACAAATCGGATTAATCCTTTTTTTTACACGTTCCAAAGTGCCAAAACTTTGAAATGACAGAAAATGAAATTTTCATAGTCCCGACAAAAATTTAGCAAGAAAATCAGGATCAGGGAATCGAGTACGTGAAATTTGAGTCTGGATGGATTTTCGGTCATGCATTTCCGAGACTGCGGAAAGAACATTTAGACAACAACGCTATTTTAATAAAATCAACGAAACACGGAACTCTGACGATTCACGTCTGTCACGACGGTCTCGTTCAACTTTGAAAAAACTGTATCATCACAGCATAAGATGTTGGAATCGATTCCGAAAATCCACCTTGGATGCCATCCGATCAGTCTGTCCGTGAACGAGCCGAAAAGACGCACGCGAATCGTAGAGTTGTCTACACCAAATAGCAATATCGAGCAGAGGGGCAAACTGCTTTCATTGCTATCGTAAAGATCGATCGGCAAAGCGCGAGGAAACTGAGCGCACGTGCGCGCAATGCGCCTATACAGAAGGCAACTCTAAATAATAGACTACCAAGTGCATAGAATTAGCCGCTTTTCCCTAAATATACACGGTCTGGATACAAAGTAAAAAAAATCAAATTATCAACGATTCTCAACCTCATAAACATTCTTACTATTTTTGTAAATTCCGTTACCGTCAAAATTTTCTCTTTTTCTCTTCGAGTTTTTGCTTTTTTGAAAAAATAAAATAAAAATTGATGTTTCTGTGATATTAGAAAATAAAAAAAAGCCATGAATTACCGTGATTTCTTAGCACGCGAGCTTGTTGTGAAATATTTTATCGATTTTTCTATACCTGTACATATTTCAATGTTTTTTTTTTTTTTATGATTTAATATAAATAGACTTCAATCTGCAATCAAGTAAGCGCGAGAGGATATCTCGATGCTCCCGTCTCGGCTCGTTGATCGTCTCTCGAATCGCTAAGATAGAAGTCGTGTTACAGACTTTTATCGAAAATGATCGAACCTCTTTGCTTGCTTATGTGCACATAGTATATAACACTACATAAATATGTACACGAACACAAGGATCTATTCGGATAGATTAATATACCGGGTGACCCAAAAACCGAGCAAAGAGGTCGGCAATTTTTATTTCAAGCGAGAAAACTAAAATTATTCATGAATTTGAAGTTTGCATCGTTGCGGAATGCAATAAAATTCTTTTTCATCTTTCGCAAAAATAATTATTTTAATGGAGAATGTAATTACGATGATGAAATGATCGATTTTCACCATTCGAAAATCATATCGGCTCGAAAATTTCGGACGACATTGAAAATTCAATGAATCATTGACAAAATCAAATATTTTTCGTTGCATTTCAACGTTGCAAACTTCAGCATCATATTTATTCGCCCATCCGATCGTTCACGGTTCAAAAATCGTTTGGCGAGTTGGGATTCGTTTCATTTTAATGCTGCGAACAAAATATTTTATCAAGTTTTGAACGAAGTATCGAAAAACGGGATCGGTGGAAATTATTCGGTTCGTCGTAGGGAATTGATGGAAAGTGAAGAATTGGGGTTTAAAGGTCAAAATTCAATGGAGAACGATGATTTTTCGGACGGCGTGTATATGAGATTTTGCTAGAAGCGAATCTATAACCGGTAGAGAGAAAAGTCTTAAATACGGCATCGGAAGTATGCGTGTGAGGCCGCCCTGTCGCGCGAAGCTTATCGAAGCAAAGGGCCCAAGCGGATGGAGCTCATTGATCCCGCGACTTTGCGCAGCTTTAGATCAGCATTTTTTTCTTTTCCTCTCTCGCTCTCCTTTTTTGTTGCTTGTCTTTATTGCGCTTTTATTTTTACCTAGACGCGAAGGACGCGTCACGAAGGTACGGAGGCCGGCTTCGTCCTCGTCGTCAAACGAGTTTTGTGCCTCGACGCATAAATAAGTAATAACCCAGAACGAAACACACGCACGCGGGTGCTCGTTCGCATGTGCATGCGCTTTGGAAAAAGGATACACATTCGCCTCGATCCAGTCACGATAAAAAGGGCCCAACTCGATCGTCCAAGCCGGTCGATCCACATCAACTCCGTGCTTTCTCCTTCCAAAGCCAACCGGCTGAAACAACTTTGAATCACTTTCAGATGCTCGATGCGATATCAAACTTACACCCTCAGATCCTATCAACGTCGCAATGCCCTGGAAGCTTGACAAAATTCATATCATCAAATCGTCCTCGTTCCATCAAATTTTCCACAACACTTAAAACTGATTTTAATTAAATCGAACAACTCGAATCGCGGCTGCTTGTCAAAACAGCCTTTAATTTTTCTCCTGCAGGTGTGCCAATTTCGCGTTCAGATTCTCAAAACAACACAATCAACGTCCAGCAATTTCCAAACTGGCGAAACATACAAAAATAATTGTCACTCAAACCGAAATTTTCTCTTTTGACATTTTGTCGAATACGTCAAACTGAATATTTTTCAACAATTTCAAAATTTTCGTTATTTTGACAATGTTTGATTTTTAATTAACGAAACCGTCAACAAAATTCACCATTGGAATGACAAAAATTTACTGTTTGAAGAAACTTTCACAAAATTTTTGTGATTTTTCAATAAAACGTTTAGTCCAGCGACATTTTCTTGTCAGTGTACAAATGTACCTCGTCACTATCGTGTGTGCTATCGGAGAAACTATTGTAAAGGCCTATCAGCGAGTATACATGGTCGTGTCAATGTCGATTAAAGTTCGAGGAGCTGATAGAGAGATTGAAAGACGAGAGGGAAGAGAATATAAGAGAGAAAGAGATGGAGAAATAGAAAATGGCGAGGTGTTTGTGTCGCAGCAGGCTGGATTCAAAGGCTTTTCGAGGTCTCTCGCGACCCTTTTGTGCACGTCGAAAGCGAACGGCTCTATTAACGCACCGCTTATCAGGATTCTAACCGCTCTACCAGGACAATATCGAGTAATTATCTCGGATGGAGAGAAAAAAATCAAGAGAAATAAACAAAGAGTGAAAAGAAAGATCGCGTTGTTATATCGCGATACGCTTGAACGTTGTTTTCTCGTATAGATATCGATACACAATCGCCATATACATACGCATCTAGATGTAAACTCCAGGGATAGTCGGTTTTGTAAAAGGAGCGAACGAGCGTCAATCCGATATGCACAACAGATTGTATCTAATTCTCGTGTAACAGTTAATCTCGCAGTGTCATTTGCCAGGGCCATGCAAAAAAAAACCCTCGTTCTTGTCGTTAGAAAGAACATTAGACGAATGGACGAGAATGTGTTTCGTAGGTGTGTCGATTACGTTGAAAATTATACGATTGTGTGAGTCTGTACGTCGAGCTTGTGTGCGCTTTGTGTCCGTGTTGTGACGTTGAATCAACGTTAATGCCCGCTAATTAGCTAACAACATTATCCCTTGAGCATTATGCGCTCGTTCATTGTCCGCCCAATCATTTATCGACGTGTCTACAATTACAGCGAAACATTGCAGAAATATTTGAGTTTTGAAAAAAAAACTCGATTCAGTCGTAAAAATGAAATTAATGTTGGAATTTCTCCCGATCGATACCGCGAAGGTTCAGGAAAAATCGAATGAAATTAATACAATAGAATGACTCTGAAGTTTGCAACGTTGAGAGTCAACGAAAAACGATTTTTTTCTATTGACTATCTATTGAATTTTGAAAATCGAGTCGATTGAGTTTTTTGGCCGCAAAAGAGAATCGTTTCAGTGGCCGGATCAAATATTGAATAATTATTGGCTCTGCTAAAGAAATGACAGAATTTCGTTGCATTCCAACGATGGAAACTTCAGGATCATACAATAGACCGAGTTGGAGTCATAAAGTCATAAAACTCTTGAAAGTGGAAGCCCCTGAGGTGTAGGAATATAAATACATATAACCGTAAACATTTCGTGGATGGTTGGCAATTTATGACAATGAAATGACGTTGAGCTGGAAAAATGTAAAACGACCCTTGCCGATCGTTTATCGGATATTTCGCCCTCTGCCGACACCATTTTGCCCCCGAGGATTGAGAACGCTATATTTAAAGCCCTTTTTCATTCTCGGTTAACTCAGGCGTTAATGGCAAACCGCTTTGGTCAGAGAGAAAAAAGCGGGCGCGAGAGGGAGAGAGAGAGAGAGAGAGAGCGCATGGTGCGGAGAGGATTCAAAGCGAGTCGTTAACGTCTCCCGATCGTATGCACGACCTCGGCGCTCCAATTCGCTGTTAATTGGGCGACATTTCGCGGGGCTTTTTTTACGCGCAACTCACACATGTTAAATAAACGCGTACGATATTTGTATAGATATATAAAATGTATATATAGGGCTCACGCAGCTTGAGGATATAAGACTGTACGGGAGCCTATCTCAGCAAGTGCACCAGCCTAAGGAGCATAAATTATCGCGATTATCGAGTAGCCCAAGAAGCCGATTCTCCAGGCTAATTACGACTTGCGTGAATTTCCACGTTTGCCTTTTTCATATACTATCCTTGTACAAACATTTGCACATTTTCTTATGTCTTTGTAAAAGGAAGAAACAAGAATTCCATGAAAAAAAAGGTCCACGTCGATTTTACACATATATTTGAATATCCAACTGTTGTTTTTTTTTTTTTCTTTCGAATTCATTTAAATAATCGAGTCTCCACTCGCTCTCTCTTTCTCTCAACTTTTTTCAATTTCTCAAACATCTCTCTATCGCTGTTCCAGAGCTTCATTCCACGTATGACAGCCTCCGAACCCCATTGGTTTAGATATTACCCCGTGTGGATATCGGACCCACTGATAGAGAAATTCCACATCCACCAAGGACGTCCAACCAGCACGTACACATTTTTTTTTTTTTGAGGCCTCTTTTATCTCACATATAAATGTGAACCCAAGAGAGAAAGAGATATGGGGAGAAAAAAGAGTGTTGTGCACCTTGCGTCATCGCTTTTTCTTGTACACGAGCATATACGAGATACTCGTCAAGAGGTCTTGATTAAATGAGGATTATTGGCCGCTGCTCGAGCTCTCCCTCTTTTCCCTTGCGCCCCGGGAAAGCCTGCGCTTTACATGCATCGTCGACAAAGACAGAAAATAGATATCGACCATCTATCAAGCTCATCCATCCAATTAGCTCGAGATACGTGCATCATTTCTTTTTTTTTCTTTTTTTTTATCAACTCTCTTCCCTACACTTTTCAATCTCGCTCCCGCGTATTTGGATAATAAGAGAGAGTGCTAGTTAATAACTGATAACTATGGAGTCGCAATCCCCAGCATTTCATACTGCTAAATCATTTGCATCGTATTTTTAGACGCGGTGTCAGCGCAATTTAATTTCGTTCTTCATCAGCGAATCAATTATCATTAGGGCCACGTCCCTGGCCCACCATATTTGGCTCGATCAATGATGCTGAAGTTTGCGACGTTGAAATGGAACGAAAAATATTCGATTTTGTTGACGATTCATTTAATTTTCATTGTCAACCGAAATTTTCGAGCCGATATGCTTTTCAAGTGGCAAAAATTGATGTTTTTAGCATCGTAATTATATTCTCCATAAAAATAATTATTTTTGCCAAAGATAAAGAAAAATTTTGATGCATTCCAACGGTGCAAACTTCAAAGTTTTTGACGTCACGAATTATTTGCAAACAACCGCAATTTTTTTGCAGCGTTTCGGAAAAACACGAAAGCAAAGTTAACATTTTTTGGGAGAATCTGCCAAATTATTATTCACATTCAATATTTTATGACGAATTTAGTACTTCGCAGGTGATGTGGAAAATGGCATAACCAAAGATCACGTTTGAACAGCTCGTGTCACGTGCCCTGGCGAAAAGCGATCGTGTTCTCGACTTCTGTAGAGTCTTAGGCACTCGAGACACGGGGGAACGAGAAGCTGTTGTTCTAAATTGCTTTTCAACACGTTCGAAGGACGAGAAATAGAGACAAGAAACTGAGAAATTTTTCATCCCTCGGTCGAGGTGCAAGGATATTCACGAGATGCAACGTTGTAATGTTTTTTACTCAACTCGTACGTGAATAGACATGGGAAACGTGTGAGATATTTGTGCGTGTGTGTGTAGAATTCTAGAAATTGGTACGAGTTTGAAACTCCACGAGATTTGACGGCGCGCACTCTACGAAGAAACTTTTGATGCGTTCTCTCATTCGCGTATGTGTATAGAGATTTAAAATTGTATAAATACACCATATGCGTGTGTACAAAGTCTCGACGATAGCCGCAAGGGCTTTTTGTTCAGTAGAGCTCGGTGTGCAGTCTCGCGGGTCTCTCGAAGGCCCGGAGGAGAGGCGAGAACAGAGCCGCAATTTGCGTAATTGCGATGTCGGTACTTGGACGAGATCCTCTTTGCGAGTGAACGTCTTCGCGAGCTCTGTGTCTTTTTATTCTCTCTTTTCAAAGCTCACAAAGAAACAAAGACAAATGAGAGACGAGGCGTCTCGTTTTCTTTACACTCTCACCTCAGCCCTTCCGAAATTTGATGCATCAAGAATTCCCAACGTGTCGAAAAGTCGATAAAAATAATATGTTTCGTGTGCTTCGACGTGATTCTTCGTATTCTTTATTGATTCGAGGCTCCTGATTATCGTGGAGATTGAAAATTCGTAATTTTGGCTTAGCGAGAAGAATTTTAGAGAAAAATTGAATTTCGTTGAAAATTTCAACTGGAGGAAAACATTTTGATCAGTCAGAAATGGTTAAAATAATTTTCGGCCAACACGACCACCATCGAACGAATACGAAGTAAGAATTGAAAGACGAGAGGTCGAAGAAGAGATAGGAAGAAAGAGAAGGCGGCAAATGCAGTATGCAGAGCTGAAGGTGGAATGCTTCGGGGTCTCGAAAGGAGGAGGCTGTCGGCGGTGAAAAATCACGCACCCCGCTATAGCACTCGCCATGCCTGAGCATCTGCTCTACATACCCGGGCTCTCAACCTGTCGTCCATTTTCTCACAACTTTGCCATTATGTCTGAAATATTATCATCTCCATCCTTTCCTCATTATTATTAACTTTTTAATCAGGATAAACAATAAATCAACCGAATTACGATGTCAAATTCCAAAAAATCGCTCATTCGGCCTGGAAAATGAAGAAAAATTTCACAAAAATTACACTCACTCGTTTCTCCATCCTCGCAAAATTGATCCGAAGCCGAAATGTTCTGCACCATTTTTCAAGTGCAACTTTCGGACAAAATCTCCAAAATCCTCAAGTCTCGTTCGCCTCCGGAATTTCCTGTAAACGTAAATTTGCTCTCAAATTACTCATGACCCACTAAATGCGAAAAAACAAAATTGGGAATAAAATTCTCAAACACAAGTTCGGATTATGGATGAAATGAAAAATTCCGTTGGAAACAAAACTCAATATTTTCCAAAATTCAACTGAAATTGATGAAAAAAATTAATTAAGATTGTTCCATGAAAAAATTATTACGATTGCCATTGAAAATGGCAATTTCGAGGCCTGCATTTTCGAACAAGCAAAAATGAATAAAAGAAAAACTTTTTGTTGTTGTTAATTATCGCGATCAACGTTTGAAAGTGCGATGAGACAATCGTCAACTTTTAGACAAATTCGGAATTGGATGTGAAGCTGATTTTGAACATTCGATAAAAACTAAGGTTTGTGAGGGAAGAAGTAAAAAGCAGCAGGGTGTTTGTTTGTCTTTGAGAACCACGAGGAGGAATCGGGGAGAGTATGTGCGTGGTGAATCGGAGCAAGATATATACACGTGGTGTGCTTGGCTGAGCTACCGGTCGGTCGGGTCGGGTCGCTGTTCTCGTGTCTTCCATTCCTATCTCTTTTTATTTTCGTCTTTATTTTTATTATTTTATTTGCCTGCTATTTTTTGTCCTTTTTTCTCGTTTCTGTGCTCCCGCCCATGGTTTCTCTCAATATTTTCACCTCCGATCGCCAACTCTTGAGCTCCCCCTCTCTCTTTTTATCGCTCGTGTCCTCTGCTCTCCGAAACTTCTTATTTCTCTCTTCTCTTGCTCTTTCCCCTTCGTTCCCTTCTGATCGTACTTACTTCCAAGACTTGTTGTTCGATTGTTTTATTACTTTTATCAACGCCGACGCCACCGGCAGCACCGCGCAACGCCGGCGCTTCCTTTGTTGATCCAGCAAATCGTACGAAAATCGCGGTAGATCGCCGCCCTGAGAACTATCGCGTTATCGCCGCATTTTCACTATAGCACGAAATCATCCCTGAAATTCGTTGAAAAAAAATTATTTCTCCCATTCAAAAATCGTACGAAAAATCCTCGATATTTTTGTTGAACACGGTGAAGTCAATATTTTTGGATAATTTCGAAATTTTCGTCACTTGGAAAATATATTTTTAATTTCTATCGAAACTGTCAACAAAATTTACGATTGGAATGCCCAGAATTTACGTTTCAATGACAACATTTTTCAAGAAAAAACGCTCAATCGAATGTATCCAACAAAATATCGATAAATTTCCAATAAAATTTTCGTTTCAGTGCACGACAAATAAAAATTCAGTATTCACGTGTTCAGAAAACCTACGAAAAGCCATGAAACTCTCAAAACGTATAAAAACGAGCAATGGTGAAATTTCATTCATGCTGGAAACTAAATCCCCGAATGAAAAAGTGATAAAACAGAAAAATTACGATAACGAAACGACCTGCGGTCAAGGGCAATTTCCGCTGTGCATCAAAATTACATTCTCGTGGAAAGAAAAGAGAATTTTGAATCAGCAGACACACACCCTGTAATAAACGAGGGCCGGGATTATCGAGCCTTGCGCAGTGAGTTCACCCCCATGGGAATCGATAAACGTGCGAGGGTAGCTCGCGTCCGGACGATAATATGCGCAACAGTTTGGACGATACCACGAGGAAACGCGAGTTGCTCAAAATCGTGGTGCATGATTGCTTAGCTCGAAACGAGAGACGAAAGAAAAATATATTGTCTGGAGATTTATTGTTTTGGTGGAGTGACTTTTTTTTGCGCTTCATTCTGCTCCAGTGGCATCGAGAATGGAGACGAAGGAAGAAGTGGAAATTTGGAACGTAGAGGCTGAGAAGGAAGAGGAGAATGATGAGCGTTTTGTGATAAAATGGAAATCAGGAATGAAATGGGGAGATGAGAATGAGAGCGAAATGGGCATGAAATTGAAAATATTGGTGATGTTGATAATATTTTGCGGTATTGTGATTTGGCCGTTGAAACTGTTGCTAAAGGACGTTTCGTACGAGGTGGAGAAGGAGGAGAAATCGAGAGAAATAGAAAAATCCATCTACAGACCAAACTTTTTGAGCTCGAAGAAATTTCGCGAGAGAAAATTGTGTCCCGGACTTTTTTACGAGTATTTGCTGTCCTCGATATATTTCAGTAATTACGATCGTAATTGCTCGCACACGAGAAAACGAGTGATTGCTGTAGAGGAACCGGTCAGTGAAAATAAAAATGCTGAAAAATGGATGTGCATCAGCGAGAAAATGACGAATACCGAGCCCGTTATTGACAACTCGAATGGCACGTTTGAGCAGGAAATACGAACGACCAAACCAAAATCTACGCTCCTCAGCGGACATATTCTTGCTATGATGCTCGTCGTTTCGGCCGTTGCCGCTTTCGTCGAAGTAGTGCGCATCCGCTTCATCAATTCCAAGGTATTTCAACGTTTAATTGACCTTGAAACTCCTTGGAATTTAATTACGATCATTAATTCTCTTAATTTTCAGAATCAATCATTCGCTTGGACTTTTTTCGTCTTGTTTTGTCTTTTTCTTACTCATCCAGTGTTTCTAATTCTCTGTCAGTGTCTTTCTCACTATTTCTCTCTCCCTCTCTCTTTTTTTTCTCTTCTTCCCTATCCGTTGTTGGGTTTACTTTCTTCAGCATAAACATGGCGCTTCTTTCTTTACTTTGCTTTCAAAGAACGAGGAGTGTCTTAATCGTCGTTCCTGAAAATTCAGGATACCTCCACCGTCGAAACCGCCGGTTCGAGGAAGGGGTCGACTGTTGAATTAAACTTCCATGGACGTTTTTTACCTCGCACTAGGATCAAACCTCAGCGATCCTTTGATTTACAGGGAATGCAACGATCTGCGCAGCGATTTCTTGGTACGAAATCTTTCTCAAACATAAATCCCCATTCGATGTTGTCTTGATGGCCAAGGTCACAATATTTCTCCAACAAACGACGCAATGAAAAGAAAATTATGCCTCTGAAGTTTGCATCGTTGGAATGCAACGAAATTCGTTGTTTATCCTTGGCAAAAATAATTATTCAAGCGCCGAATGTAATTACGATGATAAAATGATCGATTTTTCCCACCCGAAAAGCATATTGGCTTGAAAATCTGGGATGACCTTGAAAATTAAACGAATCATCAATAAGTTCAAATATTTTTCGTTGCAAACTTCAGCATCATGAGAAAATTTTGTTGGAAAAGATTGATATTTTTTATTTTTATACGTTCGTTATTTTTGTCATTCTAATCGTAAATTTTGCTGTCAGTCAAAAATACGAACATTTTGAAATTATCGTAAAATATTTAGTTTCACCTTATTTTAACAAAATATCGACGTTTTTCGGCCGAATTTGATTTTCGGTGCGACATCGAAAAATCAACGGTACAAAATGAAATGCGCGGATGACCTTGAATCAAGGTCAACTCCGACTCTCCGAAAATTTCGATTCTCATCAATTGAAAAATAAACATTTCGAAAAATTCATGCAAGAGAATAAATTTTCAACGGTTCGCGCGGACAAAAGGATGGAATGGAAAATTCAGGTTATGGATTTTTTTTTACAGGTACTCAGACTCCGACTCTCACGAGACGTTCGTCGTTTCCGAGTTACCACGTGGGGACAATGGAGTTGGCGACGATCAACGACGCGTCAATGTCTCGACGTACATCGATTAATCCGAATCCAGAATCTACACTAGAATTCGGAATGGCCAATATTCATCGACGCGCACGTTTGATTCGTCGCCATTGAATGGAAAAAAAATGAAATTTTCGTTTATTTCGCACCTATTGACAATCAACCTATTTCCTAAAAACACCCTGCTCGTCCCTCGTCTTTTCGGGAGGAACAAGAAAAAAGACGTGAGCATTTCTCGAGCACGGTCGAACGAGGAGATTTGAGTTTTGAGAGAATTTTACTGACCCATCGTCGATTTATTTCATCGCAGTAGTTCACGGTCGTCCAAAAGGTATTTTCTTCGAAATTGGAAAAATTAATTCAATGTTTATTTCCGTACGAAACACTCAACGATGAATGACGTTGCACATTTCAATCGGACGCGATTCAATTTTCGGAAAAAACGAACGTTATGTTGCACATTGTTTTGTTTTCGTCAGAAACTACAGTCCGCAGCTCGTTTTATTTCTGACACACACTGACCGCGCGCTCTCACGGTAAAAAATATTTTGACGAACAATTTTTCCAACTGTTTTCTCTTATTTTGGAAGAAAGTCAATGTCTAACGCACTGTCTATTCAAACGCAAACAAAAAAGTGGTGTTTGCTGTTTTGTTGGCGTCCTCTTTCCATTCGCCCCCTCCCACTTTTCGCGCTCGCGCGCTCGTACGTGCCCGCGGATTCGACCATGGTAAACACGACACTTGTATACAACTCTATGAGCACACAACTTTGTATGATGAAACGATATTTTTTAAGGATTCAATATTCGCACCGACTATTTTTATTATTTCGTTGGTCTTCCATCGGATTCGAACCGAACGACGCGGGAAATTCTTCCGCCATCTTTCGCGTTCGCGCTCTAACGGCTCGGACGCCATGACGGCACACACAGAAAAACAATAACACACACTCGCTGACAAAAAAACTTCTCTATGGAGTCACAAATTCTCTCGTATTAGTTTTATACTTTTTTGGAGCCTCTCGATTATTCAGGTCACTGAATTGTTTTCACTCTAAATGAATGTGTCTCATCATCAGGAAATATTTCGAGTCAAGAAATCGATGTTTTTGCTCAATTATTTAATCTCAGTGTGACTCGATCGGCGACTGTTCAATCGGAATGTCCTTTCTGGATTAAAATTTGATGTTATTCACAGAGAGAGAACGAAAATCAACGATGAATTATTCTCGCAATGGATGACCTTGAATTTTGTGGAGAGCGAGTAAACTATTCTTGGACTACGCAATGTTTTTTCTATTATTTCCATTCCACATAGAAAAAACTGTCCAGAATTCACGGTCATTTCTCAATTGACTCATAAATTAGGCAACGATACATTCTTCCCGTGCTGATATACGAATTTACTCGTGAAATAACCGCGTTGAAAAAACTTATCGATGGTAACTCTTGTCGATGTGAAATATGTATATGTTTATTGTTGGAAATATTCTAATTTTTCATTCATTAATGAGCGAGGGTTAAACAACCCTCGCTAATGAGTTCGCACTCCGCGGGTAAGCGACGAACAAAGAACGTGTATTGTGTCAAATATGTGTATGTGATTTACCAAAATATTCTCCATGTGATGCACGTGATCAAGGACGCCGTACGAAAAATGTATAAACAATAAAAAGGCGGAAAGAAAGCTTCACGACTTTTGTTATGTTTCAATTTCGATCACATTTCACCTCATAAATGAACAACACTGGTATAAGACTCTCGAAAACTGCATATAAGAAAACGAAAAACAAAACAAACGCGGATCGCGGAATAATAAACTCATCGTGTTGCGACATGTAAAGTTGCGGGACGCGCGCGAACGACAGCAGCGCCAAGACGAGCAGATCGTTTTGTGGCACGTTTCGAAAACATTTAGACCAGAATCCGAAAACTTTTGCAGAAAATAGAAAATGTTATTTTGCTTTTCTCCAATTTTCCGGGTCCCACCGTTCGGTAACATTTCCAAAATCTATTCAAATTTTATTTTTTTCAATGATTGCTCCGTAGGTATTGAGAAGAATGTACCACCGCAAGAGCGTCAGCGCAAGTTACCGTTCGTCGGTCAATAAAAATTTCAAAAAATAAATAAATCGATTGACTTTGATACGATCTCGTGTACAAGTCTACGAGAATTATGGTCAATTCCAAAAAACTACTCAGCTGCGTTTTACTTCGGAAAATTCGACGGAACTGAAATACAACATCGATGTGAAAATCCGCGTCCTTATCAGCCAGCGGTCGCTGGGTCGCGCTCTAACCGAGCGGGCGATATTTGGGCGGCGCGATTTATCACTCGCTCGGTTGGTAAAAATCCTGCCAATACACGTTTTACTTTTGGAGAGAATACTTTGCAAAAAAAATATAAGTTACACGTTATTCCCATTTTGCCAGAAAATTCTTTTCTTTTTCTCGAAATATAAAGGGTGTCGGAGAAACACGTGTATTTATATACTTTTTGGTTGTCTCTCGCACTGACGCGACATATGCTGCTAGATCCTCCCCTAAACATGATATAATGCAGTTCGAAGAAAGTAAAGCTTTGCGGACTGTGAAAATGGAGTCTTTTTACGATCCTTACAAAAGATTTCAATGTTGACGAGTATCCATCATTTTGGCATGGTGTTTGTAGCCCTTTCCGGGATTATTCTTATAGTCATTCTTAATTGATGGGAAAGTTGGAGGATAATCGTCGGAATAATAACAGGGAAAGCCCCGGCTGGAAAGTTGGCACGTGCACGCCGTTTCCAGTAATCCGCGACTGGCTCCGATTTTATTGCTCAGAAAATTACTTCAGGTGCTTTAGGGTGTTAGGAATCGACTTTCATCCTTTCGTACCTGCATACAGACGGACCAGTGCGAGACAATAACAGACAACGCGACAACCGACAAGTTTCTGCGGGCGTCGAAGGGAGCCGCTGCGCACTGGGCAAAACGACAATGGGTCGTAAACGGGGAGAGAAGTAACGCGACCCCTAATTTAAAATCTAATTACAGCAACGGCGCCAGATACGCTGTCCCAAAAATATGTGAAAAAAGGATTAGATGTATTCACTTCGGGAATAATGGGCCAGACTTTGGGCATATCGTCGCCAGCGCGGTCACCGAGTCGCGCTCTAACTATATAATTGAGATATATATGTGAGACAGAATTTTTTTTTTTTCATTATATTGCTGTCCATGATGGTGGTTTGTGCATTGCTTGGGCAATCTACCGAACAGGACGAGACAGAATAATCCTTGTCGCCGCCAGGTTGATTTTTTGCCCTGCTACACCCCTTTTACAGTGCGTGCGTAGAACAAACAGACCAATTTTTGAAATAAGTCTAAGGGCCGGTTCCACAAATCTCGGTTAAGCTGTTAAACGGGGTTTAACGCCTTGTTAACAAAGACTTAAACCCCGTTTAACAGTTAACCGAGATTTGTGGAACCGGCCCTAAGGGTCGGTTCCATAACTCTCGGTTAAGTTGGTAAACGCGCGTTTAACAATGGAAAAATGGGCATTAAACCCCGTTTACCGCCTTAACCGAGAGTTATGGAACCGGCCCTAAACGCGCGCTATAACTTGATTTCTTACGTGCAGAGCGTTTTGGCGGAATTTTGCGAGCGATTCCCCGTACATGTAAATGTTTTTTTTCCAGTTATACATTCTCACATTTCTGGTATTTTTCTTAATACCGCATACAGTATCGTCCAACAATTTTGCTATTTTGTATATGGACGAAAAAAAAAATCATATACATCGACGACTAACGGGAAAAACTCCAATTACGATTAGAAATATGTGCGAGAACGCCTAATAAACTATTATTTCCAAAAATACCGTCATCAATTAATAATAATGCCGCGATTATAAAAAAATAATAGTGAAACAGGAAAAATTTCGGGAATAACCGCTCCAGTGTTGAGCTTTCAATTAAATATGAATTCCGATTCGGAATGCAATTAAAACAACATATTTTCAACGCGAGTTCGTGTCAGGTTTTACAAAATATCGATGCATGGATATTGTGCGGATTAGCTGCAAAAAATATTCATTCGGTCGCACCGTTTACTTGGTGGGTTTTATAGTTTTGTCCTTTGCGCCCGGTCGGTATACACGATCGCTGTGCCCCATGTGGCCGAACCGAGAACTTCTGAACCGTATTTCACCAACGAGCGAGTTACCCCCCACCCCCAGCACCACAATTCTTCTTCTTCTTCGCCCTATTGGTTATCCTTCCATCGGAGAGGGAACGTGCCACCTCCCAGCAGAGTTGCAAGACATCTGTATATAACACAGTGCTCGCGACTCTCTCAAGGCCAGGTGTAAGCTCGTCCTCAGCAGACGAGGAACGCGTAAAAAAACGGAATCTTGAATTAAAGGTTTTTCGTACCAAAGTTTCGCCAGTATTTGGTCACGAGTAACTCGAAAATCTTGATTCGTGCTGGTGAATCGTGAGTGAGTGAAAGGTGTTTGTGAAAAAATTTGACGCGTGAATAATAAAGGCGGTAAAAGCGGGTTAAGCTTGTTGCACAGTTGCCAAGGCGACTGACGTGCTATGAAGGAAAGAAGGCCGATTACCAAATTCGCTATACAATATTTCAACTCGTTTGTTTTTTCTCCCTCCCTTTGGCGCGTGTTTTACCATCGAATAGTGAATTCAAGCTCCGAATGATTAAGTGAGATGTATAAGATGGACTTTTCAGTCTTGGGACATTACGATTCGACCATCGAGGCTGATAATACAGGCGAAAATTTGCTATGTAAGTTTATTCTCGCACTTTTTCTCGCAACGACGCCGCGACTTTCGTTCTCTCTCTCTCTCTCTTTGCCTCACACTTTTTATGATTTTTCATCTCCCTCCTGCTCGCTCGCTCTCTGTTTACGGGACCAGACAAAATCAGAGCTCAACAACGCCATCGCTCGCGTTCCTTTTTTTTTGACACAAAGTGTCAATGAATTCTTTTTTCCCCCTCATCCTATTTGTTCGTCCGCCTCGCGTTATTTTCACACTTTTCAACGTTTTTTCTCAACAATCGATTGGTCGAGACGCCGCGCGTCGCATATTTCTCATTTTCTCTTGTTTCGCGATATATGTATCGTAAATATAAATATATCTATATCTATAGATACACATTTTATCTTCGTCATTTGTCACCCCAGCTGATTCTCAGCTGTACTTAGATATGCACAGCTGTACAGGTGCATTTTCCACAGCTCGACAGAACATCGAAAATGGGTTATTTTTTCACAACACATTGAACAATCATGTTTACTTTCATTTTATAAATAAACACTTGTCCATACAACACGAAAAATACCTCCAAACATTATTTTTATTCCGAGACACTTTGTTTACGTTACTCCGCGTTATAACCTACAATTAAATTATGCAATTACTAATCGAGAATTATTAATTCGTCCGCAAGTCCCAATCTCGAATTTCTCATGCTCTTTGCTCCGTCAATTATTTTACCCGGAACATCTCGCATTCTAGGGGATGACACGGGTTACGATTTATCCGCAGAAGGATTCGTCCCCGGCAATGAATCTTTCGGAGAAGAGTACGAAGGTGCCGAGTTCCACGAGACTCGCACTCTTCTCGCGGACGGAGGACACCGGTTCGGAGTTTCCACCGTCACTTTCGACACCGTGGAAGAACTCATGTGGATGGGCAATCAAGGCGTGAGTTTTTTTCCAGCCAAAAAAGTGATTGTCGCTTTGCGATTGTTGGATTGCGATTCGATCGACTTGTTTTTTTTGCAGGGCCATGTTACGTCTTATTACGGATCCGGATTGCAAAAATACACTTCTTTCCAAGTTCATGCGACGCAGGAAGTTCGCCACATCCATCCTGTGGACGAAGGGATTTTGGTGCTTACTCAGAGCAGTCTCAGGTGTCAGTTGAGAAGAGGAATTCCACTTTTCACGCACACGTAAGAAAAATACAAATAAATCAACGCCAAAACTTTACATTTTGTCACTGAGCGATAAATTCTTCTCTTTGTTTCACAGGTCGGACAACATGATCGACATGCAGTGCATGCTGCAAAGTTCGGGAAATCAATTACTGATGGGTGGGCATCAGGAAAACATAATCGATTTCAATCTCACAACAGGCAAAGAGATTGGCTTGATCGACGTGGGCGAGCATGGCTGCGCAATTATGAGGAAACACAGCAAATTCGTTTGCGCTGGAAATCCAGCTGGTAGAATCGACCTGAGAGACCCAAATTCGCTCGCCGTGGAACACACGCTGGAAACGCACAGTGGTTCACTGAGCGATTTCGATGTGCAAGGCAATTATCTTGTCACGTGTGGCTTCAGCAACAGGTACTTACGAAAAAACAATCGCTGATGAAATCGCCGAATTATTTTATTTCGAAATTACGAACGAGGCAGAATTTTTGCATCAGTATTTTAATTATTGCCACATGAGTAATCAAGTTATTTTGTGTTTTTTTTTCCCGAATTTGCTGCTCTTGCTCGGTCGCTTCATTTAATTTGTAAATTTTAGCGAATTTTGGCTGAAATAACAGGAAAAGTTTAATAATCATTGCGTTTATTATTTCAGTCGCCAGGGCCTTTCCGTCGATCGATTCTTGATGGTTTACGACTTGAGACAAATGAGAGCATTGACTCCCGTCACCACGTTGGTTTATCCGCTTCTTCTCAAGTTTCTTCCTAGCTACTCTAGTCGTCTAGCGGTCGTATCGCCTATGGGCCAAATGCAACTGCTCGACACGATTTATGCGGACGTTCAACCATCCCTAACGTGTCTATATCAGGTAAAAAATAATATTCACTCTCCGCAATTCAAAATTCAAGCGTTTTTTGTTTCCACGTTTCTTCGCTCTACTCATGCGATATTCTTTTGTGTTTTCAAGGTCGCGACTGGTGGGGCTATGGTCTTGTCGTTCGATGTATCGCCGACGTCGAAATGTCTCAGTTTCGGAGATTCCGCCGGTTCCCTCCATCTCATGGCAACCAATTCTCCCGATCCCCAATTCAATGCTTTTCCAAGGTAAAGTTTTGCGATTATGCAACGTGCTCAAGTTTTCATTGTTGGAATCCAACGAAATTCTGTTTTTTCTTGATCAGAGCTCGCGATTATTATTCTCTATTTGGTCTGGACAATAAAACGAAACCAGAAACTCAATTGACCCGAAAACTTGACACAATTTCCAAATTTCAATCAACGTTGCAAACTTCAGAGTCGTCATTTTTTTTTCAAATGCGTGAATTCACCCGGCAATATAAATTTTTGACAATATTTTCCAATCTGTCGTTACAGGCCTACGGAATTTGCCGATCCGGTGGACACTCTCGAAGCCATTGCTCTCGATGATAACGTTACGCCGTTGAGTAACGTTCCCATGATGTACGCCGGAGTCTCTCTCCTCAGCGATTGGCCCGAGGAATGCTTGAAAAAAATTTATCGGTAAGTTGAAGCGACTAAAATTGGAATTGACTTCAATTCGAAAATGACGATCGCGTCCAGAGTATTTCGTAAAATAATCGTAACCGAATATTTTGAATTTTCATTCGGTCTGTTTCTTGAAAAAAAAAGAAAAAAAAGACACTCGTAGTCCGTGATGAAGAACTAATTTGTGAATTTTGATTTTTTCCAATTGGCTCGGACGACCCGACAGGAAAACGCCACAAATAGATCCAGAAATATTACGTACAATCAAGATGCAAGGAACGATCGGTTACGCGCCAAACCCGCAGGCGTTCCGCAGAAATCAAGTGAGAAAACAATACTCTCCCACGCTACTTCCGTTCACGCCTCAGCCCTTCCTCAAATTTCCATGATACAACAGACACAAAAAAAATCCACGTTCTTCCGAAGCTTCTTCGTTGTTGCAAGAACGTTCGCATTGTTAGAAATTCTGTAACGAAATAATTGCTCTTGTGCTGTGTTAGATACGAAATCTCTTCTTAAAAAGAAATGAGAATTAAATAAGAAAAACGCAATATCGAACGCGTGATTTTTCTCGAAATTATTCAATTTTTCGAGTTGTCATTTGTTCCAAATACATTGTGATATATACTGCCAATGTGATTGCATATTTTTTGGTGCCATGCAAATATGGTATTTAAATGAAAATTAACAGAGTTATTTAATTGAATTGTTGAACTTGTTACGCTGTTTAAATAAAACGGCATTAGTATCGAAGAGAATGCATGAAAAACAGCAAATAAACCGAGCCGTATAATCGCTGGAAAAATTTGTGATTACGGTACAAGGAGTAACTGCTGAAACGAGACATATTTAATCGAACGTAAATCAAGACTGATTGAGCTTTGTCACAATAATTAATTTTAGCGCAAAAAGCCCGCGGAGTGTAATGAAATTGTGATACGTAATTTGATAAGCTAGTCGACTAAGTTTCGTTGCTTTAACGTCAACAATTGCAATTAAATGCCTTATCCAAAAAATTTACATCGATTTATAACTTGTGTTACTCTTCGACGCGAAAACAAAAAGACTCGATAATGTTTGTCTGTTTGTTTTTCTCCATTATTATTTTGCTATCGAGTATTAAAGTTTTTTTTTTTCTCGTTTTTCGTTAATTACGATTATGCATTAATAATACATAGTATTTTGTGATCGCTCACTGAACATGTATAATCGAAAAAATATAATCATTGTATTTGAATACAATAAAGGCTCTGTGAGATCTGCATATGGCTAACTTTGATATTTTTAATGCTTGCTAAACATCCCACGTGCTCTTTCTGTCTTTTCTCAATGTTTGTCTCGTCAGTTTTACATTTTGTTCCACGAAATATCGATGTGCTTTTCTTGATGAATGCGATGATGACGTTTTGCTGAATGGGAACGGATTTTTATTTTTATTTCTACAGTTCGCATGGGAAAAAAATTGGCAAACATTTTATTAACACTTCATGAATATAGTTTCAGAAAAACGTCTGCAAAGTCGATGGAAATGGAAAATTTCTATGAAATAAATTTTGCATGAATGGGAAAATTCATTGGTGTGTGTTTTTCGATAGAAATTATTATTTTTTTTGGTGCCGTAATGGGATTAAGCGACGTTTTGATAAGATGGAGAATTAAATTGATGAAATTTTTACAGATTCCTTACAATCTGGAAAAACGTCGTGGCTTGGTGACGAAACTCTTTGCTGGGGAATCTCGATCCAAAGCGGAAGATGGGAGTTTCATAGCCATCCCTAAGCGCTATCGAAAAATCGAAGTGAAATATTCCAGACTCGGTTACGACGAGTTTGACTTTGATCAGTACAATCTTACCAGCTTTTCCGGCCTCGAAGCAACTCTTCCCAACAGTTATTGCAACGCCATGCTCCAAGTAAGGACCAGCAAAAAAATTGAAAAAAATATTATTATCAGGGGGAAAAAATACAATGAATTTTGTACTTTTCGCAGTTGCTGTATTATTGCGATCCCGTTCGGATAGGATTGCTTTCCCACTCGTGCCAAAAGGAATTTTGCCTCTCCTGCGAACTGGGATTCCTCTTCCACATGCTGGACACCTCCAGAGGTGTGCCTTGCCAGGCAGCCAACTTTTTAAGGGCTTTCAGAACCGTTCCTGAGGCAGCGGCGCTTGGACTTATTCTCAGCGATCTTCATCCAGAAGCTAAACGAAAAATCAGCCTAATTAGACTGATACAAGTACGTATGATTGTCTTTCTTGGAATCTGCTCGCACTCTTGTCAAATTCGACACATTTTTATTTATTTCTCGTTCAATTGCAGAGCTGGAACAGATTCATTTTGCATCAGATGCATTACGAGATATTGGAGACGAAAAAACGTCAGCAGGAAGAAGAAGAAGTAGCGCGTTTAAAACTTGGTCCAAAATGTCCACAGTTTGTGTACAATGAGCAGGACTTTCCTAGTATTCTGCAGGATCTTGGCTCGCGTTACAAGAATCACGATATCGAGAAAAAGAAACGACGTAGACAAGAGGAGGATGGTAAATATATGTGGATTACGTCGAAAGGTAAACACAATTTTTGTGTAACCTAATGCACTGGGCACTTTTTTTGTGTTTATTTTTCTTAATTTTTTCGTCATCACTGCTAAACCTAATTTTACTTTCCCATCGCTATTTTAATTTGCTCTTGCGATATTTCTGAAGGATAAATCGAGGATGATTCGATCATGAGCTTCCAGTCGGAAGCATTGGCAATTAAGCCAACCAGAATTATTCCATGTTGAACAAATTCGTCGGTAACTTTGCCAGAAGAGCTGACGAGTTAAAATTTTTGGCCGGAAACACGTGCTTGAAACATCATAAAGAGTCATTTTTAAAATTTGATTCAATTTTTTTTCGGGACCATTCGTAGATTATCTATATTGATTTATATAAGTGTTGCGTGACTGACTGACTGACAGACAACGCACAGCCTAAACCAATAAAGTTAGAATCGTGAAATTTGTCACGGTTACTCGTCTTCCATCGTAGACGCTCACGAAGAACGAATTTTGTTCGTTTTCTATCCAAAACTGATGTATCGATAAAAAACATCACTTTTTTTTAAACAAAATCACGAGATTTCCTGAACTATTCGAGCGATTGACTCGAAATTTGTTGCGGTTCGTTCTCTACCGAAAACGATAATGTAATATTATTGTGTGCCCAGCGAAGCGGGCGTACCCTGGCTAGTTGATTTATGAAACAAGCGAAAAAAGACGAATCCCGAAGCTCTTTTTTTCCATTTCCTTCGGAAATTTCGCATCGGCTATTCCCCAAGAACTCGTGAATAATTACGAAAATAGTGTTACTTCAATGTCCTTATTTGTTTTTCATTCCAAACCTACTCGCGTGATTGTGCAACGCGCCACGATTTTGCTTTCTCTACATCGTCAGTCAAACTCTAGATTATTCAAACTAATTTCGTAGTGCGCTTCGTATTCGTAAGTTTTTTGTGACACGTAGAAACGTAGTTCCGCTTTTATTGCCTGAGCGAGACTCGTTTTTGACGAGAACGATTTGCTGAGGGGAACGACAAAATCATCCTTGGTACGTAAAATAAATCCATTCGTAATTGAGTTCCGAAAGTTCTCTCGAGGGTTGAAGCGCTTCACATTGGACACGCGAAGCTGCAAGAGTATGTATTGGAATAGCCACATTCAATTCTTCAGTATTTCAACGAAAAATAGTCGCCAGCAATTTTTTCCCACTCATTTTTCTTTATTCACGACGACCCAGTTTGCCCAACACCATGAAATTACGATTACGTCCAAGTCTCATCGAAACAGAGCATTTTTTATTCAATACGAAAAACTTTTTTTTTCGGACACAGACAGCAGCAGCAAAAAATCACCGGAAGAACCGGAAGTTCGGGACGAGGAAACGGACATCAGTCGCACTTTTGGAGCTGAACAAGTTCACATCCATCGGTGTCTGAAATGCGGACAAGAAGCATCGAAGCATTCCATCATGTTACTGTGCAACTTGGTTTATCCGGAAACGACAAGTTCCAGTGAGTTGAGCTTCGTATACAGATTTTTCCAAGAGTTAAAACTTAAAAATGTGTCAATGCTCGAAATTTCGTTTTTCCGCAGACGAAGAAATTCCATTCACGAAAGTATTGGCCCAGAGTTTGAGGCCCGAAAAAATAACACCGGCATGGTGCGACAATTGCCAGAAATTTGCGCCCACTCTACAATCCAGAAAGCTCACGAAATTGCCACAAGTTTTGGCTCTCAACTGTGGCTTGGATTCTGCACAGGTTTGTGTTGACACGCACCCACGCATCTCTTCGTCGTTATCACTCGAGATTAAATTAACCTCGTAATCACTTTGCAGGAGAAGAAATTCTGGCAAACACAAATGGACATAGTTGTTCAGAAAATTATGAATGGCAAAGAGAGCAGTCCTTCCTCCAGCCCTGTACCAAATACCGTCAAGCTTTGTCGTTACGGAATCAACTGCATAAGAGCTGGTTGCAGGTTCAGGCACATCGGCAAAGATGCAGGTAATTGTTCGCCCGAATCGTCCAATCAATTGATCAAGCATCACTTTTTCCCTTGCTGACCAAAAAAAAAAACACAAAAACAATATTTTTACGTTTTAAAATTGCAGAACCAACGCCGATTCAAACGCCATCAACACCGCCGGTTGTAAATATCCAAGCGCCGACCCCACCGAGTCATTTGTATTATTCCCATTCGTGGATTCCTCACGTAATCGAAGTAGAACTTAACGAGAATGGTGAATTGTCCGTCGAAAAACTAGACAAGCTCAGTCCGATAGACGAAACAAATGAAAGTACAGCAAAACGAGAAGCCCCGGTCGAAAATGGTAAAGATAGCAATAATTTACAATCGGAAGGGCAAACCGATTCACCAAAAGTTAACGAAGCTGTATCCTCGACGAACAATGATTCAGAGGACAAAGAAAATGACAATTCAAACGGGAAAGATGAAAATTTGAACAAAGTCACTAAAGTTCAATATAATCTCAGCGCTGTCGTTTGTTACGTCGATGACAAATCCAGCGACGATCGACGACACGTTGTTGCGCTTGTTCGTGTCAGTCCTGAGTATCATGAAAGGTCGACCGGAAGTGCCGTCGCTCAGTGGTATATTTTCAACGATTTTAGGTACGAAATCCACTTAAATTTCATAGAAAATGAAGTAAAAATATAAATCTGCTACTGAAATAATTGAGAAAGAATTTAATTTTAATTTTTATCCATTTTTTTAAATTTTTTCGGTCCTCAGCATATCAGCGGTAACGCCTCAAGAAGCAGTTTGGTTCAATTTAGACTGGAAAGTTCCATGCATTTTGCATTACACCGTGGCAGGACCGCCCGAGCAAACGCAGTTCGTCAGTCCGTTGACTTACGACGTTTTCGGAGAAGATAAATGCATTGCCCGGAGTGGCGGAACTCGAGGAATCACTTTCACGCCATTGACGTCCGACGAAATGCCGAAAAAAGGTAAAAATCCGTGACAATAACAAATTTCACTTGACTACTCAGATTTTGAGAAAGAAACGTGAAAAATTTCAAGAATCCGGTGACTAACAATTTTTCATGCGTACCATTCGCAGGAGAACTGGTTGGAATCGATGCGGAATTCGTGACACTAAATCAGAAGGAATCTGAGCTCCGTAGTGATGGAAAAATGTCGACGATCAAACCCAGTCACATGTCGGTCGCCAGGATCACGTGTATTCGCGGGTAAGAACAAATCCGTTCCCTGTCATTTCTATATTTAGAAAAATCATATCGGAAAACATTGTAGAAATTAATTACATCAATCAGAGTTTAAAAAATTACAACTTTCCATTTTTCTACGACGATTTTTCATGAAACGATTCGTTACTTTCTTTATTAGTCAATTTATTAATGAATTTTCTTCGTTGTTGCTTATAGGCATGGACCCTTGGAGGGTACGCCCTTCATTGACGATTACATCAGCACCCAAGAACAGGTGGTTGATTATTTAACCAAGTTCAGCGGTATCCAACCCGGCGACTTGGATGCAAATTTCAGCAGCAAACATCTCACAACCCTAAAATCCACTTACCAAAAACTTCGTTTTCTCGTTGACAATGGAATCATTTTTGTCGGGCATGGGCTGAAAAATGACTTCAGGTACGTTCCGAAAATTCTAGTTTTATGCAATTGACAAAAAATTTGACTCGATCACATGTGGTCTTGGTGGTCCTCTGGGGACTTTAAAGCTTTGAAAATGAATCAAGGGATCAATGTGAAAGAAGGAGAAAGAAAATGATTAGTATTTTGATTTTTTTTTTTTGTACAGAGTGATCAACTTGGTGGTCCCGCCCGAGCAAATCGTGGATACGGTACTTTTGTTCCATTTGCCTCATCGCCGAATGGTCTCGTTGAGATTCCTGACGTGGCATTTCCTTGGCAAGAAGATACAGTCGGAGACTCACGATTCGACCGAAGACGCTCGAGCTGCGCTCGAGCTCTACCGTAAATACGAAGACCTGAAGGAGACTGGAAAATTATTCGAAGCTCTCAAAGAATTGTACACTATTGGCAACGAACTGCAGTGGAAGGTAATTTTTGATTTTTTTCACAACATTTTTTTCACAAAATGGACAAAGCCCAGTTTGAGGAGTTTTAAATGTTCCAGAAAATCAATCAACGTTTGGAATGTGTTTATTTTTTTTCAGGTACCAGAGAGCTGATCCGAGGAGAACGCGTCAACATCTCAAGATCCCGAAACTGTGATCGAGTAATTACAAGCGAGAAGACGGTAATGAATGGACGATTGATAGTTTTAACTTTTATTTACAAAACGAAAGAAAAATCTCTCGTTTCATAATGGCTGGTAAACGTGATACAGCATGTTCATCATTCGTCAACAATTTTTTAGTTTTTAAAAGGTTTTTCCATAGATTATTGACATTCGAGACGAAAGAATTTCATCCTCCGTACATCAATCATGGTATTTGTAAAATTTCCCATTTTTCCCTCCGAAAAAACGTCAATAATTGTCCATTTATGGAAGACAAAAATTTGCCTCGAACTCGTGGCAGTTGCAGCAGTAATATTGTTCGGTCATCTCAATGCAATTGGTCCACGCTGGGTCGTGGAAATCTGCAAGTTCTCTAAAGGAGCAAACAAACTCGATCCCAAATATCATTTTGTCTTTGAATAAAAATATCACAGAACGAAAAAAATACTTTGATGGTCCAAAAATCGAGAATTCGCTCGAAATACCAAAAATTCATTCAGGAATTTGCAGCTATTTCAAACTCGGACAATCTTTCTGATAAATTGAGAGATTTATAAGAAATATCAAATCACTGTCATCACAATCTTTACGGGTAAATCACAATTCGATCGCGTTATTCATTTTGTGTGCTGGAATGAAACTTATTATGGTCATGGCCATGCGGAAAAACAAACCCTGCAGCGATGTTTTTCTGTACTGCATAAAAAAAAAGCATTTTTCACGTTTTTTTTTTTACAATATTTACGTTATTAATTATTTTATGAAGGCCAATTATTGCCATTGCGTTACACAATATTCATACGTTGAGTAATTCGACAAAATTGACCATTGTTCTTTTTCCAAACAGTCGGAAATACCTGAATTGTATAAAAAAAATCAATTAATGCTTTTTTTTCAGTGTAGAATTTGCTCGCCACGATAGTCGTTGACGTTCTATCAAAATGTGTGGAAATTATCTAAATTGAGATGAATGCGAGATGGCACGGAGCGATAACGTCTATTTTGGTTAAGAAAATCCAATCCGTGGAGCATGTTTCGAAACCTATAAATAGAATGTAAAAAAAAAAACGGCAAAACGTTTTAGTGAAATAGCAGAGATGAATGCACGAGAGATTCGCGAGTAATTTTTGGAAAATGGTTGACCCTTCAGGGTTTTTTCATCTAATTGTGTTGAGAAGGAATATCGATGTTGAGATATAATTGTACATAAATGATGTGGAATAGTGTTTATCGAAACAGAGTGTCGTCACGTTTTGACTCACTCCATGTCCTGATAATAATAATAATTCGAACGATTGTAAAAAAAAAAAAGAGCCAAAGAGTTGCGAACGGTCATTAAATGTAAATTCATCAACGAAACAAAAACAAAATCATTGAGGCAATAATGCGTTACCGAATTTACGAGGAATCTTGATTAAAGAAACTTTTTTTTTTTTTACATTCATCGTCTGTTTGTGAGTAACTCGGCCAACACAAAGTCATCGCAACAGTTTTTCGAATCATATCGCTAGTTGAACTTTCTTTTCACGATTAAAAGAAAAAACTGACTCAAATGATCATCACGAGTAATTCCTCATGGGAATTTTTTATATAAACGGAAAAAAGAAACTGACAATTGTACACTTCTAGAATATTTTTATATACGTTTTGAGAGAGAAATGTAAAGCGAGCGAGTGAATGGAAGAGGCTGAATGATTGAAAAAATATAAAACAGAACGAGTTTATTGTAAAGTATATTTTTGGATATTTGGAAAATCTTCTTATTCCAACTTTTTATTTTATAAACCGCTGCTGACAGGCTGATTCCGATGAGCACATATTACTGGCTGCTAATTAAATTAAGTGAGATTGATAAAAGCGTAAGGTAAATAGTAAAAATGCATTTTTTTTACAAATCTGTTACTGTTAAGTCATTGTGATTTCCAATAAATGTTTTTACAATAATTCACGTTTCGTGTCTGTTAATCATCATTAATTTTGAAGGATGAAAAAAAAACAATTGGGAAAATTGGGAATTGGGACGAAATAAAAATAACGAGCACGGATTTTGAATTAATATAAGTAATTTATTTTTTATATTAAAACCTTAACTCTGTATATACACGTCAGTTCTGAATTCCCCCCGCCGAACTCGGCTACATTAACCGACACTCGCTAGAAATGATTTCTTTCCTTTTTTAAACTAATTATAATTGATTTATTATTGCAATAGTTAAGCTATCCCGTAGGTTTAGTAAGGAATTAATAATTTACAGATTGTACACACATGTCTGGACCGTCTCCGAGGTTCCAGTGCTTTTTCTCTTTTTATCCCGTTACAAATTTCCGAGGTAAACGCTAAGTAATGATTCTACAATCTTCAATAAATAAATGTTTCCAAGTGATTCTTGTTCCTCTTGTGAGTGCTGCAACGCGGTTCAAGCACGTTCAATTATTCCCATAAGATCGCAGCCTTTTAAATTTTCTTTATTTTCTCCGACGTGAAATTTCTTTTCACACCGCGACATTCCGTTTTTTCAATCCTCCGCAATATGCAACTCTCGTTATCCAGAATACGTCATTCCGTATGCAAAAATGATACAATGACAGTGTGCGAGATCTCGAAATGGAAAATATGAAATGAGAAAAAAAATGTCAACGTGGTGGAACATCGCTCTGACCAGGAGCTTGCTAAGAAAATGTTTTGTTGGTTTCTTTCGTTACACATAATCGTAATTTGCTCCCTCAGCTAACAAGTAAAAAACATACGAAATTTGGATATGCAAATATATCCATGTGTACATAGACGACAAAGTTAATGAGTATTGGGAACAAGAATTGTCAACTAGCGTGAAAACTATTCGGACACATCGAAGTTCTGCTCAAATTTGCCACGAAAATGTTAAGCTTTAAATGCTTTTCGTCTCGATCCGGAATTAATGTTCCCAAATATGTGCGAATCAAATAAAATATTTATATATATATATAAACCGTTTCTGACTAGAAACTTGTAAGATCGAGCTGCGGGAGCTGGAAGGAGTATTCATTTGGCAGTAAAATAGTAAAAAATGATAAGAAGAGAAAGGTTAAAAATTGTCGTTCGTTTTAAAAATTCTCGAATTTTGTCGATTCGATAGTGTAACGCATTGAATATTCTACTGCCTACACAATCGAGAAAGATGCATCACGGACAATCCCCGAGGATGCTCGTAAGCAGAAATCAAATGTTTATACTCAAAATTGTTGATACACTTTTGTTTCTGCTAAATGGACAATTCCCATCGTTGCTTTACATCGTTTCAGACCTCCTTCGTGGCTGCGACGAATTACAAGATCGTTAATGAAGGCACGAGCTGGCTGCTTTACCAACAATTTTCTCTGTAGGAAAATCGTCGCTTGAAGACACTCTTGGGCTGATTATGCCTTAGAGATGATCATCTCCGTGGAAGTGACCGTTCCTGTTCAATGGCTGCCTTTCCGGAGCATCCGTGGGCCTGTTTCTCTTGAAGAAACCGCACTGTAAAGAAAAAGTGGAAATTGTAATCGAATTTTTGAATTTTTTAATTTTTTTCTTGTCCTGTCAATGATTTCCACTCTTAACCCTTCTCAAAAAATTACTGAACAACCCTTGGACATTCCAGTTTAGACACAAAAAGCGGGAAAAAAAAGTTTTTTCACTAAAATACAATCGTCACTTCGTGAATTTTCAATATTTTTGCCTAAAATTTGGAGCTGATATTCATCAGATCTGGACGAGGTATCTCGGGAGCACCGGAGCAAAGTTACGGTCGAGTAGAGATATTTTGTTGGACTCGATAAAGCAGCAATGGAGCTGTAGGCGAAATTTACCTTGTGCAGCAGTAGGATAAGGAGAAGAAGAATGATTGTTCCGGCACAAGCGGAAAGTACGACGACCCACAGAGGCACAACATCGGGTTCGGGGGCTGTAGCTTTGGGCTGTAGATTGGTGTAAATTTCGTGGCTCTTGATGATGTCAGTGGCGGGTTTACCAATGGAGGGTAATCTCGTTACTTTCGAGATGATTTGTGTGGAAACTTTGAGCTCTTCGTGGAAAGCAATTTTCTTTAAAGTTGCAGCTTTGACACGGAATCTCGCACTGATCCAAGCTTCTTCGTCTTTTTCGAGGCGTCCGAGGGTGCAACGAAGAGTGACGCATCTGGCAGCTTCACACAGCGGCAAAACAGTTTCTCCAGTCGGTTTACCGTCCGACACCGACAAGGGTGAAAAGTCATCGTCGCTTTGTAGCGTTTCTCTCTTGTGATGATGTCTCTGTTGTTTTTCAAGCTTGCGGAACTCCTGAACGCTCATTGAATCGTCATTTTCGTGCTCGCGTCTCTGTCGCGAGCCCCGTTGACGAAGTTGTCCATTTTCACCGTAGAACCTTGAATTTCTATCGTTGGCAAACTCATTTGTATTTTCGTTGTGCAAATAATTTCGCGTCCCGTGCTGTCGCTCGTAAGTGCGTTTTTCCTCGTGACTCTGTGTCCGATGAGTCTCATATTCGACGTTGTCTTCTCGTCCAAAATCGGACGATTCCTCTCGCCACGATCGCTCCTGGTCCTGTCGCTTCGCGCCAGTCTCAACGTTGCCATAATTCTCGGTTCTCGTCGCAAACGATCCGCTGCTACCGATTTGGGAAAGTCCAGAGCCTCCGCCGTGAGTCGTGTAAGTTCTTTCCTCGGTATAGCTGTAAGAACCTTCGATGGGGAATCGTCTGCCATCTTTAAGCTGGATGTAGCCTCTTCCATCGTCCGTGATTACCACGAGACCTTCGATTCTCAGGAAGCGACTTTGAGCGTCTGTGTTACCATCCGCGTAACTGGGTGCACCGTAACGGTTTTCCAGAGGGAACATTGCGCCACTCTTGAACTCAATGTACTCTTTGTTATCCTCCGAGACTCGGAATCTGCCCAAAAACTGCAAATACTTTTTGCCCTCGCGATTGTAAACTTCGTAGCCGACAGCGTCTTTCGTTAGGGTCGCGAGAATTCTGTCTAGATCTTGAGCCGTTGTGACGTTTCTCAAATGGTAATTAAAGTCTCCAAGTCCCACGGTTTCCTCCCGATTTCCACTCACCGAAGACGTGATCCTGTCCTCGTTGTGACTCAGTCCCGTTGCCAATACCGAAGAGCCACCTCGCACTACTCCGTGGGATAGAGAATCTCCACTCTCCTCGTAATGTCTTTCCGTACCGTAGACATAATCGTTGCCTCGTTGACGCGATCGTTCCGCTTCCTCATCCTGACGTCGTCTTTCCACTTCGATTCTCCTTTCCTCCTCGCGAGCTCGTTCGACTTCGATTCTTCGTTGTTGTTCCTCTTGCCTCCTTCTCGCCTCGTAATCCTCCTGCGTCAGAGTCCTCGAGACGTTGACAGTCGTGATGATGCCTCCGCGATTCGACCAATCGTCATCGACGATTGTCACTTCGCCATTCGCGCCTGTTACCACGTTGTGAGTCTTGTTTTCCTCGTGAACGGATCCACCGATCGTAGCGTATCCTCCGCCTTGTCCGGAGCTCGTTTTCCCCGACGAACTTTCTTGCACAACGCCCGTTGCCACATTGCCATGTCCTCCGGCATACTTGTCCGCTGGTCTAACGTTTTTTCGACCGGAACTCTGAGAGAATCGATATTTCTGTTCGAGTTTCAAACTCAACGGATTCGCGTTGGCTGGCCCACACATAATAGGGCCGGAAGTTTCCGGCTGTTCGAGCAGATAAACGAGATCGTCGTTGGCCAACGTTGCTGCAGGCCAACGCAAGTATATCTCCGCTTCTTCGATCCTCGAAGGCCCACGATTTCTTATTGTGTAATTGTGCGTAAACACCGGTCCATACTCAATCTCCGTAGTAATGTTCGTAGAGGTGTAATTTTCAGGATTATAGAATAGATCCTTTGGCTTGCTCTCGCCTTCGATCAGCATCTCCGTTTCTACCCATATTTTCAATGATAGATGTTGCTTGTTGTCGTGAGTCGTTGAGAACGGCTCGGAATTGGACGAATTGACTTCCATATCGAATTCGTAAGAGGATATTTCTTCCTGTATAGTCATGGGTTGAAGGAGTACGGTAAATTTCACGAGATTTCCATTTGGTAATGGATTTCCAATATCGCACTTGAGAGTATTGTTGTTCGATTGCTTCGGGGCTGAGCAGTGAACGGGGATCTCAGCCTTTTCCTGCGTCTCGATCTTGATGTAATCTATTCCAGGCGGTAAAACGAGATTGTACGTTGCCTCGAAGGCATCCTCGTACGCGTTTTGCACCGTCACCTCGAGCTCGATTCTCTTATCAGACCCGAGAAGATATTTAGCCACGTTCGATTTACAGGTCATCTGGAGATCCGGCGTGCAGATATTGTCCGAACCACAATTCTTGAATATCGATACCGTGTCCTTTCGCGATGACGTCGTCGCCATCACAGGACGGAGAATCAACGATGGGTCACGCTCACGATCGTCCACCCATTTCTCGTCCGCGAGTCCTATTCGCATCTCTGCGTCCAGCGACGTTAGCTTGTCGCGAATATTCGGTGTCACGTAAACCTGCGAATTTTCAAAGTCAAGTGTTTAAGTAAAATTGGAAAATTATCAAGTTTGCCTTTGACTTGTTTTCATTTTATTAATAGGATAACGAGACGCTCGTTTTCACTCACTTTTACGGTGCGGCAGTATTGTTGATTCCGATCGACCGTTATCGTCTGATTCATCGTGTGTTTGCCCTCCAGTTCGAGGAAACACATACGCGGGCTTTTGGTTTTCTTGACATCGAGTGCGTATTGAACATTGAAGTTGTATCTCGAGAGAACACCTTCGCCGGTATATTTGAAGCAAGCTTTCAATTGGAGACACGTGACTCGGGTACCGTCCGAAAGAACGCACTGTTTGTCATCGAGGGAAATGAGATGAGACGAGCCACCGTAAAAATTAACATACGTGTCGTTCGGCACCATTTTTATGACTGGACGTGATCGGAAAAACATAGCTGCACCGGTTTCGTAAGACCCGACCACCATATCGGGATACAAATTCCCATCGAGATCCAGCCCACCCGCAATCGAGAATCCAAACGTTTGTACGCGCGTCGGAAGCTCCTCCGCGTAAATCGCTTGAGAATATTTCAACGAAATACCCTCGGCCGAACCTTGGTAAATGTAAACTGCTCCACGGCCCTCGGAACCTGCGTAGGGGGCACCTACCGCGATGTCGCCGTAGCCGTCGCGATCTATGTCACCGAGATACGCAATGGATAAACCGAAACGACCACGATTTGCCTCACCGTCTCTGGAAAATAAAAATCAACCGTTTTGCAAATTTTAAACACTTTATTTTTCATTTTTATTCATATTTATACCGTGAGAAATCCATTTTGACAAACCTCTCGTGGAATAGATCGTATTTGTTCGGTCCCTTGCCGTAGAAAACGTAAATTCTTCCGGTCTCGAAATTCATTTCAGTATTTTCAGGAATTGTGAACATCGGAGCCCCAACGATGAGATCGTCGTATCCATCGTTGTCGACATCTCCAGCAGCAAGAGCGTAGCCAAAGTAACTGCCCATTTGTTCTCCGGTTATGTTACGAACGTTCGTCATTTTCGAAGTCAATAATACGACCTGTTTGGAGCATGAAAAATTAATAAACGAGGGATTGAAGTGGGAAAAAAACGAAACAAGAATGTTTGAGGACGAGAAAATAAAAATCGTACCTTTCCGTGAAGGTCCGCACCGCGTGGCATTCCAACTGCAATTCCGTTGTCCTCTCCCTTACCAACAAAGTCGCCGGTCGCGATTGAATATCCCAAGTAGCTGCCATCGTCCCACTTGGGTGCTTCTTTCGTGAACAAAACTTTGTCTGTATTGTTGACCAACTGAGTGTACATTTGACCTGGAAAAGTGATAAAAATGTCATTGGTACACGAATTGAAACGAGTTTGTGTTTTGTTCTATTTTTTTTTTAGCGTTTATTCTAGCATCTTTAAGCTGCAATTAAGTGTGCGGTCCATATTAATCAAATACTCGCTAATTATGGTGGTGGATCGGATGATTTGCTCTAGTACGAAGCTTTCGGGACGTCGAAATCATTCTCACTTTCCCTCATCTTTCGTTTGTTAAATCGCGTGTCAATGATTTTTGAAAGAGAAGGAATTCGAAGAGACCCAGTAATCGTTCGAGATTCCATGGGACTCTCGTAGACTGGAAAAGTGTTGACCTCCTCGTAATATCGTTTTGTGTTGCGAATAATTAAAAAATTTTCCTGCGAAATTTCGTCAAGAAATCAGAACGTCGGTTGGTCAATGCTTTTTCAGTCTTCCAGCGAATTTCAATGCTAGCGATGATTTTTGTTGACGCGTTTTATGGGGAACGAGAATCCAAATGCTTCTTCTTGATTATAAATTATTATTGTGGAATTTGCATAGTTTTTGAGTTGCAGTGGAACGATGCAAGCTCCAGTGTCATAAAAAATGATTTATCGTTAACGCCACGCCGGTAATTGATTACATACTGCGACAGGATCTGCAAACGAGAGAAAGCTGTAAAAAAAGCTCGCCCACACCTGTTAGACCATCCCTCGACTTGAATCCCCGCTGGCAGTTAAATCTGTCTAATGAATTTTCTTGTCGACTACCGCAAACAAACGAATAACTCCAAACTACATTTTTGTGAATGTTTTCACGGTATCTAATATCGAAATTAATTTTTGTTATTCATTAGAGCGGGGTTACCGGTTAATAACGATCTAAACAAAATCAGAAATAAAGACGAAGCTAAGTATACTTTCGTAATGACTATATTAATGCAAAATTAGCAGCACTGCCAAGCAGGGTGTCAAGGGAGGTTTTTCCAATCAATTTAATGTAAATTCATCAATTAAATAAACGTCAGGAATTGCAGTTCAGGGTGGGTCGAAAAATCACAAACACACAAACACACGAGTGTGGTTTCGTTTTCTTGTTCGAAACTTTTTCAGCCACACCCCAAACTTGCGTCAATTATAAATTTTCAAATATACAGGGAGCATCAAACTTTGTACTTTCACAGTTCCGAATTAATGCCCGATTTTTAAATTAAAAATCATTCGGCTGCAAAATTTTTCGAATTACACTCAAAGTATCAAAACGATACACCCCGTTTTCGAACACAATGTTAATTTTGAGCATTATTCGTAAAGTACATGAGAAAAGGAGTAAAAAAAAAACAAGAAATATTAATTTGCGATTAAGGGGGCTCGGCAAGGGTCATTTGGGCTTGGCGTTGTATATTTGCGAGCTTTTGTGTTTAAAGGGGCACCTGAGAGACTTCTTTCCCCTGGAAAGACACCAAAAGGCTCTTGCTGGGGCGGTGCAAATGGAAATTCTCTCGAGCTTCTCGGAATCGAGTACAGCTGACCTGGAATTTTTTAAACAAGAGAATATCGATAACTTTGATACTCGTTTTTCTCGCCGGTTATCCTGTGGGCTACTAATACTGATCGTGACGTTTCATAGCCACGAAGAAAACCAATCGGATCGGTAAAAAAAAAAAAAAAGAAAGAAAAAAGTGTAAGAGTTGAATGTTGATAAAAATTCCCATTTTTTCACGATCGAATGGAATTTTTAAAAAATGATGATCGAATTATTATCGGAAACCTGAAACGACATCCATTCCCTCAAATTTATGGCAATCCCGTAGATATTTTTTGTGCTCCACAATGACGACAGAAATTAAAGTTTTACGAATTTATAATGGGAAAAATGACTCACCTTGCCAGTACCAACTGCCGGGTGCGCCAACAAATACTCTTTCGCCATCCTGTAATGAGAAAAAAAAAAGATTGTACAATCGAACGTAATTAATGAAGGGCACTCGATTCGCGTGTGATTCTCACGAGAACCAGCGCGACAATATTTTCTCATGCTTGTCACGTTATCTTTAGCTTCGTATTTGTATCGCTTGTAAATAAAATTTTGAAAACACGAAAAAAAAACTTCCCGGCAAATTATAACTCTTGAAGAGCTTCAGAGATTAGACAAGACCGAGTGAGCTATCGTTGACTAATTTACAGTCATGTGATTTCTGGGCTGGGGTGAAATATTAGAGAATCGTGGGATGTTATTACGGTTCGGGAATTTCCTTCGGGCCGGAAATGACGTCCAATAGCACGAAATCTCCAAGGCGATACGTGTGTACAAGTATTTTGTTTGTAATTATAGATATACGAGCGCGATAGTCGGGTCAAATCGCGTTTCCTTATCAACGCTGCAGGGCTAATGACACACGGAGAAGAAGCTCAAACACCCTAATTAGCATACAAATTACTTTGCCCTTCTTGGTCATCGATACTCATTTGTACTCAAAGAGAGAAAAAATGAAAAAAAAATATAGAAATCGAGTGACCGTAAAATATTCACACATGAAATAATTTCGTAGGTGTTTCCAAGGTTCAAAGAGTGTGATTTTTAGTTTGATGTTTAGCCTGCAGAACGAATCAAAGATTTATTTGTCGAAATAACGAGACAGTAAAATTCGTAAGGGACTTGAGCTTAGCTTCGGAGTTACGCACGCTCGGTAAAATCTGCATAAACCTTGCCCACGCGTATCGTCTAGTTACGTTTAATTATAGCCCATCGAGCTCAAGCATGTCTCTCTCGTGTGTATAAACTCTCGCGCCTTGAGATACTCGAGTGCGCTATAATACGTGGTTAGAAATGCGATTGCAGAGTAATACAACGCGCAGGGCTCATAGAAATCATAAATAGATCCTCATCTCCGCACCCATTCGTGTGTCATATAATCGTTTATTTTTTTTTAGTTCCAATCAAACGGTACTCATTTGCCAATTACAAATAAATCACTAGATTCCTTGATTACCGTTTGGGCCTTTCTATTTGTTCATTTTTCCTAACATTTTCAATTAATTCGCGAAACATTTTTATTTACCGTAAAATTAATTCTCTAAACGATCCAGTTTCCTGCGCAGTTCTCCAGCAGGTGGATCAGAGTTAATTACTCGTGCAAAGTTATTAATTTTATATTAATTGTTCGAAATACAACAGTATGGAGAAACGCAACTGTTTTCAAAGTGATCCAACTATTGTGAGTTCACACTTTTGATGTTGAAAGCAATATCAACGCAGAAGCCTTTTCGAGTCCACTTAATCCACCCAGGGGAAAGCACATCGAGTGCCACTTGAGAAATGTTGCGGCCCAAAACAAGCGTATCATTTTTTTCCCTTTGATCTCATCGTTCCCATGAAACTCTCATATAGTACATTTTTATCAAACCGAGCGGGATATCGTGAAACATATTCGTTTGCTCCATAAAATCGTTCATTATACGAAATGAAAATCATGAGATTGGGTCAAATAAATAAATCTTTGTCAACATGGATTAATTTTCTAATTCAGTAAATGATGAATCGTGAAATATTTTTCGTATTTTTAGACCTCATCGAAATTTTATCGTGTGCAGAAGTTGCGCCGGAGAAACGAATATATTCAGGAAAAATTAACGTCGTTCATACGTTTTTGTGCAAATATCGCTCAACTCGATGTGTAAGGCCGCGACCTTTAAGAGAACTTGCGTTACCGTTTACACTTCACGCGTCGTAACGGTAATGCAAAGTACTTTCGTACTCTCTTTCTCTCGAGTATAAAGGATTTTAAACGCATACACGTGGAGTAACTCTACACGTAGGCGAAAAGAAAGGAGCAAGGGAGGCAGTAAACAAATCGAACAATGGCAGTCTCAATTCACTCTTTGTTTTCGAGGCCTTGCACTAAATCAAAGCTAAATACCTGAAAAACATAAATACACTCCGTAATATGTTTTTCAGAGAAAATACGAATGTGACAGAGAAAAAAAGTTGCACTCAATAAAGATTCACGACAATTTCCCCATTTGATTTTTTGTTTCGCTTCTTTATTTTTGATTAAATTGTATACGGAGAGAAATCGGAATTTTTTTTTGGAAATAGCTCACGTGATTTCCTGTTTCGAGTCGTTTAGAATTCGTAGGATTTAATATATATCGGTAGCCAGTTAGAATATGTGTTTCTATATTCAGGAATGAGCTGCATCATTGAGTGGGCAATCGTGCCTCACAACTCTCGACGGTATTTAACTCTCTCGCCTTAATGTTTGATCGCATACAGAACATTACAAACGTCTACATATAATTGTATATATCTATATATAGTTCAGAGATATACTTCCGAGGCTCGATGCGCCTACGCGTTAAAAAAGCTCATCGAGCACACACACAAGCGTAACTACCCACGCGGAATAAAAAGAAAAGTGTTGCGATACATAACGTGTATGTACGAATGTACGAGGAACAAGCCAAAAAAAAGGAAATTCCGAGTTGTCAAAGATTCGCAAGCTGCAGTTCGTGCATTCGGTGCGTATATATTGAAGTAATTTAAGCGGCAAGTAAATTCGAGGCGTTTTTATTTCGTCCAGACACCAAAATTGAAGCCGAATGACATTATTTCTGCTTCTGAACCGCGATCGAGACGTCGCGGAATCCCCACGAAAGTTCTCGAGCAACGATTTTTTCTGCAGTACGTGTAAAAAGTTCTGCAACGAGCTTAGCGTCTTTGGCGTCTCGTAGTACGTGTTTCACTTATCACAAACCGCTCGCCGCGATCGCTTATAAAACGCGTTTGTCGCAAAGAGGATAAAAAGATGAGAGAGCGAGAGAGAAAGGTGAAACAAGAGTAGTAATACAGAAACGCGACGTTTACTGTGAAGAGGACCAAACACGACGCGTAGGTGGTCTTGCAGTGAGGAGGGAACACGCGCAACAGTGACAGAACGAAATGTCCTCGCCTTAAATGGCCGTCTCTGAAACTCTCGGCTCTCCGACTCTCGAGTTGTTGTCGTTTTATAACTTTTTCTTTTTTTTTTCTCAATCACAATTTCTCTTCTCGCATTTTTTCCAAATGTCAACAGTTCGCGAGAAATTACGAGACCTGAAATATATTCTGATATTAAAAAAGGTCTTTTTTTTTGTTCTCCACTCGAGACAAGAAATAAATTCCGGGATGCAAGTCTTTCGATATCAACTTTCCAATCAATCGTCAACAAGAGGATCAAATGGTAAAAAAATAATCCCTCGTTAGCTGCGCGAGACTAGATTTTCAGTAATTTCTTTAGTTTCTTCGTCTCTATCTCAGTTTCTTGGTCGTTCGTCTTGCTCGAGTGCAACTCGAGAGCCAAGAAGCAGCAATGTCCGATAAAACTAGCGCCGCACGAACTCTGCAGATTGGCGTATAAATCGAGACATAAATAAGGGTATTAATATATCGCGATGGTAATGTCCAGAGTCAATAAACTCGAGCAGTTGAGTTAAAAATGCTAAATTCTCGCCTCGAGTGTGTTTTGTATGTTTAGTACGACGTGTGTTCGAAACGCCCGAGGGGTTTTTGAGGTCGAAGCACCTGCGAAAATCTCGGGAGACGGTGCCAGTAAATTAGGATGGCGCCAAGCCCCAGGCACGATTCGCCAAATGTGCAGTGCATCGCCTTGCTTCGATTTTCTTTCTCACTCTCGCGATCGTGTAACGTGTACGCGCGAGGATATATTTATATATAAACTCGTCCACGACCTTTTATAGAATGTATGTACGAATGTAAGAAGAAAAAAGCGTTTCGAGTCGAATGCAAGACCGCACACAAGTTATTTATCGTCAAACAGAAATATTATTTGTGCAACGGTAGTCCTGGAACGAACGAAAACGTACGTGGCGCGAGTTCGCCGCAGGGTTCGCACGGTCCTCGAACAATGGAAGGGACCTTTGCATTCGAGAGCCGAGCATCCGAGATACAACAATATCAACATACGTGTGTGCACTTTTCTAACCCCCTGTCTTTATTCCTCTCCTCTGCCTCTTTTGCTAGCTCTCTCGTGTCCATGCATGTATTTATATAACTATATATTTATTGCGTCGGTGGGCGCATCGAGCGTGACTTCTGTACCGGCGCCACGACCGACTGTCGAGCCAAAATCGTTTATATTACATGCAGTGACAGTAGACGCATTTTTTCATCACGACTCTCTATACACAATGCGCGATGTCACCGAAAAAAAAAATTCATTCGTTTACTTCGCACAAAAGTGCACGATGGATCCTCGATGGATCCCATCGATCGATTATGTTTCGCGAATAATTGACAATTGTTCACCGTTAAATAGTTCGAGCCCGCGATGACATGTGCGAAATCCGCGTGGACAGGAATGATCTCTTGGTCAGTGCATGCAGCTGGTGGAGACTCGAAACAGCAGCAGCGACGACAAAAGCAGCGATCATTACCGTTTATGGTGTGTCGTCCTCGCCTTTACATACATTAATCCTTACGAATGATATATAATAGGAATGTATATGTGTATATGCAATAATATGAAAAGAGAATGGTGCACGTGCTTGCTCCTGTCGTTCTCGCATGTTAGTAATACGCGGGAGACAAGAGGGATGGGAGGACACAACATGAGATACCCCCTACCGAGAAGAGTCCTCGCTTTACTTTTTTCTCCCTCTGCATCTATCTCTCTTGTGTTTGCTTACAAGATAAAAATTTGCAACTGGAACAATGCATGCGCTCGGGACGCTCTTTTTGCTCTCGGCAATCCAACTATATGTTTTTCGTATTCGTATATTACACATGTATATATATCGCGTGCATTTAAGTTTTTGTGACCATTGCGAGCTCTACATATACGGGCTACTCCGCGCAGATTCAAAACGCTTTTTTCCTGCCAGGCAATTTTCGAGGCTCTTAATCCGCCCGCGAGCCCATTTATAAAACTTGGACCACCCCAAAGCTGGAGATACGGAAACATGCGCGCGGCTACCTTTTTTTCAAATTATGTCCGGAGCCAGTACGAACTCTAATTTGTTATGAAAAGTCTGAAAAATTAACTGGTTCCATGTTAAATCGCCCATACATAGATTTTTGCATATATATAACTATGTAAGTGCAGTTGCTCCGACTTCTGTTGTTCTCTGCTGTTCGCTCTCTGATGTCTACAAGGGAAACGCTCACGACCCACACGAATTGTGTACCCTGGCGCCGAGATCTTTTCTCCCTTGTATATGCGCTCTCCCTGCTGCTCCTCCCGCGTCCACGTCATCTTTTTACGAAAAAATAAGAGGAAACCCAAGATTTCAGCCATGTCTCCGACCGCATGATTGAAATATAACGCGCTCCAAATATGTGTACGAGAGTTGCATTTGTGTCGTTTTGTCTCGAGCGAAAGAAATAATGCAGCCAAATTCATGCAATTCCTCTGCAGGATTCTTGCCATTCAACGTTCTAAGCTGATGCCGTTTTCTATATTTATTCAGGATCGAGAAAATAAGCATACGACTTTCATATGGGAAAGAGAAATAGCGAGATGCCCCGAAGACGACGTGTATGAAATGCGTTTGCGACGAATCGCGCGTTCCAATATACCGTTGAATCTCTCGCGAAACGCGATCTCTACGGGATAAGCTTATAAAACCCCTTCCACTAAGGAACACTGAAAAAAATAGCTGCGTGAGCATCTCCCCGAGAAATAACAGAGCGATAAAGAAAAAGCGTGTGTATATACTTTCGCGATGCAAGAAAATTCATTGTTATTCCGGAGCAGAGAGCGAGGGCGCGTTTGCCTGAGGATTAGAATCGCGAATTGCATTAGCCAAACTATTAAACTCGTCGTTGGCGGAGAGCGAACGAGCAAGCAATAGAGAAGAAAAGTCTTCTAAATGAAATTGAGAGAAAATCGATTATTTTTTTCGTTAAGAAACGCACCTGCTAATAAAATCATTGCATAAATAGTTGTTTACGTCGTATAGCAAGATAAAAAGTACGAGAATAAAGATGGTACGGGTGAGGCCCAGGCCATCGACGATATGCATTCATTTTCAAGCTGATGTTGGCTAGATAACTCAAAGAAAGACGTAAAGACACGGAGTATGGAGATCGATCGAGGTAGATCGATCGTCGAACGTGTTTTCCGTCGATCGGTTCGATCCTCCCTTTACATCACTGTGAATATATATATGCGCTTGTGCGTGAATGCATGTCCGTACATATCTTAACTCGCATTGAGATTTAGTCCGAGCAAAAGGCTTGAACGTTCACGAAATACGACAGCTCTTCTCGAGCATGTAAATATATTGCGTTTATTTTGTGTTTCCACGAGACAATGGGCATTTGTCTGCGTCCGATTTTGAGCGTAAGTAGAGCTTGAATCAGACTCAACAAATCGCTGTCAAATTTTATGCTACAAAAATAATTTTTTGTGCATTATTTCACAACTAATTTTTGACATTTGTGCCGTGTGAAATTTCCGAAAATCGATTGAAAAAATAAAGGCAAAGTCGACAAATTTTATGAGAGACAATTCCGACTTTATTTTGAGCTTATCGGTTATTGAGCAAATTGTGGCGAAAGTTCAGGGGTGATTCGATGCACCGCAGTGCACGCGCGCATCAAGGGATGAAGCATAAAGAAAGGGATGCACTGATCGAAGAGTATTAACATTGAATGCTCGTGAGAGAAATCTCGACGCCAGAGCATCTGAGCTCTCTCGTGCGGGGATTTCTCTCTTGGTCGTCTCGTTCCATCGCGGGCGGAGATCCATGAATTAAACATCCAGCGTACTTGTCTATATAGATATGGATAAAGCGGTAGAAACAATTCTGAATTATACATTGGCTGGTGATAGCTCTCGGCTGAGTGCTCGAGGATTGTCCCACTGTTTCTTTGGCGGTGATCGAACTGACCGACTACTCGATATTGATTTATATATAAATATATTCCGCTCTAGTACAAACTCTACGATCGAAAGGAAAAAACTCGAATCCTAGCACAAACAATCCGTCCTATATCGATAGCTGAAGGGCACACCATTCTTTGGATAAAATCAACGCACAAAAGAAACATCGCGAACCGACCGATCTTTTGAATCGAAGAAAAATGATCCAGTGACGCGATGCATTTTGGTTACGCGGAAATTCAAACTTTCGTGAGTAACAACGAGAGTAAATCGAAAACAAAATTTTGTATAAACGTTCTTGGCATCAAAAACAACAGCTTTTTCTTCTATGACGAAAATTCCGTTAATAAGTTGCAAAAATCGAGATGCAGAAACAATTTTTTTTAAAGAAAAATTCTAAAGACATTGTTTTTCAACTCACAAACCGAACGCGAGTTCAATTCGCACGCGTTTCGATGGTAAAAGTTCTTAACGTCAGGAAATTTTACTGCACGGGAGAAAATTGTTAGTTTTGTTGTCAATAATATTCATACAAAATTATTGAAGAATCCTAAATAAAGTAATTTTGGAGGGAAGCAAAGGCTTTTTGGTTTATGGGTGAAAAAAAAGTGCAAACACAAGTCGTTTGTATGGAAATTCGGCGCGTTTCCACACGCAGAACTTGTCACGCAAATAATCGCGTATTCCGCAAAGACTTGCGCGCGTATCCAAGAGTTCTCGCGAGTGTAAAGTTAGGTATTCGCGTTTCTCGCCATATTCGGAGCGTCGATACACCAATATATACTTTTCTCTCAGTCTCTTTATTTTTTTCTTTCGTTCTTTCAAGCTTGTAAGTACAAGTCTTAACTCTTACAGCGACACGAGTACGCAACACTCGAGTCCGTCGTTTCTTCGTAAAGGATTTGTTGGGAAAGTCACTCGTATGTTTATAAATGTCGACTAGTGGCAATGCTAACGCGTGCGAAACCTTTATACGTGTTGCATCCCAGACCACAAACGTTTTCGATAGTCCGCATTAATTCAACAGTCGTGGAAGGGTTATAGAGAGATGCTGCTCAATGGCAAACAACTCCGGACGCTTTCCAACTTGTTCACGATACAACTTGTATGTTTTTTTTATCAACTCTATTGCTATTTGTTCTCTAGCCGGCGGAAATTTGAATCATTCAATGAAAAAGTCAAAGTCTTCGGTGGGTGTGAGACGTTGAAAACATTTTTTTTCTCGAACTACGTGTTCGGGAAGAATAAAAATCTGCTCAAAATTTTTTTCGAATTCTACTTACTCGAGATAACGTGGCAGAAAATCCAGCTTGACAGGAGCCTTGCTTGTGGTATCCATAGTTTTCTGAAACGTAAACAGGAGATTATTAATTCGATTGAACCGTCGTTTCACGTTACAACGAGCAAACACACGAATACAAGGGGCGAATGATGAAAAAATATTGTGTGAGATCTCGGTCACGTGTCACACACGATCGCAACGAAAAGGCGACAGATTATATGGATCTTTTGAGTATCGAATGTTGATCGGGTCTATAGAAACTCGAATCGTCCACGCATCATTAGGAATCGCGTCACCAAAAGGCACGCGTCATTAATCCGCGATCGATTTTGTCCGCGTGACGACTTGGACGTCGTGCACGCGTTCTCGATCGTGCAAATGTATACTCGATATGGCGTACGTCGACGATTCACAATCGTATAAAGGAAGCGCAATCCCCTCGCGAATTCCCCTTTGTTCTTCCTCCCTCGATCCTTTTGACATTTCCCGTATAAAAGTGTCACAGACATACAACCCACGATATTTATTGCTTATGGCAGTAATAACGGTTAGCATATAAAAAAAAAAAAAAAAGTTGACGCGTGAAGTCCAATGACCTTTAAGAATGACAGGATTTCACATTTGAGCGCTCAGGTAAAGTGAAATTCGCAAACGTAAGCTCCGCGAGTGTATGATATTTGAGTAATCCTAACGCAACGTGAAACGCGGTATGTGGACAAAATGTGTCATACGAGGAAGCTCGGAAAAGATACGGGATTAAGTGCCCACAAGCGGAGGAAAAAACGAAATTAAGAATTTCCGTTCGTAGTTTTATTCCTTCGTCGTTTTTTCCTTGAATTATAAATCATCAGGCAGTTATCAGATTGAATTTAAATTAATAAAAAGGATAAATAACGATACGTGCTAACGCACGAAAAAAGTGTACCAGAGGGGATTAATAAATTGAGATTTATAAGTCGACATTCTGGGAGTTATCATCGTGGGTTATGAATCATTACGAATCTCGATGCAGCATAATAAATCTGCCAGGGCGAGGGAAGAGCGTGCAATTGACACTAATATTATAATGAGACAATTACACACACGATAAATCAAATTCACTTCTCGCACGTAAACAAGACACGCCGGGACTTGCCTTTATTGTTTAAATACTTGGAAGAAAGAAATTACGCATCCGTATATACTTTTGACATATACAAATTCACTGCATTTTCATGAATTTTTAATCGCTAAAAACAATCCACGATCTGAATTCAACGACGAAGCCGAATTATTAATTTCCAATTCATAAGATACGATAAATACGCGTTGATTACTCGACGTTAACTTAATGCGCGTGTCTACGACATAAAACGTGCATCATTTTGCCAAATTATAATCGTACAAAACAGTTCATGACAATCTGCACTGTTGCGAAAACGACGAGCGGTGCGTATACGAACGCTCATGGATAATTAGCCCTGCGCGCTCGCCTGCTCTCGGGGATTAATTACGAACGTTAATACGTTCGTATATAATGCGACGGCTGCATGGAGTCTCAAGACACGAACGCATGCAGTGGCGCTCTGACAGTCGCTCCGCCCTCCACGCGCATGCCAATGCAGCCTGCGCACTTTTCCATGCATTAGCACATATGCAAACATAGCTTTTTGTAACAAACAGCAAATTGATCGTGCGAATAAAAAACTCGTGATCGGAACGATATTCATAGGAAAATGCGTATTTTCATGTTGTAAAATTCACGATGATTACATGACTTCCGTTTCTCATTTTTTAATGTTAAACTTCCTCGAATAATTTCTATGGCCGTTATTCCATTTTACGCGTTGAACATAATTGAGATGTTGCTGCAGCTTTAAAGTGCGACTGAAATTCTGATTTCTCTCTCATGACCTGCTGCACGTTCGATTCATACATGCGAGCTCTGTGCGGGACGATGATCGAGCCCTACATAAGATTTTTTTCTTGCCTCGTTTTTTTCTTTTGCTGAGGAGAAATGCATTACCAGTCACGTAATTATATCAATCAACATGAGAGAAAAAGGGAGAGGGACATGTAATGACCGGAGGGGAGCAGCCGCACCGTATCGATAAAAAGAAAAAGTCAATTTATGAAACGATTCCTACTTTGATCTCGACAGGAAGCGACAAGTAAATCTTCGGTAAATGGCTAATTATTACGGAACAATTAGACTTAATCTCAATAATCATTCGGTAAGCTCGTCATTTCGTCATGAGAATATATTTTGTTGATTTTATTGGTTCACACGAATTCACGAATATTCTTTGTGCGTAGGAATTCTTTTAAGAATAGACAAATGGTCTAGACTATCAAATGAATTGCGTCCGTGGAGGAGGACAAGAAAACCATGAAAACTATAATTCTCGTAATAGATGCATTCCCGTTAACCGCTTTACGCGCCGAATGAATGAAGTTACTGTATTATACACGATATGGATGCGTATATTGTCTGAGCAATGTAGGCCTCGCTGATGCGAGCGTGGGTGTAGGCTAAACGTGTCAAGGAACTTTTATCGGAACGGAGAGAATCGAGAATCGATGTATTTGTGAAATTATACGAGTGAATAGATTTTTTCAAATGTTTAATTACTCGACGATAAACATAAATTTATGAAGGAAATTCGTATAGATTTCGAGTCGAGACTTTTCGACCGATGAATTATTGTTAAATTGAAAAAACGCCAGTTGAGAAATTTCATTATCGCCGCAGGGCAGAAAGCCATAAATCAAAATATGCAAAATACCAAGAGCCACCTCCCACGAGAGTCTTTGTTTTAATCGATGATAACGTCGAGGCGATGTGCGGTCACCACGCTTTTTTTTGAAAGAATTGCATCGTTTGGGGCTACGTGTGCAGTATTTCAGTTGGACAAGATCTCTCAAGCCATTCGCCTTGCTCCGGATCGCCAACACGATCGTAATTCAAGTAGGATCAAATGTTAATTGGCCTTACGTCGTCGCAGCGCGAAACGCCAGCGAATTGACGAGTTCTCTCGCTCTCGACCCTTTTTTCTATACACCGCGATATCGTATGGCCCCATGCAATGCTTTTTTTTTTTAACGGTCATTTTCTTGAACGATTTATCGAGCGCATTCAAGATCATCGAACTTGACGAGAGAGATTGAGGCAAATACGACAAACGCGGAGCTGCAAAGACCGTTGACTTTCAATTTTTCTATGTATCGAGTACTTTGCGCCTTTTCTGCGCTGTAATACACGAGAAAATAGATCTCGCAAGAGAGAGAGACGGAGCAGGCGGCGAGAGGAAGCGTGTCATAATGCATTTCCTGAGAGTTTGCAGATCGCTCAAATGCGAGAGCAGACCTAATTTCTAAATTTAGACAATTACACGCGTAGCGTGGCGCCGGTTTTTCGGGTCTCTGAAGGATGGAAATAAAAATTTTACTTCCCTTTCGGACTCTGCAGAAATCGAGACCGAGAAATAGGGAAATAAAATTATGCATGAAAGCAAATAAATTCAATTAAGTGTACAAAAAGGTGCGAGAAACTTGGAATTATGAGCCGCCGACATAAATCAAGCCTCGTAGAAAATAAAAAAAAAAAAGGACATTTATGTTTGTGCAATTTTCAACATAACAGGGTCGTTTAATTGTCGTCAGTTTCGCTGGCGTTTCAGCGAGAAACGGAGTGATAGATGACTGCCGTGCGTTGGTATAGGCAAGAAGATACTCGCGGTAGCTTAGAACGCACGCAGCATGCTGTCGAGGCGTACAAAGTGCATAACGCGTCAACATTCGCAACGCGCTGGAGCCTCGCAAAACAGAGAGTCGTGTTACCTTTCCGTTGCCAGAAAAGGATTGACGATAACGACCGTGTGTCTACGATGAACGTGTCAAAGACGAAAAAATAAAAATAAAATGAAATGAGAGAATCGCCCGCGGTTGTCCGCATAGCGAGCAGCGAGCACAATCGCGATAATACGCGGAATAAAACGGAGTATCGCGGCGCCCTCCGAGAAACTTCTCGTGGTCGTTGGACGCGACGATCCGAGACGCTCTAAAAAGTGCTCCGGCTCTACGATTCTCGGGAAATATTTCTTCTCCTCCTACTCTCCGTACAAATTGTTTAATTGCGGGCGTCTCTGTATCTTTTTCTACATAATTCACTATATTTGTATTTTGTACGAAGGAATATATATATAATTATACGCGCAGTGCATGCGGCAGAGTGAGTCTCGCGAAGATAATTCGCACCCGCAGCAGCTTTCCCCGCGCGATGTACGCGAAGCTCCGCGGGTTGATTGCTCGATCGTATATGAACGCACCGGCCCCTGCTCGAGAATGCTCAAGCTCATTTCCGCAATTTTCGCCACCGCGCTCTGAACTTTCATCAAATTTATCACTCTTCTCGCGCCTTCTCGGCGCGCTATTTCTCCCGCGGCAAAACACACACGTCTCGCACTTTTTTACCCCCTTGCAGAGAAAAATTGTCCTCACCGCACGCCTCTCGAATCCCTAACTCACACATATTTATAGACGCTCTCAATTAAGGGTAGTCTCGCTGCGTTCTCCCCTTATTTCGTTTCCTCTTCGCTTCTCCCTTCCTAAATTTCGCTTCTTCTTACAGTTTGTGTTCATGAACTGTTCTTCTACGTATTTCAGCGTTTGTATTATCCGTCCGCGCTAACACATGTTCTGGTAATTATACGATGAGCAACAGGAGTCACATGTTGTTACGAGCCGCGAGCCATAGGTTTTACGGAAAGCAGCTCCAAATACGACACAGATGGCACACTTTCGAAAATGAAAATAAACAAAAATCGTAACAGCAATTATTTAACCAACATTTCTCACGAAAAGTTTCATCTGAAAATTAATCCTAGAATACGCTAAACTGGGGTCAAAAACGACCCCAGTCGACTTTAAATCCCGCGCCTTGTTTTCTCACAATTCGTTCTTCCGTTTTTTATCGCTTTACCGCATTTTTGACTAATTCTCCAACTCAAGCGAAATTGCACCAGGCTCTCGTGATCCTGCATTCAAAAAGGAAAAGAATTTTTCAAAATTGGGCTCATTTTTGCGCCCAGGTCACCAGAAAAGGTAAAAAAAAATCGCGCGATTGAATTTCCGAAAAAATCTAGTGCATCGCGTCCCTATTTTTTGCATTTTTTGCATTTGATTTTTGGATCAGTTCGTAAATAACGATGGAAATGGCTCTCACGAAAAAAAGAATCAATTATGCTTATTTAGCGTGTCAGGTAGAGTGTCGCACTCTGATCTTCTCGAGCGGAAATCCTTCCGTCTCACTTTTTCAAATCGGACCGTTGAGCACGTATACACAACGGAGACGCTCTTCCCTGCTCTCCGTGTCTCTCTTTGCCTCGTTGTTTCTATGGTTTTGTGCCGAATGCTCCGTTCCGCGTGGCGCGTGCAAAGGACGCATGTGCGCGACTGTTAATCGCCAGGAAAGTGCGTTGGAGGGGTTGAAACGAAAGATAACAAAAAAAAAAGAAAGTACACAGGCTACCGGATGTTATTTGCATCCGGAAAATAAAAGTACAGATATATTAGCATGACATGGGAGTTTTACTGGCGGCAAGCACACTTGACTATACCGCGGATAAAGCCCTTGCTCGATTGGTGCACTTAAAACTTGCGAACCATCGAGTTGGCGATATGTAAATTCCCTGGAACGAGTATCTTTGAGTGGCGACTCTGAGCACCGTGTACAAGTATTTTTTAAGGGGCCCCGCAACGCAAAAAGTTCGTAATTGCTTCGATACTTTAGTGAAAAGAAAAATAATAACGAAAAGATTAGATTTTTTTACTCGCTCGTTTATTTTTCGTTTCCTGAAATAAATGACAGATAAAAACGTTATCGCGTGTTCCAGAAGTTCCAAAACCTCGTCACGCCTTCAGAATTCACATAAATTGTCAAGAATTCAAGCACTTTCGTTGAATAGCGCTTTGAAAAAATTTTCTCGAAAAAATACGACTTGCGGAGAGCAGCATCGTAGGACCGATAAGTACGAAAGTCATCACGAGGAAAATGATCGCGTGCTCGCTGACCAAAAAGACAAGAATTTATCTCGCATGCTCCAGACCCGAGCTTATCGCTTGCGCGGGAATGGGAAAACAGAGAGGGTGAAAATGGTTCCCTAAAAAATACATTGACCGATGGAATTCCGAGCAAAAATTTGAAAAAAATCCAAACTTTTAGGCCATGCGATTTGGCCTTAAATCGAAATATTATAAAAATAATGAAGTTGTCGTGTCGATCGCTGTTTTTCCCTGACCCGCGTATTACGGTGACAGGAAATATCCCGTTACATGATGGTATATATTTATGGTTTGGCTGGAAAAGCACGTGATCGAGGGAAGAGCTTGCCACACATGGAGCACGAGGGAAAAATTGTCGTAATGTTCCACTTGAGCGGCGACCGTGAGGATTTTCGGGGATAGAAAAAAAGAGGGAAACTTTTTGTAAAGTGCATAGCTCGTAGGGGGAAAAAACGTACGGTTTGGAGCGAATGCATGTTTTTCGATCCCTAACGCGACTCTTCGAGTCCCCGCCCTCTCGCTTCTTTGACAATTGTTTACGTCATCCGGGATATTTCCGTCTGGTGTGTTGAGAGCTCGAAAAATATACGATTTGGTCAAGACTGAGAATAGCCAGACGCGCCTGCACGACAAGATATTTCCGCGCTTCCTCGTTTCATCGTCTTCGTCATTCGAGGTCAAATTTAATAAATAAAGGACAAACAAATATTTTTTTTTTTTAGGTATTAAAGAAAAGGCAAACTCACTCGTTCGACAGGGCGAGAATTCTCGTACTGTTGGGAAAGTCGTCACGAAGCATGTACCGACCGGATCGCGTTGGTTGCCGAACGCCAAGTCATGACTGTCGTCCATTACGTTGTAACCTGATCCAACGCCAAAGAAAACGTACCTCGGTGCGCAAGCCTAGAAAAACACGAAAAATAAAATAAATCTTGAATATTTTTTATTATTTTTTTCTTACAATTTCACGACGCACGATGATCTAGTTTTGGTGCATATGATTCGCACGTATAAAAGAGTGAGGTCTGGCGCGCGAGGTCATGAGAAAATTAACGTGATTGAGAGTTTCGTCCCTATTTTGGGCGGTGAACAATTATTCCGCGGATTATTGCGTAATAACGAAGCTCTGCCGATGTCCATCATTTAACGAACGACCACGCAGAGCGGACGAACCAGCTCTCAACATAACATCGGGTCTCTCTTTTTTCTTTAACGTCACAACGATGACCATGACTCTCGTGCTTTGAGAGGCTTATTACGAATATACAGTGTATGTAGTGCACTTTAGCATGTATTTTAATTTATGTGACGTGGCTTCTTCGTCTGGAACGACAGCAGGCTACAGAGAACGAAAGATGATACCTGCTTTATAGATATATACATATATGTTCGGTCCAATGTATCCTGCGGGATTAAAACTGTGGGGAGAATGCACCCATTGGAACATGTAACGGAAACAGGCTTATGAACATTTTAATATCTCCATTAAGCCTCTCATTCTCATTTAAAAAACGAACAAGTACGTGGGATATTCATATTACGGGGATTTATTGTCGGAAACCACTTCGAAACCATTTACGAAAAAAACAAGTGGAAAGGTTAATTTTTGCACTGACAAATGTTCTCCTTGCACCAATTTTTGCCAACAGCTCCGCGGTAGAAATTAAAAATATTGTCGAAATTACGAAAATTTAGAAATTACCCAAAAATATTTGGTTCACCGTGTTCAACAAAATATCGATGTTTTTTGACAAAACTTTCAGTGTATTTCAATTGACTATTCTCGCGATTGAAAATCATTTGAATCATCGGATCAAGACTAAACTGCAACTGGCTACGATTAATTATCGATCGATTGAGCAATTGTAGAATCCGCCTTCCTCGATCCAATTAAGGTCAACTGTAATCTATCACATTTTTAATTCGTGCACTTTTTGTGCAGCGTTCAACGTCAGATGCAATTGTTTTCTTCCTTTGCTCGCAGTCATAATTATCTCTAAAAAATTCTTTGTTTCGTTTCGGTTTAACTCGACGATATCTGCGCTCATTTTTAACGACAGTGGGAGTGCGAAGAGCTGCAATGGCACATCATATGCTCGCAGATGGGCCCGCGGGCCTTATCGCAACCCGGTCATTCGATAACATTGTTTCAAGCATAGTGCTCGGAATATTCAACGTTTCTTCGTTCAGGATATCAAAAAAGTGCGGAAGGGGAAAATTACGGTTGGACGAATCGAGATGTTCGGTTTATAAAAAAATTCGACCGTAAAAATGATTTTTTTTCCATGAAAACCGGAGTGAATGTTCGTTGAGTTCAATATTCCATACCAAATAAATTCTCTCGTCTCGTTTGATTCGGTTTGATTTTTTAATTCTCGATTCTATCAGCTCGAGTGAACGGTTAAATCCAAATTGAGACTTCAGTCCGGATGGTAGAGCCCGGTAACCCGGCTCGTCTTGTATATACGAACTGGACATTGGCTGATGGCAATACGAAGCGCAAAAGAGAGAAAGACGTAGAGGAACGAGAGTAAATTGAACGTAACGACAGGGCGTTTGTTCACTGTCCCTTGGTCGGACGGTATTACTTGCCATAGCTGGTCCCTCTTGGTCTTTGTGGTTGCGACAAGCGCCCAGAGTTCCGACCGAGTCGTACACACCACACTGAATAAAGTAGTTGTAATAAAAAATGATAAAACAACGAAAAAAAAAAAAACAAAATAAATATAAATTAAGACGCGAGACTGGCCGGTGGAGAATCCAAAGAGGCGCAATTTATCCATTGCGCTAGTTGAGCTCAATCGGGCAAGGATATATAAAACCGCGAGACTGACGTACGAGACAGACGAGCATCACGAGTACGAGTTACAAGTTGAATTTATAGCGAGAGGGAACCGCCGTTGACCCTGAAGTTGTGCTATGTGCAAAATAATAATAATAATAAAACAACACGACTGTGAGAGTAAAGTATTGATGATAACGAGTGTGCTCAACGATTGAACCTTGACGCAAATGAACCCTCAAAAAGTACGATTTTACTTTCGACAATCCTCGTTTGTCCCTTTCGACGTTCCCCATCGTGGCGAGGATCTTCGAAAAGACGAAAAGAAATGTAATCTCCATCATGATTTGACAATTGTCCTGCGTATTTTCTTGTACAGCGTTTTATCTTATTCCCGATCTTGGGATTCTCTCGTTTGTCAATGTGGCGGATTGACAGAGATTGCTATTGATCGTAACAGCTGCTCGTGCATGGTCTCCGAAGGGAATCGATCAACACCGGCAGAGAGCACGCCGAGAGCTCATTCGCGTCAGAACTAAGCGCCGCGTGTATTGAGTTACCGACGTAAATCGACTCGGACACTTGTGGAACACGCGATGCGCAGCTGCGATCTGGGCTTTCGTCCTCATATATTCATCCCAAGAATTATCAACTCAATTTTAAACTCAAACTCATCGGTAAAACTACCGTGATACACTTGAACGTGGAGACAAGTGTCGCAGCATTGTATTTATTACGAATTTGTGGAGCTGCGAACTGTCGTGCGATGAAAATCAAGAAAATTCGAAAATAGATTCAAACAATTGAGTTTGATTTTCTTCAGCTCACTGTTTGGAATTTTTTTTTTTTTTACCTATTCCGGTAAACTGAATTTTGAAAAATTCACATCTCCGGTGAAACTCAACGAAAAAGGTTCAACTTGAATGACGTAAGCCCGGGGCAATTCAGCTTGAAGTTAAAAAATCAGTCAAAAATACGGTAAAAGGATTAAAAACGGGAGAAGAACGAAGTGAGAAAGGGCGCGGGATTTAAAGTCGTCTGATGGGGTCGTTTTTGATCCCAGAGATTACCGTTCTAGGGTTGATAATGATGAATTGAAAAATCAGAGACTTTCAGACGTCCTAAGTGTAAAGTCGCGATGTCGATGAAGAAGTTTTTGCAAGTTGAGTGTCGAAATGATTACGGTGTTTCGCACACTTTGCACATTTTATTATCGGCTCACGGGTTGCTCTTTGCCTCGAACACCCGAAAATAAAAGTGCGCGCGTGCTTCGCTAATGGTTTTTTTTTGTCTCAAAGTGGTTTTTTCTTGCCTGTCGAATTCAAAGTAACTCTCTTTCAGTCTATAATTGCTCGCATTCTTCTTTAATGTCTTCAGTTGTTTTGCCATATTATGTGGTGCTCGAGGTTCATTGTATCTCTGTCCCTCTTGTTCGCGACCGGACAAGACTTCCTCGTTGCTTCATATATGGGTGCGAGACACCGATACGAAGTTTCGAAAGGCATCTTGATTTTCATGCTCTGTTAAGCACGTGTGTGCTCGTCTCGCAACGATCGTAAAAAATACGTTGAGGAAAAATAAAAAAAATTGCGCCTGCAACTGCGGAAGTTTGGACGATTTTTGGGCGAAAAAAATGATTGCGAATTTCGTCGTCATCGCAATTATTTTTGTTCCTGTAATGTACAAGTTTGAAACCAACTTGTTCGCTGGTTCGTTCAGAGATAATTAGACATTAAAATCGTAAACGTAATCGATCGATCCACCAGAGGAGGAAAAAAAATAAACGTTGCTGGCTCGCACGAATGTGGGCCGCAGAGCTTTTTCGATGGAAAGTTATTTCGGGGCGCGAATGAGGTCATCTTGGGGTCGGAACGATGCACACATCCGATCGCCTCTCCGCACCTTTTTCTTGCTCGAAAACTCGAGATCTTGGAGCTTTCGAACGAGCTTAGAAATTCCGTTGAGCCCAATCAAAGTTAAGTTAATTGAAATGGAAATTTGTTCACTTGAACGAAAGGGAGAAAAAAATATACAAAATAGTGTATAGAAAAGTCATGGAGCAGCAAAAGTGCAGCACCGAATTCCCGAAAACAAAATGGGCTGGTTAATGGCCGCTCGTAAACCATTGAATCCATCACATGCATATAAATATGGTCGAAGAAAAGACTGGGAAGACGAAGAAAAAAAAAACAACTCGGGCTACCAAGCAGTTGTCTATTTATTTTCGAATGAAATAAATGACTGTTTGAAAAATCATGAGCAGGGAAAGAAGAGGAAAGAAAAAAACGGAGACAGGAGTGAAAGAAGAGAAGCAAAGTGCTTTGCCGCCTACCATATAAAAAAGCAATATATATATAATGCCTGCAATTTCTCGGGCAGTGGATTCAGAGATGTTTTGTGAATTTTCGGACCGTACTTTTTTTTTTATTCTTCACGAAAAGAACGAGAAAAAGAAAACAACGCACGACAAAAAAAATAAAAGGGGCCGAGTGCAGACTGCTCCAACACACATTACCGAGGAAATCACTGAGTCTTCGGATCGTGGCGAGTGTGTTCACCGGAGGACGAAGGGTGGCGGGAACCAGACGGATATATTTGCGTCGGATCGCGAACCAGCAGATAGAGGCCAAGAAGGTGTACACTTTCGAGGTTGACTCACCCCATGACAGTAATACACTGACTCACTTCATTATTTATAGACAAATATATAGCTATATTATCGATAACTTGTGGTTTCGAATAAAAATATCATAAATTTCCAACGATGACGATTTTTTTTCCCCCGCGGGGATGATTCAGTTCCAGCTTCGATTAAAAATCGAAAATTACGATCGCCTAGCGTTTTTTTGAAAAATGTTGTCATTGTAGCAAGAAATATTCGAAGACTGAATTTTTGTCATTCCAATCGTAAATTTTGCTAACCATTTCGTAAGGAATCAAAAATGTGTTCAAAATTATGAAAATAGTGAAATTATCCAAAAATATTTATCTCATCGTATTTATCGACTTTTTTTGACAAAATTTTGTTTTCAGTGTCAAAGACTCGGATTTTTTGTCGAAACGATGAAAAACGATTTCTGTAAATCGTTCACGACCATTGTACACGTACAATTTTCTGAGACATCGCGATTTTGAACTTTGAAAAATGGTTTTTTTTTTTTTTCATAATGGATCTCGCGCGCGGGTGTCAACCGGGTTAATAGACCGGGAAGTCTTTTTAAAGTTCTCGGCATTCTTGAGAACGACTTGTAACCGGTGCTGGAATACACGCAGCCACACAGACGCACTTTAGCTACTCCTCCTCGTCGTTGCTTTTAACGCGAATGATTTATAATCGCACCGCGATCCGTATAGCGATGAGCGGGAGGAAGCGAGAGAGGCCGTATAACGATCCCTGTGGGACACACAACTTATATATATATTATATATACTGCGCCCGTAACGAGCCGAGACTTCCATGGCTGTTCATGTGAACGCACACAACCAAAAGAGTCCTCGCGAGAAATATTCTCCTGCAGTCGCAGATGTTACTATATCATAGATAGGGAGTGAGGCGAAGGGATAAAGAGCGAGGAGAGAGAGAGAGAGAGTGAGAGTCGGAGATCGTGACTGTAGCGTCGAGAAACTGCGTCCACGATAAGTTTTACGAATCCCAGAGTGCGAGAGAGAAGAGAATCAAAGGTTGGGAGAGAGCAGGGACAAAAAGCCAACCGTTTAGCGGGCGTCGCAATTTGTCCCGCTGACAAAACACACGAAAGGAATGCGTATTGTCCAGGGAGTGTGTGGTAGATATAAAAGGTCTCTCTCACTTTTTCTCTGTCTCGTGGTTCCGCTAAGCGCCGCTCTTGTGTAGAGCCGTGCATTGCTATAAAAATCATTTTTTTCGCATACTCGCTGTTGGAATTGATCTGCTCATGGAATTGCTCGTTCTCACCTGATAATATTTTCAATCTGTTTGACTTTTTCGGATAAATCAGAGGTGCAGTCTCGATAAATTGGATTTTATGGAAGAGAGAATAATGAAGAATCGATTTCGTAGTATTGAACGAACAATGCGCGACTGGGATCTCGAATTTGAATGTTTGTATAAATGTACGCGCCGGAGGAACACCTTTCCTCTGGATCCGCCTCCGGGCGCGCTTGTCTTCCGCGTGAGATAGCTGCAGTGGCAATTCCCAAAAAGGTGCGAGTCGCGCGCCTGTTTCGATCGATTGAAATAGGTGGAAGCAAAAGCGCGTTCCTTTGGGGAATCCTCGCTATCGAGTCTCAGTCTTTTATGGGGGGAGAAAGGGGGAGGAGGAGGACGAAAGACATGCCAGAGGGATGTCGAAAGAAAGAGGAAAAGGTTTTCATACAAGGCCCTGCTTTCAGCGCGGGTCGCGTCGAGGTCGCGATTGTCTTTTCTCCTTTGCCGCGCGTGTGCTTGTCCTTTCGCGTATATATGAGAGAACGCCCCCGTGAGCTCGTTCGAGAACTTCTTCTTCAATCTTGGTCCGTTCTTGTTGTTGTTGTTGTGTTTTTTTTTTTTTTCCTTTATTTCCACTTGTTTATCTTCTGGATCGAAGAGCGAACCACGCGCCCTTTTTAATCGATGCTTTTTTTATTCGGCGCGCGAATCGCGACGAACGAGCGCGCGAAAGGGCCGCCAAACAGTTTTATCGTCAGCAGACTCGGCCATATTTTACCCTCGATTGTTCCTTTCTTTCGGCGGGCCATCTTGGCCCTCTCCGCGTGTACTTTTCTCTGTATGTGCCCAGTCTACAACGACGCGCATCGAAAAAGTCTCACGAGAGCAAAAGTTCTCACCCCGCGACGTTTGCATCGCGAAAGATTCAGTTTTCGTTTTTTCCCTCGCGATCGTATAAAGCTTTCTGCTGCGGCGATTGTTCGATCTACGAGTCTCTCTCGCGCGACTCCGTCTCAAAGTCCACGCTTCTTGTTTACGTGTTTTTTTTTTTTTCACCCGCGGCTTGCGAACCATCGACGCAAAAGAATTTTCGTCGCTTCCTTTTGCAGAAACACGACATTTTTATCGTCCCGATCGGATTTGTCTTTTGGGCGAATTGGAAATATGGAAAGACGAGATATATCGCGTGCGGTTCGCTGCGCCAGCTCTGCCCGCTAAATTATATAAGCGGCCTGACGATAGGCGATTTATCAGTCAGAGAGAGAGAGAGAGCGAGAGAGAGCGCAAAATCCATTTCGGTTTCGCATCTGATCCTCAAGCCGGGCCTCTCGCGCTTTCCTCTCTTCCGATTGCTCCCATAAAAACGGTCACGGAATCGCGAGGGGCCAAGAGTATTGCAAGAGAAGGTCGAAAAAAAGGGTTGCAGGACCTGTGCGCGGTTAGTATATATATAGTAAATCATAGGGACGCATCTCGCGGTTAAGAACCAGCAGAGGCTTGGAACGTAAAACATCTGTCGGCAAATCTACTAAGCAGCATCTTCAAAATACACTCGAGAGATGCAGTAGCAATCGCATATGTGTGAGGAGCGAGGCCCCGCGGAGTTCAGATTGCAATAATATAAGGACGCAGAAGATGATGCGAGAGCTCGCGAGGTACGAAGCAGATCATAGGAAGAAAATATCAGAGAAGGGATTCAGAAAAATGCGAATGGATTGCAGCCCTCTCGCGGCTCATCTAGATGCTTTATAGAAATCCCCAAAAGAAAAAAAAAAGAAACAAACCCAAACATGAGAATATAACGCGCGCGCGAGGAGGGCGGACATCCGCTGAAAAGATGAAGGGAAAGGAACGAGGCGAAGAAAAGAAGCCACTGTGAATTAAGCCAGCGAAGGGGAGGGGAGAGAAAAGGGTGGATTCCAAGACGACGAGAGACTTTTTCGGCATCTCCCGACAACTTTTGCTGCAGCGGATCTCCACCGCCGCCGCGATTTTGAGGACTTTGCGCGCGCTTATATAGGACGAATCCACTTGAAGACCGCAAAATTGTCTGTCTCGGAGATGAAGATCGTATTCCCTTGCGAATATCTCTCTCCTCCTCGTTTCTCTGACTCGTTCCTTTCGCTTATTCGTATCCTCTCTTCGATAAAACATATACCTATATACAATTCGAAAGAATTTCGTGTTAGGCAATTTGGCAAGGAGGGAACGATTGCCAGGAAGATTGATGGGGGAGCCAAGATCTTTGAGATAAAATCGACAAATTGGACGCGCTCGGTAAATATTTGTACTGCATTTTCCCATCATCCTACTTTCTTCTTCCTAAATAATTCATTTAATCACATTATTTTGCAGTGTGACAAATGTTTTTCTCAAAAAGTGAGTTGCTGCCTTTACAAATGAAATTCCAAACCTGCGAATCTTCAAAATTCACTTTCCCCGCAACGACAAATTTGTCGAGTCATCATAAACATCGAAATAAAGACAAAAAAGTCGCAAGGTAACGAAAATCAAATGAATTTTCAATGAAAATCACGACAAAAAAAAATTCATCAAACACTTGACGTTTTGGAATTTCAATTTCAATGAGACCGCGACCATTATTTTTTCCCCTTCCAGGATCGAGACTCCGCGATAAACAGTTGGAACGTGATTTTTCATAATATTCAATACACAAGGCGCGGTATGGAATGGATAATCGGAAGTGGGTAATCGGCGGCATCGGTACAAAAGGCTCGAGTGCGATTACCGGGCGTTTCTACTATTGAAAGGTTCGCAGCAGCTTTCCAAGTGCAACGACGCGAGTGTTGAGAGAGCGAAAAGGACAGGAAAGCAGAGTGTACTCGCGGAGAATGTACGAAGCAATTTCATTCCACTGACACGATAATAAAAAGGATGATGCTGCAGAGTTCTATATTGTCGTAGGTAACACAAGGAGAAGCTTACATCGCGTTTGTGCTCACGTTCAATGACGCGAAAAGACATTTACGATCGGTCGCGTGCCGATATCGTGGAAAATACGCAACACGTGTGCGTTTCATATCCGTACGTACACATTGTATTTAAGGTACGTTATGTAGCGTGGAATAAGCGCGGGCACATTATTACACATGGTCGATGCGCATACGCCTACAATGAAATTCTATACCGACTGCAAGGACATCCTGTACATATAGGCGTATCAATACATGGGGATTCGTTGCTCGCGCCCACGTGTACATAAATAACATTATTTTTATTCGCGCGGGGGTCCCGGCAGCCTGAATATTTCGAGAGGTTTCCAAAAGAGGCAAAAAATATGAGGTTGCGAGATTCCAAGGTCAGGAGGTGACGATAAATTATCGAATGCGGCTCGCAATAGACTGAGAATCGATAAAGACCGCGTATGCGAAGTTGAAATATATTGATTGGCAGCAGCAAAGAAAGAAGCTGCTGAAAATAGATTGAAACGCTTGTCGATGGAAAAGAATAAGGATCGTTTTATTTATCGCCAACTTTTTGCACCTCCTTGCGAGCAAATATCCTCGCGCCATCTACTTTCTTCTTCAACGCGCGTATACAATTTGTATCGCGCTTACTTTTCACTCTTGTTGCCCCCTTGACTCGCAGCTCGGATAACAAAACACTCTCTCGGGTATTCGAGTCGGTTCGCACGCAGACGTAATATGGATTTTTTTGGAGTCAGCGCAGAGTGCACTGGAAATGAAATTTCGTCAAAAAACCTCGACATTTTGTTGAATACGGTCGACTCGATATTTTTCCATTCAAGTTCAAAATTTTCTCAAATTCGACGATATTTTTCATTCCTAACGTAACCGTCAGCAAAATTTAACATTTTGGAATGACAAAAATTACGTCTGTGAAGTTAGCATCTCAAATGTTAGCATCTCACAAATAAAATCGATATAAAGTGGCATCCAGCATAGTTCTACAGTTTTTGATAAGTTTTATCAATAGTTCCGTCGATTAAACTATAAATATCGCGTTTTTCAAAAATGAGATGCTAACTTCGCAAACACATCATAGCATCTCGTCACATTCCGAACGCCTGACTACAAAAAAGTCCAAATTTGTTGAGTTCTATGTTCTCAATAAGTTTCAACAATAGTTCTGGCAATTAAACTAATAAAATTGAATTTTGACAAAATGAGATGCTAACTTCGCAAACACATGGTAGCATCTCATCACATTTCGAACTCCTGGCCACGCAAGAGTCTAAATCCGGTGAGTTTTATGTTCCGAATAGTTTTTAACAATAGTTCTGGCGGATAAACTAATCAAACTGCGTTTTAAAAAATGAAATGCTACCTTCGCAAGCACACGACAGCATCTTATCAAATTTCGAGTGTCAGACTGGCGTAATGGTTCTAGATAATAATCAGCATCACTTCCTATGGAATGGACATAAGTTTGGCATCTGAAACTTTCACATGTTTTTCCATCGGATTTTTTTCCTCAAAAATCCACCAAATACTGAGATGCTAGTCTACCGTCAAGGGTTCTGATTCGAGAATACATTCAAGATGATAACCAGCATCGCTCGCAATGCAATGCAAAAGAGTTCTGGCCCCCTTTACGATTGGAATGACAAAAATTAACTTTTTAATGAAACTTTCTAGAATATTTCTTGCAGCAGTGACAAAATTTTTGGGATTTTTATTTTAAAAAATGGTTAGCCGAACGTATCCAATAAAATATCGATCTTTTCCAACAGAATTTTCTTTTATAGTGTAAAGGGAAAAGAAATATCGAACGCATTATCCGAGAACGCCGAGAGAAAGAGCGAAAACCGCACCGGAGTCTTTGCATTCTGGAGTAAGTAGATAATTTTCGTATTACACGAGCAAAGAGGGATGAGACGGAAAAGAGGTAGCGGAGCGAAGGGGTATGCGAGAATTTGTCGCGCGCCGACATCGCAGTTTAAAAGGTACGTACGCGCGGACGATGCTGTGAAATTGCAACGTCTCGGCATACGCAACACCGCAGGAACGATAATCGTCGCTAATACGTTTCGTATTTGTTACCAACTGCTGCGGCGGTAAAGGGGAATCTTTCATTTATATATACCCCACCTCTCCCTTTGCGATTGCTCGTCATGTTGAACTTTCGGTGAAATTGCGACCGAGATACCAAGCAGAAGCCAATTTTTTTGCTCCTATCGAAACGACCTTTTTCGCCGAAAACGAATGGCCAGCAAGTTCCATAACGTCCGAGATGAACGCGTCTTTTTAACACGTTACGTGTGCATCGAGGCTTTTAAACCAATTTTTAAATAAATTTATCCATGTTTTTTCATCGCACATTTACACGTTTATCGCAGACGTTGCACACTCGATGCATTTGTCTCGGAAGTCACAATCAGCTTCCTCGAATATCTCGCGTTCTCTCGCGCTCATGCCCGCGGCCAGCTCGCGTATAGTCGGGAATAATTTTCGGAATCTTTCAAAAGTAGAGAATCGAGCGATAAAGAGTTGGCTACGAGATAGTTTCTTTGAAGGTACTCGCACTGTTGCGCACATCGCTCACGTATAATATTGGCGTCATTATATACGAACGAGATAAAAATCAACATATTCTCCGCGTCTTTTTCTCTTGAAGACACGGAGAGAAAAATCATTTTGCAATACCGGAACGAAGGAATTTCTAGGAGTGCGCGGGCGGTTTGTTATAGACGAGAAATTACGATGGACCGGTCGAAGATTCCACATACGGAGAGGGCAGAGCACAAAACACGCGCCTCATTCAAACGCCTCATGAGCATATGGAATACTTGGACGCGAGAGAGACGCGTTAGACAATCTCGCAAGAAACCAACGATCCGCTCGCCAGCCTTTCGTGTACTCGGACTTTCTGGTTAACACGAAGGCGGCGAAGAAATTCGTAGAACGCGCTCTTCATCCTCTTCAATTCACACACAAGGAATTTAAAATAAATTGATCGAAATTGTCAATCTAATTGACTGTCAATTTGAATAATCGCCTTTCGTCGATTTATTAATTAAAAATATGATTGAAAATTTATTTTTTAATGATCCCAAAGTTCCTATAACGACCTCGGATACGAATAAAAAAGTATTAATTTCATGATGCACGAAAGGTTGGCAATGGAGCTCAGGGCTGCTTCGACAACGGGGGATTCCGCTTGTTATTTTCCAATCCCAAAATAGAAGCTTGCCGGTCTCGCAATGACGTTCCTGCCGCGCTACCCGGTGTCTTCGGGGCGCGCAGGCTTCGAGAGAAGAGAATCGCATACGTATATTATTTCGCGATCGTGTCTGCCGGGTTAAGAATTTAAGTTTCGTATGACGACGGTAGAAATCTCATAGCGATAATCTCGCGACATTGCATCGCGAGTTGAGCGATAACCGCGGTTTTTTTTCTTGATGAATACTCGCGCGCAGCTGCATGAATGAAACCGAAATGCAGCGTTGGCATTTTTCTCGTTAGAGGAGAAACTGGGCGATAAATTACGGTGGGTGTCACTTGCTGCTGCATGGGAGTCAAGTTGATCTCGAGCGATAGACGAGACATCGGATGTCATATGTGTATAGAAAAGGTGTAGGGTTTTGCTGCATTTCTTGGGGACATGATGAACGAGATTAAAAGTTCATTTCGACGATAGCGAGTCGTGCAGTGTGGAATTTACGATATAAATTATATATATTTATCTGATGCTTGACACGTGCAATGGGCAACATTGTATGTGTGCAAAGTCGTGAAGGCACGCCAACATCTGCCACCGCATCATCATTACGCTAGTCAGCACAAACCGAGAAACGCAACAGGGAGGGAGAGCGAATTGCATACATGCGGGTGAAGCTGCTCGCGGGGAACAATTGGGTCTTTGGCAACAAAGACTCGGAGAAAATTACGTGGTCCAGGAGAGATTTACGAGGTGTTCTCGCGCGTGTCTCAAGTTCCTTGATGAAACCACGATAAATAAAATATGATGAATCGATATCAACGCGAGGAGGCTAAAATGTAATTAAATTTTCATTATTTACTCACCAGGATCGGTCCGCCGTCCTGGAAAGAAGTTGACACAGTGGCCCCGAACCATTGCATCGTTTTGTTGTCGATTTGTATTATGTCTTTCGGATCGGTTGGACGTCTCGCCACGTTGTGTTCTGGAACAGAGACGATTGCATTCTTCAAATTTTTGCAATTTACAATCAGCCGCGAAGGAAGATTTCGGCTAATGCTCTGGAATCTTTGGCGGGACTCGACGCGGCAGTTGCTCGTATACTGCGTGCGATAATTCATCTCGCTCGCGCGGGTTTGTTTCGTTCCTCGAGATCTGTCATCGCGTTACTTTTAACGGATCGGGTTTTGGTGAGAAAACTGGTCGCGTCGTATGAGTACCTGCAAGTATAGAGCGAATGAGCAGCTAAATTCCATCGTCGTCTGGAGAGTGTCGCGCGAGTTTGCTGCATGATGCGTGTCTGAGAGTTTAATCGCACGCGTTGAAAGGATCGTTGACTCTGCGTCACCTGTGAAACGCGTTCACAGGTGGTGACGCGAGCTAGACCCTTTCCTATCTTTGAACTGCTTAGGTGGCCTCACACGCTTTTTTTCACATCTTCTTTTTCTCGTATACAAAGCCAGCGATCCAGCGTTATAAGGCGGGGCACGAGAGGTTCAAGAAACAGAAAGAAAAGGAGAGAGAGAGAGAGAGAGAGGGCGATATTAACCCGTTAGCTGATCGATAAGGGAATCTTCCTTTAAGGGAAGCAGTCTTTCCTGATCACATATACATACTCGAAGACTGTATATGTCGATATTTATATATATTTAGATACGGTACGAGCTTCAATTCGCCAATGTGGCTTATAGACGCATTAACAAGTATGGGCAGAACCCTTGTCCTACATGTATACGCGTCTGTTATAACTGTGCGGACCTCGTCATCTCGTGGATGATTCGCCGAGAAGCCAATTTCTCTCTCTTTCTCTCTCTCTCTCTCTCTCTCTTTGAGGCTTACTCACGTATAAGACACGAGGTAAACACACAGCACATAACATTTACGGTGTTTTCTGTATTAGGCCAGTACGAGTTCTTTTGCCGCGTTGATGCGCGAGTAGAACCGCGTGAGCGCGATTCCTCGTAATCGACGTGCACTCGCGAGACGGTCCCGATGAGCTGTATACTCTGGCATCCATTCTCCATGGTTAATACGCCTCTGAATTCTCAGCTCTTTCTCTCTGTGACGAGTTTAACAGCACTCGAGACTCGCGCTCTTCCCGTCCCTTTCGCGAACCGGCACTCTTCGCCAATATATATATATATATATATTAAGAGAACGATGTGAGTGACCTCGAAGGGCATTTCGAATCGCAAGGCAATGGCATTGAATTCCATTTTTTCATTACGTCCTGCGATCAAGGGAATGCAACGAGCTGTCATCATTTTTGAGGATTCTTTTTTGCTCCGTTTTTCTAACCCAATGGAATTTTAATTTCTCGAGTTTGCGTATGGGACAGCTGGGTTCGCGTACAGCGTGAATTGTTTTCATCTCCGCGAGAGAGTGAAACGAAAAGCGAGAACAGTAGCTACGCGGTGGAAATCCAAAAATAATATACGACCGTGTAGGAAGCTTAGGAGAGAGAAGGAGAAAGGCAGAATCCGCTCGTGAGTTACTTTCGAAAGACAGAAACGAAAATGAGAGGCGGATGACGGCTCGAGAGATCGAGACAGCGAGTTATTTTCGAAAATGACTCTGTGAGCGACGAGCTTATTTCCCCGCGATAGCTCGAACCCGTGACGAACCTTGACAACAATTCTTCCCATTAATCGAAACCACGGAAACGGAAACATTGTCGAAAAATCAATGAAACAAATATTTGTTCCAATTGTACTTTTTATTTCGATTGGAAATTCTCAGTAGGAAAAATGATAAAGAATAAAAACTGCATCAGGGTCCATGAGACCCCGTATAGTTCCGACCTGCACGACTCGACACACAGACGATTCCAAAAGTAACTCTCGCGCTGGTCCGTCGAGGAAAAGATAAATGTATCCCTCGACCGAGAGCTGCTGCAAAATCTTCCTGCTCGTGAGCTCTTCTCGATTCTCGCGGGTTGCCAGGACTTTCGCGACTTGGCGATCCTATAATTGGACAAGGCAACGTACACACGAGCGATCGCGCGGTCAATATATACATCTGCATGTGTACAAGCTAATTACCTATCAAAACAAGATGTTCGGACTCGGCGAGTGACTCGATAGATGTTATACACCATTTGTCTCACTAATTGGACTTTGGGAAGAGACATGCACGACTGCATTGTACGGTGCGTCCCAACACGTGACTCCACGGACGTGTACACGTTGAAGAAACGAAAGGAAGCCCAGAAATAAGGAACAAGAGGCAGGAAAAGGTTTGCGAGAAGAAACGAACGTTTCCGGAGACTCGAATCTATGCCAAAAAAGGGAAAAAATCATCAATAGTTTGTTCGAATCGTCGCCGATTGTGTGCGGTATCGATTATTTCAATTTTTACAAACGCGAGCCCCGCGGCGTTGGCGAAAATAATAAAGTTCGGAGCAAACGTCATAAAATAGAATGAATGAGCAATAAACGTGTCGTTCGCTTTCCTCTGATTGGGTATTTTTATCAGTCATCGAGAGGTCGAGTGTGGACGAAATTGAAAAGTCAGAGAAATGATATACGCGCAACAACCGCGGTGTTTCGTAGGGAGAAGCGCGAAGGAAAGTTCAAAACCGCGTGCGACGTAGGTTTGAGAGTCTAAAAATAGAATTCTTTGCTCCAGATCTAGAGTACAGTGTTCGCCACGGTTTCACGGGTGTTATTATGGCGGTATAGAACGTTGCGTGTGTCGCTTTAGAAGCAAGGCTAGACACTCTCGGGAGTGATTTTCTAGGGTCTCTGCTCGGAGCGGGAATAATATGATGTACGAACGCTAAATATGGGTCATGGGATTAGAGCGGAGAACAATACCAGAAGCTCTTGGAGGACTTCGTTGTGAATATTTATATTTGCGCACGGTTCCGAGAGAAGAAAAGAGCGATCCAGCAGATAGAATGAGAAACACGAGGCAAAAGAGCGAAGAGAAGAAGCTGCAACGAGATAAAGGGAAGGGGAAAAATATAAATTAGCATGCTCGAAACGCGAGGGAAATCACGACTAATATGCCTCCGTTGTGTATCCTTTCTTCATCAACCCTCGTGCTTAACATAAATTTGTTCGAAGCATCAAGATAATTTTCAATTATTTCTCTTTCTCCTTTTTGCCTTTGCTGATGTGTTCGCGTCTCGTAATTTACCACGATAGTTTGTCTTGACGAGTTACACGTATTTTATTCCTCAGGAGGAATCGTTCGTCAACCACAAAACAATACACAATCGTAATTTCGACTCCTCCCTCCCTTGTTATTCAATTTTTAAGATGAAATTACGCAAAATTCTCATCAGCATTTTGAGAACGAGCGAAAGCTCAAGTGGCAAGTGTACAAAATGAAAATTCTCACGATAAAAATGAAATTCCTTACCTTTGTTGTCAAACACAACGGGAATGCATTGGTCGTCCTTCGCGACGTCACAGCGATAGACTGCACCACCTCTGTAGACATTTGGCACTGCCGTTTGTGCCTGCGGTGCACCGACGATGACCCTGGAATAAAAAGAAATCGCGTTTTTATGAATTCTGCGAAATTTTTCATCGCGTCGCGTCGGTCATTAGTATAATGAAGTGTTAAAGAGAAGAGAGTAGTAGCATTTTTAGGCTCGAATCGAAAGGTTATCGGGAATGACGTGAGTTTAATCAATCGAGGGAAGGGAATTGAAGAAAAATTAGCTCATTAACGCGAATTTATTTCTTGGGAGATAAAGACATTTAAATACAGTGCGAAATGTTGAGCTCGGAATGCATCGATGACTCATCCACCGCTCTGATACTTTCTTCACGATTTTCTCGCATGTGTAATTCGCGCGAAATTCCAATTTGGGCGCATGTATAAAGATTATATATGCATGTAGATAAGTGTATGGACTAATGAGTGACCCGAAACCTCCAATTTGCTTAACGATGTTCTCGCGAGCTCATCGACCCTCACTCACGCGGTTTGCCAAATGGTCGGCATTATCATTATTGACTGAGGAGATAGAATCAACGGCACAGAAGCTTCACAACGGTGTGGCTAACCATTTCGCTTTAATATAATGAGATATGGAGCTATCGCTTTCTCTTTCTCTCCCCCTTTCTCTTTTACTATCGCCCTCGCGTTTCCTTTTTCTCGTCTTTTTCGTTCGTAGTGCGAGTCCAAGCACGCGGTGCTATTACGGGGATTACATTGACGCGCGGAAGCGCACCAGTAAAGTGTAATTTATTGCGTACACGCCTCGGATCTCCGATGTATCCGATGCAAATGTCTGCAGTCGTCCCTGCATCTCGGTAATAACTCGTTCCTATGGCTTTTGTCATTTCAAGTTTTCGAAAATATTTCGAATCCGTCGTAAAATCCATATTTTGTGTCATATTTTCACCAAAAAATTTCCGGTTTCTCGATTGTCAAAAACACAAGAAACCTTTTGAGGCTTTCAAATATTTTAGTCTAAATGTGTTTTGTTACGTTCGTTTTATTTTTCATTATAGACACTCGCTCATGGCAACGAGTATTTAATGTGACTGCGAGTGCCCTTAAGTACTCTTTTGAAAGATAAGTGTACGGAATTGCATTGAAACGAAATGAGGAGAGAAAAAAAGGCAAGAAGATGATTACATCGGAGAAGCGATGAGGTAGCGATCGCGCGCGATAAGCAAAAGGGTGTGGCATTTGTATTTATATACTGCACCTTTTTCTTCATGATTTTACGTCCGTTTAGCAAGTCATGCCTAATGTCTTTCACGCTATTTGGAAAATGTAGCCTCGGCCTATACATATCTAAATACATATTTAGTCAAATCGATCGCCCGGATATGGTCAATTTTTCTCATATCATCCCCTCGTTCCGCACACGACGATTTGTTCGGAACGAAATTTTTCTTGGGTCGTAGACCCTTGCAACGGAAATGACGGTATCCACCACGATATTCTTGTCTCTATACGACGAGACTAGAATGTAATGAGAAAACCTCGTCTCATAATGCCCACTATATATATAAGAATGAGACGCGTTTAGAATTCGAGAAAAAAACGACTTTCAAGATCTCTCGAAGAGAAAAACGTCGATGCGATCCGCAGTAAAACGTTCGCGTATGAATTTTTACTCCGACTTCGAGAAATATATCGGTGAAAAAAATATTTTCAAGCTCGACTAAACTGTTTTTAAAAAATGTTGTCATTGCAGCGAGAAATATTCAAATTTCACATCGTATCGATCGAGAAATCGCTCCATATCGAATCTTATGTTGTAATCGATCTTTCTCGACAAAGATCCATTCGGAGCTCGCGCGGATCGCATATAACAACAAATGTCCCATTGATGTCAAGCAACCTTGACACACACTCGTATTTTCTAGGTTGCGCACGCCAGAGAGCACGATATTCACATGTTGGCATTGTACGTTCGTTAGAACAGTGCGCGGGATACATACTCGCGTAGGCAAACCTTTAGCCTACACGCGTGAGTGTTTAACCACTGCAGGCTTGCAAACATCGGCAAAAGTGGCTCTGTGCTGTAACGTGTATAGGAAATGCACGAGAGAGATGAGATCAAGTTTTGCCATCACCACGTGTGGTGTGTCGAGGAAAAGAGCGCCACGATGATGCATCATCCCTATATTTATATGCATATTGCACCGTGATGCAACTGCGAGAACTCGAAAAATGTTTACGCACCGATGCTTTTCTTGACCCTCCTGTCATTTGCATATGATCGTTAAAGAAGAGGCTTGCATAATTGTGTCTGATTTCTACCTGACAACTGGCTCGCCTCGACGTCAGCGAAAACCAAAAATCTCACTGACCACGAAGCCTGAACGAACTGCAGCAAAATAATCAGCGGATAAGTTATTTTTTAATGTGATCGCATTCGAGGTCATTTTCTATTAACGCTCGTGATATCAGGCTTCAACACGGACGTGATTTATAACAATCGACGCCAATAAAAGAAAAATTAAATAACATCAGACACGTGTAATTTAACGACAAGCCGCAAGTGCGCGCTCTCTCTTTTATTATCATTACATCATTATAACCGCAAGGCGGTATAACCACACGCGGTATAAAGTGTACAAGTTTGGAACTCTTATTCATACGAGGGACGCTTTTGTGCTCTCGCGCTTCTCAGTGAACTCATTCGCTATCCTCCGTTTGTTGAAGATCGGATCCATATAACACGTGGGTTGAGAATGACGAGGCTTCGCGCCCACTCTCTCAATCCGTGTATTCATTTTTTTTCGATTTCTTCATTCTGCATTCTTTCGAAAGGAAAAGAAGAGAGAGAGAGAGAGAAAATATCTCTAAAGCCACACACGCGTGACACACGTACAGTAAAATTCGATCGAGTGTATTGGATGTCACGAATGTATCCATAAGCGCGGTGATGGGCGAACCGGTCGCTCACGCACGTAATTTCCTCGCATTAAAAAACTTTTCATGATCGTCTGGGAGATAATGAGAAATATGACAGCCTTTTTTTTCCTTCGTATACAAATAATATTTCGTTATTTCAGAAATTTTCCGAACTAGCCTTATTTATCCTTGCGTTTTATTTTTCATTTGGTCGCGTTGACCATGATTCATTCGCTCTTTCGCGTGCGTACACCGCGCTGCGAGTCAGCGAGTTATTAACTCTCGACTATAAATTGTCCCTCTTACCCAGCCTGAGTTCATAGCATATTAATGTCCCTGCAGTTGCACTTTTGAGACCGCAAGTGTTTGAGACTGTTATTTCCTTAAATGGCAACACCACGTGATCGACTCTCGTCTCTTTTACTCTTGCTATCGTTCCCTACTAAAACGTTCGCTGTATACATTTTCCAGTCATATAAGAACAAAAAGTACCTGTTGCTCTCGTGACTCTCGTAAGAATTATAAATAAATATACTGAATAAGAAGCTGGGGACACGTGACCAACCAGGTATAGATCTCAAGGATAAACCAGCCAAACAAAAAGGAAAAAGACCTGCTGCTCGACGTGACACACACGAGGATGATTCAAATCAGATTTCTCACATTTTCAATAATCTCGTAACTTTCATAACTCACTATTTTATTTTGTAAGTTTTTCGCATCGCCTAACACAGCAACATTTTTCCTCTATACGACACGTCCGTTAAAAAGCAATTTCGAGGTTCATAGATCGGAATCTTTCTGCCTCGTAAATCATCCACCCGATCAAATTCATATCGACCGATATTTCTCCACTCGTAATTCAACTTTTTTCAACGTCCTTCACGACATAATGTTCCGCAACGATTCCCATTTTCTTTAATGGATTTTTTAATCCAAATTTTTGAGGAAAAATGAAAAATGGTTTGGCACTTGAAATTGAATGCCGGAAATGCGATCTGCGTACATTTGTCGTTGTTGCGGACAGCAAGAGCAGGCTTTCGGCTTTGCACCTTTATTCCGTATTCGCGCCGGGCGCGTTGTGAACAGAAGCTTTGGCGAGCATCACCGCGCGCGGCGGTATATTGACTTATTACAACGCGATACGAGGACAGTCAAGCATTTATAATCCCTTATTTGGCCAAATCGGACGGCTCCATCGTATTGCTTTCTCTCTTTGTATCGAGGATGCTGGACATGCGGCGGTGTTTTGTACAACAGTCACCATCCGTACTTGGCGAATTGCTCAATGCCCCCGCTCCTATAACAACATATATTGTTTTATACGCAAAAGCCACGAAGAGCGACGTAGTACCAAGTTCTGTACGCGTACGTCCCGTTTTCCTGCCGCGCCGCGCGGTGCAATCGCGGGATTCGATCTTTTGGACGCACGCACAGAAACGACCGTGCGGGCTCGATGCATAGGTAAACGCGTACACATATACGTCTGCATTCAGATTCAAATCACCGCACTGCGGACCAGCCGAGTTCCACAGTCGCACCCAACGTCCGGAACGTGGTAAAAGTTATAATCTTTGCCATTTGTATGCCTATTGATTCTTCTAAACATCTATGAACTTGCTGGTTCGCATCGATCATCGTATTTGAGGCCTTGCAGGACACGGCGCGGCTTCATTTTTGTCGATGAGACGAAAAAAATAACGTATGGGGATGGAAAATTGATCGGAGAATAAAAACTCATGACAATTATTCTGACGCGAATTTCCCGACGATTTATTTCCCCCATTCTTGTGTGTCAAGTTCTTTGACACTCGATCCCATTGACGGTTCGAAGAATATTTTGTGGGGTCAATGAGATCGAGTAAAGGCGAATAAGACTCGAGCTCAAAGGGCTCCATGTTGTCCATGGCACAATTGGCCTCCATCAATGACCGCGACGTTTTCGTCCGTGACGGCTTATCTGCACGGGATTTATATTTTTTTTTTTTTATGTGTTTTTTTTCTTCGCATCTATTATATTAAATAGACGAACGAGCGGATGCTGGTCGCAACACGAGGACTAATATATCCATAACTGGCGACGTCTGCGACAGCAAAACGAAAAAATGCTGGTCTGTTCGTTTCGAGAGCCCAGCAGCACCCCATCTGTGTGAATCTTCTCTCGCTCCGCCATACAAAGTCGATATTGTGAATATGTAAGGGCCGCGTTCACGTCGAAAAACTCTCCACCGTTGCGCCCGTTTACTCCGAGTCCTTGTCACACACGTGTAGCTGCGGGGTGTAATAAAATCGCTCGGACAAGCCACGTGCTTGACTGCTCTCGAGCAGACCCTCGAGCGAAGCCTCTCGCTCTCTTGCTCTCCCATCGCAAATACGAGAAGACCACACTCGTTTTCCTATACCTGCTGCTCCCGTGATGCTCACTCGTAAATTTCAATTCAATGACACTCCTGACTATTCATACTTTCTTCCTCGGTCCCTGCTGCTTCCCTGCGCCTCAACACTCGAATCTTCACGTCGCTTTTACAACTTAAACCGTAACCAAAAGAAATCTCGTTACACGAAACGCCAAAATCCATCCATCGCGCGATATTTCATTGAGAATAATCTTTCTATTCAGCACACTACTAAATAAACAAGTTCAACGAACTCAGCCTCGACAAGAGACAATCGCGAAATGGGTCAGAACGCACATGCTAATTTGCGTGGATAAACGCGTGTCCAGAAATCTCAATCTGCCGACAAATTTCTTGAGTTTAACTGCGCCAACGCGTTCACGCTAAATATTTACATTTTCTTCCTCCTGCCAAATACAATTTTGAAAAATAGTTTCCGTTTCGAGATTATTTCTGCGCGAATTAATCGATACGCGCGAAAATCGATTTTTCTACTTCGGAAGAATATCAAAAATTTTAAATAATATTTATGGTCCGAAATTCTTCAAGTATCACAATTATGCGTTACTTGTGTTATTTATTAGGTGCATACAAAGTAGAATGACACAAATGGACGCTCGTATCTCTCTGCGCGAATCTCTCGTTAAAGTTGCGTGGAAAGATATATCGCGATGAGCAGAATGTGACCAAGTGACGTAATTGCACATCCCGCAAGTTTCATCTCAAAGATTCTCGAGTTTCTAAATAATGTATAGAATTCCGACCGTATAAGTCGTTTTGTTACGTCGTGAATTCATCGATCAAGATCAATAATTCCTGTCGTCAAGATAAACCTAATAAGAACCGACCGTTTTGGGATTTCAGTCAACAAGTTTCGAGCTAATCGTTTCCCGCCGCAGCCCGGAGACTTGCAGAACTCACCGGAGCAGAGACCGGAGAAGCAAGGACGTCGTCTATTGCGGTCATAAAAAAATGTTTTAGGCGCATGCAACGGAGATAGAGACGTTTATAGATTTCCAGTGTGTGACACGATAGAGAGACGTACGTGTCGATGACGCAACTGGCGAACGGAGGCGTATAGTTATATATTTCGCCGGGAGCGAGTGTCGAGAGTCTCTCCGCTACTTTATAAGGAGCACCTCTCCTCGCACCAACACCCGCCAATAACAGTCCGAAGCTCGTAAAAAAAACAGCGTCGGCGTATATAAAATCCACGTTGAACGCGCACGCTTTCACCAATACTCGAGCGAGCTGCGTACATGCACGTCCTATATTTTACGTTTATTTAACTCTCCATCTCCCAATGTCGTGCTGATACACATTTTGCGAAGATTATTGCCAGCGGGAGTAACGAGTTACACTGCTTGATCGTTGCACCAGGTGCATTTTGTGGTTAATGAACGAATCGTAAACACAAAACCAGAGTCATTGAAATCAAGGCTTGACCCCGATCGAGCAAAACAATCTTTTCGGATTTTGAGGTTTACATCGATTACGTCATTATCTCCTTTAATTATATTTTAAGACTCAAATTTTCCCTCCGAATATTTTCCCCACAAAAGTCTCACGTTTTTCGAAACGGCTTTAAATGAAAAAAAAAAAGTAATTTACAACGAGGATTCCAAATAACTCTCGGATTCTGGAAGGAAACTTTCGACTTTTTTTTCGGAATTCTCATCAGGGCCACATTTTGTGCTGCATATCGTGTCGCTGTCGCTTTCTTGCCGGTCGAGTGTTATTGTGTTATTGCAACGAGCATGTGGGCGCCATGCGTTTGCGAAAGATCCTATGAGGGCAGGTCAACTTCTCCGTCCTTCTGTTGTCCCAGCGCGCCTATGTCTATCGCCGTTGAGAAAAAAAGGCGTAAATTACGTAGCAATTTACGTGTCCAATTGGTCGAGTTATGACTTTTTGTTTGTTAACGCTCTTTGCCTATATACATATATATAATCTGGGTAAAAAGTCTCGAAGCCGATCGCGCGAGAAGTGTGTGAGACACGTTTCCGAAACCTGTTTCCCAGTCGATTTCGTGGCTTATCGGTAGCACGACCGAACACTGCGCACCGGCTGTGCACACTCTGTAATATACGCCGGGCAAACAGCAATGAATAAAATTCCCTGACATATTGCATAATGAGCCGGCGTACACTATAAATATACGCAAACCATAGCACGAGCTTGTCTCATACCGTCACGTGGACCTATACGATTTACAATCAACTGGATTTGCTCCCGAATAGTCTCAAAATCCACGCGATAAGCAAAAGAAAAATGGGCGAAACTAATTCAGAATAGGATTACTGTCAACTCTTTTTCATGACTCTCTCAACGCTGCGAACCGAACAAGGTTTTCCGTATCTTTCGCTAACCCACACGACTACTAAATTCTATAAGATTGTAAAATTGTCAAGCCGTTCGTCTGTTTTCACTTGGAGAACGGAAAAGAATCGATATCGAAACCGAAATGTCTGAACAGCTGTTTTTCTTCTTTATTGAGCTATTCGAAAACGTTGATGTCGATTGGAGTCGCGAAAAATATTGATAACGTATTGACGAAGTCATCTCAAGGTCGTATAGCGTCAAAATTTGAAACTCTCAAGGCTCTTCTTCTGAATATTTCTTCAATACAAAAATATACGATATACGGTGAAAAGACTGTAAAAATCTGTATCGATCGGAGAGAGAATCGCCTGAGCTTTGTAAGAGGTTTTGGAAAAAAAAAACTGGGACACGTTAAAAGCCGCTCAATTGATCGACTGCAATCTCATTAATTAATATAATCGACGCATCTATATCGCAAAGGTATAAACATTTCTCCCAGCTTCTCTTTCTTTCCGATCACATTGCGTGTGTATCTTTTCGCGTGTGCAATAACTCCGGGAGATACAATGACCCAGTTTTATCACGACCTAGCATTATTATACGACGATCGATTGCGTAACACGATATGTCAACCGGACAACCGCTGCGTTTCATTGGCGAGTGTAAATGTGTGTGTTAATATCTTTGTCTCTTTGTCAAAGCCCATCGGGTCGAGGAAACGAGACGATGCTCTCCACTAACGATAAGGCGCGAGACCGTCTCATGGATCAAACTCTCTTCGCCTTGATTCCCCGAGGCAGCAAAAAATGTTATTTTTGGTAGGCGAATGGCCCGTCCCGAAATAAAGTTCAATTTTTCGTACGAAGCTAAAAAAATCGACATTTTTTTACCCCTCACGTTATTTTCCATTTTCGAGAGACTTTTCCACGTTCCATTTGGGATTTTCCACCGAGTCTGCGCGCATCGTGCAGTTCATAAGGCAAACATATGTCCATCGAGAAAATTTAAGCGACAATGGTCACGCACGACGGTGTGCACACCTCGACAAAAGCCAGAAGGACACGCGCGTTTATACGCAGAGTCCTTTTTCTCCCATATTCCAAAGCAACATATGGTGCACCATGGGCGGAACTCGACTGGCTGACCAAATCTCCTTCCATCTCCATTCTTCTTCTTCGCAATCGAGTCTATATATCCTTTATCGTCTATGATGATTCTCAATCAATATTTACACTCACTGCTCAGGGGATCGATCATTTATTCCGACCAATACGTTCCTTCATCCATTTCGAATAAGAACAGCTGTTTACGAAGTATTTTCAAAGTTTTGGGTCTCGCACAAATAACATCCTCGATTTTCAATAGAAAAAACTTGAAATAATTGCCTGGGCTTCACATCGAACGTGACAGAGACTTCTGTCGTACCCTAGTCACCGATAATAACGTAATGCGATACCCGAAAGCTCATAATGCGACTTTATAGTCCCTTAGCTCAGATTACTCCAAATATTGACAGCGACCATAATATGTACTCGTTCTACCGACTGTCAGTCCACAAGATTCTAACAGTGTCGCAGCAAACTGCGCAACGAACCATCGAACTGATTATTATTGTCCGTAAATTTGATTATTTAATTTCGCTTGCTACCCAAGGTACAAAATTGGCGATTTATTGAGTCGTCATCATGATGATGAAAATATAGTCGAATGTGTCCAATTTCCAGAAGTCAAATTAACCTCGATCATATATTAGAAGGGCTAGGCTTCGAGGAAACAATTTTCGGCGCTCCTGTAAATCAACGGAGGCCCTAAAAAGCGTCGGAAATGCGCGCGGGTTCTAAATCACTTAATGATCCGTTTCATTTTATCGTTCGTGGGCCAACGAGCCAACGAGTAAATACATATTAATAATCTGACGTTCATATCGCGCAAGATATATTAGAGTCATGTGTGCTGCTGACCAATATGGAATAATATACCTTTCATGTGTGCTATCGCTTTGCACACTCGTTACGTAATTCTTTACCATTGACACTGCCGAGCTCAGCGCGAGCTCGTATTAATAATAATCTTTGCTCGTAGAAATGATGCCTTGGGAGAAGCCAACGCGATTGTGTGTGTGTTACAGACTCTGCGAAAGGATTTTGTACATCGCGGTAGTCAAGTCACAGACTCGGCATGAGGCAGCTTAGTCGTCATTAATACTTTATTCGCATTCCCATTCAGATTTACGTGAGAAAAGCGTTGCCTGTACGACCTACGCGTGGCGCGTATATTAATTTTTTTTTCTCTTCGCGTACTTGTGCTGTTATTGCTGACGGAACGGAACGAAAGTTTTTTCAAGGTTCCCTTGGCGCCGGCTTTTTAATAGTTTCATTACTTTGAGCGTACTTGTTTCAATGTTTTTCTAGTCTAGTTTTTGAACTATTTCAAAATGTTCGTAATTTTGACAATGTTTTTTGATTCCTAACGAAACTGTTGGCAAAATTTACTTTCCGAAGAATCTTTATAGAATTTTTGTTGCTGCAATGACAAAATTTTTGTGATTTTTTCAAAAAAACGTTTAGTCGAACGTATCCAAATGAAATTTTCTTCTCAGCTAGTGTGCTTATCAAATAGTTGCGATGCTGTTCATAATTGTCGACGCGGAAAGTTCTGCCTGCAATGTCCATCGGAGTATATAAAGTTTTATCATTCTCTTGTTCCATTGTTTCAACCATCTCTGGGACTTTTCCGTTTTTGTTGAAAATTCAAAGCGACGTGTAAGCATGAGCGCAAGTTTTAACGAGACACTCGTATACGAGCTTTAATAACGAGAGGTATAAAGCCCGGAGATATGAAGCACGCGAGTCAAGAGTGCATGAATGTTGCCGTAAACGTGGACATGACGTTTGCGTACATAGTTCCGACGTTCTTTCCCGATGCCGTATGGAGCTTTGTGTGCGTGTATGCATCTTGTACAAGGATACGGGGTTGAGTATAGTGGAAGGTGCAAAAGAGACATGTATGAATATACAGATATAAAGCCTGAGGGCAGTCGTGGGCCTCTCTTCCGGATAATGACAGAGGCTGGAGCAGCGTGAGGTTCAGGCACGTGCCTCACGCGATCCTCATCCTCATTACCTTTCTCGCATTACCTTCCTTTTTCATTTCTCTTCTCTTTTTTATTAACCTCTTCTCTATACCTTTTCGAATACATACAGGTTTCATTCGCCGGCTTCTCGCGCCTTAACCCGCATCAATTGCCCCTTTTATCGAGCATCGACGACTCCGCACCAGCTGCACGCTTATATGCTGCTGCACTTTTCTCTCTTGCTCTCTATCTTTCTCGCCGATTTCGTCGACTATCATCGGCACATTCGCGCGTATATATCGATTGGTAGCAATCAATGGAGCTCGACATGCACTTGACTGCGTGTTATTTTCTCAGGATTGCGATTCTTTCGTTTGTCATCAGAATCTTTAGCTTTTCCTTCATTTTCTATCAGTTTTTGGCATTTTTTACCATCTCACATTTTTTTGATGCTCATTCATTTTTTGTGGATTTCATATTTTTACGCTGCTGCTGCTGTAAAACGTGAACGATTCTCGTACCGGCTCTACGTGATTCGCATGCGTGTATATTTTTTTATATTCGTACATATCCTCATAATACATGGACACAAAAGGCTAATAGCAATGGACGAGGTGGCACAAAGACCGGATGGGGAACCGCTGGAACGATTCCCCGTATTTATTCAAATATCAAAGGGAGATTCTCGCAAAATAAGAATTACGTTTCTAAAAAGAAAGCAACACGTATCGCCAGGAACAACGCAACGAGCGAGGGGTCTCGCGAATGATTTATTCGTTTAGTCAATATATTATTCACCAAGCACTCTCGCACCAATCGTTCGACATCCGCGGCGCCGTTCGTAATTTTCTAAAGGATATGGGCGTTAAGTGCTTTTTTCAGCCGGTTATTTCTTCATAAGGTTTTCATTACGTACGGACGGATCGCAAATCTTTGAATAAGTGCTCCGCGTAATGACATGCCGCCGAGTCATGGTCGTGCCTAGAAAATGCATTTAATCGCACTGGACACCAATTTCTCGATCGCATTTGGGAAATTTCGATCTGTGGAGATTTTTTCTGTGCAATTTGTACAGCAAAATTCGAATCGATAAAAAGTCAATCGGCGCGTTTTTCCTTGGAGTTTTAACCCTGGACCCTTATTTTTTTTACCCATTCCGGTAACCAAATGAATGAGGTTCAACTTGAATCACGCGAGCCCGGGGCAATTTAGATTGAAGTTAAAAAATCAGTGAAAAATGCGGTAAAACGATAAAAAACGGGAGAACGAAGTGAGAAAGGGCGCGAGATTTAAAGTCGCATGGGGTCGTTTTTGACCCCAAGTTATCGTTCTGGGGTCGCAACCAATCAAACAGTTTTAGGACTCGCTAAAGACTGGCTTTATCGTTATTTTTTTTTTTTTCTAGCGGCTTGCTGCCCTACCGCGAGAACGTTTAACGGAGAGCTATGCGGAGAAAGAGCAAGAGACAACTGAAACACACGTCCCCGCGTTTATAGCGGCACCGGAGTGTGATCGTGACTTCCATGCACATCGTCGAGCCCTCGGTGTCTTACATCGCGTTTCGACTATACGCACATACATTCAGCTATATACTCGAGGGACTTTGAATTCAATCTGCCACCGGAAACGTCGGATGTTGAATTCTTCGGGTCTCGCTCGTCGGAACAGTTTGGCGTCGAGGTTTATCGAACACGGAGAAAAATTTACGCATATCCTGCAGTCATTCCCCTTGAGGTTCCATTTTCAGATGGATAAACCTGATCCCCCTATTCCGGAGGACGCGGAATAATTAAAAATCTCTATTCATTCTTGCTCAACTATTTGCCTCATTAATTGTATCCAACTTCGATCACACGCTCAATTAGGACGAGAATTCGTTTAAATCCCTTTGAATTTTTCAAAATCTAAAATTTAAAATCTGAAAATTCAAGATGATAAGTTGACGCACCAAAAATTAAATTTCGTCGAAAAACGTCAATGCATTTTGTTTAAAACGACAAACTGAATATTTTTGGGTAACATCAAAATATTGTTTTTAATTTCAACAATATTTCTAATTTCTAACGGAACTGTCAGCAAAATTTACGACTAGAATGACAAAAATTCCTTTTTCTGGAATATGCAATGACCAAATTTTCATGATTTAAAAAAAATAATAATGTTTGGTCCAACGTATCCATCAAAATATCGATCTTTTGCAACAAAATTTTCTTTTCGGTGCGGTGCAGATTTCATTCAATTCCGCGACTAAACAATGACCTGTACGAGCAGTGTATTATTTTCTCTCCAACAAGCTATACCCTCTTATCAAGCAACAGTCACGAAACAGATAAGAAACTGCAAATTTGTCTTGGAGGAAATATTCGCGCGAGATCTTTCGCTGGTAAAACGTAATTCAAGTCTGAGCACGAGCATCGTCGTTGTATATACGAAAATACATATCGAATACCTATATGTATACAAAATGCGAGCAAAACGTATGCAATCCATAGGTGTAGTTTATCGCACGTTAACCGGCGTCATCGAATCACCCAGCATTACATCGGATTAGTATCGTTTCCGCGAAGTCAAGAAAATGATTTGATAACGCGCAGTTTTTTTTTTCGTCATTATTTACGAGAAATAACACACGGTGCACATTTCGCGCATGCTGCAGTCCCGTTCCAGCGTGTTTCGCATGCTTACGTGTGCCTAAATTGATAATTGCTATTTTTAGTGTAGTCGCGCTCTGAATCAGCCCGGATTCAATCATTGCCCGCGAGCTGGGAAACCGAGGGGGAAAAAAAAACGAACACGTCATATCTATACAGATTCGCGAAGTGCGGATGTGTCGCGTCATTGTTTGTGCTTGTCACCTGCAGCTTCCACGTATTCAACACACGATATTTGTGAATCTTTATCTAATATTTACTACGACCATGTATTCTGAGCGAATTCGTCGCGCCTCGTTCGTTCTCGCGGGCCGGACCGTTATGCAAAATGTTTCACTTTGAAAAAAATGGCAAAATTTTTTTGTCTGTTCAAATAATGACATTTGGCTCCGCGTCGCGAGGTGTCACGTTAATAATACGTCGGAAGAAAGATTTTTTTTTTTTTGAGATAATAAAAACTAGTAATTGCAGAGTCGAATGAATTGTAATAAATTGGAAACGATTGTGCAACGTTCGTTACAAACACACATTTATAGAAATAAATTGCACGTTTATTATGATCTCTCGAGACTTCGTCCTGGTCGTGGAAAGACTCAAGGCTCGTACAGTCTCTTTTCAAAGTCGAAATTAGCATAGAGACAAACCGTGAAACGCGCGATCTGTCGACAACTCGATCTTTGTCGCAACGAGCGTAAAAATTGTGGCCTTTTTTTTCCAAACTCTCTTTTATACGCTAAAGTTTTCGTCTCGCCCACGCTATTCTGCGCTCGCACCGTGAAAAGCCATGTGTGCGTTTTAACACCCATGACGCGAGAATTCTCCGAATGAGAAAGTCAACCAGTGGGTTGGCATTTGATTTCATTTTCTCCGAAAAATTGTGCAACGATCAATCGCTCTCATTCAATTCTCTCATTATTCTTTCGTTCATTATCGTAATGACGATCGTTTTTCATTGAATCGAGAACATTAACTATCCCATAAATACAGAAAACCAAGCGAGAAACAATCGGATTAACGTGCACGAGACGATCACCCACGCAGCTCGGGAACGTCGGGGCTTCGCAGACTCTTGAATCGCGTGCGTGTGTACCTCACGATTAATCTTTCTCGGACTGTGAGTGCACTCGGACATGACCTATCATCCTGTGCATAATCGGAACTAGAGTGTCTCTCGCACAATCCGGATACATCGCGTTACGATCTTATCAACAGATTTATTTTCATCAATAAACACGAATAAATGAAAACGAAAGATTCGCGGCAGTCCACAGGGCGTTTCTCAAAATAATTTCATTGTATTTTCTTCTTTCGCTTAGCCACACGTATCTCGACGATGTCGAAGCTTGCATCGTTGCACTGGAAAGAAAAAATTTGTTCCAAAAGATCGACATTTTGTTGGATACGTTCGACTCAACTTTTTTTTTTTTGAAAAATCACAAAAATGTTGTCATTACAGCAAGAAATATTCTAGAAAGTCTCTTCGGAGAGTAAATTTTTGTCATTCCAATCGTAAATTTGCTGACATTTTCGATAGAAATAGAAATTATCCAAATGAGTTCGCCATGTTCTGAAAAATATCGACGTTTTTTGAAAAAATTCAACTTTCAGTGTGGAATGCTACGGAATTCTGTTCTTTTTTCAGTTGACCTCGTAATTATTATTCAATATTTGGTCTGCACGGTAAAACGATCCTGTATTGCGACCTAAAAACACTCAAACGACACGAAAAATTGCCATGATTTTTAAAATTCAATAAATAATAATAAATATTTGCAATATTTTTCGTTGAAACGTTCCAAACTTGAGAGTCCCGACGAAAAAGTCCCCCGAAAGTAACGAATCTTTTCTTATTCTCGTTTCGACTCGAAACAGTTACATTTTTGCTGCTAAGTTTCGTAAATTTTGCGAAATACGATCTTTGATTATAAATAAGCCTTTCGGTTCGATTCTATTTTTGGAAAATTAATGCGGAGCTTGTGTAACGTAAGAAACCGAGGTTTATATAGCCTGGACGAAGGGGGGCTTTCCGCTTGCGAGAGAGGCGAGAGCAGACGTGAGATTAATGGTAACGCGAAGCTCGTAAAGTTTCTACAAGGTGGATCGAGCAAAAAACTATATAAATTTAGAGATACAAGTATAAATACACATTTAATGGTGAAAAACAGTCTATGGGGTGTTCCCCAAACTCGCAAAGACCAAACTCAAGAGTTCTCACTCTTGAACCGCGATCGAGTTGCTTCCGATTCGATTTCTAATTGATCGGAATGCTTCCACGCACGGATTCGAGTCTTAGCGAGCCAATGTTTACGATTCGCCGACGAATTCAACGCGTTTTTCATTTCTCCCGAGATATTTTCATTTCCGAATCCTATAAATATTGAAAGGCACTGAAATCCGACGAAAAATCGACTCTCCAAACGTTAATCGGAACTTTTTGCTGAGCGGATGAAAAATTAGACGAACTGCTGCTTCGGAAATAAGAATTCACATATTTTATGATGGAATTTATCGAAATTGGCGCGATAAGAGCAAGTTCAGGGCGAGTAGGCTTGAATATGTGTATTTTTATCCTCGATTACGGAAGTAAATCGAGCGATGACTCAGACACGTGTTGCAATTGAGAATGTCAGTGTGCGCGAGGTCGATGTCAACCGAACTCGATCGGTGCCCCAAATTTCTAGCTGCCGCGATCCCCGGAATCAAGGACTCGTTTATGTTTTTCTTTTTTTTTTTTGCAATCGCCGCAGAATTTGTATTTATAAAAATTTGGTAATTTTCGATGACTTCGATGAATTAATTTACATTTCGATGAGTCGACGCGCGCGAAATTTTCGTCAAATTCATCGAAATCGCAACAAGTTTCTTTTGCAAAATTCTGGGACACGTGACTCATGGATTTCGAAGTTTCGCTGCGTCATATATATTTTTATGCATTTTTGCTGGTCACAAATTCGGTTCGAGAAAGTTTATTTTTAAAAAATTGGGTTATTTTTTCTCGATAAATTGGGAAAAAATTTGGAAATCGAGGGAAAAAATTACGAAACGAAATTTCGTACGAAAACAATTCGATATTGTTTTTTTTTTGGTTCGTCAATTTAATTGACCGTATAAATTTCTGGGAAATGCTGTTTTCGTTAATTCGACACGGGCAAATGTCCCTCTGTCGAAAATCAGAGGAAGAAGAGAGCCGATAGGAGCGCGCGAAATTTCAACGAGCCCTATCGCGGTCGCCGGTATATTTTGGGCATGTTTTTATTTGAGACGAAAGAACAGAGAAAAGAAGGAGAAAAAAACAGCTTTAATCGCTCACCAGCCTCGTTTGTTCCTGTCGCGATATTCCGCAACCGAGAAACCGAACATACTGCTCTGCTCTTTCCGATAACTCGTGTAATGCCTCGTCTCGACATTGAATGCCTCGATATTCCAGTCGGAAGTATAAATCCCAACGAGGACAAAAAGTCCTACGAGGATGTGAAAATTCCACATCTTGTCACGATTCATCGTGATTTTAATTCACTTTTTTTCGTTCACTCTCGGTCCACTTGTTCACGACACCAACAACAATCGTCAAGTATCCATTCGCCGGCCAAGATTTCGTTTGTTTTCGTTTGAGAAAAAATTGAGTTGAAAAAAATAAATTAAAGTGCAAATTTCAGTAGCGTCGAATTAATTTTGTTATTTTTTTAACATTCGTAATAAATTATTCACTTTTGGATACATGTGTCGAGACCGAGCGATGGTAATCACTGTACACGACCTCCTGAACGAAGTCGGCTTGACGGACGGCCGCGGACAGACTGAGTCGAGAACTCGAGTCTTTTAGGTCTCTCACGACTCCCACCCATCGCACCGTACACAACTTCTCAGCACCGGCCGATCGTTTTCTCTCTTACTCACTCACTCACTTTTTCACCACTCGTCATCTTCTTTCTCCTCTCACATTACTACTAATACACTCCACATATATATATTTCTCACCGTAATACTTATGGCAAAAATATGAAAAATATGGCGAAAATTTTGACATTCTTCGTTATATCCGACAGTATCGATATGGCTGTTTTCGCGTCCGAATTAATTTACAACAATTAAAAAACGTTTTTTTCCTGCTGGTAATTTGCGATTCATTTCGTACACTTTTGATTTCGCCAAAGTTTTTTCAACAGCTAGTGCTGTTGATGTTTATTATCGTTTCGTTGCCGGAACTCGTGAGCAACAAGTAACGAGACTAGAAGCCCGGAGGTGTAGAGGTCACCTTGAGATGAAATAACGTAGTCATATGAAGGAAAATTGCTAATCGGAATGACACAATTCTCCGAGTTTTGTTGCTTCATCGTGAAATTTTTCTATTATTTTGATAACAAAAGCTCAAGATTGACGTTGCGTGAAGATGAAAAGAATCTTTTATAAACCGATACAGTGCGTAATAGGCGATAGGGGAGGAAGCGGAAGTGGCACGTACGGTAGTAAAACTTTTTACACCAAATATGAATACGAGTCGGGATTGCGCCTTCAAAGAGTTATCCCGTCGAATTTTTTTTTAGGAACACACGTGCCTCCTGGGTGACCGGATTGCATATTGAATTGAACCATGAAAATTATTTCGCCACGATGTTCCTGCCACCTTGATTGCGTCAGTCTGCTGTGTGTAATTTGTAAAAAAAAAAAATCGCGAGTTACGGAGCTCGCCGAAATTAGTTAAACGAATCATGCGTATACTTTTATCGTACGAACTCCGTACCCCGATCGATCAACTTAGGTAGCGTCGTTATCGACCGTTGGCACGAGCGACAACGAAATTTTAACGTATTCGTTACATATGGGTCTCGACTATCGATAAAGAAACATGTTGAGTGAACGTCTCTATAAATTTATTGTAATACTTATTAGTTGTACGTCACTCGATGCATAATCTTTTGCATGAAATGACATCGAAACCTCTTCAGACGCCGATTAATGTAAAAGCAGAAAAAAACCAAAAATCAAATTCGTCAGGTAATATTCTCCTCGAGCCGCGATGGTTATATTACTTGCAAATGTTACCAACGAAGAAAACACTATTGCACATGCGTACTGTGTCTGTGCTGAACGTTTGACACTTCCCGCTCAAAACACATGCTATTTTCCCTTTCTCCATCACGAGCCAACTTTCGACAGTTTTTCGACGCGTTCAGTCGCAATTCGCAACGCTTTTGTACTCATCATCTTAAAAAAAAAAAAATATGCAGACAATTCCGTAGTTGTTTTCCAGCGATGTTGATTGTTGTCTATAAGAAATAATCGTTCGAGCCGTCGTGAACATGTCAATTTAAATATAAACATCAGAATCTCCGCGTCACCCTTTTGTTTTGATCCCGTGTTTTTTGTTCGTGCCGACACTTTGCGAACTGGAAAATCAACGACGAAAACAATGGCAGAATCTGCCGAGGTAAAATGCAGTTAAAAAAAAAAAAGGATTTCAGCCTCAACGTTTGTGAGTTAAATTTTGACATTTTCTTCCTCCAGTTAACGTTCAAAGATCTCCAAATGGACGAGCGGTACAAGAGGTTAGAACGAACGTTAAAAATGGCTTTGCTCAAAAATGCTGAGCGTCAAACTCTCCAAAATAGGAATACAAGCGCATGGCCCAGTATTTCCAGCATCGCAGGCGATAATCTCGACATGAGTTGCGCCGCGATGTCGTCAAGGTCGTCGAGGATCGGCAGCGAAGTTATCGCATCAAGTTCCAACTTGAGAAACTTTGTGTCGCAGAAAAAAATCGCCAGCGGTTTGCACAATGGAATTGAAACGTCCAGCGAAATCCAATTTGCTTCGAAAACCGACACCGACCGAGTTATGATGCCCCCGCCCAGGACACCGGGAATATTTTCCGGTCGGCCTAAAAGACCCGAGTTCGAAAAACCACGCACGCCGTTGTTGAACATGCCGGCGAATATGGACAGAAAAGAAAACGGTTTCGCAATGTCCACTCCGATCAACAGCGAACCGTCCATTTCTCATTCTCTTGAATTCACAGATAAAAATTCTACGGCTTGCTTCAGGGAGCAAAAAGATTACGTTAGGCAAAACTATCAAGAATCCTGCGAAAATAATCAACGAAACAAACCGCAGGAAAGAATTTTCTCTAGGTGGCGAGTTCTGCTGAATGACAAAAGTCAATTGATCATCAAAGGGACTTTGGAATGCGGGAAAATCGCCAGGAGCAAACCTGTCATCCGAAGACTCACCGCTACTAGCGTACAGTCCATTTTTAAACACACTTATCACCTCCAAGGCAATCTCGTTGATGAACGCAATGGTACAGTTAATTAGATTTCGCAATGACTCTACAGTTTGCATCGTTGAAATGCAACGAAATTCATTTCCATCTTTTAAAAAAAAATAATTATTCAATCACAGAATGTAATTACGATGATGAAATAATCCATTTTTGCCGTTCGAAAAGCATATCGGCTCGAAAATTTTGGATGACATTGAAAATTGAACGAATTTTCAATGAAATTAAATATTTTTCGATGCATTCCAACGTTGCAAACTTGAGCATCATGACTTTGAGCGCTTATTATTGACTCGTAAGAATTATAATTTCGCGTTCCTGAAACCTAGAACTACAGACCGGACGAGCTTTGAATTACGTTGAGTTAATTTTTTAGCATTTGGATATTCAGATCGATTTTTTAGCAACTAAAACTTGATGCAATTGAATTTCCTCTTGATCATTCTCTTCGGGATAAAAAAAACAAAAAAGATTCATGTCAGAGCGGTTTTACGAACATGAAATTCGCAGGGATTAGAGGGAAAAAAATGGGTCTGTAGTTCTGGGGTCAAGGTTGGTCCATGTTCCGATCGTTCTGATCGTTTTTATGGGATGAAAAAACGAGTACGAAAAACATTTACTGACTTTCGTGAAGCCGATCGTTTTCTTACTGCGACGTCTTTATCAATTGCTTGAAACGGCACTGAGCTCGATTATCATGTTGCGTTAAAACTTTCAGAACTCCCGGAATACGTGAGCGGGAAATTTTACAACGGTTTTCCGGACGACTGGGAAAACGTTTACCAAGTGTGGCGCAATTTCGTGAGCGACGGTTGCAGATTAAGTTTTCGATGGCCGACGCCAATAACCGATAGCGACGAGGACATCAAGAGCGGGATAACGGAAGTGTCGTATTATGTACCATTGGGAAAACAGAAAAAGTCGAGATCGCCTCGTAAACGAACGCGATGTACGAGGAACGCGACCGCATTTCTTTCCACATCGACGAACAAGGAAAATCACGGGGACAAAAGTTCATGCGCTTGTCCGCATGGGCCGGAGAATTTATTAGAAACGCCGACAAGGTCGCTCGAGCAATCGACAATAAATTGCCTCAAAAGTGTGCCCAGCAGCGAATGTGGCGATGGGAACCGTAAAAATCAATCGATGCTCAATACGACCTCAACAAGCTTGAACAGCAGTCAAAGAAACTCTGGCCATTCCTTGAAAGACATTTTACAAGAAGACAAGCTCAATCTTATACTTGACACTTTGGCAAATAAAAATTGTTCCCTCGAGTACATACAGAAAATTGTGGAAATGCTCGAGTGCATGAAATACGTGATTTCGTATCAAACTTCAGAATCTGATAATCAAGAAAACGCTCCTATGAACGTCAAAGAATCATGTACCCCACAGCCGTCTTCCCAGCCAACGGAAAAGATCATTGATTGTGAAAACAACGTAAAACATTGCGATAATCGTTTGCCTGGCGCTAGTAACGAAAAGAAAACTGCGACGACTAATTTTCCCAAAAACCGACCGGATCAGGGTGCTCGTAGGAAACTGTCGAAAGGAGATTACGACAGTACAGAATCAGAAAATGATTATTACGAAACGCGAAGACGAAGCTCGATGAATTCGCGGTTGCACGAGAAATCGCGAAAATCAAACAAATACCGAGACTACAAATTGTCGAGCTCGTTCTCGAGACGCAAAAGTATCGGGGCATCGCGGGAACCTGAAAAATTGCCCGACACTCCAGAGAGTCCGAGCGAGGACGAGTTTGTGCACGACAAACCCATGACGGAAGATCCACGAGGAGTCATCGGTTCTAGAAAACTTAGAATCAGGCCACATAATTTTCATGGAGCCATCGATAATCGTGACTCGAGCGTTAGCCTGACGGAGGAAGAACACGAAGAAAGTTACAAGCCTCGGGCGAAAGTTCCAAGGAAAGAAACTTATGACTCGAGTGTCAGTATCACCGAAGACGAGCGTGGAGAGATGCAAATTGGACGTCCGATCGTTGAGAGTTTGAATTATTCTCCAAAACCGGGAAGCCGGCCGGTCCAACCGGAAATGCGCAGAGTAACTGGCGCGCCGGAAGTACAAAAGAGCAATTTGGCGTATCAAAACGAACCGAACTCTTGCTCCATAAATTATGGGATCGAAAAAACTGGTTCGGCCCACCGAATCTCAGCAAAAACATCGACCATCGAAAAACCCATAACTACAAACACTGACAATCAAAAAAACAAATCTCGCGAAGATAAATTCTTTCACGAGCAACAAAAAATTTCGTCGGATGTGCCTTTGGACGTAAAACGTCAAAAAAATGCCAATCCACCATGCGCCGCCATGGAACCGTTCCTTGATGATTGCTCGAACGAATTTCAACTCCAAAAAAACCACATGGCGCCTCTATTGAGTCCAATCAAAACGCAGCCGACGAAAAAGAAGCCAATCGTCGTTAGCTCCGAAGCTGCGAACGTCGATATTCGCCGGTACAATCAGACGAGCACAAAAAAAGGAAATGAAAATTATTCCATTGCCAACAGCACAGCCCGACGATATGGGGAGGAGCTGGAAACTGATAAGCCACGAATTGAAGTGAAAAATCCGCAGACGAATCCCGAAAATTCTCCCAAATACATCGAAGAACGTCTCCAGGCTATAGTAACAATGTTGGATACGTTCTCTGCCCAGAAAGCAACGAATGCCAAACATATCGTTGATCAGGATGCGAAAACAGATGAAACGAAGCTGGTGAAAGAAAAATCGACGACAAACGTTGCCGACAAATCCCCGGCCACTCAATACGGCTCTGAAGATAAACCCAAACAACTTACTTGCTGGGTACCTGCTGTCATCTGCGAAGACGACGATACCTCGAAATGTCGTTTGGTTTTCGAGGGAAAATTGTTAAAGTACGTCCCGCCCAATGTTTCATTCTTCCCGTCAATAATTATTGGAGTCGCGCTTTACGAAATCGCATTTTCAATGTTTACAGCGAAGCTGGACACGTGGCGAGTCGCAAATTTACTACAGATTTTGTTGAGCGAAGAATAAATGCGAAATTAGTAAAAACAGTTGGCAACGTTCATTATCAGCTCATCGGCGATTTGATTGACACCAAACAAGGTACGTAAAATCTTGAAATTGTCCGGAATTTGTTTCCGCCCAACTTAATTTTTGTAAACAATTTTTTTCCTGGTTCAGTCGTCCCAAAGCCGTTGTTGAAACTTTGTCGCGCCGGCTGTCCCGGCAATATCAACCGCTTCTGCGAAAAATGGAAAGTTTTCTCTTCAGGTGAGACATTTTTTTGCACAATGATCGAGAATATTCGTTTTTTTTTTGTTAATTTATACAAACTTTTGCGATTGCATTTTTTCAGAAAACAACGAAACTCCTATTGCACAACAATTGCACTCTACTTCGGTCGATTGTCTGAGCGTGCCAACGAGCTCTCGAGGACGACGCATATTGCCGCCCCTGAATTACTGGACCGGTGAGATTTTTATCTTTATTTTATTCGTTTTTTTTTTACGTGAATTTTCGATTGGTTTAATTCTCGTGTAATTTTTTTCTCTCGCTGCAGGCGAACGGGTCACCACGAAAGACAATCAAGCGGTTTATAGTCCCGGAAACTGTAAAGAGCTGTCGATTACTTCTTCGTTCGATAAAAGTCTCGACGAAGCTCCTGAAGAGAAACGTTCGCCAAAAGGCCATGCTGGTCGTAGCAAAAAAGTATTATTACAAATTAAACGAACCCAGAAATTCTGCCATTTCTTCCTGAGCGGCTACGTTCGAAAAACTATAATTCAATCTTGTTGAAAATTTTCCTTGTCTAGGAAGCGGCAAAGGTATCACTTCCGGTTGGAGCGTCTGCGCGTAGATCTCCGAAAAAGAGAATCGTCGAAAGGAAATTGGCGACAAAAAAGCATGACTCTTCAAGTGGCTCTGACGAGGATGAACCAAGATCGAAAGTTGCGCCGCGGGTGAGATTTCCATACACACAGAATTTTATATTCTCTGTGTTATTGTTGCTGTCATTTTTTATTTTATGTTTTTCAGAAGAGAAAAACGAGGTCAAGCGGCGCAAAAAAGGTCGATACAACGTCGAAAAGGACGCTGAGAAATACTAGCAAAAATACTGCATCGTCGCAGAGTCTCGAGAGGGTAAAAAAATTTTTTTTAAATCTCTTGCCAAACTAAGACTAAGAAAATCATTTTTTTCAGAGCTCGAGCTCGCCATCAGATTCGTTTAAAAAACCAGCCGACCTGGAACCAAAATCGAGAATGAGAAAGCGGCAGAAAGTAAATCAGGATGAAGCCCAAACGATTGTTGCTGGACCTTCGAAACAGTAAGTTTTGTCAAATGAATTCCGTGGCTGTTCCAGCACTATATATGAAAATATTTGAGCAGGTTGACGACGAGAGCATCGTCCGGAATAACGTGCGCGTTCTACAGAAACGTTCCTGTGCACAATGACGATTTATCGGAGGATCAATTGTCGACGATGTAAACATATGATGATTCTGAATGCGACCAGAGATTGTCTTTTTCCATATATAAAACGTTATCAATAAAGTATAAAATATTTTCATACCGAACAGAAATTATTAGGCTAAGGATTAAGCAATGAATAAATGAAGAAGAAAAAAAAACAATCGCAAGATTTTTCGGAGTATACATCGTTTAATATCACTGTCAAGCCATTGTACAAAATATATGCGAATGTTCTTATGGTGTAAACGAACATAACAAAGATTTAACAATTCTTTCGAATATTTCGACAGAGCCCGCATGATAAAGAAACCGGAGAATAACAACAAAAAAAAAGTTAATTATTCCGTTTCTGTGTGTCTCATCGCGATTAAAATAGTGATGAGAGACGCGCGATATTACAATTTTCGAAAACAAATCAGTCCACCATTCTTGATTCATTTCTTTTGAATATAATTCTCGTTTACGGAGAGACTAGAGAGTTTTGCATTCCTCATTGAGCTAGGAAAACTTGCGTGATGTAAAAATAAGTGAATCAGTGTAAGATTGCGATGAATAAAAAGCCTTGATCGTAGGCGGACAAGCAAAAAATTGATCGAGTAAAAATGCAATCGATTCCGATATGCCTAAATATACAAATTTATGCTTATATTTTGAGCACGTAACGATTGGTGATTGGTATAAAACAATTCCTCGTTTTTCTACAAACATGATTAAGAATTTTTTCTTATGTACAAATAAACGAACACTGAGTCCTGGATGCAAAAAACGATATTCAAAAAAAATTATGTTTCCTTGCATCGTAACTTGGGCCTGAAGTTCCACACAAAAAAGCATGTGGAATTTTACAATGGAACAACGTGAGTTCAATAAATATTGCAATACGTGTAAAGATAAAAATATCTTTCAAATTTGATTCCGGACTATTCACAGTTTAAAAAGTTTCCATATAAATAAAAATAACATCCAGCAATGTCTGTGACGGACTAGTAAAATGATGGATTGTCGCAGTTGTTATTTATACAAAAAAAACCACAATCTGCTTTTGCTAAAAATATTGTGTATAAAGTTTAAAAAGCCATGATTTTTGTATAGCCGAGTCTAAAAAATGCGCTAATTTCAAGGGAAAGTACAAAACTCCGTATAGTCTCCCTCCAATACGAATAAATAATAATAATAATTAATGATGAAAAGTAGCTTCGATCCCATTGGGCAATTACCTCAAAGTCGTACGTAAATATTATGTACAAACGGAGCCGTATGTGGGAGCTACGTTGAAATTGATTGTTGGAATAAAAAGTCGACGACACGATTAATTCGATTTTCGCTAAGAAAATCTGTGATTCGGCTTTTTTGAACGCCATTTTCATAAAATTTAGTAACAACGATATTTCTCGTTTTGATGCAATCGAAAAATCGTTATCCCCAGATTCGTGAGTAATAACTCGATATAATATACTCATCATTTACTATCAACAGACGGAGCCTACGACTCTGTTAGCTCTCGTCGTAAAGAGGAGTCCCATCGCCACTCAGCGACATGCTTCGCGGACTGGAATTCGTATGGGGAGTTCCGCGTGGTGATTTGTAAGATGGAGTTCGCGTTGGCGGTGGTCGAGTCCGTGGAGTTGCTCGTCCCGAAGACTCTTCATAATTTCTCGGCGTTTTGCGAGAATCGTCGTATCTCGGCGTACTGTTTCTATTATTGAAAAAAGACAAAAATTCAATGAATCGTCTGGCGAAATGAAAAATACAAATTTCAAGATTTTGGCAAAGTTTCGATCGCGAGTAATTTTTTTGGTGAAGAAAAAATGCATTTTCACTCACGAAATTCTTGGTCCGGTTTGCTTCAATCGTGCCCAGGCTTCGGCAGCCTTTTTCCAGTCCATAGGATCGCCGGAGGAATTTGATATTGGAGGCGTAGGTCGATGAGACGGAGTCGATCGATGATGATGCACTCCGGTGGCTTGAGCAGCAGCGGGATGCAAAAATTGTCCTTGATGCTGGCTCGGTGTTTGTTGACCGTATCTCGGCGTTGGCTGAGAGTGATGTGGAGTGTGATGTGGCGTTTGGTACGGAGTCATAAATGGAGTTTGGCCCGATGGGGTGTACGGAGTATTTGGATAAGTATGCATTCCGCCGTATCCGGCAGCGGCCGCAGTTCCCGGAGTATGCGGCGGATAATGAGGCGTTTGATTGGCCACTTGCGAGAGCGAGTGGAGCACGTGATGTGGAAGATTCTGGGCTACCCTTTGTATGGCTTCTTGATTAACTCCTGAAAAAACATTTAAAAGATGGCAAATTGAATCGAGTCCGAGATGAAAAAAAATTTTAGTAAATTTTAGTTTAATTTGTCGACTTACCACCAACTCCTGGCGTGTTGTGATATGGCGTTCTGGAAGTTGCTGCACCGCGAGGAGTGCTTGGCGTTGTTTGGCCTGGAATAGGATCCCGGAAGTGTTTTTTGAACCAAGTGAAGAGATCGTTGACGCGAGCAAACATTTGGCCCCGGAATCGGAATCCTTCGGGCGAAACGGTCACGTATTCGTGACGACAGTTGGAGCGAGGCAGATAGGAGAGCAAGAACTTGCCCGGATAATTCTGTAAAGAAAAATTTGTTGGTTGAATCTCGATGGGAAAAAAGTGAGAAAAAATTGGAAATAATCTCGAGGCTCACTTTTGCTGCTGAAATGATGTACGGAATGCCACCAGGATTTTCTCTCTGCTGCTCCTTCAAGAGCTCCTCAGCTTTGTCCTTCATGCCCATTACCGTCGGCTTGAAATGTTTGTAATCCAACAATTCCGAAGAGTAAGAAGCCATAGGATTCACGTGACGTGCCAAAATTTCGTCCAGATCCTCAAATTCTTCGGTACCGATCCAGAGACTCGTTCCAAGGGAAAACGCGTTTCCTTTTCCCTCTTCCCTTACATCAATGTGCTGGTAAATGTCCTCGGTCACTTTCCACGTGACTGTGAGATGATCGGCTCCTTTGCTACTCGGTCGCACTATGGCATCGCCTTGTTTCGTTGTTTTCATCATTTTCTCAGCTTCGGAATAGCTTATGTTGTGGAAAGACGGATGCACGATGACACGTTTCACGTAAGTCTGTCGCTGCTTCACTTTTTTCGCGTCTTCCTCGACTTTCGTATCTTTTTCTTCGGCTTCCGTATCGAAAAATGGATCTCGCTGCGGTCTGAAAATTATTTTTAAATCGTTGAATAAAAATGGACATGTGAACAAAATTATTATTATTATTTTTCACCGTTGCAAGTTCAAAGTCGCAGAAATTGAGTCAATAGAAGGAAAAAGTTGGAATATTCACCTCCACTCGTGATTTTTGTCGGCCAGGTCGCTGCTCTTGCTCGTACACTCGACGCTGAATCGATCGACCTCGATTTTGATAACGCGGCAATGGATAATTTGTCCAGGAGTGACCCTCTCGCCAGGATTGGCAACGTGTTTGTCGGACAAGTTTTTAATGTGAATATATCCGGAAACGCCATTGTCAAGACGGAGCCTGACGCCCGTTGCCTTTCCTGGACAACCTCCGGCGTCGAAATGATTCCAAACTTCGGAGAGTTCAGGAAAATCGTTTTTCAGACAGAACGGACATTGCCAAAGTCCGGTTTCATCGTTTCGGACAGGATTGGCTTGATCGAGTTGTTCGCCTTGTGGTTTTCTGTGACTTATTCCAGCAACTGTAGCGAGAATCAATTTTCCAATGTAAAAAGACTCGGGCGTTTCTTTGGTGAGAATGTCAAAGAGTTTTTCAGGACTCGGCGAGGTGTAAGGCGCTCGAAGATCCTTGTATCGACAGTTCAATTCGGCTCTGATGTCGTAAAGAGTAATGCACTTGTTGCCGAATCCCTGGCGCTCGAGTTCTTCGGCAAAAGCGTCGAGATCAAGATCTTTGAGGCGTTCGGGTGCGCTGAGAATTTCGTCGAGCGCCATGCTCGGATTGGTGTCTTCGTCGTCGTATTCCAAAGCATCGACAGCCATTTTTCTCGCCCACTCGTAAGTTTCAGGATGAACTCTCGAGCCGTCGAGAATCTCGACGTAAACGTCGGTGCTGTCGCCGAGGCTGTTGGTGTCGATCTTGATGAATCCAGCACAATTGATGAAAACTTTTGGGCCCATGTGACAAGCCGTTACGAGCTGCGTACGATTTTCCAATCTCTGATTCGTTTGCTTCAACATTTTCATCAATGCTTGACCTTTCCTCGGTCCCAAGCCACAAACGAATTGCAAAAGATTACCGGAATAGGCTTGTTGAACGGCTTTGTTGATGTCGACGCCGACCTCGTTCACACGGTTCACAAATTCGAGATAAATATTTTCCAGCAACTCTTCCTTGGGCAATTGGTCCTGATAGGGATGATATTTCAGGCACAAAATTTCCTCGTCCGGTGTGCACAGTTGTGAGAATTCAACGAGAGGATCTTGAATCCGACGAGCCAGTGAAATGGCCTCTCGCAATAAAACGGGATAATCACGAAATTCGGAGATTCCCTTGTTGCTGTTTGAGTAAATTTTGGCGAGTTCGTTCTCGCAGATTTCCACTTGAATCGGAGGATATTGTTCCTCCTCGGTGAGAGTGGCGATGCATTCTTTGAGATCTTCCAAGAGCATCGTCGCTTCTCTGGATTCGCCTCCGAGAACGATAACGTGCGGTTTTTTGGTGGCGATGAAATTTCTAATGGCGAGCAAATCCGCTTCTTTCAACATTTTTTCATCCTCTCGGAAGCCGTTTTTGCGTTTCAAAAGATGTGGCAATCGAAGGTAATCCGTGCACTCGCCGTCGGGAGCGACGATGCAGGCGAACGCGGCTTGGGAATAATCGGGAACGTACGAGACTCCCATGACCCGGATTCCTTTGCTCGTGTTCCATTCCTCGTCCTCTTCGCCAGGGAATTTGCAAGTGTACGGCGCGACCTTGATCCAATTGTACATTTTGCGACAACAAGCTCGCATCACGCACTCTTTTGATTCGGTCATGAGATTGGCTTTGAGTTCTTTCTTCAAATCGGGAATGACCATCCGGTTCAATGCCATTTCTACGCTGCCCACGCGAAGGGAGTTCCAGTCTTGAACGTTTTTACTGAATTCGTCCCTGTAATAAAGCTGCTTGATCTCGTCGACGTAATTGCTGCTCGTGTTGCCTTCGATAGTGTCACTGAGCGTCGTAGTGATGAGCTTATCGTCCTCGGCCATGGCGAGTTTTAAATATTGATCGCCGACGAGATCCCGTACAGGTTTGTCCTTGAGATACTTCATGGCGTAGATAGGATGATTCTCGTCGATTTCTTTGATGCCCTTTTTCGTCGGATGGACCGAAATTTTCGCTCTCTCCATGTACATTTCGCGAACGCATTTCCGTACCAACGGTTCTCGTGCCAATTGGAACGCAACCATCAATTGTACGGCTTTGACGACTTCTTCGGGCGATTGGAATTTTTGGCCGCAATAATCAGCCGCCACGACCGTAGGCTCGATCGGTTCCTGATCGACTTCGTGGCGTTGATAATTGTCGCGAAGATTCTCAGCAAAATGTTCGGGCGTCAGGCCAAACTTTTTTGCGAACGTATCGAGACCGGCTTTCCGGCAAATCGAATACGGGCCGGTTCGCACTGCCTGCTTCAGAGTCTCGTCGGTCTCTTCCTCCTCGTCGATGTTTATTTCGTCCTCCGGAGGCGGCTCCGTACCGTTTTCTTCAGCCTCGATCAACTGCTGTTTACGCTTTTGTGCTCTTGCCTCTTGTCGAGCTTTTCTCTCCTTCAGACGAACCGCTTCTTGCATGCTCGGAATATCTTGACTGTAATAAAGCATGAAATGGTGATGAACGTCGTTGAGTTCCTCGGTAGTTTGTACGCCTTTCAAGCGCTCGATATCCTCCTCCTTGATAACGCGCACATTGTCCGGAAGCGGTGCATCCGGATTTTTCATTATTTCATCCAGTTGGTAGTTTCGCATTTTTTCAAAAAGTGTCAACAAGTTTTCCTTCCTTTGACGCAACTGACACCACTTTGCATCGTATTTGTACACTTTCCAGAGGTCGTTGATGTTGAGTTCTTGCAGCACGTACTCTTTTCGATAAAACGATATAAAAGGAACCTCGAAATATTGATTCCTCATGAAATCCAGAGCTTTCTTGATTTTTCCCACAGTCTGGGGACCTTTTCGTGCACGTTCTTTAGCTTCGTCGTTCAAGTGAGCATCTTGGATCGATACAGTTGGCCGACAGAACGCCTGCTTGTAAATCCATTCGGCCTCGAGATCCAGCTCGTCCGAACCCTCGGGAACTGGCGTCACCGGCACCGATCGAAGTTGCATTCGCTCCGGAATGTCGGTATTACGAATCTACGTGGAAAAAAAAAAAACAAGGAAATGCGTTATTAATCGTTTTCTAAAACTCGAGATTGAGTCAAAGTCTCGAAACAATTTAAGGAGGTTCCGTTAGCAGAGCGATAATTAGATTTAAAATCTGAAAATGAAATATTTTTTGATTTAGGCAACAAACTTTAATCTCCTTCAAAATTATCCTAGGTCAACCAAGTTTTACTACAAATTTTCCAAGTCGAAAGTCACTTGATTTGACATTGGCTTTACGGAAATTTCTTACGTTTATGAAATCAGAAAAATATTAAAAATACTTTGCGATTAGATAAAACGCGTATTAAAATCTGAATTTATAAAAAAAACTCCAAGGATTCCGAATCAATAAAAAAAAATGTTCAATCAAAGTTTTACAACGGATCGCTTGCTGAACGATCAAAAGATCGGCATTTTTTCTTAGGAATTGTGCCTCGCGTCATTCGACATTTACCTCATTGTCCATGTCGGTGAAATGACCACGTTTGAGTTCGCTGGGCTCGTAAATCTCAAAGATGCTCTTTCTCGTTTGTCTTTTCTTTGACGTTTTCTTTGGACGACGAGGTCTTTCGCCGTCGCCGTCGTCGTCCAAATATTCATCTTCTTCCTCGTCCTCCTCTTCTTCGTAATCCTCTTGACCATACTTGTCAAACTCATCGTAATCGAAATCGACACCGAAAATGTCTTGTGCCTCTTGAAGCGCACTGAAAATTGAAAAAGACGAAAAAATCAATTAAATTCGGGAATTTTAAGAAACACCGAGAAAGCCTTTTGATCGTGAAATGGAGAAATTTAACTCACGCGTCAGAAAATATCGGCTTCTTCTTGCGTTTCCTCTCGGTGATCGGTCGGCCGTCATCGTCCACGATAAAATCGTCAGCGTCGGAATACTCTCCTTCGCTACCTTCCTCGTCGAAGGTTTCTGCTTCGGGTCTGTGGCTTCTTTCGCTCCTTCGCTCGTCCTCCTGCCCGAGAAAAATCGTATTCGATTACTTTAACGAAAATAAAAACGATATATTTTGGTTGGGTAAACTTTTCATTAGGATTCGAGTGTGTTTCAATTCACACATACCATCGGGCCATCCCGCTCCTTCAATCAATAGATTGCATTAAAAATAACGAAATTAACACGAGAATAAGTTCTAGCAATTACGGCATCAGTCATTCGAGCAATAAAGTCATTAACCGACCGTTTACTTGCCGAAACTGCCTAAATACGTTTTTAATTATACTCGGCCGCGTTACAACATTCTTACCAATTAACAACTCGTTTCAACAACACGGTGAGCCTTTCGACGAATCACCAAAATGTCGCGATACTTTTTCACGGTAGTTCGACCGTTCCAAATGTTTATTTTCCAACTTCTAATTCGTTCCAAAACTTTAAATACCCACGAACGTTCCGGACCGGATTTTCCCGTCCCCGGACTTTTATTTTGACAAAAACTCATACGACAGGAAATAAATAATTGCAAAATATACTTACGTCATTGGAGCCTCCGTCGAAGAGCTCATTGGCAATGGCGTCACGCTCTTCTCCGGGTTGTTGCTCTTGCTCTTCGTCGGATTCTCGATCTTCCACACGTTTGAGACGCTTGAATCGTTTCTAAACGGAAAAAAGCGCAGAAAATATTAAAACCTTTGCAGAGTCAAAGGAAAATGTTGCAAAGGAATCTGAAGCAAAAAAAACCATGAAAAGTCTTTCAAAAGTGCAATCTCACCCTTTCGACCGTGATTCCAAGATTTTCCTCGATCAAATCGTAATCGTCGTCTTCCAATCTGTCGTCAAAATCTTCGTCGTCGCTCTTTTTTCTCTTTTTGGAGCCTCCGGAGGCGTCGCTGTCTTCGCCGTCGCTTTCTTCTATGGGATTGTCGTCGATGAGATCTTTCAATTCTTCCCGCAACCTGTCTTCGTCGTCTGCGGAGGAAAATTAATGAAAAACTTTTTTCCTTCGCGTCGTTGTCCGTGTGCGCAACAGCTCAAGGTTTTTTCCTTCGTGGCTACACATTTATAGATTCACGAGAGAAAAAATTCGATAAAGAACAAAAATGCTCAAATTCTTGAAAAAAACGCCTCAAAATCACGATCAGAGTGCACGAATTACAAGTAGCCCATTTTGCTGCTTATTTACTGGCATGGGTCTGTGAGACCCCCACCTGCGAATATCACACTTTACCGAATCGATAATATTGCCCACGTGTCATTCAACAGCTTTAGGTCGAACGTTAATGTTTTAAAAATAGAAAGAAAACAAAATTAAAGAATTGGAGCACCAAACAACATTTGGCTCTTGCATAATTCACAACATTCGCGAGCAATTTGCTGGCATCGCGATTTTTCGGCTCTCACAGTCGCGCCTTTAGTCGCGAGAATTTTTCGTGTGGCCAAAGCATCAGAGAATGCATTTTTTTATACACGATAGAGGTTGGATTTTATGCATGCATTTTATGCTCTAAACTTTTTCGATAATTTTGCGATTGTATTACGAGGAAATTTGTCTTTAGCATGAAATTCGTGAAAAATGAGTAAATGCATAAAAATCGGAGTATTGAAAAATTAGTAATTACCATCTTCCTCTTCATCACTCTCCTCCATTGCCTTGACTTTTTTGGCTTTCTTCTTTCCACTGTGATCCATCTCCTGCTCCTCCTGATATCGCAGAAAGATGAAAGCATTATTTTTAAGTTGATGAGAGTCGTTTTTTCGAATGGATCAAACGATAGAAATGCTGATGACAGAATTTCCCGTCTGTCCGCATAACAATCGCGTTTTATCTTTATACGCGTTACAACCAACAGACTCACCTCGCTTTCCTCGGCCTCGGAATCCAAAAAGTCCGCCATTATACGATAAAATTAATTGCAACTATCACTTTTTAAAATAACTTGTTACACTCGTCGCGATCGCGATTTTTTAAAAAAAATTTCGATAAAATGAACACGTTCCCGATGAGTTTTGGAGGTTTGGTTTTCGGCGGACACACACTCACAACCGAATCGAGTTACGCGTTCTTCGCGTCACCGACTCGCACTCGAATTGAATGGCGTACGCTACGCGGCCTGCCGCGCTATTTATTAGACCACTGGATTTTACGAGTGGGGGTAGCATCCGAGGAGGGATAGCGGTCGAACAGGCGGCGACGTTCGTCGCGCCTCTTACGTAGCCTGCGTTAACTAGTCTCTGCTCGAAGCCTGCTCTCCGCAAACAGGTAAAAATGCCGAAAATTCTCTTCATTTTTTACGCGTTCTATATTTCCCTATGGCATTTTGCTAAAGCTAAGCATACCCATGCCCATCGTTGCTGATTAAATGGTACCCAAAGGGCCACAAAAAAATGCGACACCAGCAAGTACAGTAAATGAGCTTTATGCTTTTTCACGTTTCAAACGTAAAAACATCGCAACTATTTTTGCCGCGATTTTTAACGGCTTTTATACTCATTCCTCGCATGGATAAACTTGAAAAATCGCTGAAACGTTTATGCGTTTGAATAAAATTGACTAAAATTGCAAAATGCATAATGCAGCGGTTGTTTCTCCCTCTAGAATTTTCTTCTCACGGAACATGCACATTTATTAGCACTGAATAAGTTTCAAACCGTTTCCCATTTTTTCTCAAAATTTCGTATAAAAATCTATTGGCTTATGAAGAATCCGTACAGATTTTTTCGAGGACAAGAAATTAATGAAAACGAACTTGGAAAAAAATTTACCAACAAAGCGATATGCACGGTTTTTGTTGCCGCGAAATTTATTTGCAAAAAGTTTGCAAAAATTTATTTTCGTGCAGCAAATATCTTTCTCTGCAAAAATCTGTGTCTGGGCAACATCGCGTGTCTAAGCGTGACAATAGAAAGAGAGAGAGAGAGAGAGAACGCTTCGACTTTTCACTGAATAATTTCAATATTAGGAATTTCCCGCAAGCCAGGTAAGCCGATTTGACTTCATGCCGGCACCTGGTGACGTGGCACCGTCTCGCCCCCGATTCATTCCTACCGAGTTTTATGGTAAAGAATAAGAAGCCAGCCCCTTGTCCTCATCCCCGTACGGTCGAATCGTCCTTTTTGTTCAATTAGGCGGGCGCGGACAAGCAGGGGCAATATAGAACGGAATAATTCATATTCAATTTATTAAATTTATTATTTTTTTTCGTTTCAATTTAATTAATTACTTTCTAAATTCTGAGACTTGACGAATATATGCGAAAAGTCTGGCCCATTATTCCCGAAGTGCAGACATTTAATCCTTGTTTCACACATTTTTGGGACAAAATATCTGTGCCGTTGTTAAACTTAAATTATATTGCGGTCGTGTTACTTTTTCCCTCCGATTACGACCCATTGCGGTTTTGCCTAGTGCCAAACGGCGCCCCTAGGCGCCCGGAACGAGTTGTCGGTAGGTTGTCCATTGTTGTCGCACTTGTCGGTCGGTACTCAGGTACACACGTGCAGCAAACTGACCGCTTAAAGCCCCTAAAGTAATATTTTGAGCAATAAAATCGGAGCCAGTCGGATTATTATTCGACATACGGCGTCCATGTCGACAGCCGGTGCACGTTCCCCGTTATTCATGGATTCACGAAAACATTTAAATCTTCTCCGCAAAGATGCAAAAAAAAGACTCTTCGCCCTTTTCACAGTCCGCAAAACTTTATTTTCTCCGGACCGCTTCACTGATTTTACCAGAAAAATATTGTCTGCACCGGTTCAGATATAATTTCGCTCTCTAATCAGGTGGCGAGCAAAAAAATGATATAAAAATATACATGTTGTAATTTAGATATAATTCTGAATCTTTAACATTGTGAATATTGTGATAAATTATTCCGAGCCGCCGTGCTGAAAAGAAAAATTGAATCAAGCCCGAGAAGAGCTTTATTTTCCCAGGATCTTGCCGCGTCGGTTTGCTGTGTGTGTGTGAGAGCGTTCAAAAGCGCGCTTGGGCGTGTTTGTTTCTTGGGCATCGATGGTAAACATAACCTAACATAACCTGCTTTGCTGAGAAAATTTATTATCTCGATCGCGACGCAATAATTCAAATGAAATAATGGCTCGTCGAGACAGCGACGTAGATTCCAGCGGAATGCAAAATTTGTTAGATACGAAAAGTGTTAATTTAGATAATTGTCGCAAGCTCGTTAAATCGTACATCGACTTGGTGAGTACCGGTTTTTTGTGACAACTCAAACGTCAAGTTGCTCGTTTCATAACCATCTTAACTTGTTTTTCGTCTTTATTTACGTCTCATTCAATTCATTGTTTATCCAGCATCTGTACAGCGCCGCATTATTCTGGGCCGACAAAGTTGTATCGTTAAGCAACGAGGATCCCAAAGATTTGTGTTCGCTCGCACAATGTATGTATCTCATGAAACAGTACCATCGCGCCGCACATCTCATCAGGAGTCGCGGTCTCGAAAAGGTAATTTGTCATTAAAATCAAAGTCGCAGAAGCGACTTTTCCTTTTTTGTGGGAAAAAAACGATCGTGTTACTCGTAAGAATTTCACTAGCAGAGTCGTTTCCCAGAACACGAATTCCCTTGGCCAAATTCTTGACAAGATTTCGCTGTTTATTTCTGTAGACGGATCTTTCGTGCCACTACTTGGTGGTGAGGAGTTTGCTGGAAGCCAAAGAATACAGCGAAGCGCTCCAGGTGATTAAGGAATCAGAGAATTGTACGAGTATGAGCCAGTCGAGCGTCAGTTTTGTGGAAAATCCCTTGATAACTCAAGATGCTCCAAAAAATGTGAGTGCGAATGAATGAACGTCGTTAGCGCTTGCATGGATTTCTACTTTCGAGACTTTTTCCTTTTCCGATAACTTTCAACGTGAATTCTTATGGAAAACGCGTATTTTAATAATTTGGTGTTTTTCGTTTATTTTTCAATCTGAGAAGATCCAAAGTTCGATATCGTACGTGAAAGGACGAGTTTTCGAGGCAACAGACAACAGAACAGTAGCAATGGAATGTTACAAACACGCTTTGCAGTGCGATGTCTATAATTATCAGGCTTTCGAGGCGCTTGTACAGAATCAAATGCTCTCGGCGAGTGAAGGTATGAAATTTCGCCAGCAAGTTTTTATAAAACTGAATGAAAAGATAATTGTAATTCTCCACTCTGCTCGCAGAAAGAGAACTTTTGGAATCGCTGCCCCTGAACGAGCAATGCACCGAAGCGGAACGCGACTTTTTGCGACTTCTGTACGAAAGCAAACTCAAAAAGTATCAAGTACCCACCGAAGATCAGTCCTCCATTATTTGCTCGTCTGGTATTTTGGTCTCTGACAGACTCCAAGATAATCTCGATATGCAAGTCTCGAGGGCAGAGAGATTGTATTACAATTGCGATTATCATCAATGTTTCTCTCTCACCGAACGGTACGCATTAAACTCGAAACGATCCATTCAAGATGCAATTATTTCACGAGTGCAAGAAATATGAAGAAAAACGCTTGAGCCATTCCAAGTTTTCTCCTGAACTCTTTGGACTCTTGGAAAGAAAATTTCAACTTCAAACTCGCATCAACTCCTCCAAATTTCTCGATCGATTACGTGTAAATTCATGTGCTTCATTTCGGTCCCATATTTTCATGGCCTTTGTGTTTTTTCCGGGTAAAATGAAGGATCGATCGTTGCCCCGCGAAGGAGAAAACAGCAAAAATCAGAATAGATCAAAATTGTAAACTCTTTTCAATATAAACTCGACATTTGGAATATTGCGACAGAAAATAACGACAAAATTTGCATTTTTGGACAGGATATTGAAAAAGGATCCGTACCACAGTTCCTGCCTACCAGTTCACATAGCGTGTCTGGTTGAATTGAAAAAAACAAACGGTGAGCAAAATTGTTGAAAAATGAAACAAAGAGACCCTTCGAGTGCGTACTGGGTCGTTTTCAGCCCAAAAACTGTCCGCCCCCGATTGCTTGGCATTTAATTATCGTTTTCGTGGGAAAAAAAAAAATTCCGGTTAAAAAATTTGGATAATTTGCCACAAAAAACGTTTCTACAAAAAAAAAATAACAGCAAATGCAAATTCACCGGAATGCGACGATGTGAAAAACGACTTGGGTCAGCTTGACCCAGTATGAACTCGAAAGGTGAAAAATAAATGAATAATTAATTTGGGAAAAATTGCACTAATTTTTTCTTTACTTTCCAGCTCTTTTTTATCTAGCGCACAAATTAGTAGATTTGTATCCAGACATGGCTCTCGCTTGGTTCGCCGTTGGCTGTTATTACTTCGGAATAGGTAAAGGCACGCGGAAGATCTTTTTTTTTTTTTTTTTATTGAATAATCGAAAATTTTCAAGATTTTGCTGACTCGTTGAGAATTCGTGGAAAAAAAATAAACTTGTTTCTCTAATTCTGTCGATTGTTCGTTTTGTTCAGGCAAGAGCGATCATGCGAGAAGATATTTGGCGAAAGCGACAGCCCTCGACAGGCTTTTTGGTCCAGCTTGGTTGGCTTACGGGCATTCGTTCGCGGCTGAAAACGAGCACGACCAGGCAATGGCCGCGTATTTCAAAGCTTCGCAGTTGATGAAAGGCTGCCATCTTCCTTTACTCTACATCGGTCTGGAATGCGGCTTAACGAATAATCTCAAACTCGCTGACAAATTTTTCCAGCAAGCACAAAGCATCGCGCCAAACGATCCTTTCGTTATTCACGAAACGGGCGTTATATCGTTTTACAATTTAGAGTAGGTAAAAAAAACTGCAATTTTCTCTTTCACCGGATGAGAAAAATTGAATTTTTTCTTTTTGCAATTGTTTTAGTTACAAAACGGCGGAGCGACAATTCAAAGAGGCAATGAAAAGAATTCAAGGCGGCATCAAAAACGTCATTTTGCCCAGCAAATGGGAAGCTCTTTTGAATAATCTTGGTCATACGTGTAGGAAAATGAAAAAATACGACGAGGCTCTGGAATATCATCAACAGGTTCAACGTTTACTCAATTTTTTCGTTCAATTTATTAGGAAATCTGCGGATACTAATTTTACAATCTTCCCAATAAATTTCAGGCCTTGGTACTTAATCCCTTGAACCCTTCGACGTATTCGGCGATAGGTTTCATACACTCTTTAGTAGGCAATACCCAAGAAGCGGTCGACGCTTTTCACAAAGCTCTGGGATTAAGAAGGGACGATACTTTTACGACCACGATGCTCGGATATGTGATGGAACAGTTGATCGAAGAATCTCCACCCTTTCCAGGTACGCTATTAAAATAATGTGAGAAAAAATGCAAAATTTCCGATGCCAATGAATTTTCAGACGCCCCGCCGACCATGCCAAAGTACAAATTCCCCGAGGATCGTGCCCCGGCGGAAGGCACTGCGGAATCGGGAGAAAATTCGACCGCGGGACCTGCCGCCGGATCTCAAAGTATCGACATTAACAAACTCCGGGTCAATTTGTTTTCCCGATGGGGCGAAGACTCTGGAAAAACCGAGGAAAATACCTCGGACAAGGCGGAACGTTCGCGAGAAGTTGTGGTTAATTACTCGACACGTGAAATGAGTCCCGAATGTCCAATGATGGATTCCTCAACGGCCCACATAGAATATTGAAAATATCGAATAAATAATAAAAATAAAAATCGAAACAATAAATTTATTTTCCACGCAATCATTTCAAACTATTTTATTCCTCGAAAAATGTTTTTTTTCTGCTAATAAAAGTGAAAAAAAAAAAAAATTTCCCGGTCACGTGATTGCGCGATCACGCACAGGAAAATGGAAACAACTTTTTTTTTCGGGACTTACGCGTCGCCGGGTTCACGTGGTTTCCTTCATCTCTCCTCCCCCCCCCCCTCCACCCTGCCGCCCCTCTCCCGGCAAGGGAGACTCTAGCGCTAGCGCTGTCGCCCGCCAAATACTCAATTCAGTTCGCGAGCGCGAGGGTCGCCGACAAGAATCGGCGTATCGTGATCCGCTCTGTTCCAAAATCTACATTCGTCGACATTTCTTCTCGTACCGCGAGCAAGGAAACAATTAACGAGAAAATAGCGCACACGCATCGTTTGAATAAATTAATAACTGTTAATCGGGTGAAATTATCAAGTACATTCATTGATCACCAAATCTGCTGGTGGGTCATTTCGCCTCTCGAGCTAATTGTTATCGAGAAACAAAACATTTTGGTTTTCCCTTTTTTCCCTCTCTAATTGTGACGCGTCGTTAATTTATGTATTAATTTATTCGAAATTGAATCAAGTGTGTCATTTCTTTATTTTCTTTCTCATCGGAACTTGATTTTTATAGTAAAATCGTTTTCATGCGAGCTCAACTTCCGAATTTCGCGTTCATTTCGCGACTCGTCGATATATTTTGAAAATTATTTGTTCGCTGGACATTCAGTAACCGCGCTTGGCGTCCCAGTTGTGACAAAGAAGTTGAAGAAAACACACGAAAGGAAAGCTGCTGAGACATTTTCTGACTACATGATGACATCGCTGTATCAACAGGTAAGCCTTTATTTTCATCAGAGTTCGCATTTTCTTCACCCAAGTTTCAATTTGAATTTTCTCCATCGTTTGAGGCTTTTTTTTTGTTGCTGTTAAAAAATCAATCGAATATACTATCGGGTCAAAATTCTACGTCGTCAAATCGCGACATTGTTCTTTCGCAGCAGTAAAAACGCAGAGTGTAGCCTTGCGTGCCCTTGAAATGATACGCGTGGAAAAATAAACAAACACGCGACTCTAGCCTCTAACAAGCGCCTCGCCGGACACGTGGTTCTCGAGCGACGAATCTCTTTGTTGAATTTTTTACTTTCAGCGTGAAATCGAAAAGAAATTTCACGACCTACGAGTTCGGGTATTATCTGACTTTCCAATAATTACGATAACGCGAATTAACCGGACGAAAAATATCGGCATTCAGTTCGAAATGTTTCAATCACGTCCGCCGAGTACCTACATGAAATTCGTTTGCGGCGTTCGAAAAGTTGTGGGCAATACAATAATCGCAATTTATTATCGAATAATACGTGTCGACGACAGAAATTTTGAGCTAGGATGGAATTTATAATTTCAACTCCCTCGGGGTTTTGTTTCCCGGTGAATATTTTCCGAACGAATTCGTTCGATTCTCGGAATAGTTAGCCCTTCGCTATAACTAATTGTAACACGTTATGATTCTATTAGGACTTTACATTCCATTTCTTATGTACCCGGATCCTGAGGAATTTTGTTTTTCTCTTTCATTCCGTATCTATTTCTCTCGTATTTCTGCGTGGCACCCTACGATTCTCGGAACTTGTACCGCGTGTCCTTCTAGCCCTATATTTCTTTTGTGTCTCTCATTGTCTCTACGCGAGCGTGACGATACAAACTGGACATTGGAATTTTGGCACGAATGTGTGTTGGTCATTTTACACGCCGTGTCTCTGTGTATCGTTACAGTTTTATGGCGCAGAAAAGAGTAGATTAACGTCGTTACCAAATTTCTTCGTCTATTCAGTCGAAAAACATATTCACTTATTGTCGAAATCTTTCCACTTTATCGAACTTGTTTTTCTCGCGCGCGTTATTAGAGAATTTCCACAGGATATCGTAGAAACAAGGATCGTTGCTGGCTATGGTAATTAATCAAGGAAAATAATCACGAAACGACTATAATCAACGAGTTTAATTAATTACAATAATTTTAAAAATTCGTAATATTTAAAATTCGATTTTCATCGTTCTCTCGGTTCTCATGAAATGTTTATAAGCAATTTCGGTAGTTTTAAGTACTCGGACGATTGGATATCGTCGTTAAAAACATGGAAACAATTAATTATTCATTTCGAGCTTTACCAATCAGTGAAAAAAACTGGGATTCGGTTTATTTGACGATATTTCAAAATTATTTCCAAATACGAAAAAATAGTTCGATGTTTTCAACAATGACAATTATTTATTCATATCGGGCCTCAGCGATCAGTAAAAAAAAAAAACTGGCATTCGGTTTATTTGACGATATTTCAAAATTATTTCGAACCACGAAAAAATATTTCGTTGTTTTTGACAATGACAATTATTTATTCATATCGGACCCTACCGATCGGTAAAATAAACCGGGAATTCAGTTTATTTCACGGTATTTTAAAATTATTTCGAACTAGGAAAAAATAGTTGAATGTTTTTCTCCCGAAATATTGGAAGAAGGGAAAAGTTGAAGGCAGGGAATGTTTATTTATTATTCTGATGAAATTTCAGTTGGTAATGTCGTACGACGCGGAAAATACGACGGCGGAGAGTCTGGAGCGCGCGGAACAGCAGAGAGATCCTGTGCAGCTGCAGCAACAGCTGGAGCGCGAGCCATCGCTTCAACTTTCGTCGCACATTGATTGCGATCCATTGCAGTTGCAATCGCCCCCGGAGCGAGATCCATTGCAACTCCATCATCAGCAGCAACAACGCGAGGCACTGCAGTTGCAGCAGCAACGAGATGCCTTGCAACTACAGCAGCAACGCGACGCGTTGCAGTTGCAACAGCAACGCGAAACTATGCAATTGCAGCAACAACGACGCGCAGACCGAGAACAAATGCAATTCTATCAGCGCGAAAAAGAACAACAATTTCTTCAAGTTCGCGATAACATCCAGTCCCATCAACGCGATCATCTTCATCAATTACAATCGATCAATAATTTGCTTCTCGATTTACCATCAAGCTCCAATAAATTGTCGCACTCCATACGATCTTGCGAAACACCCTACACGCCCTTTCTCAAAGGATCCAATCCCGAAGGTAAGCTAATTAACAATTTTTTCATAATTGTCGTAAAATTTTGTCAACGTGTCGAAAATTCGTCTCCCACTTCTTGCGAATCTCTTTCGAAAATCAGCTAATCTAGATTTTCGTCGTCGAAACGAAAATTACCGGTAAAAGGGCGTGAATAGTTGAGAAAATTTCGATTTTGATCCCGGAATCATTTGCATCCACGGCAATCACCAACGTCGTGGAATATTTTCCGTCAACGCATGATCGGAAAATATTCGGATCGGACAAATCGAAAAACAATAAATAACATTTCCCGCACGTACTGACAGAGCAAACTTCAGTTCTATCAATGGCTTTGAAGTCTGCGTCGTTAGAGCATCACGAAATTTCTTTTGTTTTTATTTTCGTCGCAAATTCATTCAATCTTGCATGAAACTTTTTGATAATTGAACGATCTCTTCGGAGTTTTCGTTTCGGAATTATTGGCCCCATATAATTTTAATTGCAAAGATTCGGGATCAAGTCCATCGGATTGCAACTTAATTTTTTGTCATTTTTCAACCAAATGAATCCCAGACTCTCGATATTATTTATTTAAAATTTTACAAAGAAGCACGGCCCCGTAATTGATGGAAATGGAGCAAAAAAAAATTTGGACACGTAGCTTATAATTTTTTATGAAATATAGAAACGGGAAAGATTTTTTTCCCACCCTCTATATAAATCGATTCAAATCAGTCACAGCAACGATGACTGATCTCATTTCACTGTTGACAATTTGCTTCTCGTTTGTCAATGTAAAAAAAAAATCAGTCTTGTGCTGACCACCGGAAAGAACGTTTAGGTACAGTCGATAAAGCTTCTTTAACTTTTAGTCCCAGTTGACATGTCGATCTCGGATCTCCTGGGCCTGGGACTGCCTCGTGGGTCTCTGATGGGCAGCCAATCGTCGATCGGTTCTTCGGGCTATCGTCAGCAGTATCAGGGACAAAATAATCATGCACACAGTTCGTCGCACCAGAATTATCAGGTTTGTTGGATTTTTCTATCGTCAAAATCGTAAAAAAACGATCGCATCTCCGATTTTCATGTTTCTCTGTCGATTAAGCGGAAAAAGCACGCCGTAGAGATAAAAAAATTCGACACATTGAGTCTCTTTCGCCTGGGAAAAGCTTTTCCTGAAAAATTCTCCTCGCCAATTGAAAACATTCAGCGATTTATACGAGCCAAGGGGAGCATCATGTTTGTTTTCAAGTGACAGCTAATTCTATGACAACCATAAAAATTTCAGCTCAATTTGTTGTCATTTTTTTTTTTTGCCAAATTTTCAAGCTCATTTTTTACAAATTGTGATTTTTCGTTTGATTTACATTCGAAATTAGAGGCAATTTCAAAAAAATGTTAAATAGAATTTAACATTCCGAGACTGACATTTTTTTTTATTCTTTTGGAAAATTTGCTCCAACGAAATTGCTCTCGATGGTATTTTCTGGTCAATTAATACGATGAATATCGAGTCATTCAAATTATTACGTATTTGATAAACATTTTCATGGAAAACCCCATGCTGGAAATGTGAAATTGTCAAATATAATTGTTTACGGCTGAATGGCGTTGATTCTATTGTAAACTTTTGGAATAGCCAGCATGGGCCGATAAAAGAGACATCTGGCTGTGTAGCCAGTGCCACAAACCAGAACAATGATTATCCCCATTGGATCAATTCCAACCGCCCCGTCGAGAAGTCCACGGCCGAACCTCCAACACTTTTTTCTTACCTTTAACTCTATCATTCGCTCCGCCACGTGAACGATGAAGCTTCAACGTTTGGAGAAAAGAGACGCATCTTGTTTTCTTTGTAAATTCACTTGGCACGCGAAATTTTTGACTACACACGTTTATTTATGGACTCTGGCAGGAATTTTAATAATCCACGGAGATTCTATCAATCCATTCATTTTGAAGCAAAATTTATTGTTTTTTTTTTTACACACTTTTTGGTTAGCAGCAAATTTGCAAATTTGCAGCAAATTTTCATTCGTTAAACTCGACGATTATGTCGCTAATGTTATAAAAATTGTTTTGACTCATTGCAAACAAGACGAGGCTGCTCTTTCGAAGGGAACGATAAACATGAAATAGAGATATGGTCGGAAAAACGTGGATTCTTTATTGTGAAGCACGAAAACTGCACGTGACGTTTCAATAAGGACCATGTTGCGTTCGTCCTATTCTCACCGATCGAAAAATAGTATCTAGGAATTTCTTTCGTAACATACAGAGAGAGAGAGAGAGAGAGAGAGAGAGAGACATGACATCGAAGACGTTCGATTTAGCTGGTCTTATCATTTCTCACAGATCCCTGCACTGTAAACGATACTCCGTCCAGTCGAACGAGTGGACCATTTTTTAATAGAAACTCTTTGATACCTTGAAACATAATGGAACCGCGTTGTTAAAATGCAATGGAAATTATTTTTCATATTTGTAAAACAAATATTTTCTCTACTGCAAAGAAGCAGACGGAACGATTTTTTGCGAGTTTAATTGATCAATTTCATAGTTTAGAATTATTTCGCCCGATTATTCTGCGAAAAAGTTTGATCTCTTTTTTTTTTGTCAACGTAATAATACAAAACGGGCACGTGGATAAAAACCATTTGCATTTGAAGCATTGGACGATAATAAGGCTTGGAACATGAGTTTGGCAGCGCGTAAAATTGCGAGTCTGCAAAGACTCTTAGCCCATCACAATGATTCATAATGTATGTACAAGAAGCTACTTTGGTTCCTCGTAAAACCCCGAGTATTGTGTGTACCGAAGAATTTTCTGATCTTTATTGCCCCCCGTAAACGTCTGAGCAAACGACTATGAGAAAATCTCAATCCTTTCAAAGTGACGGAGAAATAAAGAAGAATGAAAAATGATTGGTTGTAGGGTTTCTAGGATGCGAAGTAAATGTTAACACGACGTACGAAAATGTCCACATTAGGCATCGAGCGGACAATGCGTCTACATGAAATAAATAACGCAGAGTGAGCAAGCGAGAGAGAGGAAAAAAATGGTTTAAAGCGACCCCGATATTATCGTAGCCAAGAAATTGGAGGCTCGAGCCAAACAGCTCCATCACACAGCCACCAGACGCGCGTTCATCCCTCTCAATCCTTCTCTCTTATTCTTTAGCCGCGCTCGTTTTTTTTCCCCTTTATCGAGGCAAAGGAAACTCCCGTGTATATACGATTCCTTAATGCTGGATCTTCCTCGTTGAGGAGCTCGATAGACGCGTTACAAAACGTTTCGACATTTCCCGAATATTATTCTGGACACGATCCAAAAATTCAGCCTGGCAATTCTAAGACAAAACCAAGAAACGCGAACCCTTCATTTCGGCCCCTTTTGTTTTACCTAAGGGCTTACGTAGACACGAAAATCTCTAACGTACGGTCATGCGCAATTTTTTTTTTTTTTCACAACCAAAAGAAATTTTCCATCTCAAGTAATTAAAAAAAAAATGAGAAAAATCGAAGAGACGTAAAAGATTCTCTCGCAGAAATCGTGACACATTTTTCAACGTCCGACCACCCAATTTAATGTTGCAAAGAATATTTTACCGTCCGAGTAACAAGGATACACGTTACTTGTTCTTAGCAAAGCGACGAGGGTCGCAGTTATTATCCAAACTCGCCGAGCCTGGATATGCCAGGCACACCGACGTCGGTGACAACCCCCGGAAGCCCGAGCACTCCGGGCAGCGTTTACTCCAACCCGTACTCATATTCCAACAGCGGTTACAGCAACAATGGTTACTCGACACATTCGCCGTCTAATCGTTCTCATTATAACGTCAATTCTCCTTCACCGGGATCCGTTCACCAACAATCACCGGGACGTGGGCCTTATTATGGGAGGCCAATCCGAGGATCACCAGCTTACAGGTAAACAAGCTCAATTACGGTCTAATGCTCCGAATCGCCCTAAAATTTATTCGGCGACTTTACGAAAATTCTTCGAAACGTAAATTTAACAAGATTCGTCCACCGTTTTGTTCTAAGTTAATCCTATTTTATCTTCGAACAAGTAATAAAACGCGTTCACACTTTTTCTCTATACAAAAGATTCTCACAAAAGTTGGGCTCGCAATTTCTGACCATCCGAGATCCTCGATTTCATCATTTTTCCGTTTCTCCATCATTTTTCGACGAAACTATTTAAATTTTCACAGGCTCCGGATGATTCACGTCCCGCGTTCATACTTTTTAAAATGATTGAATTGAGTCACCACGATTGTCGATCGAGTCAGTAATCTCTTGGGACTTTTAAAAACTTTTTAGTGATTGCAGCAGCCCGTCAATGGACTATCCTCACGTGTTTGGCTTCGGTGGTTCTCGTTCAAATTCGCCGTCCGATTCAGAGATGAGCGGCTACAATAGCGTCGACAGTTCGTTGTCCGACATTATGGTACGAGTACGTTGATGGGATTTTTTTTACCGTTCCCACGCTGATCTCAAAAATCGTAGAATGACAAATTTCTATGGATGACTTTGTTTTTATTGCCCAACAGAATTGTCTGTCGATGAATTCTTCCGGCTACTCGTGCCATTCTCCGCCGATTAATCAGGCGATGACACGCGATGTCGAACTTTATCACGGTGCAAACAGATCCGTTGCTTATCAGCGTATGGCAGCCAAAAAATATCACCAACAACAGCAACAACAACATTTAAACGTTCGTCATCATCACTGCTGCTCTTCGCCTGCTCCGAATATTATGGAACCCTACATTGCCCTGGATCGGGCAGCGAAATGCCATCGCAACGCAGCAGGTAATGAATCTTGGCGATAATTGCTCCATTGAACGAGTAAATTTGATTTTTTTCAAATTTTCTATATTCATTTGTGAAATATTGACGAAATTTGTTGTTTGTTTATGTTTTGCAACAGCGCGCAGCGTAGCAAAGTCCTCCTGGTCCGGGCCATTGCCGAAACGCACGACCAAGCCATCGGGCTATTCGTCCAAAGTCTTTGTGGGCGGTATACCTTATGACGTCACCGAGTCGCTTCTCGTCTCGACGTTCAAACATATCGGTCCTATACGCGTTGAGTGGCCAAACAAAAACCAATCGGACCCCAAGGGTTTCGCGTACATCATATTCGAGTCGGAAAAGCAGGTAAAATCTTTGATTCGCTTTTTTTTTTTTTAATAATGCTCAAGTTTTTGTCTCGATTTGTTTATTAATTTTTGGTTTTTTTCGCATTCAGGTCAAAGCCTTGCTGGCCAGTTGCACTCATCGTTTCAGTGACGAGAAAAAAAACTGGTACTACAAAATCGTTCCCAAAAGATCAAAGCCCAAAGATGTGAGCGATTTCTCATTATTTTCGAAATTCCCATTCCCCTCAGTTTTTTCACGAATCTATCGTTTTTTATTTTTATTTTCTTTGCAGGTCGAAGTGATTCCGTGGCACATCAGCGACAGCAACTACTCGAAATCATCGACCCAGAAATTGGACCCAGAAAAAACGGTGTTTGTCGGGGCTCTTCACGGCATGCTGACCGCCGAAGGTCTCGCCAAAATCATGGAACAACTTTTCGGCGAAGTCATATACGCAGGTACGATCCATTATCGACAGCGATTGAGTTTTCTGATGCTGAATTTTTCAAAATTACACTGGGTCAAGGAGACCCGGTATGGAAAGTTCTTTCTGATTACGATTTCGTGATTTTTCAAATCGATTTTCATTTGGCACTTGAAATTATCATTATTTTTCTTTCTTTCGCAATTTGCGAGCAGGTCTCGATACCGACAAGAATAAATATCCGATCGGGTCAGCCAGAGTGACATTCAGCAGTAAACGTTCCTACAAGAGAGCGTGCGCTACAGCTTTTGTGGAGATCGAAACTCCGGTGTTTACTAAAACGGTAAAAATTCCAAAAAAAAAATGCATTTTACGAAATTTTTCATTCGAATTCAACGTTTAATGTTTTATGGATTTTTTTTTTTTGCCTCTTGACAGGTCCAGATCGATCCGTATATCGAGGATTCTGTATGCTCGGCATGCGCCGTTCAACACGGCGCTTATTTCTGTCGTGAACCGGTAAGAATATTCCCTCGATTATCCCTGAGCTGTAAAAATATTTTGCGAAAAAAGTTGCAGCTTTTTTCAGCAGTGAAAATTGCAGCAGGATTTTCGCCGAGTGTACGACTGAGAGATTTTCTTTTCTCCATTTCCGCAGATTTGTTCTCGCTACTTTTGCTTCAGTTGTTGGCTGTGGCAGCACGCATCAGAGCCGATGAGTCATCACCAGCCGATGTCACGCGGCTGGAAAACAAACGCAAACGTCCCTCTGGGATACCATCAAAGAGCCAACTTTGGAATTCGCGCGATAGGACCGCCGGTTTAATCGGCGTCGGGGGATGAAAAAAAGGAGAAAAAAAGTTAGCCGACCAATAAGTTTTGCAATGAGGGGGTCTCTCGAATTTCCGGCTCTCAAAGTCGCGATGTCCCTTTTTTTTCGCATTTCTTTTTTTTCCTCCATAGCTGACTAAGTTATTAACGATTTCGTAGAGACCTTGGACCGATAAAGTTTTGTTTTTTTTTGTTCTTGTTTTGGGACACGCTAAAAAGGCGGCTACGCGAATGTTTGATTCGCAGATATTGAGGAATTCAACGAAAACATCCTCGATATCTGCACAACGGAAAAATCATAGGCAATCTCGAGAAAATCACGTTTCATGCCTAACTCGGGATACTTTCGATTTATAACGAATACCTTCGCTTACGTAAGACATAAATAACCGTTATCGATGTCCAGGAAGTACATTTTGTAGTTCGCGGAGACGAGGAAAGAAAAAAAAAAGAAATTTCTGGAAACCAGGGCGTGCGTTTTCTCGACTTGAAATGCAAAAAAAAAAAAAACGAGCTCGTGCCCGATGCGCAAACTTTGTAATGCGGCTCAACAATGGAGTTAACTTCTTTTTTTTTTTTATTTAAATTTATTTATGTTTATTTGGGGACTGGCTCTCCGGTAACCACATACCGTGAATGTTATTTTTGTTATATTTTTTTTTATCACGAATAATTCACAAGCGTACAAGTTTATTAATTTAATATAGCAAGCGTCGTACGGTTATTAAAGGATCGATGCAAGACAGATGCGCGTAGCGTTCGGTAACGTAGCGAGAGCGGGCTCGAATCTTTCGCGAGGAGAGCGAAAAAAAATGGTAACGATGCTTTTACGTTGACAAAGAATGATGATTTTTTTTTATGCGTCTGAGTGAGAGATCGGAGATAATTAGCTCGAAGGAAAAGATCATGGCGAGTGTATGAGCGCACCGCTCGATCGTGAATCGTCGTCAAGTTTCGTTAAAGATAAAAAATATTTGAATAGAATGAAATTCTCCATTTCAAATTGATCGTTAAAAACGTTCCGAGATTATTACGCGATACGATTTTCTTTTACAGGGTCACGCGTGACTTCTCAAACGTTTATTTATGTGTTTTAATAGTAAATGAGAAGATAAAGAGATATATTTATATATGTATCGACAATATAATCTCGTCGATAAAATTGCTATTTGTTATATCGTTAATTCAAGTTGACACGCGTGTACTTCTGGATCATTATATCGTAACCTTTAATAAGGCCGTCGTCAATTGTTCGCGCGATTTAAATTCAACAGAATCCTTGTGCAGGGAAAAAGAAAAAAACTAACTGCGGAAGGTACGCCCATCAAGTTACCGACGCTTTTTCATTCGGCAATCCAATTTTGCCAAATTCATTCATTATTTATAACAGCCACCCGTTAGTTTTTACATTAGATTGTACAGTTTAAGGGCTCTATTCAAACGGGACAGTTCACACTGTAACCGCATTAATTTATAAAAGTAAAAATATGAAGAAACAAATTTATATCTTCAAGTCCTTGCGGCGTAGTGCAGTTTTGGTCGCGATATAAAACATTGTAGGCTGACCGTAAACTACTCGCGCTCATTCGACTGGTTTATCTGTTGACGAAATGGATTTGTACACGGTCTACGATTCTGGAGCGGGATTGTAGTGAATTGATTGTTTTTATTTTACTTTTTTTTTTTTTTTCTCGTTACGCATACAAACACGCGCTATCACGTTGATTCTCTTTTCTTGGCTCATTTGAAAAAGATGAAACGTTTCTCACGCGTCTCCGAAGCTTTATCTCCATTCGAAGCGTCGCCGTTCCTGGCATTTATTTGAAATAACGTAAAAAAAAAAGAAGAGTGGCAAAATCATGTTTAATCATGTTTTTGGTATTATTTTGTTAATTCAATTAAAATTCGTTATTTTTTGCAGATATAATTTTCGTATTTTTGCTCATCACGCTTCCATTCCCACATTTTCCCTCGTTCCGTCCACTTTTTGCATTTCTACTTTTGTTTTCGACAGTTGACAAATTTTCAAGTCGGACGATTTGAAATCTAACGAACGCAGAAAAAAATCGGCCGATTTCACGTTCTGAAATAACCGAGAACGAATAGTTGAGGAATTTTCGAGTCTGTCATATTGAAATTCCGTAGTCAATGTAAAGTAGAGAAAAAAGATTGCACATGGTAATGACTAGATTTGCAAATTACCGCACTCGAAACGATAAACGCATTGGAAAGCGAGCTTCAAAAAAATTTTTTCCTAACCGCGATACGGTAGTGCAAGAAAAAAAAGATGAAATTTTAAAACAGCATATTTTATCGAAAAATGTCTGATTTATCTAACGCTTCCAAGTCTCGTGCCTTTTAACGTAATGATCTCTGTGAATTTTATTCGAAGCGTTTCAATATGTAAATTCATTTTAAAACGATTGAGGCGCGATACGCAAATAAACTCGAAACAGGGTGATGAATAATATTGAAAAGGGAAAATTACCCAACTCTCGAGAACTCGTAGAGCGTTTGAAAGTTTTAAATAGAGATCGGCAAAAAAAAAAAAACAAAAAAAACAATTGGAATCCAGCGAATAGGGACGTTCGTCCTTATTTCGCGTTTTACGTTGACGAAAAAAATAGGATATTGGTGAGAAGAAAGTATTAGGCTGATTATTGAGGTTTTGTCCATATTCGGGGATATTTTCAAGCGATAGTTGAATCAAAGTCCATGGAAAAAGCTTTACCATATATTATTCCTCAATATTTACAATGGAAAAAACGGCAACACATTCTTTCCAGGACAAAATTTTAAAATATCGATAGTCCCTGTGAAAAAAAAAACTGCACTCAAAGTGTCCAACAAAAATGCTTCGAGCAGCCAATAATTATAATTTTTATGCCTGAGCTAAACACCATTGTTGACATGACAATAAATAATAATTCAATGATACATTTTTCTATTATTGCTCCAAGTCCGCGATTTTTATAAAATATACTATTTGCGTGTGTGTCAAAATTTCAGCATCGAGTTACACTTCTGACATGGATTTTTTTGTACATCTGATAAATTCCTATGGAAGCTGACAACGTGCCGAGCAATCCTCCCTGCCATAGCTTCAGACGAACCCCCCAGGGTGGACCGGAGGGAAGACAATTGAGCGCGAATACTAAATCCAGGCTCAAGCGTAGACAAGTCAAGAATTGATCGTTCCACGGTTCGCAATCTATTCCTGCTTGCTCGTCTCCTTTACAGGAATCCTGTTGATTGTCCGGAAGATCCGTGGACGATCCGCGACGCCTCTTGCATTCTATTTTATGAAGTTTTGCCAGCGATCTATGGAAAATTCGATGTTTACACATTAACAAAATTGTCGGAATTTCGCTGCGCCGAGGCAGACACATTTTTAACGAGACAAGCACTCGGAAAAGATATTCAACATTTTTCAACCTACAACAATAGCGCAAGAACGAGGTTGGCGTTCCATAACCATGTGCTCGAATGATCCCAAAAGGTTTCGTTGGTTTCAATGAATTTGTTTTCTCCCATCCAACAAATGTGCTCGACGGGCGAAGCTACTAGGTCAATTAGATTTCTCAATAATTTCATATATCGCGAAAATCCGGCAGGATCCTGTAAAAAGCCTCAAATTTACAGAATTCGTGCAGAGCTAAAAATGTTTTTTTACACGATGCAATTGTTTTGTTTTTAAAAAAACGAAAAGGAGGTTTGAGGTTTTGAAAATTTCCGGAATTCCAGTCATAAAAAACTATGAAAAGTGCTTTTGTCCAAAAACATAAAAATTCGATGTGGTTTCACATACCTGTTTACCCCATCCGTACGCAATAGTGGCTTGCAAAATAGGAATATCGTCCATGAGTCTCAAAATAACTCGACACTCGCTCATTTTACTACCAAACTGACAGAATTTGTCAGTAGTTTTCGGCGATTTGGTAAACAGAGTAGCGAGTTTAGCGGTATAAGTAAACAATTTTAAAAATTTGTCACGTCCTTCATAATTTTCTAAAATTTCCGAAAATACATCCATTTTATTTTTCTCTATCATTTTGTCGAATATTCACGGCCTTTTATCCAATGACAACATGTACGGTTATGTCGAATTTCACGTGCTCGCGCGCGGCAACTGCACACAATATAATAATATTTTCGATTCGGTCTTTTTGAATAGGAATTTTCAACAATACTGGTTCGGTGGTGTTGCGAACCGAGCCGCGACTAGAATCGAACAACTTTTGCTAAATAACCTGCACTGGAATTCAAGTAATTCAGGAATAATTCAAAGATAAGAAACAATAACAAATCATCATCAGCCATTCGCTACGATTACGAATTCACGATATAGCAGCAGGAGTTTGGCGGTAGGAGGAATCTACAGTCTCGATCGAGTAGAGCGAACAAAGTTTTGCACCTGCTGCTTCGAAAGTTGAACACTGCGAAAAAAGCGCCAAAATTTGGCTGTGGTTGGTTGCGCTCGAACGTGCGAATCGCGAACTAGGGGTGGCTCGTGAGAAAAGTGCGCGCGCGGTCCCGTGTGTGTACTGCGTGTAGTGTGTACTGTGTGTGCCATTCTCTCTCGCTTCGATAAAACGTATCGCCTGGTGGCGAAGCTTAGTTGTGTACATGTATACATGTATATATCGATATATAATATAATATATGTATAGAGATATATAAAACAGTCGATGTCAAACATGCGGCGAAGAATAACGCGCCCCGATTCTGTCAACGAAAAGAAGCAGCAGCGGCGTGTCAGCGTGATTGTTCATCAGTGAAGTCCAAGTGGTTAAAAAACGCGAGTGCCGATGAGCGCGTATTTATGGCGGCGCGGGTGCTTTTGCTCGGCATCTTGTTTACGGAAGTGCTCGAGCCCGTTTGCGCCGCAGGTGCGTTACGTTTTTCCGTTCTTTTAACTCATTCACCCCTCTGGATCTATCGCGATGCTACTCCGCCAATCTCTCCAAGCGTTTTTCATTGTTTTTCATCGCAACGCGTTCCGCACACGTGTGCCATTTCATTTTTCATCTCTTTACCATGTTTTATCCATCCAAACACCGGTATCCAACATTTTTTCTCGCGGTCAAACCTTTTTCCCAGGTTATATGTATATAACTGTCTACGTCTATACATATATCTATGTATGTAGGTTTTTTTTGCGTCATCGACACACGGCACCCCAACACGATCGATCGCCAAATATTGCCACGAGAATATGTCACTATCGCGTAACAATGAGTCTAACGTTTTTTCCAACAATAACCCTTCCCCCTCCCCTCCGACTTCTAGGAATCCCACCACCCGATCGACTATTACACGTTTTTTCACCAAAATTCCATGTCTTTCCGTTTCCATCTCAAAATCCAATGCGTCCTCCGCAGCTCCTTTCCCTTTCCTCAATCAACAAAAATGCTTAACTCGTGTGTGTTTACCGATGGTTAAAGCACATGGCAAAGTCACGAGGCATCCTCACTATCGTGTAACAATTGTAAATGATCGCAAAATCCGAGCCAAAGCGTCTTTCTACGTGCACGCCGTGTTTTTTACTCCGTTTTTTTTTTCCACTCTTACGATTTCCCACACAAACGTGCATTTTCATACGTTTCGAAAATATGTCACGGTCTAAATAATCCGACGAATTATCAAGATTTTGAAAAACTGCAATTTTTGCATTCCTGTTTTCGATCTTTGAAACGATTTTTTTGGGAATATATTTTTTTATCACGTAACTGAGTCGATTTTTTTTTTACCTCACGAGCTCAAGGACAATGACACGGCAAGGACATGGTTCAATCTAAAAATACATTGCGTCAATTAATGACATCGATCCAACTTGTGTTGAGCACATGTTTTTGCTGCAAATATTTGAAAGTCATTCCTAAGACTCAAACATTATTTGGAAAAATAATTCGCTTATCCAATGAGATTGTCACGAATCGTCAGGTGTCAGAGGATCGAGCGGAGTCTACGGTGGTAAAAATGGTTCAAAAATTGACGGCTTGGATCTTGGCCTGACGAAAGGTTCGGAGTTTAGTTTGGGCATCGAGCCCGGAGGGACTGTCGTCTTGGGAAAAAGAGGCATCACTCTCAGTTGTTTATCTTCCGGCAATAATCAGGATATTTCTTGGTTACACAATGGCGTGCCTGCGCCTCCTTGCGGAATTGCACGTTGCGGCTTGTTGTACAACGGCTCGCTCCACATCTACAAAGTAAGTCGTAATTTAAACACATACACGAAACGATCTAAAAGTTTATGAAAATTCAATAATTTATGTCAACTTTCAACGCTTATCGGCGACTCAAAAAATCAAACTTTTGAGCTCGTTTGCTGGAAGAGAAAACACCAAAAAAGTTCATTTTTTATTTATGATTGGAAATTTTCTCATATTCACAATTATTGCGTAAAAAATACTCAAAATTGCTAAACGACCTTTTTTTTTTAATCGATGTACCAAAAATAACGATATTGAAGATACATTAATGAAAAGTATGGAATCTATGACGTATACATGTGCAAAGAGTACGTCGTATATCGATCGTTTTAATGGGTTAAATTGAAAAAAAAATGTTATCGACGAACGTGCATTAATTTATTGGAATATTGAAATCAGAAACAGAATTTGCAGTTGTCGCAAAAATCGAAGGGACGCGAGGGCGTTTCATCGTCGATTGGAAAAGGTTCGAAAAAACACGAATACAGATGCGTAGCACGAGTGAGTTCCGGGGGATACTTGCGATCGGCTCCGACCATCGTTCAAGTCGCTGGTGAGTTCAGAACCGCCTGGAAATGAAAAAAAAAAATATTCCCGTAAATAATGTTAATGCTTAAAGTGAGAGGCAACTGTGGAAAATTGCGGCTTTATCATTGAAGCGTGTGATTGATTTTTATAGAGTTGTCGCACAACTTTAAGGAGTCGCCTGAGGACATGACAGTGGGGGAAGGAGAAATTGCCCGATTCTCGTGTCTCATCGATAGTGTACCATTCCCACCGAACATAACGTGGCAGCATAATGGCGAGACTTTGAATATTGATCCGAATAGTACGAAGTAAGGATTTTGATAGGTCGCAGGGAATAAAAATTACGCGCAACCAACGAAAATTCGAACGGTCTTGACATAATTATTCTTATTCCCAGATATTATTCCATACCACCGGGTGTTCTTTACATAAGCTCAACAAAACTCTCCGATGCCGGTTCATATAGGTACGAAATTTAAATTCTATTCAACACAATTTCCTTCATCATTTTCAATTGAAATTATTATTCCAGGTGTATAGCGACGAATGATTTTATAAAGAAAACCAAAAAGAGCAAAGAGGCAAAACTCACAGTGAATTTGGCCCGACGAACCAACGAGCCAGACATTCCGAACTCACTTTTTCCCCAAGTTTCTTACACTCATAGACTGATCAATGGCTCGAGCATTAGTTTGGCATGTGCGGCAACGGGATATCCACCGAATGCTGTCACGTGGACATTTTTCCCGCGATACTCTGGCAAGTCATTGAAATTTTGCACATATTTATGGTTGCGAAACTTTTTTTTCCATTTTCAACGAACCTCCGAGCTCGTAATGAACCGGAAAGTCAAGCCAAATGATTTTATCGTATTGGTAACAATAAATTTCTATAACAGATGGTACTGCCGGGCCGCGAATCCTTTTGAATTCCACCAAGGCAATCGCTATCCTCGAGCTGAAAAATATGAGTCTGTCGAACGCGGGAATCTACTCGTGTTCGACTAAAAATTCCCATGTACAAAATATTACCATTGATATTATGGTACCACCGAGTTTTTTGAAAAAACCGACGAGCCAGAGCTTTCCTAATGGACGAACAGCAAGATTCAAGTGTCAGGCGCAGGGAACTCCGACGCCGAAAATTTATTGGCTCAAGGATTCTGCTAATATTACGACGAATGGTGCGTCACACTCTTCGATATCCTAATTTTCTATTTTTACTAAACTTTTCAATAAATCCGAGCGAAGAAGAGAATTTTTTATCTTTGCTTGAAAGTTAAAAAAAAAAACTTTGAAGCGAGGTTCACTAATCGAGGCGATTTGCAGGTCGACGAACGACGTACGAGAAGGAACAAAATAAAATGGATTTAGCGATATCGGCGACGGTTCCTTCAGATTCTGGTATTTATCAGTGCGTGGCAGTGAACGCGGCAGGCGAAATTTGGGCGGCTGGACGTTTGCAAGTAAACACATCGAGACACAGTCCAGCAGCGCCGACTTCTCTCAAATGTCATGCTCCGTCACCTTTTAAAATATTCATTTCTTGGGAACCACCAAAGTCTTTGGAGTCTACTCGTATAACAGCTTATACCGTCCATTACAGGCCCGAAGGTATATTATTTTATAAATCCGTTCATAAGCAATTATGGCATATGAAATTTGTGAATAAAACGCTCGCTCGAATGGCTAATTATACCCTTTACGATCTCAATTCAAAGACGGTGGCCAGGAAGAAGTTTCCCCACCGGAACCGGGCAATTCCACGTCGGTAGAAGTCACGAAACTTCTCGAACCGTTTACCAATTATTCTTTCTACGTCAGAGTCTGGAACAATCACGGGGCGAGTGACCAGTCGGCCACTATTGTTTGTTCCACTGCAGCAAGTGGTGAGCACTCGAGATACCATCATTTTTTCAATTTCCCCACGAAAATCCCAAAGAAAAATCAACTTGAACACTCACTTCTTTTTTTTCCAAAATAAACTCTCCAGCCTCAAAACTTGCCTTTGAAATCTTCCGTATTTTCGCAGTTTATAAAAATTCAATAATTTATGCAAACTTTTCACCACGCTCATTGATGACCCAATGAATGAAACTTTTGAGCTTGGTTGCGGGATCAGGAAACACCAAAAAATTTCATCTTTTCAATTTCATCTTTTTTCTTTTCCAAAAAAATGCTGAAGAAAAACAAACTTTGATGATAATCTCGTGAAATCCAATGTTTTTGCATTCTCTTTCTCGTGCTATTTATTTTTTCTGAAATAAACTCTCCAGCCTGAACGATCGTTGTTGAATTCTTGCGTATTTTGGCAGTTCCTAAAGCTGTGCCGAAACTGCAAGTCGAGACGCTCGGCAGTACAAAAATAAACGCGAGTTGGGTTCCTCTATCGAGCAAAGAAGCTCGAGGAGTCGTGGAAGAGTACAAATTACAGTGGAGACTCCACGATCAACAAGCCTGGCGAGTGCATTTTTTGCCTGCGACAGTACGACACTACGTACTTACGGATTTGTTGCCGGGAGCTCAGTATCAGTTGCGCGTGTTGGCGAGAACGAGCCAAGGTTGGCCAAACATAAGTGAGACTCAGCTCGGCTGGACGAGCGTCGTTTTACCGCCTTTGGAAACCGACAAACCAGAAGTGAGGAATTTCGTGCATCTCCAAATAACTCGCTACAATGCTTCGACTATAAAAATGTCTTGGAATTGGAAAGAAACGTCGCAAAATCATTTGCCAAGCTTGAACGTTGACTCGTGGAAAATCCACAGTGAAAATAATAATGGCGATCAACTCGTCACTGTCACCCTGCCAATAAATACCACGGAATATCTATTCACGAATTTAGGTCGGTCGATTAAAGACAATTATCGAAAAAATTCATAATTATCATTTTTCTAGCAAAATATCTTCATTCTGCTTTTTTTTTTTTAATTCATAGAAACAAACGTTTCGTACACGATGGGCCTGTGTATGATCGATAGCGGCGTTGAGATCGATTGCCTGACTGAAACTATTGAATCGACTCAAGCCATTCCTGGTAAGACTGAAAAAGTTTTTCCTCTTTGAAAAAAATATTTTTCCATCGATGAAAGTTCGAAGGCTCGATTTACACACGATTTTTTTTTTTTTTGCAATAGATAATGTTCCAAGTGCACTGCAAGCCTCGCAAATTTCATCGACAAAGATTCTTCTTACTTGGACAATGTCCAATGCTAACGAGGGACAGACTTCTGAAATTTGCTATCAACCGGTGTACGAAGTAGATCCTGAAAGGACTCGGTGCATCGTTGTGTGAGTTTGCCATAGAAAAAGATTTCAACGTCGAATTCATATTTAATCTTGACGCTGAATTGATGAATTTGTGTGTTGTGGGATTATTTTTTTTTTTTTCTAGGCACGACAGTAAATTAGTGATAATCGATAAACTTAAGCCATTCACGATGTACCAATTCAAAATGCGAACGGTGGGAAACGCGACGAATCAGACGGAGGAATTTAGCGACAGTATTGAGTGTTACACGAGCGAGGATGTGCCCGGAAAGCCCGAGGATGTTCAATGGTTCGTGGGCAATGGTACAAACGCGAAAATCGCTTGGAAACAGCCGACCGAGACGAACGGCGTGATACAAAATTATTTTGTTTCGTTCACGAGCGACCTTACGGATTCGACTTTGACCTGGGGCAACGTCACTGTCCCGGGCAACAAAACTTCGGTTACTTTGTCCAATTTGCTTGCTGGCAAACGTTACGACGTTATGGTACAGGCCGCGACCAAGGCTGGATACGGCAGACCCTCGGACCCGATATTCATCATTACCGGTGGAAACAGCAGCCCCTCAAAAGTTCCAACGAAAACCGACCAACAGAAGCCACCGCAGAAAACCAAGCCCGATCAGAGTCTCGGTGAGTTTGCAAACAAACGAAATTCCCATGAAACTTAATTCTCGATCGTTCGTTTCCATAGGAAAATTCCAAATTCCGCTCCAAATAATCCAGAAAACACGAAAATCTCGTCAAACGTGATTTCAGGCGATGAATCTTCGTTTTTTTTTTTTTTTCCCCCAGGAATAATAATCGGCGTCAGCATCAGCCTCTGCTGCATAACGGTATGCCTGTGCAGTATGTATTGCCGTAAGAAATGCGAAAATTCTCGTTCCCTGAGAGAAAGCTCACAGTCACAAAAGAGTCGAGCCCTGATGAGAACGAGCAATGGTTGTTGCGTCGAGAGATCAGCGACTCCTGTCATTCAACAAATGACTCCTCAGATAGTTCTCAACGAGATCGAATTAGCTGAGCTTTGTCCTTCTTCTCCTACCTCAACGAACCCGCAGTGCGATACCAAGGTAAGAAAACAATTTAAAAAAAGCTCGTGGAAAAATAATCGTTTCCTACGAATTAGTGCTAAATTTTTTGACTGTCAAATTAATAATCGATCCTTGTCTTTGAGCACTGAAGAATTTGTGGCGTTTCAGGGTGGACACCCAAATGGGATTCTTGAAAATTGTGTCAAGGAGCCTCTTTTGACTCGTTGGGATTCACACGACGAATCCAAGGATTTGAGGATCACGGAAAATCCACAGGTAATCTTGAATTTCAAGTCTATGGAGAAAAAAAAAACAAATTCTTCTTTTCCTGACCACGAATACGACGAGAAATGTTAATTAATTCTTCTAATTAGTGCAAACAAAGCGGTGGCAGTCCGGATTCAAACAGACAACAAGAGCCAGACTCGGAGCTGAATTTGACGGAACTGACGATGGTCGATTGTACGTTGGCGGGAAGTGACAACAGTCTGAACAACAATCTCGGTTGTAGAAACGCTTCGCCGCGTAAAGCTGTGCCGATTGCGATTCCTGTGCTCGAACCGAACGGTTGAAAGAGGAAAATGGAATTGATCTGCCGTTTGAAATAACGAGAGCAGAGAGAGAATTGAGAGAAAGGTAAGGAGCTGAGTTCGCCCGAAGGCATACAAAAAAGCGAGAAGGAAATAGGAAGGGGGAAAAGCCCGCAGACTAAATATTCGTGAAACGAGAGTGCGCGACCTTGTAAATAATCCAAGAGTCACTGCAACAGCTTGTCAACCCCGAAGACGCATTTTCCCTCTCTCAAGGTGAATGCTCCGCCTAAAAAGTCAAACAAAACACCAACAAGAGAAATAGACAAAAAGAAATAAATCGCGATAATCGCCGCCGAGATGAACCGTCGCCGCAAAATTTCATCGCTCATTACGAGAACCTTTTTTTTTTTTTTTACCAAACTAATGACTCGTAACACTAAACTACTTGCTCACGTTCGGAATCTCGGTCGTTCTTGTCTCAGGATTTTTATTTAAAAACGAAGACGAAATACGAATACAAAGATGAAGGAAAGGGTATCAAATGAAAACGAGGATTGAGACTCTCAGGCAGGATCAGAAAAACTTGATAACAATATTGTACATAATATTATAGCCGTTAACTGTGAATATGTCTATAAAACGTTTCCCCGATAAGGAACTTGAATTTCCAGCAGGCATTTAAACCGGAAAATCAAACACAGAGTTATGTCGCAGTTATCCATCGTCGGATATTGATTCCATGTTCACCGAATTCCATTTCCTTTTATACTCCGATACCACGATCGAGGACGTGTACATTCCATACAATTATTTAAAACGTTTTTCTCATGATATTAATTTTTTACATGTAAAACAAGAGAGCAATAGAGACTCGCGGTTTGCAACCGGATATCGAATGGAACGAGGTAACGTTTGCGAGGGAACAAGCCCAGATTTTAATCCAACTCGTTATGCATTTATGGAAGTGTCAAATAGCTTTTTGTTGCCACTTGCATTTTTTTAATTCCATTTTTCTTTGTTTTGTTGTTGAAATCGATTCTTTTTTTCATGATTCTTAAAAAAAATGCAGTTTTGCACGATCTTAAGGGGGGACTCGAAGCATCGCGGGTTTTTTTTGTCTCGGATTCGTGGGGTTGCCGGAAACGAGAGAGTGGAGAAAATCTGAATATTCCAGGCTCGCTTCTTCCTTCGAGAATAATTTACGACCGTACTGATTTAGCCAGTAGAGCTTTTTTATTTGTTAATCTTTGCCGATCCAATCGGAATGATTTTCCTCTTTTTTTTTTTAATGACTAATCTTATTATTTTATATTTACATTTGTTGTTCGTAGCCGCGATTTTGCATTCGTTTAATTCGTTAACGCGTTTTGTGGGCGAGAGTAACTTGAGATTCACTTCGAGACAAGGGGAACGCACTCGGAACACACAAACACGAGAAAATTCGACTCTTTTCAATCCGCCGAAGGATTCGATCAAATCCGAAAACCCCCCTTGAGTTTTTTCGCGTACACGAGACCCGAATTTAAATATATATATATAAATATTTATGTATTTCATCCACGAGCAATTAATTTTCAAGATTTTTTGGCGATTCTGTTGAGAACAAACAATTCCATTGCTAAACACACAGCCAGCAGATACCACAAATACCGAACTGGTGCATGTTACCATGACAGATGAAAGATTAAAATCATAGCAAAACGAGAGAGAATAGGAAGAGAAAAAAAAAGAAAAACCCAACTCAGTACCTGATAGACTAAGTTATATCGTTTAGAGTGAGATGTAGAAATGTCAATGTTATTACTGTACCTCCATTTATTGTTATTTAATACTTCATAACATTCAATTCACGATTCTCCAACTATAACGCAATAATTTCCCATCAGCACACACGCGATTTAACCCAATCATTTCTTTTCGTACGTCCAGACCAAACAACAACAACAACATTCAATGATAATTCACACGTCGTTTTCAACCAATTATTTTATTCGATCGAAATTTCGAATCCCAGATATTTCACGTTTGTTTGACAAAAATCCGGGTCGCACGACTCATGGATGGATTTTTTGCAGGATTTGACAAAACGCTGGGGACTGAAATTTGTATGGGGATAAAATTAGTGGATTTAAAAGCTTTGTGATTTATTCTGAATCTTTTGTACGATATTCATATACACACGCAGACACACCAGAGAAAACTCGTCGTTTTATCATAGTGTAAAGCTACAGATTTTTTTTTTCAACGATACACTGCCGTTACGATTTCTGTCAAGTATCAATAACTTCCATTTGTTATATCAAACAGTTGAGAACAAAGCATTTTCTTACGAGGTATTCTGCCAGAAAATATAATTCATAACTCCGACTGATTTTAAGTACAGGCTCTCGAATTATTGTTACAAATGTTGAAATTTCCATAGCGCTTCAACTTCTTCGATCTGTAGAGATCGGGGATTATTCTGGAAGGCAGAATTGTGCATGAATTGGGAGCAAGTTGGCACTTTATTGCAGTCGAATTAATCGAATATTATTGTCGGAAAAAAAAACGTTTTTTTCATCAACAATTGTTCATTATTTCGACGAGAAAACGATTCCATTTTCTCCCATAATGCCAATTTCTGTTTTCGCAGCGCCTGCAATAGTTGTCACTTTTCCTTTGCCCAGAACGAGCGTGTTGCTGCGACAACAGCACGTTCGTCCTCCAAGCATCCTGTTTCGTTATAAAGTTTACTTATTCATATTCTATCGAAATATCTTACTCATTCATTGCAATAGAATACTCCGGCGCCGAGCCCTCTGCCGCTCCAGTGGGAAAGCAATCATGAAATAACGAGAAAAAATGCATTTAACAGTAATGTATGCAGTTGGTAATCACTTGTGAAAGAATGTGTGTTATAAATTTTCATTTCATCAATTTCAATCGTCCGTAACAATTCGTTTTACAAACTCCACATTTCTGTCACTATGTCTACCTCGTTGATCGTTACTTTTATTTTCTTTATTTTCGAGTGTTTATGATAATACGATAAACGAAAAAGAAACATAGTTACTATCATTCCCTTGTAATATAGAATTTTATAGAGATCGACGAAAATAATCCCAGTGTATTGCGAGAGCTCATTACGAAATTCCTAGAGTTAGAACTTTGGTTCCTGAACAGTGGCATCTAGCTTTGTACAATCTTTTTTTTTTAATCATTATTATTATTTTTTAAAATAATATATATATCGCTACATACATATATATATATATATATATTATACTTACAAGCACTTTTAATTCGGTGACAAGGGCAGCACACGTATAAGTCTCGCGAACTAAGCGTTAAAAGCAGGAAGGGGGGGGGGGTGGTAATCGTACTCTAATTTATGTTTTAAAAAAGCAGACAGTAAAGAAAAAAGAAACCAGTGTAATTTTCACAGGAGACCAGTGAATGTTGTACGGAAAATCGAACCTCCTCCGAGTGGTGGACAAATTTATTAAGTTTACAATTTAAGCATTGCGATTAATGGTGAATTCATTAATCGCCTTATTGATAAATTACGCGTTGATTGTAATTGTACAATTGAATGGCGTGACGTTTTACTTTTTGTTCGTTGTATTATTTAGATTTATTTTCATACGTTTGGTAGATTCGTCCGTCTTTACGGAAATGAAGAAAAAAAAACGAAGAAATTAACGTATTCGTAAGAATTAGGCATTTATGATGCACACGTATTTTTTATGTGTTTTTTTAAAATCATTTTTCATCCTGCGTTTCCGTTCAAACAAGACATAGTGTCGGAGTAGTGTGTTTAGCGATCAAGAAGTGGAAACAACATTGATTTACGCTTACCAAAACTTTACTTTAATCGCATGAAACGCGTAGCTGCATTTTTAATTTTCAAGACGTATAAAAAAAACCGTAGCGTCACCCGAAACGTAAATTGACAACATTCGCGATCTCACTTCGTCGTGCTTTCCATCCCGCATTAGGTCGAGAGAATTTTGTTTTCTTATTTTCTTTTAATTGAACAGAGAAACAAGAAAAGTTTGATGACAAGTGGATTTTTAATTTGGAAAAAAGCGTCTTACGTTTGGCTGATCAATTGATCCAGAGTACAAAAACCATAAAATATTTGACTCGTGGTTAATCGGATAAAAAGTAAATAAATAATAAAATCAATTAGATATCGTGTATAAAAGGTATTTGTACCAATGATGAATAATCGGTTTTTCATTAGCAATGAATTGCAAAATGTCCACACCGATCGTTCGCGAAACGATCATCTTTGTTTGCATCAATCTGCCAAGTACTTCTCAATATTGTTTTCCCCCTTTAACTTACGAAAAAAAAGGTAAACAAGAGAAACGAAGGTTTAGTGAAAATTACGAGCTATCTGTGTATCTTTTTTTCGCGGTTCCTTATTCTTCCGGCAAACAATGTTTTGTACAGTAAATAATGGAAAACACCAATCTAAATTTCGTTTTGCGTTGGTCCATAAACTGGCGAAGTATTAACTAGATCGTACAGCGATTCTAGTCGAACGAATATACCTCTAACAGCGCGATTGCCCTTTTTCTTTATTATTTCATACAAGACGAAGGGTGATCACGATCCGATTACTTAACGATAACTTAACCCGCAGTACCTACTAGATTACTATTATTTAATTTTTATACCATTTACCTCACAGGATATATTAGTTTCGACTGATACTCGAACGTAAACCCGTAATAGCGTTTTATAATTTACACAGACAGGGAGAGAGTGAGAGAGAAAGATGAATGAGAATGAAAGCAACGAGGCGAGACGAGGCGTCGATTAAAAGTCGAAAGAAAATTGTATTACTACAGTTAATTGCGAAAGAAAAGCGAAGAGAAAAAAAAGAAACAAAAAATAACCATTACCGAACCAGCCGAACGTTTTTAATTTATATATTATATATATATATATTTTTTTTACCCATTATTATTTTATACCGAAAAGCAGCAAGAAGAAAAATAAGAATCAAGAAAAACCTATAGTTGATTGCGAATCACCGACCGTTCATTGGGGTGCAGTTACTTTGTAAATAAACTTTTACCCACACGATTGTAAATATATTATATTATCTACGGAAACAAAAAATGCAAAAAAAAAGCGGAAAAAAAAGAAAAAAAATATTGAAAGTATATATTTTAATATATTACATGTAATTAATTACATAAAATTATAATCTTATTGTTTAAAAAGTATTAAAAACGAAAAAAAAAAACAAGAAAAAACAAAACGAATTAAATCGATACACGAAAATGTTTAATGATATATTGTTGACCCTTCTGAAACACACACGGCGTCGTTGTTGTACGATTGAATAAAATTAAGGCAGTGTAAGCAATTCTTTGTTTATTTTAGTTTATTTTTCTTTCAATTTATTTCGTCAATCTAATGAATTAATCAACAGATTTGATTCCTTCTTTCAGATAGAGCAATGTGTCTTTTTTTATTATCAAAATATCTGAGCGTACATAGAAAATTGTATTTTCGCGGCGCTTGCCAATCGAACAAGAATTGTTTAACGCGCGTCAGCCAATAAGTACGTTTTTTTAAGAGCTCTCTAACCAGAGATTTAACTTTGAGTTTTATTCTATAATTTCTCATTTTAATTATTATTATTATTATTATTAATATTATGCGCGATCCTTGTTCTTCATCCTATTTTTGTACTTAATTCTTCTAAATCGTTATTTTCATAACTATCGAATATCATTATCACATAATTGTATCATTATACGAAGCTTTATTAATGAGCTCAACTACTCTTTGCGTTTTTCAAACTTCTCAGGTGTTTTCGTTTCTTCTGACGGGACATTTTCAACTTTCAAATATTGCAATTTCTCAGTTTATGCGAAATTGTGAGGCAAATTAGTATTTAAGATTTTTTGGCAAAAAAAAAAAAACGGTTTCAGGATCATCGGAACTCGAGAATTGTTGTACAGAAAAAGATGGAAAGTTTCGAATAAAAGAAAACATCTGAGAATGTTTGAAAGGCTTGACTTTTGACGCAGCTCCGAATTTACTTGTTCCAAAATCTATTTTAGGCTCTAAATCATGATTCATAACTTTTCACAAGTTCCTATTTCCTCGTTGGAATGCGAATTATAAAATTGCCTACGAAGCAATATCACGTAATATCTTGCTAAAAAAATTGATACGATGCGAGAAAAAGTTCTATAAAATCGTAAGGAATTTCCGTCTCGAATCCTATGTAATAAAAATTTCTGCTGATTCGCTCAGTTTACGTCAAAAATATTCTATAAAATCGCACTTTTTTATGGAGTTTTTTTTTTTTTTGGGAAATAATCGTTTCACCGGTTGGATAAACTGCTCGTTTCAGGATTCGAATGTTATTTCGCGCATTTGACTTTGTAACGCTTCACACAGCCCTTCGTTCTCGGATTTGCCGACTTCTGACTAGCGTCCAGCTTCATACACGTGAGTGTTGACTTGTCGATTTTTGAAATAGTTAAAAAAAAAAAAAAAAATCAAACGGAAAACCATGTGGAATTAAGTACATTAGAGTTATCCCGTGTGTGTTTATCACATTGATTACGGCGAATAGGCCTCGAGAGAGAAGTGTGAACAAGAGATTTTCAGCGTCGCTTGTGTTCAATTATATAAATTTGTATACTGGCTCTCCACCGTTAAACGATCAATAATTAACGAGTTAACCGGCAATGATGCAATCACAGTAGATCAAAAGTGTCTTTTGTACGCTCGGCTCGGTTGGACAAAAATCCCGACTGTGCTTCTGACTTTCCATGAATTATCGAATTGCAAGTATTCGAATCTTTCACAATTTTCAACGTTTCAAGATCCGAAGCCCGACCTTTTACTGTTCACTCATTTTTACCCGACAATTTCGTCAGTTTTCCCATCATGGTGAACTACAAATATTTGAAAAATTGAAAAGCTTTTGATAGAATTTCTGGGAACACGCCAGCCCGCGGTCGCATTATTGATCATTAAACTCGTGGAAATAGATTGAAAAAATCTACTCGGATTAGGTTACATAATTTAGGCACAAGGTGAAAAGATCTTCTCCATGAAATGCTAGAGGATCTCTCGAATATTCGTTGTCCTGATCGAACCTTCGTTATTGCTTCATCGTAAATTGGCGGTTCAAGCTTCTCACAGCACTAAGGAATGTGGAAATATTTTCATACTTGCATAATCGTCCAGCACCTAAACACCACAAACGATTTGATTCAATGAAATGTCAAATTAAATGGAATTTGTGTCGCTTCCGTGCACTGACCTCTTTGAGCGCGTCTTTTGTGAGTTTTGGATACGAGTAAGCGAATCCTGTTTTGTTCGGCAGTTTTCCAGGGTACAAATATAAATGTTTGTTGTAAAGAAGTTCCTGGTCGATGTAAGGTGACAAAGGGCTGTTTTCTACCCCGTCCTTGCTACATGCCTCCGCCCATGGACCCATGTGTTTATCGTTCACTTCTTCCACCACGGAACTCATATCGGCCTGGCAAAAAAAAAAAAAAACACCAACAACAGAACGTTATTTTTTGCTGTTCGAAATGCGATATAAATGCATTTTGGGTCAATCTGACCCAAGGCCTTGCTCAAATCGTTTTATTCCGATAAATATGCGTTTTTTTTTGGTCGTGATTTGAAGAAAGTGAAAAGCCGAATCGCTCGATGCCATGAAATGCCACGCGATCGGCAACAGAACATTTTTGGGGTCAAAACGACCCAGAATGCAGTCTGGAAGGGTTACGAGCGTCTTGGTAACGAACCTTGGCGAAAGTCGACAATGTAGTTCCCCAATAATCGTGATTGATGTTGAAGAGCTCGGAGACTGTGGCGCTTATGGAACCCTGGGTCGAATCCCCCTCGTCGACAACGTTGTAAATTTCGTCTACGGTGTCCTCACGCTCAGCAACGTGCCACATTGCACGAGCAACGTCTCTTACATGAACGGTATTCATGTGAAGATCCGGTCCCCACAAAAGTTTCATCATTTCGCCGAGATGTTTGTAAACGGCGCCAACGACCAAGCGAGGAGCTTGAAAAAGCAAAAAAAAAAAAAAAAACATTTTGACGATTGACTCTATATAGTCGAGCGATAGGAATTCGTATTTTTTAGAGGAAAAAATGTTCCATTCTTACCCAAACCGTTCCGATCGCCTGGACCGTAAATAATCGCTGGTCTGAGTATCGTATATTTCAAGCCTGTAACTTTTTTCAAGTCGTGCTCCACTTGGAGTTTGTGCTTTGCCACAAAAGTCCACGGATCACAAGCGTCGTCTTCCTTGTGCGGAGCTTTCTCGGACGAACTTAAATTCCCTGATGATATTTCCACGTAACGTCGCACTCCAATTTTTGCAGCGTGCTGAGCACAGTTCATACTCAGCTTGTAGATTCCCTCCTTGTAAACAGGATCCGTCTGTCCGCTTTTTGTTTCTCCCGCACAGTTGAACACATAATCTATCGGAGTGTCGCTGGCAAAAGCATTTTGGCACGAGACTGCAATATCAAAAGTTTACATCGTTGAAAGGCAACGAAATTCCGTTTATTCTCGACTATGGTTTTCATGCAATTTTCAATCAGGACAATAAAACGATTTTTTTTGCGGATTCAAATACAAAAACGACACGAAAATTCACGCGACCTCGATGCGGTGGAAGGAAAAATGTGATAGAATGACAAAAACTATGAATTTCATTCTTTATCGCAATCATAAAAAGCTACAAGTTCCAATCGAGTTTTGGAGTGATGTCAAAAACATTGCCCGGATAATTTTTTACCTGGATTGATAAGATTGGCACTTCTGAAATCAACGATAGGGTTTTCAAATATTTTTTGATGATTCTTGTTCAGCCAGGCAGTCTGCGGAGGAACTTTGTCCACGACTCGCAGCAACGATACCAGCTGGTTTTCCACGAGGTAAGCCACAAGGTTCCGTCCCACGAAGCCACATCCTGAATGAATTTCTTACATTTATCGCACGAGTGTGCACGAATAATATTTACGAAATTTCTACGCCGGAGAAAATTTTATAACGAATATTCAAATTGCCAATTTTTTTGACAATTTCACACATTTTTTTTTAACGTTTTATCGTAATGGAGCTTCGAAAAATGAAAATTCATCTACAATTATTAACAAATACGATTTTGAATTTTTTACAGATATCGCGGTTTGGTATCACGTAAAATATATGTTACGATGGCGAAACCGTCGTTCGAGGAAAGATAATGCATTTCGAAGGCGCAGTTCGTTTTGGTAATTTAAAAAAATATATATATTTCGAGGCTGCGGTCCATCATTGACACTGCGTATGAAGGATCCGTTGTTAGTTTGTTGAATAAACAAAGTTCGATATTTATAGTATTTGAAAATGAGTCTTACCCCCTAGAACAATGACACTGGGCTTCCTGCCGTTGGTAGGAGTTGCCATAACGAAATATCATTTAAAGACAATCACTTTTGTTTCACTATATCAGCTTCTGCGGCTGTACACCGAAAAAAACGATAAGCACAAAAAAAAAACAAAAATAAAAAAAGAAAGACAAGTGTGCGCGATGTTTTAGGCTCTGTCGAGATTTTCCAACCGCATATCGAAAGGAATGTACAATTTAAAAGACTTTGTGGACAGTCGCTGGACGTGACAAAATTTTACAAAGACAGAAAATTCAATTAAAAAACGTTGCACGCGCTTCCCAGACTCCGGTCGACAGAAACTGTCATACGATCATTTTTTTTTTATCACATTCGGCCGGACTTTGATTAGAGTAGTCACTGTAGTTCGGGGACTCGCCGCCGAAAGTGGCTGTCGCTAGCTCACGGGACGGGGATACCAGCCGGAAAGCGCGCGAACGCGCGCGTCCTCCACACATTTATCTACCGATGCTTCATCGATGACTGCTGCGTCCATTGTTCAGTGGTCGATCATTAGTCACTACTGAACGATTGAATTGCGATAATTCGTACTACCGAATGATTACCCAGAGGTAAATACATATGCGATGGTCAATTTTGTTCGATCGCGTCGAATTTTTGGAACTCAGACATGCACACCGCCGCGAAGTGATAAACATCAACTGTAGGCGCGAGAGTTTTTTGGGCATTCGGATCGCGGAGGCGCGGATCCGCTGACACGCAGTTATTATTATTATTATTATTTGGTTTAGTTGGTTCTGGTTCCCACACTAGTGAGCATGGAGACTATTGTGTTACGTACGCACCGTTGCGTAAATTTAGTTATTTGACTTTTTCGTTAGGTGGCGGGAAGTTCCTCGTCCGTTGGAACACTAAAGTGTCCAACTCAGAGAGCGCGCAGGTTTGAATGAATTTTGAACAGAATCTCGTGTTATTGCAATATATTGTTACAGAGTAAAAAAATTTAAGAGCTCAAAGATATGATGCGGCTGAAGGCCCAAAGTGTTCTGCTTTTCGTTTTTGAATCCTCGGGTTCCTTGAAGTCCTCCCTCGCATCCTTGCGAGTCAAGTAGGGGTAGGGGGTTGTCCAGGGTGGAGTGATGGCCAATCGTCGTCTTTCGGAAAAGGGTCGAGGGTGGTGGCGGAGATGAATAGGGAGATCTCCGATGCTATAGGGCTCAAGTGGTTCCTACAGAGAGTCGCTTTTTCGTAGCGGCCAACTAGTGAAGCTGCCGTAGATGTTTTTTTGCTCGGTCGCGCTTGCAGAAGCCCGATCCGCTCGACAGAGAACGGACACATCTTCCACGCGGCTGAGCAACGTGTAAATGTTACCAATGGATAAAACAGAGCGTGCTACATATAAAATGCAAGATGCGAAAGCGGCAGAGCGAGGGATACCGCGCTAGGCCCGAAAGCGGTAGAACGAAAGGGACAGCGCTAGGCGCAAAAGCGGCAGAGGGGAAGAGATAGCGCGAGGGGTGAACGCGCGAGAGGAAGAGAGACAGCGCTGTGGGCACGGGAGCAATAGAGGGAGAGAGACCGACGACATGTTTGTCTCTCTCGCTCTGGCGCGTGGAGACTGGGGGTGAGCCGCGTTCTGCAAGGCTGGCTCGCGCGAAGCTTTTCTTTTCTTTCTACTAATGCTTGGCATCGAGCCGCTGCCGCGTCTATTGAAAATCCTGGAAATATTTATCTTCACTAGACTTAAATTTCAGAGACATTTTATTAACATTTAAGAAACACCAAAAAATACAACGAACGGTTTAAAACACTATTCCATAGAGTTTTATTCTGTCAAGCGTTTCTGATGAACGTGTACCATTTTCCTCACTTATATTACGATATCGTGCGTAGCACAGTGGTTCGGTTCCGCTCTCATATTCGTGGAGTCGCAAGATCGATTCCTACATCGAACTTTTTTTTTCCTTCAATTAAACAACAAATAATTAATATGACACGGATGCAGTTTCTAAGTTACTTTTTTCGATTATTGAAGAAGTTGATTGTTATTTTCAAGCGATTACTTTTTGTTTGGGTTCGGGTTGCATGACTGGATTTTAGATTCACGTATAAGAAAGATGTTCATCTCCAAAGGGAGAACATTTTTCATGCATTATAATTGTCGTAGTGATAAAAGAGTAAAAAGAACGGCAAGTAATAAAAATTTTACCGTAGTTATAATTTAGCAAAAATAATTGGAATCATTTAGGCTTTTTAATAGTCAAGAAAAATAAACCGCAGCCTACAAAAACTCATAGTGCCTGATTAAGAAAATAAGCCCGGGAGGTCCATCATTGACATAAAGTCATGCGTGATCTTTAATTGGTTATTTTCTCAACAGTGCACACCTCATTTTTGTAGTCTGTGACTTGTTTATCTGAGCAATTAAACACAGAAATGATATCAATGTTTTTTGTTAAATGATAACGAGGGCGAAATTTTCAATATTTGGCCTTCTTTTTGTTACCTTTTCGGGGGGTTTTCCCGAGATTTTTCGCCGAGAACGAAAAAAAACCTATATGGGAAGAAGCAACGCCAGGCGAGGAAGCGCGGTAGAGGAAAAGAGGCAACACGAGGGGCGAACGCGCGAGAGAGAGAGAGAGAGAGAGACAGACAGAATGCTATAGTCACAGTGCAGGAGAGGGAGAGAGACGCACGATATGTCTGTCTCTCTCGCTCATTGGCACGCATTCGGCACGGCTCGCGGTGCGGTTTTTTCCAATACTTGATGTCGATCCGCTACAGCGTCTTTTGATAATAATGGAAAAAATCCATTTCAACTAGGCTTAAATTTCAAAGACATGCAATTCTTAAAAAATTACAGATTTACCGATAAGTATATTCACATTTATACAATTTTTGAAGATGAACCTGAATGGCCGATAATCACATGATTGTCATGCAGCCGTAAGAATATTAATCGTTATCTTTTATTTTTCTTTTCTCATTTTTATCAAGTTTTATACTTTCGAACATACGGGTCGTGACTGTTGTTTAATTCATGTTGGAAGTTTCTATTGGAAAGATGTGTCATCTCCCAAATATATCGAATAAATTCATTTCATATAGCGGGTAAATTTGAAAATCTCAATAATTATCTTCAAAACATTGAAAAAACTGATATAAGGAGCAATATAATTATCAAACAGAAAAAATTGCTCACCAATTGTTTCATATATTTTTTCCGTGGTGGGAAAACGATCTGTTCAGTTTCTAGAGTACTTTTGAATAATTGGAAGCTTTACGGAAAATGCAAGAGAAGACAATGTTGTAAGCCAACTCATATACTTCAAGGAAGATTAGCAAACTTTATTGGAGAAATAAAAATTCCGAGGACTTGCAAAATTATTGTTCAAAAACATCTACATCTATGAGCATTTCAAATTCATGTTCGTCAAATTTCTAAGCTGGTTCATTTTTTCAAATTTTTGTTTCTTCGCGAAGTTTTCAAACCCTCGTCCAATGAATGTTTGACTAAAGAACACTAATGTATGTATTTTATACGTCATCATATAATAGCTTTTCGTGACAAAAACAGTTGCATCATCTCAATGCAACCGAAAAATATAGATGAACAAAAATTATTGAATCGTTCGATATGCTGTTCGGTACTCGCAAGGCACCGTGGAAAAAGTCTTATTTCTCTGTCAACTTTTTGCCAAAAAATACCGGGATATTTGGGGTTTTGCTTGGGTCCTGGACTGTCCATGAATATTTAACAAATATGAACCGTTGGACGAGATTTTTTCATTGCCCCAACATATTGTTTATTGATAAATTATTTTCCTATTAAACAACAACGAACAGAAGAATACAAATCTTTGCATAAACCGGCAGTTGATGAAATGAGACAGCATTTTTTAAATTCCTTTTTCATTGAAATGTTGTCGTGAAAATATATGTCAAAAAGAAACTTTGACTCACCGGATTTTTTAACTTGCATTCTCATTCAGCAAGATTGAAACCATTCGGGTCCCAAATCCCAAAACATGCACGTGAGAAAAAACGTACAATGCCACGCGAGTTAAGCTAAAATATCGAAATATCAGGGACCGTCGATCATGCATAATTTTTTATTTTTTATATTTAAAATTGAAGTTTATATCTTCTGTTATCAATATCATTTCAATTCACGTTATTTTCGAAAGTATCAATTTTCGATTTCATCTCATTTGTAATGGAATTGAAAAAAAAAATCGCATGAAAAAGAAATATACTTTTTCATGTCAATCAAATTATTTTCTCGGGAAGCAACATTTCCTTCATTATGAACATTAATCGAATACTTTCGCTGAAGATGGAAGGATCTCTTAATGAGACTGTCGCACAATAAATGTGGTAATAAATGGTTGAATGCGACGAAATTATTATGTCGTTCACGTTTTGTTTTCAAGTTGGAAGGACATTCGAAAATTGTTTGCACACGCGAGACCGACAGATTTTGTACCGAAAACCTCAATAATCTAATAGAGCACTTGAATTTCAATCTTCTAGTAATTACCGTTATTGCGATTAGATTTTTTATTACTAGAAAATCGCGTTCGAATGGCTTTCCACTACCCGTTTTTTTGTGAATCGATGTAGTGTTGAAAAAATTAAAGAAATAAAATGATCTGGCGATTTTTATGTTTCATCAAGCGTGTATCCGAATTATTTGAATATTAATGTTCTTCCTCACTTTCCAAATCGCACTTGCTTATGCATGGCTCCGCCTCTTTTTTTTTTTGGTCCCGTGGTGGGCAAGGGTGCTGAAAAATCTGCCCTCTTGGACGATTTCTTCTTTCTTTGCTCTTGCTCTTACGTTGGTGATCCAATAGTTCTTACGGTCTATCAGGTTTGCTACCTCGATTTTCTTTACTAATTCGTACACCTTTCATGTACATTTTAAAAAGTCTATACATTTTAATGCATTTCGTTTCATTCGCAATTGGGTTAGTTTTTTTTTTTAAGCTAATTACTTTAGGTTATTTAAACCTTTAATTGAGCTCCACAAAAAGTTGAGACAAATCGACAAAAATTGACTCGAACATGCCGTAATACTGGTACTTATTGTAAATGAATTCCTGAATTGGAAAAAATCAAAATACTATAAAATAAAGTCGTGATTAGGAATTCCCATCGAACATACAAGATTTTCCGTGTTATCAGTGCTGAATAAATAAAGAATAGATCCAGACACCTTCGTCTATTACAACACATATACGATTTATCCTTTTTTTTCTATATTTGAGTGGTGCATTCGTATCGGCACTCATCATAATTATCAAGTTACTTTGCAGTATGTTTTTCGAATATAATTTTTTCATACTTTTGAGAAGCTTTTGGTTCTATTTTTCATTCATTTTTGTACTCTTACATTCATGTGCAGTACTCTATCGGTCTTTTTTTTCTTGTATATTTTGAAATGATCTTTTAGTGTTGCGTTTATCCTGGCAATTTATTTGTCTTAGTTATTAAAAAGCCTAAATGATTCCAATTATTTTTGCTAAATTATAACTACGGTAAAATTTTTATTACTTGCCGTTCTTTTTACTCTTTTATCACTACGACAATTATAATGCATGAACAATGTCCTCCCTTTGGAGATGAACATCTTTCTTATACGTGAATCTAAAATCCAGTCATGCAACCCGAACCCAAACAAAAAGTAATCGCTTGAAAATAACAATCAACTTCTTCAATAATCGAAAAAAGTAACTTAGAAACTGCATCCGTGTCATATTAATTATTTGTTGTTTAATTGAAGGAAAAAAAAGTTCGACGAAGGAATCGATCTTGCGATCCCACGAGTGTGAGAGCGGAACCGAACCACTGTGCTACGCACGATATCGTAATGTAATTGAGGAAAATGGTACACGTTCATCAGAAACGCTTGACAGAATAAAACTCTATGGAATAGTGTTTTAAACCGTTCGTTGTATTTTATGGTGTTTCTTAAATGTTAATGAAATGTCTCTGAAATTTAAGTCTAGTGCAGATAAATATTTCCAGGATTTTCAATAGACGCGGCAGCGGCTCGATGCTAAGCATTAGTAGAAAAAAAAGAAAAGCTTCGCGCGAGCCAGCCTTGCCGAACGCGGCTCACCCCCAGTCTCCACGCGCCAGAGCGAGAGAGACAAACATGTCGTCGGTCTCTCTCCCTCTATTGCTCCCGTGCCCACAGCGCTGTCTCTCTTCCTCTCGCGCGTTCACCCCTCGCGCTATCTCTTCCCCTCTGCCGCTTTTGCGCCTAGTGCTGTCCCTTTCGTTCTACCGCTTTCGGGCCTAGCGCGGTATCCCTCGCTCTGCAGCTTTCGCATCTTGCATTATATATATGTAGCACGCTCTGTTTTATCCATTGGTAACATTTACACGTTGCTCAGCCGCGTGGAAGATGTGTCCGTTCTCTGTCGAGCGGATCGGGCTTCTGCAAGCGCGACCGAGCAAAAAAACATCTACGGCAGCTTCACTAGTTGGCTGCTACGAAAAAGCGACGCTCTGTAGGAACCACTTGAGCCCTATAGCATTGGAGATCTCTCTATTCATCTCTGGACGCTATCAATGCTAGCACGGTATAGGGAGCTTAGGCTCCTTCTGTATAGTGTTATGTATCGAGCTGGTGATATCGATATAAATCGATCGCCTACTCGATGAACGCGCTATCTTTGAATATAATGAAAAGTTATTACGCGATTGAAATCAGAATACGCGAAGAAAATTAGTTATGGTCACTTAGTTACGGTCACTCGAGGATGTAGGAAAAAAAGAGAGGTAGGACAGGATCCCAGGACAATAGGACAACTGGACTCCAGATGACCCGTCTGGAAACCATCGAGGAAACATGGATGCCTGCAACGTGTCTGCCCATCACGTGTCGACCACTCGACAAGGATTCGAGAAGCTGTCCCTTTTTTTGCAACGATCCAAAAAAAGGGACCGTGCGAGAAAACTCGCGGAGTCACGTACACGCCACGGCGCCAGGCCTGCGAACGACCACCACCAGAGATGAATAGGGAGATCTCCAATGCTATAGGGCTCAAGTGGTTCCTACAGGGCGTCGCTTTTTCGTAGCGGCCAACTAGTGAAGCTGCCGTAGATGTTTTTTTGCTCGGTCGCGCTTGCAGAAGCCCGATCCGCTCGACAGAGAACTGACACATCTATCACGCGGCTGAGCAACGTGTAAATATTACCAAAGGATAAAACAGAGCGTGCTACATATATAATGCGAGATGGGAAAGCGGCAGAGCGAGGGATACCGCGCTAGGCCCGAAAGCGGTAGAACGAAAGGGACAGCGCTAGGCGCAAAAGCGGTAGAGGGGAAGAGATAGCGCGAGGGGTGAACGCGCGAGAGGAAGAGAGACAGCGCTGTGGGCACGGGAGCAATAGAGGGAGAGAGACCGACGACAGTTTGTCTCTCTCGCTCTGGCGCGTGGAGACTGGGGGTGAGCCGCGTTCGGCAAGGCTGGCTCGCGCGAAGCTTTTCTTTTCTTTCTATTCATGCTTGGCATCGAGCCGCTGCCGCGTCTATTGAAAATCCTGGAAATATTTATCTTCACTAGACTTAAATTTCAGAGACATTTCATTCACATTTAAGTAACACCAAAAAATACAACGAACGGTTTGAAACACTATTCCATAGAGCTTTATTCTGTCAAGCGTTTCTGATGAACGTGTACCATTTTCCTCAATTGTATTACGATATCGTGCGTAGCACAGTGGTTCGGTTCCGCTCTCACACTCGTGGGATCGCAAGATCGATTCCTTCGTCGAACTTTTTTTTCCTTCAATTAAACAACAAATAATTAATATGACACGGATGCAGTTTCTAAGTTACTTTTTTCGATTATTGAAGAAGTTGATTGTTATTTTCTAGCGATTACTTTTTGTTGCTCCCATATTGCATGACTGGATTTTAGATTCACGTATAAGAAAGATGTTCATCTCCAAAGGGAGGACATTTTTCATGCATGATAATTGTCGTAGTGATAAAAGAGTGAAAAAGAACGGCAAGTAATAAAAATTTTACCCTAGTTATAATTTAGCAAAAATAATTGGAATCATTTAGGCATTATAATAACTAAGACAAATAAATTGCCAGGATAAACGCAACACTAAAAGATCATTTCAAAATATACAAGAAAAAAAAGACCGATAGAGTACTGCACAGCGAGAGGGAGAGAGAGGCACACACAGAAAGAGAGAGTGAGAGAGCGAGGGAGAAATAAATGTTCTTCCACACTAGCGAACGATTGGAAAAATGAATGGAAAATAGAACCAAAAGCTTCTCAAAAGTATGAAAAAATTATATTCGAAAAACATACTGCAAAGTAACTTAATAATTATAATTTTTTTTTTTTTTGTCGTTTAATAGGGAACTATAATCTGTTACATAAAGTGACAATGAATAGTTGTGATGTTCGAGAGTACATAGGTTTTGTCGTTAGCGGCTGCATCCAGCGATGCACACTGCACTATTGTTCACTTATTTGGTTTATTTTCTTATCGCTTATCGCTTGACTTTATTTATTTATTGTTCTTGTTTTGGCTTTTATTCGGCCCGAAATCTTTCTCGCAGGTCTAGTGGTTTGTGTTTCTTGAGTCTTCGTGAGATCGTTCTCCGGTCAAGGAGATTCGATGCAAGCAGGTTTGGGTGATTAGCGAGTCGAGTTTCGTAGCGTGTGCATTGTTCGTATGCCACTTTTCTTACAGTGTCTATACCGGGATCCTTGTGCAGCCTGACGTTGGTGATGTACCACGGGGCATTGGCGATGGCACGAAGAGTCTTAGCTTGGAATCGTTGTAATATTTCGATGTTCGAGTTACTGGCAGTTCCCCAAAGTTGTATCCCGTAGGTCCATATAGGTTTGAGTATCGTTTTGTAGATTAGTAGTTTGTTGTGGATAAATCTAAATGTTCCCCTGAAAAACGAGACGAATATAGACGACGCCACGGAATACTTTACCCAATTAATTCAGGACGCAGGATGGGAGGCCACACCAGACATAACAGCTAGGCAACCCACAAACAACTATCCCGACCAAATAAAACAACAAATCGCCGAAAAAAGACGTACCAGGAGACGATGGCAGCTGAGCAGGAGCCCACTAGACAAGACCGAATTAAACAAAGCGACCCGACAGCTTAAAAAACTTATTTCCGAACACAATAACCACAACTTTGAGCAATACATAACAAACTTGAGCAATACGGCCAACACCGACTACTCAATCTGGAAGGCAACCAAAAGAATCAACCGGGCACAAAACTACAACGCACCCATCAGGAAAACCAATGGTGACTGGGCCCAAAGTGACAAAGAAAAATCAGAAGTCTTCGCCGAACATCTCGCGCAAGTATTCACTCCGTTCGAATCGCAACAAAACGACGAGAACATACATGAATTCCTTGAATGCTCACTGCCGATGGAACTGCCGATCAGGCACATCTCACCAGAAGAAGTTGGACACGCAATTCACAAACAACTGAACCCAAAAAAAACGCCCGGCTACGACCTAGTCACTGGCGCAATCCTTAAAAAACTACCAAAAAAAGGAATCGTTTACCTGACCAACCTCTTCAACGGGATCATTCGCACAACCCACATACCAAGCCAATGGAAAGTGGCCCAGATTATCATGATCCTAAAACCTGGCAAACCCCCGAACTCCGTCACTTCTTATAGACCTATAAGCCTACTCCCGATAATGAGCAAACTATTCGAAAAACTTCTCCTCGTACGAATGAAAGAACCAATCAACGAGGGCGAGATCATCCCTGGACACCAATTCGGGTTCAGAGCGAACCACTCAACGGTAGAACAAGTCAACAGTGTCTTCAACACCATAGCCAACTCTCTCGAGGAAAAAAAATACTGCTCTGCAGTATTCCTGGACATAAAACAAGCATTCGACAAAGTCTGGCACCCCGGCCTGCTATACAAAATCAAAGCACTTATACCACAATATTACTTACTGTTTAAGTCATATCTGAGCAACCGGAAATTCCAGGTCAAGCGCGGATCAGAACAATCTCGATTTTTCCCAATAAGATCGGGAGTCCCCCAAGGGAGTGTCCTAGGCCCTGTCCTCTACACCATCTTCACAGCTGACCTTCCTGTGTACAACAACACCACCATCGCAACATTCGCCGACGACACAGCCATTCTATCCAGCCACGAGGACCCTGATACAGCATCAGAAATACTCCAAAGAGGACTCAACGAAGTACAAGGATGGCTGGAAAGATGGAGGATCAAGGCCAGCGAAACGAAATCCGTCCACATAACATTCACGATGAGGAGAAGCCACTGTCCAACAGTACTACTGAATGGCCAACCTCTCCCAGCTGTCACCGAAGTGAAATACCTAGGCATGCACCTCGACCGAAGGCTAACGTGGACCAGCCACATAAAAAACAAAAGAAGGCAGCTCGACCTCCACCTACGGAAAATGTATTGGCTAATAGGCAAGAGATCGAAATAATTATAATGAGTGCCGGTACGAATGCACCACTCAAATATAGAAAAAAAAGGATAAATCGTATATGTGTTGTAATAGACGAAGGTGTCTGGATCTATTCTTTATTTATTCAGCACCGATAACACGAAAAATCTTGTATGTTCGATGGGGATTCCTCATCACGACTTTATTTTATAGTATTTTGATTTTTTCCAATTCAGGAATTCATTTACAATAAGTCTGTACCAGTATTACGGCATGTTCGAGTCAGTTTTTGTCGATTTGTCTCAACTTTTTGTGGAGCTCAATTAAAGGTTTAAATAACCTAAAGTAATTAGCTTAAAAAAAAAACTAACCCAATTGCGAATGAAACGAAATGCATTAAAATGTATAGACTTTTCAAAATGTACATGAAAGGTGTACGAATTAGTAAAGAAAATCGAGGTAGTAAACCTGATAGACCGCAAGAGCTATTGGATCACATTAATATTCAAATAATTCGGATACACGCTTGATGGAACATAAAAATCGCCAGATCATTTTATTTCTTTAATTTTTTTCAACACTACATTGATTCACATAAAAACGGGACGTGGAAAGCCATTCGAACGCGATTTTCTAGTAATAAACAATCTAATCGCAATAACGATAATTACTCGAAGATTGAAATTCAAGTGCTCCATTAGATTATTGAGGTTTTCGGTACAAAATCTGTCGGTCTCGCGTGTGAAAACAATTTTCGAATGTCCTTCCAACTTGAAAACAAAACGTGAACGACATAATAATTTCGTCGCATTCAACCATTTATTGCCACATTTATTGTGCGACAGTTTCATATGAGAGATCCTCCCATCTTCAGCGAAAGTATTCGATTAATGTTCACAATGAAGGAAATGTTGCTTCCTGAGAAAATAATTTGATTGACATGAAAAAGTATGTTTCTTTTTCATGCGATTTTTTTTTCAATTCCATTACAAATGAGATGAAATGGAAAATTGATACTTTCGAAAATAACGTGAATTGAAATGATATTGATAACAGAAGATATAAACTTCAATTTTGAATATAAAAAATAAAAAATTATGCATGATCGACGGTCCCTGATATTTCGATATTTTAGCTTAACTCGCGTGGCATTGTACGTTTTTTCTCACGTGCATGTTTTGGGATTTGGGACCCGAAGGGTTCCAATCTTGCTGAATGAGAATGCAAGTTAAAAAATCCGGTGAGTCAAAATTTCTTGTTGACATATATTGTCACGACAACATTTTGATGAAAAAGGAATTAAAAAAATGTTGTCCCATTTCATCAACTGCCGGTTTGTGCAAAGATTTGTATTCTTCTGTTCGTTGTTGTTTAATAGGAAAATAATTTATCAATAAACAATAAGTTGGGGCAATGAAAAAATCTCGTCCAACGGTTCATATTTGTTAAATATTCGTGGACAGTCCAGGACCCAAGCAAAACCCCAAATATCCCGGTATTTTTTGGCGAAAAGTTGACGGAGAAATAAGACTTTTTCCACGGTGCCTTGCGAGTACCGAACAGCATATCGAACGATTCAATAATTTTTGTTCATCTATATTTTTCGGTTGCATTGAGATGATGCAACTGTTTTTGTCACGAAAAGCTATTATATGATGACGTATAAAATACATACATTCGTTTTTTTTAGTCAAACATTCATTGGACGAGGGTTTGAAAACTTCGCGAAGAAACAAAAATTTGAAAAAATGAACCAGCTTAGAAATTTGACGAACATGAATTTGAAATGCTTATAGATGTAGATGTTTTTAAACAATAATTTTGCAAGTCCTCGGAATTTTTATTTCTCCAATAAAGTTTGCTAATCTTCCTTGAAGTATATGAGTTAGCTTACAACATTGTCTTCTCTTGCATTTTCCGTAAAGCTTCCAATTATTCAAAAGTAATCTAGAAACTGAACAGATCGTTTTCCCACCACGGAAAAAATATATGAAACAATTGGTGAGCAATTTTTTCTGTTTGATAATTATATTGCTCCTTATATCAGTTTTTTCAATGTTTTGAAGATAATTATTGAGATTTTCAAATTTACCCGCTATATGAAATGAATTTATTCGATATATTTGGGAGATGATCCATCTTTCCAATAGAAACTTCCAACATGAATTAATCAACAGTCACGACCCGTATGTTCGAAAGTATAAAACTTGATAAAAATGAGAAAAGAAAAATAAAAGATAACGATTAATATTCCTACGGCTGCATGACAATCATGTGATTATTGGCCATTCAGGTTCATCTTCAAAAATTCTATAACTGTGAATATACTTACCGGTAAATCTGTAATTTTTTAAGAATTGCATGTCTTTGAAATTTAAGCCTAGTTGAAATGGATTTTTTCCATTATTATCAAAAGACGCCGTAGCGGATCGACATCAAGTATTGGAAAAAACCGCACCGCGAGCCGTGCCGAATGCGTGCCAATGAGCGAGAGACAGACATATCGTGCGTCTCTTTCCCTCTCCTGCACTGTGACTATAGCCCTCTGTCTCTCTCTTTCTCGGGCGTTCGCCCCTTGTGTTGCCTCTTTTCCTCTACCGCGCTTCCTCGCCTGGCGTTGCTTCTTCCCATATAGGTTTTTTTTCGTTCTCGGCGAAAAATCTCGGGAAAACCCCCCGAAAAGGGAACAAAAAGAAGGCCAAGTATTGAAAATTTCGCCCTCGTTATCATTTAACAAAAAACATTGATATCATTTCTGTATTTAATTGCTCAGATAAACAAGTCACAGACTACAAAAACGAGGTGTGCACTGTTGAGAAAATAACCAATTAAAGATCACGTATGACTTTATGTCAATGATGGACCTCCCGGGCTTATTTTCTTGATCAGCCACAGCGAGTTTTTGTAGGCTGCGGTTTATTTTTCTTGACTATTAAAAAGCCTAAATGATTCCAATTATTTTTGCTAAATTATAACTACGGTAAAATTTTTATTACTTGCCGTTCTTTTTACTCTTTTATCACTACGACAATTATAATGCATGAACAATGTCCTCCCTTTGGAGATGAACATCTTTCTTATACGTGAATCTAAAATCCAGTCATGCAACCCGAACCCAAACAAAAAGTAATCGGTAGAAAATAACAATCAACTTCTTCAATAATCGAAAAAAGTAACTTAGAAACTGCATCCGTGTCATATTAATTATTTGTTGTTTAATTGAAGGAAGAAAAAGTTCGACGAAGGAATCGATCTTGCGATCCCACGAATGTGAGAGCGGAACCGAACCACTGTGCTACGCACGATATCGTAATACAATTGAGGAAAATGGTACACGTTCATCAGAAACGCTTGACAGAATAAAGCTCTATGGAATAGTGTTTTAAACCGTTCGTTGTATTTTTTGGTGTTACTTAAATGTGAATGAAATATCTCTGAAATTTAAGTCTAGTGAAGGTAAATATTTCCAGGATTTTCAATAGACGCGGCAGCGGCTCGATGCCAAGCATGAATAGAAAGAAAAGAAAAGCTTCGCGCGGGCCAGCCTTGCCGAACGCGGCTCACCCCCAGTCTCCACGCACCAGAGCGAGAGAGACAAACATGTCGTCGGTCTCTCTCCCTCTATTGCTTCCGTGCCCACAGCGCTGTCTCTCTTCCTCTCGCGCGTTCACCCCTCGCGCTATCTCTTCTCCTCTACCGCTTTTGCGCCTAGCGCTGTCCCATTCGTTCTACCGCTTTCGGGCCTAGCGCGGTATCCCTCGCTCTGCCGCTTTCCCATCTCGCATTATATATGTAGCACGCTCTGTTTTATCCATTGGTAATATTTACACGTTGCTCAGCCGCGTGATAGATGTGTCAGTTCTCTGTCGAGCGGATCGGGCTTCTGCAAGCGCGACCGAGCAAAAAAACATCTACGGCAGCTTCACTAGTTGGCCGCTACGAAAAAGCGACGCTCTGTAGAAACCACTTGAGCCCTATAGCATTGGAGATCTCCCTATTCATCTCTGACGGTACAGTCGATCAGCTCTACTGATGAGTCTTCGACTGTACCGGAGACGAAACGCTAAAGATCCCCCGTGGTTATTTTTACGCTACGCTAGCGTAGGGGATCTTCCTAGCCTACAACCGATCATCTTTCCTCTGACTACCAAACCATCCTTCCTTACCGACGCGACAACTCACGAGGTCCCCTGCGGGGGATTTGGATACCGCAGTAAATAAATTAGTTAACACCGTGGTATTTCTTTAACAACAAAATAACTATATTTTATTTCAACTTTTAAACATTTAGTCTCGCATAGCGCGGTCAGTCTTTTAGTTTCTTTATGATTCGTCCGCTACAGCTGCGGCAACAGGAATGACCTAATTTCCCAAAAGGAGTCGGAAATTAGGTCAACGGACTGGCTTGTGATTGGTCCGGATTTGGTCGCTCGGGATTGGCTGTTGTTGATCCGTGTGGTGGCGACACTGTGTTGTGCCGGTAACGACGTTTGGCTGCGGCGACGGGGCTGCCACATTACTCCCCTCCCAGTAACCTAAATTTTTAGGTTATGATGCAAAAATGACCTTTTTAGTTTTTTTAGGTGGATAAGTTTTGACATTTTGATGCGTAAAAATGAAAGGATCGACAGGAATAACGGGATTTGTAGGTGCTGGAGGCAGTGCGACGTCTTCTTCGCGAGCAATGTAGGCCGGTTTAAGTCTCTCGGTGGTGACATTGACGTCCTTCTGTCCAACCCGAATCGTGAAAAGGCGATCGTTAATTCTGTTCAATACTTCGAACGGACCGGTGTAAGGTGGCTGTAATGACTTTCGCACAGCGTCTTCCCTCAGAAATACGTGTGTGCATTTGTGTAAGTCATCGTGCACAAACATTGTCTTCTTCACGTGATGCGCTGTTGGTGTTGACCTCAAGGCTCGCATGTGTTCCCGGAATTTTTCTACGAAGAATGCTGGGTTGACCGGTGGCTCTTTCTCGGTGAAAAGCTCACCTGGGATCCTTAAGGTGGTGCCGTAGACGAGCTCTGCTGCGGAAGCCTTTAAATCCTCCTTGAAACAAGTACGCAAACCCAAAAGCACAGTAGGAAGTAAGTCGACCCATGGTGTCTTGCCGTGACACATGATAGCGGCTTTGAACGTACGGTGCCAGCGTTCGACTATGCCGTTGGTCGCAGGATGGTAAGCCGTTCCCCTAGTGCGATTTGCTCCGATAAGGTTTGCGAGAGCTTTGAACAGAGCCGACTCGAACTGCGAGCCTTGGTCTGTTGTGATGACTCGAGGAGAACCAAATCTTGCGACCCAGTTAGTATAGAAGGCCGTGGCAACGGTGTCTGCCGTAATGTCTTTCAGGGGGATCGCCTCTGGCCATCGAGTAAAACGGTCGATCATGGTAAGGCAGTACTTGAAATCCCTCGCTGCTGGCAACGGACCGACCAAATCAATGTGGATGTGCTCGAACCGATGATCTGGAACAGCAAAATTAGTCGGAACGTTTCTTACGTGTCGCTGGATCTTTGCGCGTTGACAGGGAATGCACGTTCGAGACCATTGCAGGATATCCTTTTTCATGCCGGGCCAGATGAATTTGTCTTTTATTAGCTTACAGGTGGAACGACCGCTCGGATGCGCCATGCCGTGTACTGCATCGAATACTTTCTTGCGAAGAGTTGCTGGGACAAAAGGGCGAATTACTCCAGTTGAAACGTCGCAAAATAATGCCTCGTCGCTGTCGAGAGTAAGTTTTTGGAGTTTAACGGAGTGTGAATTGGTGCTGCGGATTCCTTTCAGTTCGTCGTCCTCCTCTTGCGCGGTCTGAAGTTCCTTCGTGGTGACAATTACTGGCATTTCTATGGCGTTTATACGCGAGAAAGCATCTGCGATGACGTTTTCAGAACCACTGACGTGAGTGATTTCAGTGCTAAATTGTGAAATGAAATCGAGCTGTCTTAATTGACGCGGAGAAGCTTTCTCTGGTTTCTGAGCGAAAGCATAAACGAGCGGTTTATGGTCGGTTTTGATGATGAAACAGCGACCTTCTACGCAATGCTTAAAATGCTTTAAAGAAGCGGAAATTGCGAGTAACTCGCGGTCGTACGTACTGTACCGCTGCTCCGTAGGGCTCAATTTTTTGGAGAAGAAACCTAACGGCTCCCAGATGCCATTTACCTGCTGCTCCAAGACGCTGCCGATTGCCACATCCGATGCGTCAGATGTGAGAGCTAACGGCGCGTTGTCTGCCGGATGAGCTAGCAGCGTTGCTTGCGCCAACTTTTGCTTGCATTCCAAAAAAGCGCGTTCTGCCTCGCTCGTCCAGGCGATGGGGCGCTTGTCGTTTCGTTTGGAGTCGTGTAGATAGTTGAGCAGAGGAGATTGCGACTGTGCGGCCTGTGGAACAAATTTGCGATAGAAATTTATTATTCCCAGGAAACGTCGCAGCTCTACAATCGTTGTTGGCTTGTTGTAATTTAAAATGGCATCAACTCTCGTAGGAAGCGGTTTGGTTCCGCACTCTGTTATTGAGTAGCCCAAATATTCGATCTCCGATACACCCCACTGACATTTGGACGTGTTTATCGTGAGACCAAAATCGCGTAAGCGCTGTAGGACCGCTCGCAGATGTTCTTGGTGTTCTTCCGCTGTAGCTGAAGCGATTAAAATGTCATCAATATAACAGTATACGAAATCTAAACCGCGTAACACGGAATCCATGAATCTTTGGAAAGTTTGTGCCGCGTTACATAGACCGAAGGGCATCACCAGGAACTCGAACGACCCGAAAGGAGTGACGACCGCCGTCTTTGGAACGTCTTTTTCGGCTACCGGAATCTGGTGGTATGCGCGCACCAAATCCAAGGTCGTGAAAACCTTTTTCCCGAATAACTTATTTGAAAAATCCTGAATATGGGCGATGGGGTAGCGGTCCGGTACGGTGGCAGCGTTAAGCTGACGGTAGTCTCCGCACGGACGCCAGTTGCCTGTTTTTTTGGGAACAAGGTGTAACGGGCTCGCCCATGGGCTGCTCGAAGGACGGCAGTAACCCAGCTCCAACATGTGCTGAAATTCTCTCTCCGCGGCTTTAAGCTTATCTCCCGCTAGACGACGAGGTCGAGCAACAACCGGAGGTCCGCGAGTGAGAATGTGATGCTTGATTTCATGTGGAACGGCTCGACGAGATGTTGAAGGCGTCACGACGTCGATGAATTCCTCTAAAAGTTTTTTGTATGGTAAATTATGATCGATGACGGAAAGACCGAATTCCGAGGTTTCAAAAATTTCGCCACGTGTCGTGAGGCCCGTCTGCGCATCGATGAGTCGTTTTCGGTTCAAATCGACGAGAAGATCGAAATGAGAAATAAAATCAGCTCCGAGAATCGCTGAGGAGACATCGGCAACAATGAATTTCCATTTGAAACTTCTCCGTAATTTTAAATCGATTTGTAAAAGCTGAATACCGAAAGTTTTAATTTCCGAACGATTCGCGGCGAATAATTGCAGTGGAGATGTTTCAACCTTCGACTGACAATTTTTTTTAGGGATAACTGAAACGTCCGAACCCGAATCGACCAGAAAACGCAAACCCGACTGCATGTCAACGATGTGGAGACGGCATTGGCTGAGTGCACCGTTGCTGGCCGTGCAAACAGTCAACGGTGCAATTAGTTTTCCGCGTCTGAAACTCGAGCAACGTACGAACATGGTTCGATGCATTTCCGCGCCTTCTCGCCGTGTCGTTTGTGATAGAAACAAAATGTACTGTCGTCCTTCGACCGGCTAACAGACCGTTGTCTACTATGCGATCGAGAATTGCGAGTTTTATTGCTCAAATTGTGATACGTATTCCCTTTACGTACCTCGTTTAATAAAATCTGTAATTGTTTTTCTAGCGATTTTATCCGATCCACGAGAGCTGCTGGTTCGTTGCTCTTGACGGGAGACTTGTGTTGCACCTCAGTTGAGCAAATCTGCGACCGTGCCGTTGTCTCGACGATCTTGTCTGCGATGTCCGCTAGTTTGTTTAAATCCACTCCCTCGCTGGCCGAGAGGACGCAACGCACGCTCGTCGGCATACGCTGAATCCAGAGAGTGTGTAGGAGGTCGTCGGAGACCCGCTCGGCGGCGAGAGTCCGCATTTCCCGTAGCAATTGCGACGGTTTTCTTTCTCCTAATTGTAACTCTGTTAAAAGACGATGCAATTGAGTCTCTTTTGAATCGGTAAAACGTTCTATTAATTTTCGTCTGAGTGCCTCGTATTTTTCTGTAGCTGGCGGAGCTCTAATTAAATCAGAAACCTGTTGCAAAACAGTTGTGTCTAAAGCGCCGACCACGGTGTAATATTTTGAAATATCGGCTGTTATTCTATTGGAGTAAAACTGAGCCTCAATTTGCGCGAACCACAATGCTGGATCGCTTTGCCAAAATGGCGGCAATTTTACACTTCGAACCTCGTAAGCGTGTTGCTGTGCTCGCTGTTCGCCGTTATTAATATCATGGCGATTTTCGTCTCCTGGAGGAGGAGGAGGGGGAGGATTCCCTGAATTTGGCATGTTATTACTGTGATCGTTGTTATCTCCTTCGTGCAAGGATGCAATTGTGCTATCGGGTCGACCTGATCTTTCAGGCGATCTTTCCACCGGCATGCCAGACGAAAAACCCGAAAATATTTATCGAAAATTATTTTTTGGAGTAAATATTTGCTCACGATTACAGTTGCAGCCGACGATGATCGTAATTGACTTCGATGCTCGTCGATGATGCTCGATGAAAATTCGGAGCACACGCGTCCGAGTTGCGAAAAACGTGGCGCTTCGGAAAAATTTTCACCGGAAGTTCGCGCGGAAAAACGCGATTTTTGTGTAAAGTTTGTAGAAAACAGTTGCGACCTGAAATGGGTCGATGCACAAACGAAAAATAAATGTTCAAAACCGCTTGTGGCATGGAATGCACTGCACAAAAAACTTTTTCGCGGAAGCGCGTCGCTGCGAAAAATCGGAGCAAACGAGCACGAGGTTTTTCTCGCAACGGTAATTTTTAAATGTTCAGTTTTCAGGGTCACCAATTCTGCGGGGGATTTGGATACCGCAGTAAATAAATTAGTTAACACCGTGGTATTTCTTTAACAACAAAATAACTATATTTTATTTCAACTTTTAAACATTTAGTCTCGCATAGCGCGGTCAGTCTTTTAGTTTCTTTATGATTCGTCCGCTACAGCTGCGGCAACAGGAATGACCTAATTTCCCAAAAGGAGTCGGAAATAAGGTCAACGGACTGGCTTGTGATTGGTCCGGATTTGGTCGCTCGGGATTGGCTGTTGTTGATCCGTGTGGTGGCGACACTGCGTTGTGCCGGTAACGACGTTTGGCTGCGGCGACGGGGCTGCCACACCCCGCGCACAAAAAGTCGGACTGCAGGAGATGCGCGCGCGGTCAGCCGACCCCGCAGCTCCTGCAGTCCCTGCAGATTTCCACATAGCTACAACGTTGAGCGCTGTTGACGGACTGGTGTTGAATTAGATTCTTTAGGGCGCGTTATCAAGAGTCGCGGTAGCAACTTGAGACAAGTACATTTAAAAAAGTCGCTACAAGATACTTTTACGCCAAGGACCGCGTTTCCAACTGTATTAGAAAATTTTCGTAAATTGTTTCCACAATATCTTATGAATTACAGAGTTTTGAAGGATGTTCAAGATTCACGTATTTTTTTATTTTTTTTTCTCTTTCGATCGTGACTATTTGCAACTCTGTAGCTTGTTCCATGTTGCAGATATTAATATTTTTCTTTTTTCGTTGCATTAAAAAATTGTCAGTTTTTTCGCACAGATTTTTGATGTTTAGTTGTTTTTTTCGCAGTCGCTTTCTAGTGACACTAGTAATATCTAGTGACATACACTAAACATATACCTATATATTTGTTCTCTTTTCCCAAAAACGTCAAAAAGAGGTGAAAGAAAGATAACGGTTATGAAGATCGCGATTATTTTTAATAGTGGGGTTAGAAAGATCGCGAATGTAAAAATTGTGGTTATTTCTAACAGCTGTGCGGAAAAAATCGCGGTTATGAAGATCGTGATTCCAAAAATCTCGGTTATCAAATTAATGTTGAAAAGGTTGCTGGACAACATGATATATGGGAGTAGCAACAGTTGAAAATCCATTGGTATTTCTTCATTCATAATTCATATTACTTTTTTGTCGCATAAATTTTTGTTCAATTTTAATTTCAGTTCGAATAAAATAAATTCGGGAAAGTACTGAACAGCGCTATACAGGAGCGCAGCAACAGTTCTGAAGACGTAAGTATTTTCACCTAGAGTTTCTCTGATGTCTCTTCCAATTCCGAATGTTGGAATGCAGCGAAAACTAATTATTTTTTATAGTGGAGCACAAAATTTGCTTACAGTATATTGGTCAACGATAATGGACCAGTCATCTCTAGCATCCGAAAACTTAATTTAGTAGAAAAATTTGAAAAAGTACATTACTTATCTAAATTATGATTAATAAATTACTGTGCACTAAATTGGCGTAGTTTTTTAATTCGAATATATTCGAATTCGTCTATCCCCGCCACATATTCCTTACGTGAGAATTTAATTGTATAAACCATTTATTTAGTGTGGCTTGCGGAAAAGTTTCCAGTTGAAAATGACAAAAAGTAGACGAATCGTAGCCAAACACAGCATAAATGCTGTAAAAAAACTGGGACAAGTACATTTACTCCCGCGAAATAGTTGTTTCTGTTGAAAAAAGTGTACACCCACCAGATAGTTTCTGTTGAAAAAAACCCCGTGCAAAAAATAAAAACCAAGTCAACCTTTCCAAAAAACGGTTCTCGTCTCAAAAAAAGTTAAATTGTGCCTCCACAAAAAGTTACCAAATAACCCGAGAACCACTGAAACCTACAAGATCAAGTACGCAGAGCTTTGTAATATTCGCTAGAAAAAGTTGACAACTCAAATCTTCGCGAAATTCGATACTTTGCCAAACGTTAGTCACAGAGTACTTGTCCGGCCAGACAATTTTAGCTAAAGCTGTTTTACGAGTGAAAAATGGAATCGGAACCTTTAAATTTCGGATTAGCAATTGAGGAAATCACGGAAAAAATCTTTGAGGCTCGAAAGGGACTTTATAAAACCATCGGAAATGTGAAAAAATGATCCAATCTGGCTGATACGCTACAGAAGTCATGTGTACGTGAATTTATTGTGAAAATTATAGGGTATCTGCAGCTACATGGAGCCGGAAAATTTGTCGGGCCGGACAAGTACTCTGTGACTAACATTTGGCAAAGTATCGAATTTCGCGAAGATTTGAGTTGTCAACTTTTTCTAGCGAATATTACAAAGCTCTGCGTACTTGATCTTGTAGGTTTCAGTGGTTCGCGGGTTATTTGGTAACTTTTTGTGGAGTCACAATTTAACTTTTTTTGAGACGAGAACCGTTTTTTGGAAAGGTTGACTTGGTTTTTATTTTTTGCACGGGGTTTTTTTTCAACAGAAACTATCTGGTGGGTGTACACTTTTTTCAACAGAAACAACAATTTCGCGGGAGTAAATGTACTTGTCCCAGTTTTTTTACAGTATGAAAGTCACGCCTCGGTTTATAGTTTAGTTATAGTTTAATTAGATGCACGGTCTTACATACAGGTCTGGAAACTCCCGTCGCGGGGCTAGTGCGCTTATTGATGCCACAACGCGTAATTCATGAAATCGCCACTATAGTCGCTGCGATCTAAGCTCCGAACCTCCGAACAGGGGTGGGATAGGCGCGCGAAACAGAGACAGCGCTGTCTAACCTACAAATGGCCTGAATATTTTTATTTACATTTCATAGAATTGATCTTTTGAAATAGATAATTAAATTTGTAGGAAATAGCTAAGATTATTCTATGTTGAAAAAAAGTTTCCGTTTGTCCAAACGGAAATATAAACCCTTTTCCAAATCCAGCGGGTGCGATAAGCAGGAATGATTTTGGAACGCCGTAAGTACAAGTCCGATTTGCCGCAATGACTCCGGTGTCGTCATGCGACCGCGATGTTTTGGGTTCAAACGAACATTCCCCATATTAAAAAAAAAAAAAAATTTTCCTTTTTTCTGAACGGTGACTAGGAATGCGGTAGAGGGTAAGAAAAATTAAAATGTAGAGGTATGTTCAGGAATGAGCATGGTCAAATTTACGCGCCGCGACTCGCGCTCCCAGCGCGGCAGTATAGTCGCGAATATGGATAACAGGCGGCTGTCAAGTTGTCGGGTGGCGCTGCCACAAGGGATATCGTGACAACTTGACCAGCGTCCATACTAATTACTCTCTTCTTTTTCGGACTCGTAACCGAGAAGACGTGTGAGCTCTCGCTCTCTTGGACCTCGCGACACGAGGCATCGCGGCCATCTCCGACAAGGACCGCTCAGCCTTGCTCGGTTTAACTCCTTTTCGGTGTGTTAAAGTGTCCGCATTATCACAGCGAAGCGACTGCTCCTCTAGTATTTTTAGTCAAGTGTATTCTCCGGGACAATTATTGTTGTAAACTCGTGGTGATCTCCGTTTTTCTCTCACCACACGGCGGACACGTGTCGGTGTTACGCAGTTTTATGCGAGTGATCGCTCTTTAATGGACGTTTGCCCTTTGTATATTGGCAATAAATTAACAAAAGTGTACTCTCTAAACGCCTCGTGTCAGTCTCTCATTTACTAAAGCCCAAAATTCTCTTGCATGATTCCATCCCGCCCTCGATCATAAAAACAGCGGCAAAATCCGGGTCAGTTTCCGGAACATTTGGTCCTTCGAGCCGGATCGAGGGCTAGTGCCGGAGAATTTTGGGTGTAATCAAGGGCTAATGTGGGAGAATCTTGCGTGTAATCAAGTTCTCAGTGGAAATTCGGCTCGAACATTTGGTTCTTTAAGCCGTATCGAGGACTAGTGCGTGGAATTTTTGTGTGTGAAACGGTCTCCTGGACAATTCTATGTCGATCGCGTTAAAGCTTCGGTCGCTTTCGCGACGGCGAACTCTGTGGCGAACTCTGTGGCATTCTCAAAAGACCGTGTTTTCAGTGAAAATGTCGCGCTCTGTGAACATCTCGCGTTCTCAGGGAAAATCTCGCGTTTTGTGAATATTTCGCGAGAGTTTCGATTGCGCTCCCACAAGTGAATTCTCGGTGAACAATCTCAAGTGACCGCTCCGTGAATTCTCTATTTTCCTCTTCGTTTAATTTTGCAGTGCGAATAATTGTCGTGAAATTCTGTAACGGCCATTTCTCGGTAGACAGTTTTTCTATTTCGAACTCAAGTGCCTCGTTCTCTTGTACGCGAATTCAAAACAAGGTTGACCTCGAGGCCCTGTGGCACGTGTGGTGAGTGTGTGAGCCGGACCGAGACCGCGCGCCTGCGTAACAAGGCGGCAGTCTTGGATCTCGAGTGCGCTGTGGCCGCCGAAATTCTCCGATCGATAATCAATGCTCGGAACGGCTCTAGCGGTAAGTGAAGCGCCCGGCCACGTGTAAGTGACAGTCGGTAACTTTACATCGATTATCGCGCGAGTGATCTCAATCTCGGACGATTATCGATCAAGGCAACGGAAATTACACCTCGAGTTTACGAACGTTCGCGAATCAGCCGTTCTCAAGTCGTTGTCTTTGTTTCAATTAGCGATCGCGCACATTTTTTCTCTTAATTAAGAGAATTTCATGGCACTCTTGGACTTTGCGAATTTTTTCGCAACGGGCTTAAATCATGTGACGGCTCAAACGCGTAACAAGTGCGCGTTCTTCACTCTTGTGTCTTGTGAGTTCCCGTGCACGCTTCGGACAGCGTCGCGTGCGTCCTCGCGATCTCTCCGGTAGTTCGTGAAATTATTCTTTCGCGATAAATTTAATTCGTTTGTTTGAAATCGGAGTACTCTCGGACTTTGCGAAATTCTTCGCATAAAGCTGAAATCAAGTGACAGCTCAAACGGGAAACAAGTGCGCGTTCTTCACTCTCGTGTTTCGTGAGTTCACGCGCACTCTTCGGACAGCTTCGCGTCTTCGCGATCTCTCCGGTCGTACGTCGCGAATTTCCTTTTTCGCGATGAATTCAACTTTTTCGTTTCGAAAATCGAGGCATTCTCGGACTTCGCGGATCTCGTCGCAACGAGCTCAAGCCAAGTGACAGCTCGAACGCGTAGCATGTGCGCGTTTAAAATTTCTGTGTGTTGTGAGTTCTTGCGCGCGTCTCGGCCAATCGCGCGTGAGTTCTCCCGATTGCTCCGGTATTTTGCGTGTTTCGAAGATTTTCCGGGAATTTTCGCAAACCCTCGAACGTCTCGCGTGTGGTTTTGTGAATTTCGAGTATCGTATGGACGATTTCGGACTTTACGACCACGATCTCGACAAAATTGGTGTTAAAATTGGTGTTTTTTGGTTTGACTTGAACGGTCATACATCCTAGCGACGAGAAAAATCAGTGTTCCAGTGGAGTGACGGCGAGCTCAAACCTCGCGTCACCCCCCCTCCCCCTTTTTTTCCACTCCTAATTGGCAATGCTCCTGGGGAGTGATTGCGAGCTCAAACCTCGCGTCACCCCCCCCCCCTTCTCCTTCCTTCTCCAAAACGGCAGCTCTCCTAAGGAGTGATTGCGAGCCAAAACCTCGCGTCACCCCCCCCCTTTCTTTTCCTCTCACAATCGGCTGTGCTCCTGTGAGTGAGTGCGAGTCTCAACCTCGCATCACCCCCCCCCCCTTCTCCCAAATGGCAGTGCTCCTGTGAAGCGATCGCGATCTCAATCTCGCGTCACCCCCCCTCTCCCAAACGGCAGTGCTCCTGTAAAGTGATTACGAGTTTACACCTCGCGTCACTCCCCTCCCTCTCTCCCAATTGGCACTGCTCCGGTCAAGTGACTGCGCACTAAACTTCGCGTCACCCACCTCCGTTTTCTCTTTTCCAATCACAGGAATCAAGGGAAATCGTGGTTTAAGGACTCAGGGAATCGTCAACCTTTGGTTCCACTCGGTCCACTCCCAGGCACGCGTGAGCATTTAGCTCACGTGCGTCGAATCTGCGACAGCTCCAAGGACTTCGTCACGCGGGCGGCGCCCCGCGGGCGAAATGGCACGCCACGAAACCAGGACCACTCGGTCTACTCCCAGGAACGCGTGAGCATTCTGGCTCACGTGCGTCGAAACTTCGAGACAGCTCCAGGGACTTCGTCACGCGGGCGGCGCCCCGCTGGCAATATGGCGTGCCACCAATCCGGCAATTCGCGCTCGGTTCGCGACGGCGAACTTGCGTTCATCCCGAAGCCAGCTCCAATGCAGAGTGTGTATACAAGCGCTCTGCTCTCTTGGAGATCGCAACCTTGCGATCAGCTCGTATTCATCGCTCCGAGCCAAAAGCTAATCCAGGAGCTTTGGCTGCATGAAATTCTGGGGGACGAACCACTCCCAGCTCTGGTCTCTACAAAATGGCTCGCTGTATGAGAAGAAATAATCAATATTCAAGGTTTCTTTGTTCTCAGGTGGTTCAACACGAGCGAAAGGGCTCGTGAATTGCTCAGTTTCTTCCCAGACCGGTCACAGCGCCATGGCGGCGGTGATATACCTGCACCGTCGGCCTCTCGTCCACAAGGAAAATGACTCCAAATCAAAGGTCGCTCCTTTGCATCGCCTGACCCTCCCGAGGATCGAGCTCTCAGGCGCTCTCCTGGCGAAGCTCGCTCAACACGTTAAGAGACTGGCGGGGCTTGACGTGGAAGCAACCAGTGGACGCGGACTCTCAGGCACTCTACCTGGATGAAGGCTCTCCAATCCCGCCGCAAGGACTGCACGAGAAATCAGCTCGCGCAGATCCAGGAGCTCTCCCAGGACGCACAGCGCTTGCACGTGCTTGGTCGTGCAAACCAGCTGATTGCGTTTCTCGAGGAATATGACAACGGCCAGATCCAAGGTCATCAGCCATGGTGGACGGGACCACCATGGCTCTCAACAACAATGGAAAACTGGCCCCTTCGAGCTGATCACCGACGGTGCCAGTAACTCGGCTCGTTAGGAATTTTCTGCACTTTTTTTCTGCTCTATGTTTCAGATACTCGGCCTGAAACAATGCTCCTCGACAGCTCCATCCACGAGGATCGAATTTCCTCCCGATTTCTCGAATGGATCACCGGACGACGTGCGTCTGTGAAGACTCACGCACTTCAGGGTGAGATCTGTGCTCGTCAGAGGGGGATTCGTGTACATCAATCGGTGTGCCAACTACCTCTCTGCCGTGTCACGCTTTCTCACTCCTCCGGACACACGGGTGTCAAACACGTTGGACTACTCCTCAGGAACTTCTCCATGGTTCAACTCCAGATGTGGACTCTCCTACAAGAGGACATCTTCGCTCTGCGAAGATGGCGGGCGGAATGTTCAGGAATGAGCATGGTCAAATTTACGCGCCGCGACTCGCGCTCCCAGCGCGGCAGTATAGTCGCGAATATGGATAACAGGCGGCTGTCAAGTTGTCGGGTGGCGCTGCCACAAGGGATATCGTGACAACTTGACCAGCGTCCATACTAATTACTCTCTTCTTTTTCGGACTCGTAACCGAGAAGACGTGTGAGCTCTCGCTCTCTTGGACCTCGCGACACGAGGCATCGCGGCCATCTCCGACAAGGACCGCTCAGCCTTGCTCGGTTTAACTCCTTTTCGGTGTGTTAAAGTGTCCGCATTATCACAGCGAAGCGACTGCTCCTCTAGTATTTTTAGTCAAGTGTATTCTCCGGGACAATTATTGTTGTAAACTCGTGGTGATCTCCGTTTTTCTCTCACCACACGGCGGACACGTGTCGGTGTTACGCAGTTTTATGCGAGTGATCGCTCTTTAATGGACGTTTGCCCTTTGTATATTGGCAATAAATTAACAAAAGTGTACTCTCTAAACGCCTCGTGTCAGTCTCTCATTTACTAAAGCCCAAAATTCTCTTGCATGATTCCATCCCGCCCTCGATCATAAAAACAGCGGCAAAATCCGGGTCAGTTTCCGGAACAAGGTACTTTGTTGATACGAAAATTTGCTTTATTGATTTGTCAATTTCGATAGTTTCTTTTTCACAACGAATTGTTTTTTTTTGTTTCAAGTTCTCTTGGTGAGCGTTTTGCCTCATTCGCAACCTAATATAATAAATTATCGCATACGACAAAATGTCTGATGCATGTTCTGTGCAAGGAAATGTGAAGCTATAAGAATTGAGCACTTTGTCAAGAGTCAAGTCAAACACATCAGAGCAAGAGGAATGTTTTGCAAATAAATTTTCTACAAAGCTAATTAATTTGAAGAAATGAAGATTGGCGTGAATAAGACCGCCACGAGATTCCATTTGGACTAGTTGAGATACTGAAGACACACCATCAGACTTCATTCTTATCGCGCGTTCATAACGAGCACATGACTTATATTTTTTCAAAACTTGCTTGCATAAGTAGCCTGTAAAAATTGTGCAATTTGTTTAGTAAAGCATGCTCAATTGAAACTCCCGACCCACAGCAGGAAAATGTGAATTCTACGTCAACAACGTATGAAGCAAGCCAGAAAGCATAAAAGCACGCAAAAAAAAGCAAAGGCCAGAAAGCAATACACGATACACACGAATGTTAGTACAATACCTACGTTTTTTGTTAGAAAAGAACACATGCTGCGAGAAGAAGAGGATACATTCATAATAGAGCACCTGTGACGTAGTAAATTATACAATCAAGAATAGGAGAACGGGCGTAGTCATGATCAAAATTGCAGTCGATGACATCGTCTGCCTCCCAGTCACCGTGCTGCAATATTTTGTCGAGTTTTTCGCGAACTTTCTCTTGATATTCAGCGCTCTTTCCTTTTCGATTTTTTCCGTAAATCTTCTCGATATCGCTGATGGAAATTAGCATCGGTGGTGGGGAACTTTCGGAAACAGTGCAATTCCCGTATCTTGGTGGTCTTATTGCACTATATATGGATAGGATCTTGTATAACTGGAGAAAAGTGGGGCAACTTGGATGGTCATTACTTCCGGCACATTGGCGTATCGTGCCAAAGAATTTCTAAAATGGATGTGAAAATGACATTGATTCAGCACAATAAGCCACCAAAATTTATGCAATTATTTAAAACGTGTCTGATTAACCTCCAAATTGTCCTGGTTGAGTTTTCCAGTTACCAAGTACTGAAAGTCAAATCGAGTAGTCAAGTAACAGCAAAGATCCATCGTCGATCGGAGAGTTAGCCGCAAGCCTCGCGATGTCACTTGGGTGAGGAATTCGTCGTCCAGAATGTCCTGCTGTACCACTGCCAATTTCCAGTCATTGAGCCACTGGAGTGAGTCTTGCAAAACCTATTAAAAATATAACATTTCGAGCATTACAAAAAGTTCTCATCGATCATGTTTATTTATATAATTGAACTCGGAACATTTTTTATTTCAGCTGAACTATGAGCGGCTTTTCGTGACAATCAATTCGAAAACAATTGTCAAACCAATCTTACAGAATACAGAACACTAGTATAATCAACCGTGGAGAAATACTCCAGAAAATTAAAAAAGGAACGCCAACTATTAAAAAATCGCAACTTCAGTTGAAAAATAACGACCCAATTTTTCCTTGATATTACTTTGCAATGTAACACTTTTGATTTACTAAATTTATGTATTTTATTTTTCCTTCACTGCAAACCATCTTTTGACCTTCATAAAAATCTTATCAAAAAGTGTCAAACTCAATTGAGACAAAAAAAAATGAAATCATTGTGCCGTAGCCAAGAGCTCATAAATGAATGACTAAATTTCATACACGAACGTACGCCCTTAACACATTCGGTTCAAGGATTTCTCCATTTTGGAGGATTTCAGCATGATTATCCTGAATATTATGATGACTTCATGCTAGCTGAAGAACATGAATGTACGTACAATACAATTCCACGGGAAACGAAACATAGAAAAGGGCACGTTTGCGTACAAGGGCACGCGAACACGTACACGTACTTCCCGGACGAATTCACTGCAAAGATTATACAAAAACTTGGCGTGCATGGTTTTCGAAAATAATTTCGGGACGACAAAAGATAATCGAATGTACCAACAAGATTAATAATCATCTCATTTTCGTCTATGAAAGAAGAATTTTCATTTTTACATAGCATTTGTCAGTTTGCATTAAGGAGGGGGGGAGCAGGCCTCAGGCGCTTCAAAAAATCCATTTTTTTTGCACAAATGTCTTCCCAAACTATCCAAGAATGTGTCCCTAAAATTTCAGACGCAAATTCGAAATATTTTCGGAGTTACAGAAGGAATAGTGAGCAAGCGTCGAGCAGGTATACGAGCGAGATCGCTCGGAGCGCGCGCGCTCCACCCCTTGATCTATTGTACGTTTTGTGATCTATTGTATAGTTCTTTGAAGAGTCTATAGGGCAACTCTATGGACCAGGAATTGCTGATTAGCATATTAATGCGGCAAGTTGCAGAAAATACGATTCTTTATATACGAAAACTGACGCACGATTTCTCGGTTTTTCATTTTTACGATTTTTCCTAAGTGGCGGGAAAGATCGGGAAAAAACAAACGTCCCATCGAAACGAAACGAAACGAAATGCATTCTATTCGGGATTAAATTCTCTTCTAGTCGAACCTGAAAAACCTTAAGAAAGTTAAGATTAACCCACTTTTTAAACAATCTAAAGTGAACCGGCCAAAATCCCCTCCCGGGGAAAAAAAGCGATATAGATATAGAGCGCCACGGGCATCAAGAGGCCCATGCTTGTGCGGATCTGCGCGCGTATGCAGACGCGCCGTTTCTTCGATGTAGTAGAAGCGATATAGATATAGAGCGCCACGGGCATCAAGAGGCCTATGCTTGTGTGGGTCTGCGCGCGTATACAGACGCGCCGTTTCTTCGATGTATTAGATACTAGAACGAGCATATTCCAAAACCCATGCAAAGTTTTTTCTCAGCAAATACTGCACCAATCGAGCTCAAATTAGGCTCAATGGAAAGAGTATTGCGTAACTAGAGTCCAGTTCAATTTTCAGATCGCTAGAAGCCTCCTGAGCTTTGTAAAAAGCCGAAGCGTTGCGCGATCCCTGCCCCCACCATAGAAATTTACTTTATTCCGAGATAATATACTCTGGCGAGTCTCGGGCAAGCAGACGACAGCAGAGCTGCCGCAATGTACTTGTCCCGAGACTCTACCGAGTCTCTTGATATTTTTTTCACAGGAAATACATTTTTATTTTAATTCGCGAAAAATTGTTGAATTTTTCACTTTTTGTCGAATTTTATTGGTTTAACTAGGAGCTATACTATTGAAAAAAAAATTCGGGTTCTTTGTTTCAGATGGAAATTGCGACCTGCACCTTTCCCGCCGCACGACAAATGCACCCTCGAGACGCCTCGGCGAAATGCTTGGACCGGGCATAAAATGACATATGACTTAATGAAAAAATTTGAGAAGACTGATGAAATATATAACAATAAAACCGAAAGTTTCGTTTCAATGGGATATTTCTTTCCTTCCAAAAAAATCCTTGAAAAAATCGGGTTTGTGAAGCCTCTAAAGGAGGCTCCCCCCTTAAAGACAAACTATACTAGAAAAACGACAGTATTTTCTAGTTGAATTTCGCAAATTCTCCCCCAATGAAATATCGCCCGTTGAACACCCTGCTGCAAAGTATCCTATGCACCGAGGGAGGATAGTCAACGCCGAACGCGCTGTTTTCAGGACAAGTCGTAACCAAGCGCGCGTGGCGCGCGGGGCGGAGATGAGGGAAAATTTGCCATGTTGTCTCTGTCCCCAGTTCGTACCGGGGACGCCACTGAGAGGGTGGTGGGGGATGTTTACACTAGTAAACATGGATGAGGAATTCCTTCGCCGAAATTATTTTTGAAAACCATGCCCGCCAAGTTTTTGTATAATCTTTGCAGTGAATTCGTCCGGGGAGTACGAGTACGTGTTCGCGTGCCCTTGTACGCAAACGTGCCCTTTTTTATGTTTCGTTTCCCGTGGAATTGTATTGTACGTACATTCATGATTTTTAGCTAGCATGAAGTCATCATAATATCCAGGATAATCATGCTGGAATCCTCCAAAATGGAGAAACCCTTGAACCGAATGTGTTAAGGGCGTACGTTCGACTATGAAATTCAGTCATTCATTTATGAGCTCTTGGCTACGGCACAATGATTTCATTTTTTTCGTCGCAATTGAGTTTGACACTTTTTGATAAGATTTTTATGAAGGTCAAAAGATGGTTTGCAGTGAAGAAAAAATAAAATGAGACAAGTACATTTACTCCTGCCAAATAGTTTCTGTTGAAAATGAGCCTGTGCAAAAAATTAAAACCAATTAAACCGTTCCAAAAAATGGTTCTCTTCTCAAAAGAAGTTGAATTGTGTTTTCACAAAAAGTTACCAAATAAAATGAGATCCACTGAAACGTACACGATCAAGTACGCAGAGTTTGGAATATTTTACTAGAAAAAGTTGACAACTCCAATCTTCGTAAAATGTAGGACTTCGAAAAATGTTAGTCACAGAGTACTTGTTCGGCGACATACGGAGAGAGAGGCCCGATATATCTGTCTCTCTCGCTCAGTGGCGCGCGAAGAGTGGGGATACCGCGTTCAGCGGAGCGGATGACGTCACAGGCCGAAAATGTCCACCAGTCTCGCAAAGGGCGTATGTCCAAGCACCTGCGCAGACAACTTACGCCTTTCGGACTCCAAGAAACAGAAAGGATCCCAAACCTCGCGTCCAAAATCTTCAATGTTAGATTTCTCTGGATTGGCTCAATGGATTTTGTTCTACCAAAGACCATTCGAAAGATAAAAAATCATAGAAAATTCAAGTCCAATATGAGATTTTTCCCTCAACCCGTTCTCCTGTGAGAACGATTTATAATTTCTGTGACGTCATAAAACGCGTATTTTACTGTACTAGGGTGCATCACGCGCGCTGACGCGCGCGAACGGTTTTCTAGTAGCGCTGCAGCGCGCCGTTCATATATAATAACTTATTGAGATATACGACAACGTCTTGAATCCAACCTACTTTGGAGCAGTTTGTTAAGAAGAAACACAAGTTTAGGCAAATAGGAACATTTACTGAAAGTGACCCATGATTCGGAGAGACATCACTAATGCTTTGTGCGTTATTGGATCGTTCTCCGGATTAACCACCTTTTGATATTAAGTGCACACGCGTAAATTTTAAATGACGTCTGAATTTCTTTCATTTCGTATTGTTTCAAAGTGAAAAAAAATTCGTTCAACACACTTTGTTGCTTATCTTTCTTTCGAGCGTTATCAAAATTTCCTCTAAAATTGTCGAACTCAATTTAAAAAAAAAAATCATTCCAATATAGCCAAGAATTATCACTTTTCGAATGAAAAAAAAAAAAAAAATAATAATTGAAATCATGATTTTCGTAGCCCTTAGTCAATCCCTTAAGGGGGGAGATCAATTTAGGCGACTGTAATTTTAGTGTTTTTCGTGAATTTTTTTAAACAAAGGAGGAATAATCAGCAAATGTTCAAACTGGGACGGTATTTTATCAAGGTTTTGAAGTACACTTTAGAATTTTTTAAAAAAATTTCCGACGGAAATAGTGACGTGAGAACGTACTGTCCATGGACGATTACCATTCCGAGTATTTTGCTTGCGGGAATTCCTGAAGTCACAATTTTCATCTATAATCATCACTATTTTTTTTTTTTTTCGTCAACAACATATTTCCTAAGAATATGAACCTAATTCTGAGATGATATTGTTATTAAAAATATATTTTTTATATGCAAAAAAGGTGAATTTTTTTTTTTATAAAGCATTACATTGTGTTCAAACACCTCTAAAACATGAAATTTCCAATTTTTTTTTATCACAGTTAGGTTCATATTCTTAGGAAATATGTTGTTCACGAAAAAAAAAAAATAGTGATCACTATGGACAAAAATTGCGATTTGAGGAATGCCCGCAAGCATTCCAACCAAACTCGGGATGGCAATCGTCCATGGACAGTACGTTCGAACGCGACCATTTCCGGTGAAAATTTTTTGAAAAAATTCTAAAGTGTACCTCAAAATATTGATAAAACACCGTCCAAGTTTGAAAATTTTCTGATTATTCCTGGGCTGTTTAAAAAAATTCACGAAAAACACCAAAATTTCGGCCTCCTAAAGTGGTCTCCCCCCTTAAAACATCCTGTCCAGACTCTTTCCGAATCTGTTCAAAGCATCTCTTCGAGACTCTTAAGTTGACTCCTTGAAAAATCCCATCTAGACTCTTGACCAATTCCTTATAAAAGTCCTGGCGAGATTCGTGGTTAATCCCTTAAAAACTCTCATTATAATCCTTGATTAACCTTTTCAAAATCCTGGTCAAGACCCCGCGTTAATCCCTTAAAACCATATTGATGACAGTCTGAGTTTATCCCTTAAGGAACCACGTTCAAAACCATTGGTCAGCCCCTTAAAAATTTCCGTCCAGACTCTTCATTAATCCTTCAAAAAAGTCCCGGCGATCTTCCACCCTTCTCCCTCGCGCTCTTTCTCCTCTGGTCCTCCCATTTTTTTATCGTTTCATCGCATTTTGACTGATTTTTAAGCTCCGAGCAAAATTGCCCCAGATGCACGTAATCCTGCATGAAAAAAACGAAAAGAATGAGCCCAAGTTGGACCCTTTTCAAACTTTTAAAAATTGGGGTCATTTATGACCCCACGTCACCGGAATAGTTTAAATGAAATAAGGTTACCGCTCCAAGGTCGAAAACTTCCGTTAAAACGTCAACCCCTTAAAAAATTCCGTCAAGACTCTTTGTTAATCCCTCCAACATCTCGATGGGATTCTGAGTTAATCCCTTTAAAAACGTTCGTCGAGACCACTGATCAACCCCTTGAAAAATCTCGTCCAGAGTCTTTCGCAATCCTCCAAAAACGTCCCGCAGAAAACGAAAAGAATGAGTCCAAGTTTGACCGTTTCGGTTAAATTTTACCAAAGACATCAATTTTTCAAACATGGAGTCATTTATGACCGTTTCAAGGTCAAAAAACTTTCGTCAAGACCCCCAGTCAACTCCTTAAAAATTTGCGTCCAGACTCTTCGTAAATGCTTCAAAAAAGTCCCGACGAGATTTTGCTCTTCTCCCTCACGCCCTTTCTCCTTTCGTTCTCCTGTTTTTTTTTCGTTTCATCGCATTTTCGACTAATTTTTTGACGCCAGGCAAAATTGCTTCAGGCTCACGTGATCCTGCATTAAAAAACGAAAAGAATGCGCCCAAGTTAGATTCCTTTCGTTAAATTTTACCATTTTACAATTGGGAAGGTGTCTGTTTGACCCTCGCCAACTCCTCACTGTGGCATCTTCCCCGTGGAACTCGACAGTTGTCCAACTGGACAGCCATAGCAAGTTCCCCTCCTCACAAGTGCTCAACTGTGTCACCTGCCCCTAGCGCTAACTCGCGCTCGTTGCAGTTGGACATTTCCCCGCCACCACTCGTTCGTCCAACTCGACATCGTCCAAATCGACACTAGTCATATTTTCCCCTTCTCTCAAGTGCCCAACTGTGTCATCTGCCCCTAGCGCTAACTCGCGCTCGTTGCAGTTTGACATTTCCCCGCCGCTCGCGTATCCCCACCTTCCACCACTCGTTCGCCCAACTCGACATCGTCCAACTCGACACCAGCAGCATTTTCCCCCCCTCTCAAGTACCGAACTGTGTCATCTGCCCCTAGCGCTAACTGGCGCTCGTTGCAGTTTCACATTTCCCCGTCGCTCGCGTATCCCTACTCCTTAGCACTAGCCCACGCAGCATGGCTCAATTTTTGACCCCAATGAAATATAATATTAAGGGATGGTGTCTTGACGTCTGGGACTTGGCGTCTTGACAGTGGTAATCGTAGCCTTCATGCAGATGACGAGCAGAATTGGCTCTCCGCCCTCCAACTTGCAGCGTCTGCAAATGGAATGTAATTGAAAAAAAAAAAAAAAAATTATTAGGACGCTTTCCGCTATTTATGGGGAGGAGGGACGCGTGCGATTAATCCCGGCTCAAAATGACAACTCATCAGAGTTCGCTCTTTTTTTTTACACATTTTTCAGCAGACACTGCGTCGAAGCTTTCCACCTCAAGATTTCAAGAAAGCATGGATGTTTAACTTCAATTTCTAACGAAATAAAAAGAGAATATCGTATCGGACTGGACGATTGTCGAAAGAAAATGCCGTGACAGCGCAGATTTTCACAAAAATCCATACAGTGGTAGTATACGGTAAACATCACGGATTAAAAGTTTTTCGCAAAAGCGTCCGATTTGTACGTCAGACTACACCTACACAAACAAATACACACGGACACGTACATATATTCTACGATTACACTAGACAACGTCACGTTAATTATGAACTATGTGAAGAAGATTTAAAGCAGAAGTGATCGAAATATGCTAGAAGAAAAATCTAAATGATGTAATATTATAAAAATAATCAAAAATTAATGGTTAATTATGAGAATGACGTAGATAAAGTATGTACGCAGAAACAATTGGGAACAATCATAACGTACACAACAGTGGCCAAGTGCGAAATAAAAAAGACGAATAGGTAAAACAATTCAACAAGGTTACATTTCTCCTCTTTGGTTTTGCGATATTGCTAGCTCACAAAAAATCTTTACGCATTTTTGTGGAACAGTCAGCGAGCTTAGAGCATAGGTAAGAAAAGACATCAAATTGCATCTTTACCAGCCACGACCGATCCATTGCTCGCTACGATGGATATCGGGATTTGTGGCAACCAATCGGCATCAGATACTCCAAAACAAGTGCCGACTTTTCCCCAAAGGTGCGGAAAATTCTCTTGTTTTCAACGAGCAATATGGGAAAACAAAAGAGGGCAAATGTAGCTATTGTTCAATTGTTCTTTTTTTTTTTATTGATTTATTCACGTTTGGCCACCGTTGCGTGCGGAGTGTTCCCAGTCGTTTCACCATACATACGTATATCTACGTTATTTCCATTATTAACTATCGATTTTTCATTATTTTGATAATTATTGCATTGCATTTCTCTCCCAACATATTTCCCTTAGCAATTTTCGTCAAATTTTTTACACATACACATTTTTACATACTTAGAGTAACATTTTCCAGTGTAATCGTAGAATATACGTGTGTCTGAGTGTGTGTGTATGAGTGTGTGGGTGCAGTCTGGCGTACAATTCAAACGCTCTTGTGAAAAACTTTTATCCGTGGTCCTTGCCGTACACAATTACTGTGAGTATACATCTGTGTGAATTTATCTGCCAAGTCACGACATTTTTCAGACAATCGTATAATGTCCAGTCCGATATTCATCGCTTTTCGTTGTCCACAAGTGCGATGCGTTGATTTGAGCGGGAGGGGTTGATTTGAGATACAAAAAACAAATTTACGATAAACTTATGTTGACGACACAGTAGACATATATTTATTTGTGGGATTTTTATATATTCAAAGAAGGTGAAACGTAAAATAAAATCTTTCGTAACCTTTTTAATAACGGATTAATCGCACTCCTCCGTTCTCTGCCTAAATAGGAAAAAGCGTTCTCATAAATTATTTAAAAATTACATCCCATCTGCAGATGCTCAAAGTTGAAGGGCAAAGAGGAGGCTCTGCTCGGTATCTTTACGAAGGGTACGCTTATCACTGGGAAGACGCCAAGTCGGTATACCGATGCGTTCTTCGACGATCGAGAACTCGTTGTCAGGGTGCCGCGGTCGTTGAGGCTAATGGGATCGTACGCATAACGAAAATGCACGCCCATTTTCCCGATCCAAGCCAAGAGGAAAAGGCGGCAATGGTCAGAGAAATGAAACGGTTGGTGCGTGAATCGCATCGGCCGTTGAAAGAAATTTTCGATACCGTTTCCTTGGACCCGAGGTGCCCGTTATTGTCGTCATAAAATTATTGAAGCATGAACTAAAAATTTTAATTAGCAATGGGTTAAAGATTTCAAAGGGCTGCACTCGACACGACGTACGAGTCATTGCGATCGAGTCTCAATCGAGAACAATTGCGGGGTCGGCCGGCCGTTCCACCAACGCTAGCTGCGTTGGGAAACGCTCTCGACGATTACGAGCCGTTTAGGGGTTGTTTCCGCGGTTCGACGACGACAGCTCGGGGCAAAGTAGCCCTTTTTTTTGCGTCGGACAAGATGTTGACGGAATTAAATAAAGTCAGAGAGATCCATGTGGATGGCACGTTCAAGGTAAAAATATAACTATAAAGTTTTGCATTCAGACTTCAGACCGAGAATTTCTAAGACTAGTTATCTACAGGGCTCAATTATTTTCTCCAGGTGGTACCAAGACACCCACCGATGTCTCAGTTATTAACTGTCTACATCCGTCACGCAGATAGTGTGAGTTGTGTCTTTATTTAAAAAACTTTTTGACATCACAACTGCTCTTGCATAAAGTAGATGAGATGCAATTTAGCGGTGGTTTATAGGGTTTTCCAGCTGTGAACGTTTTGTGTGAAGAACGTACGACAGATTTATACGAAAAAGTGTGGAAAAAAATTATCGAACTGGCTCCGAATCTACAAGTTAATGTGGAAACGGTCATCTCAGATTTTGAACAGGCGCTTTTAACATCCATTCGTAGATGCCTGCCGACGAGTCGTGTTCGTGGATGCTGGTTCCATTTCAACCAGGTACCTGAAAAGAAATTAATAACAAAAAAATACCCGTAAGAAAAATATTCTTATATACATTTGCTATACTACTCGGAGCTTTTTTAAGTATTAACAATTTCCAACTGCTTGTGGACGTTGAAAGATGAAAAAACGATGCAAAATATGATATTTTCAAATTTGAATATTTACGAGCAATTGAAAACTGTTTATAACTCAAAAATAATCTAATTACCAATTCAAATATAATTTGAAAACGAAGATAATGAGCGGTAGCTGGAGTGCCAGTTTGTAGAAAGAAAAAAAATTCTAGCGTTTTTCGTAAAATCACAGTTTGACGATGAGAAAAGTTAAAAAAAAAAAAACCATTCAAAATCATCAAACTTTGATTTTACGGAAATCGCTAGAATTTGTTATTTTTTTTTTGCAAACTGGCAGCACTCCATCAGCTACTACTCATTATCTTCGTTTTCAAATTATATTTGAATTGGTAATTAGATCATTTTTGGAATTATTAACAGTTTTCAATTGTTCGTGGATGTTCAAAGTTTTAAAAATCATATGTGGCATCATTTTTTCAACTTTCAACGTTCACCAGCAATTGGAAATTGTTAATGATTTAAAAAGCTCTAATTATCAATTCATATGTGATTCAAAAACGAAGATAATGAGCGGTAGCTGGAGTGCCAGTTTGCAAACAAAAAAAATTTCAAGCAATTTTCGTAAAAATCACAGTTTGAAGAATTTTTAAAACAATTCAAATTCATCGAACTATGATTTTACAAAAATCTCTAGAATTTTTTTGTTTACGAACTGGCACTCCAGCTATTGCTTATTATTTTCGTTTCCGAATCACATTTGAATCGGTAATTAGAGCTTTTGAAATTTTTAACAATTGCCAACTGCTTGTAAATGTTAAAAGTTGAAAAAATCATATTTCGCATAATTTTTTCATCTTTCAACGTTCATAAGCAATTGGAAATTGTTAATAATTAAACAAGCTCTAATTACCAATTCAAATGTGATCCTAAAACAAAGATAATGAGCGGTGGCTGGAGTGCCAGTTTGTAAAGAGAGAAAAAAAATTCTAGCGATTTTCGTAAAATCACAGTTTGAAGATAACAAAAGTTAAAAAATCAAAATTAATAAACTTCAATTTTACGAAGGTCGCAGGAATTTTTTTTTCATTCTACAAATTGACACTCCAGCTACCGCTCATTATCTCCGTTTTCGAATTATATTTGAATTGGTAATTAGAGCTTTTTTAATTATTAACAATTTCCACATGCTTGTGAACATTGAAAGATGAAAAAACGATGCAAAATATGATATTTTCAAATTTGAATATTTACGAGCAATTGAAAACTGTTTATAATTTAAAAAATGATCTAATTACCAACTCAAATATAATTTGAAAACGAAGATAATGAGCGGTAGCTGGAGTGCCAGTTTGTAGAGAGAAAAAAAAATTCTAGCGTTTTTCGTAAAATCATAGTTTGACGATGAAAAAAGTTAAAAAAAAAACCATTCAAAATCATCAAACTTTGATTTTACGGAAATCGCTAGAATTGGTTTTTTTTTCGCAAATCGGCAGCACTCCATCAGCTACTACTCATTATCTTCATTTTCGAATTATATTTGAATTGCTAATTAGATCATTTTTGGAATTATTAACAGTTTTCAATTGCTCGTGGATGTTCAAAGTTTTAAAAATCATATGTGGCATCATTTTTTCAACTTTCAACGTTCACCAGCAATTGGAAATTGTTAGTAATTTAAAAAGCTTTAATTACCAATTCATATGTGATTCAAAAACAGAGATAATGAGCAGTAGCTGGAGTGCCAGTTTGCAAACAAAAAAAAATTTCAAGCAATTTTCGTAAAAATCACAGTTTGAAGAATTTTTAAAACAATCAAGAGTCGCGGTAGCGACTCGAGACAAGTACATTTGAAAGAGATCGCTACAAGACACTTTTACACCAAGAACCGCGTTTCCAACTGTTTTCGAAAATTTTCGAAAATTGTTTCCAGAATATCTTATGAATTACAGAGTTTTGAAGGATGTTCAAGATTCACGTATTTTTTATTTTTTTTTCTCTTTCGATCGTGACTATTTGCAACTCTGTAGCTTGTTCCATGTTGCAGATATTAATATTTTTCTTTTTTCGTTGCATTAAAAAATTGTCAGTTTTTTCGCACAGATTTTTGATGTTTAGTTGTTTTTTTCGCAGTCGCTTTCTAGTGACACTAGTAATATCTAGTGACATACACTAAACATATACCTATATATTTGTTCTCTTTCCCAAAAACGTCAGAAAGAGGTGAAAGAAAGATAACGGTTATGAAGATCGCGATTATTTTAAATAGTGTGGTTAGAAAGATCGCGAATGTGAAAATTGTGGTTATTTCTAACAGCTGTGCGGAAAAAATCGCGGTTATGAAGATCGTGATTCCAAAAATTTCGGTTATCAAATTAAAGTCTAGAAGGTTGCTGAACAACGTGTTATATGGGAGAAGCACCAGTTCAAAATCTGTTGGTATTTTTCATTCTTAATTTATATTACTTTTTTGTCGCATAAATTTTTATTTAATTTTAATTTCATTTCGAATAAAAAAAATTCGGGAAAGTACTGAACAGCGCTATACAGGAGCGCAGCAACAGTTCTGAAGACGTGAGTACTTTCATCTAGAGTCGCTCTGATCTCTCGTCCAATTCCGAATGTTGGAATGCAGCGAAAACTGATAATTCTTCATAGTGAAGCACAAAATTTGCTTACAGTATATTTGTCAACGTTTTTCTTACGTAAAAATTTAATTGTATAAACCATCGAGCCGCTGCCCCGTCTCTTGATAATTAGTGTGGCTTGCGGGAAAGTTTCCAGTTGAAAATTACCAAAAAGTAGACAAATCCTAGCCAAACACAGCATAAATGCTGTAAAAAAACTGAGACAAGTACATTTACTCCCGCAAAATAGTGGTTTTTGTTGAAAAAAGTCCCGTGCAAAAAATTTAAATCAATTAAACCTTTCCAAAAAACGGTTCTCTTCTAAAAAAAAAAGTTGATTTGTGACTTCACAAAAAGTTACGAAATAAACCGAGATCCACTGAAACGTACACGATCAAGTACGCAGAGCTTTGTGAAGTTGACAACTCCAACCTTCGCAAAATTTTGGACTTCGCCAAATGTTAGTCACAGAGTACTTGTCCGGCCCGACAAATTTTCAGGCAACATGTGGCTGCAAATACCCTTCAATTTTCACAATAAATTCACAGACACATCAATTCTGTAGCTTATAAGCCGGACTGGATAATTTTTGCACATTTCCGAAGGCTCTATGAACTCCCTTCCGAGCCTCAAAGATTTTTTCTGTGATTTCCTCAATCGCTTATCCAAAATTTAAAGGTTCCAATTCCATTTTTCACTCGTAAAATAGCTTTAGCTAAAGTTGTCGGGCCGGACAAGTACTCTGTGACTAACATTTGGCGAAGTCCAAAATTTTGCGAAGGTTGGAGTTGTCAACTTCACAAAGCTCTGCGTACTTGATCGTGTACATTTCAGTGGATCTCGGTTTATTTCGTAACTTTTTGTGAAGTGACAAATCAACTTTTTTTTTAGAAGAGAACCGTTTTTTGGAAAGGTTTAATTGATTTAAATTTTTTGCACGGGACTTTTTCCAACAAAAACCACTATTTTGCGGGATTCAAATTCATCAAACTATGATTTTACAAAAATCTCTAGAATTTTTTTGTTTACGAACTGGCACTCCAGCTAATGCTTATTATTTTCGTTTCCGAATCACATTTGAATCGGTAATTAGAGCTTTTGAAATTTTTAACAATTGCCAACTGCTTGTAAATGTTAAAAGTTGAAAAAATCATATTTCGCATAATTTTTTCATCTTTCAACGTTCATAAGCAATTGGAAATTGTTAATAATTAGACAAGCTCTAATTACCAATTTAAATGTGATCCTAAAACAAAGATAATGAGCGGTGGCTGGAGTGCCAGTTTGTAAAGAGAGAAAAAAAATTCTAGCGATTTTCGTAAAATCACAGTTGGAAGATAACAAAAGTTAAAAAATCAAAATTAACAAACTTCAATTTTACGAAGGTCGCAGGAATTTTTTTTTCATTCTACAAATTGACACTCCAGCTACCGCTCATTATCTGCGTTTTCGAATTATATTTGAATTGGTAATTAGAGCTTTTTTAATTATTAACAATTTCCACATGCTTGTGAACATTGAAAGATGAAAAAACGATGCAAAATATGATATTTTCAAATTTGAATATTTACGAGCAATTGAAAACTGTTTATAATTTCAAAAATGATCTAATTACCAACTCAAATATAATTTGAAAACGAAGATAATGAGCGGTAGCTGGAGTGCCAGTTTGTAGAGAGAAAAAAAAATTCTAGCGTTTTTCGTAAAATCATAGTTTGACGATGAAAAAAGTTTAAAAAAAAAAACCATTCAAAATCATCAAACTTTGATTTTACGGAAATCGCTAGAATTGGTTTTTTTTCGCAAATCGGCAGCACTCCATCAGCTACTACTCATTATCTTCGTTTTCGAATTATATTTGAATTGGTAATTAGATCATTTTTGGAATTATTAACAGTTTTCAATTGCTCGTGAATGTTCAAATTTAAAAAAATCATACTTTGCATCGTTTTTTCATCTTTCAACGTTCACACGCATTTGGAGATTGTTAATAATTAAAAAGCTCTAATTACTAATTCAAATATAATTCGAAAACGAAGATAATGAGCGGTAGCTGGAGTGCCAGTTCAAGAAAAAAAAAAATTCTAGGGATTACCGTAAAATCGAAGTTTGATGATTTTCAATTTGATTTCAACTTTTTTCATCTTCAAACTTTGATTTTGCGCCAATGGCTACAATTTTTCTTTTCACAAACTGGCACTCCAGCTACCGGTCATTATCTTCGTTTTCGGATTACATTTGCATTGGTAATTAGAGCTTGTTCAATTATTAACAATTCCCAATTGCTTGTGAACGTTGAAAGATGAAAAAATTATGCAAAATATGATTTTTTCAATTTTGAACATTTACAAGCCATTGAAAACTGTTAGTAATTTAAAAAATGCTTTAATTACCAATCCAAATTTAATTCGGAAACAAAGATACAAACAAACGAAGATTAACAAACTTCGATTTTACGAAAATCGCTAGAATTTTTTTCTCTCTTTACAAACTGGCACTCCAGCTACCGCTCATTATCTTCGTTTCCCAATTATATTTAAATTGGTAATCAGAGCATTTTTTAAATTACTAACAGTTTTCAATTGTTTATGAACGTTGAATGATGAAAAAACGATGCAAAATATGATTTTTTTAAATTTGAACATTCACGAGCAATTGAAAACTGTTAGTAATTTCAAAAATGATCTAATTACCAATTCAAATATAATTTCAAAACGAAGATAATGAGCGGTAGCTGGAGTGTCAGTTCGTAAAAAACAAATCCTAGCGATTTTCGTAAAATCACATTTCGAAGTGAAATTTTTTTTTTAGTTTTTCTTGTTAAATCAGCTGTACCCTTGAGCCCGAACCGGATGTGCTACGGGGCGAATCTTGCAAGTGCGGCTAGTGTGCATATTTATTTTATAAGTTTGACTCTATAATTTTTTTTTTCAAACATCCAGGCTGTGTACAGAAAGTGGCGAAAACTCCGACCGACAATTCCAGTTTCGGAAAAAGTTTTGTGGATGGCGATGAGCCTTCCCTTGATCCCGGCTGACAAATTTAATGAAGGGTTGGCCGTTATCCGCGAAGTAGCGGACGAAATTGCTGGGAATTTTCCCTTCATAGATCGGTTCACAAGATACTTGCAGCAGCAATGGGCACCGCGAGCGGATATTTTGAGCGTCGCTGATAGTCCAATTCGAATTAATAATGTCGCGGAGAATTTTAATCGGCATATTTAGAGTCGTTTGGGAGGGGCCCATGGTCAAGTCTGGAAATTTTGCGGTATGCACATTACGTGATTCATTTGAAAAAGAATATTATGGACATTCGTGCAACATTCTTGATTACTGTTTGATCGATTGATTTCTTCATTACAGAGATGCTGCGAAAACTGATAATGAACGCCGATATTGATTATGCTCGAGTGGAAAACGGGCTACGCTTGAGAAGGCGAGAGGGTAATACCCAGCTGCATGAAGACGCTCGCCTCCGCGCAGCTCAAGAAAGACTTGCATCCGGAAGGTCAGTATTTGTGTACTTCATTGCTTCTACTCCATTATTCGCCAAGTAGATAATTTATTTGTCTTGGTGTACTTATCATTCTAACATACGTATTCCAGATATACGATGAAGGAATTCTTGGAGACGGCCGGGGAGCACCGCCGGCGAATTATCATCCGTCAATATGACGAGAATAGAATGCGTAAGTAAAAAAAATTCTATAACTATCTGAAGAATAAACAAACTTTTAGCGTTTCCTGCAATTTCAACATTGGCTTTGCTAAAAAAATGATTCATTATTTACAGTGTATGACCTTTCTGACGACGAAGAGGACGTTCAACAAAATGCCGCAGGTACGTACTCGGACTGATATAGATATTATATTTGATGAATGAAAAATATTTCATAAACAATTAATTGAACCCCGTGAATCATTTCAGTCCAAGCCAATAATGTGGTTCAGCTAGAGATCCAGGAGCGAGTCCAGGAGCCGGTCCAGGAGCCGGTCCAGGAGCCGGTCCAGCAGCCAGTCCAGGAGCTGGTCCAGGAGCCGGTCTAGGAGCCGGTCCAGCAGCCAGTCCAGCAGCCGATCCAGCAGCCGGTCCAGCAGCCGGTCCAGCAGCCGGTCCAGCAGCCGGTCCAGGAGCCGGTCCAGGAGCCGGTCCAGCAGCCGGTCCAGGAGCCAGTCCCGGTGGTAAACGTCGAAGAGCCCCCGGTGAATAATTATCGATTGGAACCAGAGTACGACGAGCTCGCGGTGAATAATTATCGATTGGGACCAGAGTACGACGAGCCCCCGGTTTATGAAGAAATTGGCGTCATGCCGGTACGGAACGACCTTGTACCGAGTGAACCAGGACGTTATCAAATCGAGCCATGCAAAGGATGCATGACGGCCATGCCAGTCATGGCTTTTGTCCCGTGCGGGCACCTCGCTTTTTGCGCGAGGTGCTTCGACATGATGAATAGAGTGGCGCGAGGTGATGAATTTTTACATCAAGATGTAATTGACGTCGAGGAGTATGTACGACCGCCAAGGGGATGCCCCGTCTGTCGACAGCCGTACACCTCCGCGATAAGAATATTTTGTTAAAATTAAAGTGTTTAAACGTTGAAAAAGTTTTTATCATAAAATGTTATTCGTATGTTAATTAATTCTAGTGTTAATAAAATACCAAAATGAAAAAAGATTTCACGGATTACAATTAATGAATCTACCATCCCTTAATATTATATTTCATTGGGGTCAAAAATTGAGCCATGCTGCGTGGGCTAGTGCTAAGGAGTGGGGATACGCGAGCCACGGGGAAATGTGAAACTGCAACAAGCGCCAGTTAGCGCTAGGAACAGATGACACAGTTGGGCACTCGAGAGGGGGGGGGGGGAAATGCTGCTGGTGTCGAGTTGGACGATGTCGAGTTGGACGAACGAGTGGTGGAAGGTGGGGATACGCGAGCGGCGGGGAAATGTCAAACTGCAACGAGCGCGAGTTAGCGCTAGGGGCAGATGACACAGTTGGGCACTTGACAGAAGGGGAAAATATGACTAGTGTCGATTTGGACGATGTCGAGTTGGACGAACGAGTGGTGGCGGGGAAATGTCCAACTGCAACGAGCGCGAGTTAGCGCTAGGGGCAGGTGACACAGTTGAGCACTTGTGAGGAGGGGAACTTGCTATGGCTGTCCAGTTGGACTACTGTCGAGTTCCACGGGGAAGATGCCACAGTGAGGAGTTGGCGAGGGTCAAACAGACACCTTCCCTTACAATTTTTTTCAAAATTGAGGTCTTTTATGACCCCATGTCACCGGAACACTTTAAATGAAGTAAGGTAACCGTTCTAAGGTCAAAAACATCCCTCAAGACGTCAACCCCTTAAAAAAATCCTTTCCAGACTTTTCGCCAATCCTCCAAAAAAGTCCCACCAGGATTTCTCCTTTCTCCTCGCGCCCTTTCTCCCTCCGTTCGCCCGTTTTTAACGCATTTTAGACCAATTTTTTTTACTTCGAGCAAATTCGCTCCAGGCTTACCTAATCCTGCATTAATAAACGAAAAGAACCCCATTTTTTGTCGGCGAGCACCACCCGACATTCAACGTCGTTTCAAGTATCACAACATGAAAATGAAACTGTTGTGAATCTATCGTACTTTCGATAGATTCACGATAGTTTGTGCTCAGGCGATCACCTCCATGGTCTTTGGTCTCTCGATCGAGAGCTTCATGATTTTCGATGTCTAGGTCGACGGTTTCATGGTTATCGGTGTCCGCTGATATTTTTTCATGGTCTTCCGTACCTCGAACTTTCACGTGTTATTGAAAACCATGGAATCGTGAATCGGGATATCAAAATTTATGGAGCTGTCGACCAAGACAGCGAAATCCATGGAGAAATATACCTGGAACATGAAAACTATGGAGTCGTCGACCTGGACATCGAAAACTATGGAGCCGTCGACCTAGACAGCAAATTCCATGGAGAACATGAACCTGGAACATGAAAACTATGGAGCCTTCGACCTGGACATCGAAAACTATGGAGCCGTCGACCTAGACAGCGAACTCCATGGAGAAATATACCTGGAACATGAAAACTATGGAGCCGACGACCTGGACATCGAAAACTATGGAGCCGTCGACCTAGATAGCGAAATCCATGGAGAAATATACCTGGAACATGAAAACTATGGAGCCGACGACCTGGACATCGAAAACTATGGAGCCGTCGACCTAGACAGCGAATTCCATGGAGAAATATACCTGGAACATGAAAACTATGGAGCCTTCGACCTGGACATCGAAAACTATGGAGCCGTCGACCTAGACAGCGAAATCCATGGAGAAATATACCTGGAACATGAAAACTATGGAGCCGACGACCTGGACATCGAAAACTATGGAGCCGTCGACCTAGATAGCGAAATCCATGGAGAAATATACCTGGAACATGAAAACTATGGAGCCGACGACCTGGACATCGAAAACTATGGAGCCGTCGACCTAGATAGCGAAATCCATGGAGAAATATACCTGGAACATGAAAACTATGGAGCCGACGACCTGGACATCGAAAACTATGGAGCCGTCGACCTACACAGCAAAATCCATGGAGAAATATACCTGGAACATGAAAACTATGGAGCCGTCGACCTGGACATCGAAAACTGTGGAGCCGTCAACCTAGACTGCGGAATCCATGGAGAAATATACCTGGAACAGGAAAACTATGGAGCCGTCGATCTGGACATCGAGAACTATGGAGCCGTCGACCTAGACAGCGAAATCCATGGAGAAATATACCTGGAACATGAAAACTATGGAGCCGTCGACCTGGACATCGAAAACTATGGAGCCGTCGACCTAGACAGCGAAATCCATGGAGAAATATACCTGGAACATGAAAACTAAGGAGCCGACGACCTAGACATCGAAAACTATGGAGCCGTCGACCTAGACAGCAAAATCCATGGAGAAATATACCTGGAACATGAAAACTATGGAGCCGTCGACCTGGACATCGAAAACTGTGGACCCGTCAACCTAGACTGCGAAATCCATGGAGAAATATACCTGGAACAGGAAAACTATGGAGCCGTCGATCTGGGCATCGATAACTATGGAGCCGTCGACCTAGACAGCGAAATCCATGGAGAAATATACCTGGAACATGAAAACTATGGAGCCGTCGACCTGGACATCGAAAACTATGGAGCCGTCGACCTAGACAGCGAAATCCATGGAGAAATGTACCTGGAACATGAAAACTATGGAGCCGTCGACCTGGACATCGAAAACGATGGAGTCCTAGACAACGGAACCCATGCAATTGTTGGCGTGGATGTAAATAACCGTGACAACGTCCACCCGGATTCCGACAACTGAAACCGTCGACCTAATTACCCAAATTTCGAAAAATTAACCTAGGCAACGAAATTTCTCATGAAGCGCCTCGCATTTTGTGGATATAATTTTCCTCTGGCTCCATACTGACGAATTACAATTTCATTCCTATTTTCCCGTTTCCTCTGGGCCATATCATAACACGCTCTTGAAAGAAAAAAAGCATGATCTAATTCGCCTTGGAAATAGTTTATTTTTCAAATGTAATAATTTTACTCTCATGTTACATAATAAAAAGTTTTATTTTGATAAGACATATAACCGCACGCGTCTACACGCAACTGTCAAACCGACAGCCAGGTCTTTCAATTTGAACAGCGGGTCGCCAACTTCAAGATTTCCAAGCAACCAATCACAGCACGAATAAACCGGCATCAATAACTATCGAAATATATCGTGACCCATGAACTTTTTATTAGGGGACTAGGGTTTACCAGCGCGAGCTGAAGCGCGCGTACAGGGGTTCATTTGCGCTGCTGCGCCCAAATTATGACATAGCCTCATCAACTTTACATTTCCACCACCGATCTATAAGTGAAAACTGGGTCAATCTGACCCCAAACCTTTTCCAAACCGTTATATTTCAGTATATATGTATTACGCTGTTTTTTTTTCTGGAGAGACGGTTTCTGTAGCATATTAGTCATATTTTAGAGCCTTGAACTTGTATTTCAGCGAACGCGCAATCAAATGCCAAAACACTCGTTCAAGGTGCGGCCAATTTATTGAAAAAACGGTACTTACACAAAAAAAAACCTATATTTTTTTTGTGAGAAAAAATCCTTCGGGGCTATTCAACGGGAATGTTTATAGACACAAAAAAGAACTTTTTATTTATTGATATAATTCTTTGTACACGTAATTCTTGACATTTCCGTCGTGTTGAGGCTTAAGGTATACTTTCAGAGATTCCCAAGAACGCACGCGGGAAAAGGCTACGTATAGTTGTCCGTGATTGAAAACATCTCGACGAAGGTCCACACTGATTTTTTCAAACGTTTGTCCCTGGGATTTGTTTATCGTCATCGCAAAAGCTACCTTTACTGGAAACTGGCGTCGTTTAAAAGCGAAGGCATATTCATTTTCACAATAGAGAGTGATGCGATGTAAGAAAATGATTTGTCCAGTTTTATCACCGGACAAAATCTCACATCGCAAAACTCTGCTGCCTAATTCTAAAACCAGTAGTCTTGTACGATTGCACAAACCTTCGTTGATGCTTAGGTTTCGTATAAGCATAATAATACTGTACTTGCGGAGACGTAGTTCGTGAGGTGGCAAACTGGGTGGTGACAACGTGTTGAGATATTCGGGCAGGATTGTTTCGTTTATATGGTCATTGTCACCACAATTTTGTGTACTGTCAACGCTTGTGTAAAGTCTTTCAGTATTACTATCAAATAAGTCCATAACCCTTGAATTGATTTCTTGGACATCAATATTCCGAGCTGATAGGATGGCACATTTTGATACTTTTTTGAATTGTCTTGCTCTCACTAATGGTCCATACGTATCCTCGACTATATCTTGATCGGCAGCTGCCAAACAACGCACTGGAACTTGGATGTTGTCGTTCGAATCATTGAGAATTCCATCACCAATGTTTAGCAAAAATTGAGCGAATTCCACCTCATTTGGTAACACTCCCATGTTTTGAGTCAAAGCGTACTTTTCGAAGTGTTGCCACAGTGCACTGTATTTAATTGACAGGTTCACTGTTTCACTACGAGTTCCTCGCACCTTAACCGGAAGAAGTTGGCGAAAATCTCCTCCGAGAACAATAATCTTTCCACCAAAAGGTTTGTCATTGTTCATGATGTCTCGTAACGTTCGATCCACTATTTCGAGTGCATAACGTGGAGCCATAGGGGCTTCATCCCAGATGAAAAGATCGATGTTCTTCAGATACACGCCTTGTTTCGATTGAACCTTGATGCTGGACGTAGAATCTGCAAATAAAGGTACTGGGAGTCCAAACGTTTTGTGTACTGTTTTACCTTCTGGAAGTAATATCGCTGCGATTCCGGTGAAAGCCATGGCACTAACGTTCTTGTCTCTACCTCGAACAAGATTCGAAAGAGTTGTATACGTATAGGTCTTCCCAGATCCGCCAGGACCATCTATGTAGAAGCAAGTTTTTTGGCCATTGTGGTTATCGTTGTTGTCGATTGCATTCAGTACGGCATCCACGAACGTCATTTGGGTATTGTTGAGTTTATTATACTGTTGCATGCCAATTTCATTGAACCCAGCAGGTGGCATCTGTGGCTCGTCCTGGTAAAAAGTTTCCACTTGTTCCATACCTGGAAATCGCGATAGACTAAAACCTTCGCGATCGAGCATGGAAGCGATTCGACTATACGCTTTATTCTGTGCTTGTTGCGTGGAGGTATGTCTCGCATAATCCTCCGATAACTCTTTTTTAAATTCTTCCCACAGCTCTTTCGGATGAATCGGTTGACAGTGGATCAGAATTCTAACAAATAGTCTTCTAAGCAAACCAGGCATCATCCAAATTGCAGCTTCCTTCATTGCTTTTCGCCACTCATCGTCGTCTTCAATTAAACCTAATGCTAAGCACGCTGCAACGAAACTTTCACAAACTTGACCGTCCACGGACTTTAAATCTTCAAAGCTCTTGGCGCCTTTAACCTTCAACAACAGTAAACGAAGATGAAACAGTTCTGATTGTGCTGGATTGACCGAGTACATTCGTCCAATAGCATGATGCCCACGCTTTCGTTTTTCCCATTGACATATGGTCCGTCCATGAACATTTGTTCTTTTAAATACATAATGCGATGGAATGTCTGGGTAAACAAATTGTCTTGCAGACTGGTCGCGAGCGTTCAAGGCAAAATAATCCATCAGCATTGACTCACGACTGATTGCGTTTTGTAAGCTTTCTTCATTCATATCTACTGGAATAGAGATATTGTGCTGGTTGGGCAGATGCATGGGAAGACGTATCACAGGATGACTTTTTTCTTGCATTTTCTTATCAAGGATTCGCCAAATAGCCTCATTCGGACCAACGTGGCGAGCTTCTATGTGATCCTTGACTTCGTCGTGATCAATAACTGTTTCTGTCTCTCCGTTCTGGCCATTTGTTATCTGAATAGCCGCTGCATCATGTCCTTTATAAACGTATTTATACAAATATTTTGGAGCTGTTACACTTGTAACAACTTCCACGTTAATGTGGCTATTGAATATAAGTGATAGTGCTGGACAGTACGGGACAACCCATCGATTATCAACGACGTGTCCTCCACGACGTTCGTATACAACTCCGGTATCTCTTCTACGATAATTTGGGTAAGCATCCGCATCCAATGTTGTTTCCTCATGGAATACCTTTGGAAAGTGTTTGGAGCATTTTCCATTCAACTCACACCAGGCTCCGCAAGGTCCATGAATCATATTCCTCATAACGATTCGGTGCAACTCTGGATTCGATTCAAGGTCAGGGATTTCCGCGGAGATGAATTGATCTACTGTTTCTGGGGTTGTAATTTTGCGCTTCAGCGTCACTAATAAGTGAATGTGCAATAAGCCACGTTTTTGCGACTCAATCGTATAAATATATGCTTCCACTTCACCAAAAAAATTCTGTTGTACAATCAGATCAATCAAATGTTTCTCTCTCACATCGAAGACACGCGCAGTTAAATCTGGGCGATCCGATGGTTGTTGATTTGAAAATAAATTTTCTCTAATCTCACGCCAATGCGGATTGCATGTCATCGTTATGAAAAGATCTGGCTTTCCAAACTTTCGGACTATTCCCATTGCATCTTGATAGTGCTGCATCATATTTCGCGGTGAACCAGTAAAGCTTGATGGTAGGATAACAACTCTTCCGATTCGAGCATCCGCGTCATGTGCAGCATTGTTCAAGTAATCGACCAAACCAGTATAAGTTTCAGAACGTAATTTTGTTTGATTATTCTTTATAAATTCTATACGATCTTTCTCAACTTTCACGTAGTGGTCAACCACCCATTGTTGGAATAGCCGACGTCCAAAGAGAATAGCATTGCTTTCATCATTTTCACGTATTGCCATTCGATATCTCACATAAGCTTCTCTAGAAACACGTTTTTGATTGTTTCCTGTTTGCCTTAGATTTTTGTGCCAGCCTCGAGTACCAAATGGATAAAACAATGGATAAACCCATGGCTCAACATTGGGATCCATGGTACTAACAAATTGTAGTTCCTTGGTATTTTTGCTACGGATAGTAACATACGATTCAGGAATCTCACCATCAGCAGTAGTCGAAAAGACAGCAGCAACTTCGTTGCTTCGTTGAAAGTTGAATCGGCGGTGATCCATACCTGGCTTTAATGTAAATAACAACTGTAACTCACCAGGTGGTTGCATATCATTGCATTGGTTCATTTGCCGTTGAGCATGCAGTTCTTCGCTCATCATTTTATATGACTGAGCAAAAATGTTATTATCTCGTATAATACGATCAATTGTCCTCAGTAGATCATGATCGAGCATTGTATTTCGGCGCAATAAAGAATTTACAGCTTCATCTGAATCAACGATGAAAAGTTGGCCGTAAGTTGGCAATTCGTTATCAACTGGATACAATGATGTATTTACTTGATAGTAGATCTGGCCTTGTATCTTGAAGCAATATGGTCCCGGACGTCTTCCGTCGAAGTTCATCAAATTAGCGTTAAACGACGCAAATGAAAATGACGCGTTGTAATTACGGATTCGTTCAAAAAAAGTGCCCGATTTATCATGCGAGCCTTTAAATAAGGAATTCAATTCTTCTGGCATGGTCGGTAATGGCTCAAGATAAACTTTACCGTGACTGCAGCAATCATGGAATGAATTTTTCTTGTTCGATACTCTTTCAGACACGAAATGTGCAGCACTACAATGCACACAAATTTCAGTCATACTACCTCCATAGTGTTCCTGGAGATTATTAATGGTTCCTGCGGAAATTCGGTTTCTTTCTTCGTTATGTCTTCGTCGAAAACGGTTCTGCCGTTCCGCATTAAGTGATCTGTTGTTTCTTTGTTCATTATCTCGATCACCCGATACTACGACTACGTCCGGTCTTATAACTTCTGGTTGTAAATCTGAGATACCCTCGGATTGTTCAATAACTGCAAGTTCATTGATGGATTCACGTATTACCACATGTTCTCTGAGTGTTTGCAAGGGTGGGTTATCAACTACCTCCATATCTTCTGATAATTTATCAATTTGATCAGAATGTACTGCCAATGTACATACACTCTTTGATTGTGTGTTAGCAAGATTTAAGGATACTTGTGATGTTGCAATAACCCCAATTTGCTGCACTTCGAACACTGGTACGTCGTCTAATCGTTTTTCGAATGGGTTCAAAGGTTGATCATTTTCAATATTTTGTGCAGCAGCTTCTAATTGACTACGTCGACGACGTTGGTCTATACATTTTCTTTTTCTTTTAAGACGTTGAAATTCAACTTCTTCTTCAGCTGTTCGATTTATCTTTCGTCGTCCCATGATTCAGGTTGGATTGATATCAAAACTTTATTACATTACATTGCGATAAAAACAAACATCGGTTTTATTTATTCAAAACTTTTTCCGTATAATAAATGAATGAACTCGATGAAATATAACGTAATTAATTATATTCTAAATTATGAAAATAAATCTCCCGTACAATAGAAATAACAATTTATAGTACGAATCTTCAAATCGTAAGCACACTATTCCGACAGTTTATTTTATCGCCGGCATGTAAATCAACTAAATGGTTGTAGAAATATTATTTATTCACGAAATGTTTTTCATGTGAAACAATCAACTCAATGAAAAAAAATGCTTATTCACATTATTTCAAATTATGAAAATAGATCGCTATCGTACAATATAAACCGCAATTCAACCATGTAATTAACTAAATGATTATCCAAATGATGGAAATTATAGCAAATTAATCTTATTTTACTCTTTTTTATCATCACTTTTATATAAGTTCATCTTAAAATCGGTTCAGTTTCATTCAGTTTGGTTTCGTTCAGTTCATTCTGTCTCAATTCAATTCAATTCAATTTGGTTTTATTCGATCCAGTTTATTCTCATTCTCATTCTCATCATCATCATCATCATCATCATCATCATCATCATCATCATCATCATCAATTATCTCGATAGCAGTCCCGGATCACCTGAAATGCAAAAATTCATGTGTCAATAACAAACTTCAGAAATGAAATGAATTTTTTTGTATGAACTATTTTACCTAGCCAAAAATCCCCTCCCGGGGAAAAAAGCTTGGACAAGTACATTTGTTGGTGATCCCCATTTCCATTTGTTTTCACAGAAAAATCTAATCCCCCCTTGAAAAAAATTGGAAACGCCAACAAAATAAAGAATTTAAGAAAACCCAAAAAAAAAAAAAATTCAAGAAGATTGAGAAAAATGCAAGAAATGCGAGAATGGTAGAAAAAAATTAATGGTATTCGCTCAGCATAAAAAATTCTGATATCTATAAAAGGACAAGTATTCCCTGTCTGAAAATCATGTTGATGTTCGAAAATCAATCAACGAGAAAATAGAAAATCTTCCAAAAAGACACGTCTCAAAAAAAGGAACCCCTAAATACAAAATGGCGAATCGACAGAAAAACTTCATAAAAAAATACAAAACTAAAGTTTGCCATCATATGTTGAGCGTATGCGCACAGAGTACTTGGCCGGCCCGAAATTTTTTGTATTAGCTTCCGCTATTTATAGATAGGTAGAACAACTTGGTTGTATTCATGAGAAAAATGATAAGCGTTACACAAATGTCACTGAACGTTATACATTCAAATAAATTAGTACAAATTCAAAGTTTTCTCTCAATTTGATATACAATTAATTAATTAAATCATTTGCGCAATATCTTACACAAGTATGGATACGTAGAAAAATAACAACTGATCACTAATTAAGGTGGAGTTAAATATTATATCAAATGACCCGTAATGCGTCGATAAAAATTGAACTTCTAGCAATTTTTTGTATTACTAGCTTGAAATATAAATCGTTTTAGGAGAGAACCTTGATTGACTCGAGATTTTCGCCAAGCTTTCGCGTGTCTTTTCTAAAAAGATTTCTGAAACCAAATAATTACGTTATGCCAAGATTAACCAAGCTGAGCACTTTAATTCAAAATTTCGGGCCGGCCAAGTACTCTGTGCGCATACGCTCAACATATGATGGCAAACTTTAGTTTTGTATTTTTTTATGAAGTTTTTCTGTCGATTCGCCATTTTGTATTTAGGGGTTCCTTTTTTTGAGACGTGTCTTTTTGGAAGATTTTCTATTTTCTCGTTGATTGATTTTCGAACATCAACATGATTTTCAGACAGGGAATACTTGTCCTTTTATAGATATCAGAATTTTTTATGCTGAGCGAATACCATTAATTTTTTTCTACCATTCTCGCATTTCTTGCATTTTTCTCAATCTTCTTGAATTTTTTTTTTTTGGGTTTTCTTAAATTCTTTATTTTGTTGGCGTTTCCAATTTTTTTCAAGGGGGGATTAGATTTTTCTGTGAAAACAAATGGAAATGGGGATCACCAACAAATGTACTTGTCCAAGCTTTTTTCCCCGGGAGGGGATTTTTGGCTAGGATATCACTTATTTTTTCTGATTGAAAGTCTCCAATTTTTTCAGTCCGGTGGGAATAATTTGCTGATTTTTCCCTAGAAGTGTACTTTGTGGAGCTCATTTGAAGCCAAGAATCATGTCTCTATCTCAATTTTTCACCGAGATATGATTTTGGCCCATTTCCATGATTTTTGCTCGAAAACGACGATTTTTCATAAATTTTCAAACGAAAATCGCTCTTCTCCGAGCAACGACGGTAAAATCATGTTTTTTGTCTACATGGTTTGTTAAGCTGGAAGGAAACGTCAACGCACCCCATAATCTTAATTTTTCTTGGGAATTGTATTTTTGCATTGTCACTATCAGCTTAGAAAAAAACGACATTTTTACATGACTTGGGAGCGAAGATTTTATTTAGTTGGGTTTATGGGAATAAATTGCTGATTTTTTCCCCAAAACTATACTCTGTGAAGCTCAATTTAAGTCCAGAATCATGTCTATATCTCGATTTTCCACCGAGATATGAATTTTTGCCCATTACCATGATTTTTGCTTGAAAATGACGATTTTTCATCAATTTTCAAACGAAAATCGCTCTTCTCCGAGTGAAAATAGTATAAATTTTGATTTTTTTTCAAGCCTCATAATTTGTTGAGGTAAAAGGAAACGTGAACGCGTGCCATAATCTTGATTTTGCTCGAGAATGGTATTATTGCCTTTTCACTATCAGCTTACAAAAAAAAGACATTTTTACATCACTTAGGAGCGAAGAATCTATTTGTTTGGCTTCATGAACATAGAATGCTCATTTTTTCCCTAGAAGGACACTATTTGGACCTTAATCCAAGCCCAGAATTATGTCCCTATCTCAATTTTTTATCGAGATATGATTTTTTGCCCATTACCATGATTTTTGCTTGAAAAAGACGATTTTCCGACAATTTTCAAACGAAAATCGCGCTTCTTCGAGTGAAAATCGTATAAATTATGATTTTTTTTCCAGCCACTCGGTTGGATACGCTGAAACAAAGAGGAAACACGTGCCGAAGTCTCAATTTATCGCGAGAATTAAATTTTCGACTTTTGCCCACGAGCTGGAAAAATCAACATTTGAACATGAAGTTCTAGCGAAGAATTTTTCTTCTTGGCTCCATGAGAATAAAATGCTGATTGTTTCCCAGCAACTAGACTCTGTGGAGCTCAATTCAAGCCCAGAATTATGTCTCTATCTCAATTTTTCATCGAAAAATGATTTTATTCTCATTACCATGATTTTGGCTTGAAAACGACGATTTTTCGACAATTTTCAAACGAAAATCGCGCTTCTCCGAGTAAAAATCGTATAAATTATGATTTTTTTTCCAGCCACTCGGTTGGATACGATGAAACAAAGAGGAAACACGTGCCAAAGTCTCAATTTATCGCGAGAATTCAATTCTCGACTTTTGCCCACGAGTTAGAAAAATCAATATTTGAACATGAAGTTGTAGCGAAGAAGTTTTCTTCTCGGCTCCATGAGCTCAATTTAAGCCCAGAATCATGTCTCTATCTCGATTTTTCACCGAGATATGATTTTTTTCCCATTACCAAGATTTTTGCTTGAAAATGACGATTTTTCATCAATTTTCAAACGAAAATCGCTCTTCTGCAAGCGAAAATGGTAAAATCATGATTTTTTTCCCAGCCACTCGGTTTGATATGCTGAAACAAAGAGGGAACACGTGCCAAAGTCTCAATTTATCGCGAGAATTAAATTTTCGACTTTTGACCACGAGTTGGAAAAAATCAATATTTTAGCATGAAGTTGTAGTGAAGAATTTTTTTCCTTGGCTCCATGAGAATTTTGGCAGAAAGGAACAAATGTATAATTTTTTCTTGTGGCCCAGCGACATGATTTTTATGTCACTAAGCCCTCGCAGCGACAAGATTTTTATGTCACTGAGCCCTCGCAGCGACAAGATTTTTATGTCACTGAGCCTTCGCAGCGACAAGATTTTTATGTCACTGAGCCCTCGCAGCAACAAGATTTTGATTTGCCTTAGCGACAAGATTTTCATGTTGCTCAGCGATAAGATTTTCATGTCGCTCAGCGACAAGATTTTCATGTCACTGAGCCCTCGCAGCGACAAGATTTTTATGTCACTGAGCCTTCGCAGCGACAAGATTTTTATGTCACTGAGCCCTCGCAGCAACAAGATTTTGATTTGCCTTAGCGACAAGATTTTCATTTGCCTCAGCGACAAGATTTTCATGTCACTGAGCCCTCGCAGCGACAAGATTTTCATTTGCCTCAGCAAGAAGATTTTCATTTGTCTTAGCGACAAGATTTTTGTTTCGCCGAAACATATTATTGCTCAGCGATTAATCTTCATGTGGCTCAGCGACAAGATCTTGATGTCACTGAGAGTTATCCGGAGCTGTTAGATAACTTGCAGCGACAAGATTTTCATGCGCCTCTGCAACAAGATTTTTATGTGGCTCGAATCAGCGACAAGATTTTTTTACATCGCTGAGAATTATTATGTATAAGTCATGCTGTAAATGAATAAAATGGTGGGAGTAGGAAAGGGTCAAAAGATGTGGAGCAGATTCATTCATGAAGCATATTCTCTCGTCATCGGAGCATGTCGGTAATATGGCAGTTGAGAATTCGAAAGTGTGAGGTTATGACGAGCTGTCAAAGCTGTATCACAGCATTCGTTCAGACTCGGTAACGAAAAACCAGCAACACATTCTTCTCCCATAACCTTGCGTCCTCAAGAAAATAAATGGTTAACCAACGTTCGTCGTTCGACAAGGAACAATTGTAACAGTTATTTTCTCGAAAATATCAAGGGCGGAAAAGAAAAATATGAACTTATTCCAGCTATCTCACTCTCTCACACTCACGTCAAAATGGCTCTTCGAAATATCAGCTGACATTTTTCGCTCGCTCGTCTGCACTGTCGTGTGCACACAACGGATCCATTGGAATCATCGCAGCCTCGACCAATCAGGAATTTCGCAGCCCGGGATTGGCTAAGATGGGCGCACAGACCCCTTTGAATGTGTTGTCGGGCGGCCATATACAGACACGTCAAATCCTTCGATGTAGCGTGGTTCTGACGCAGGCTGAGATAGGACTAAGCCCGTGCAAAGTTTTTTCTCAGCAATTACTTAATCAATCGTATTGAATTTGGGCTCTATCGAAAGGGTATCGCGTAATTAGTCTCCATGTCAATTTTCAGGTCGCTAGACGACTCCTGGGCTTTACAGTTAGCTAAAATGTCATCGAAATTTTTTTTCCCACCACCGCGAATCGTTTTACTACGAGAAAGTATAGACTCGGCGAGCGCTCGGGACAAGCAGACCACGCACAGCTGTTTTCAAATGTACTTGTCCCGAGACTCTGCCGAGTCTCTTGATAGACTCGGCGAGCGCTCGGGACAAGCAGACGACGCACAGCTGTTTTCAAATGTACTTGTCCCGAGACTCTGCCGAGTCTCTTGATGTAGTATATTGTAGTATTTAGCTGGTCGATTTTGTTATCATTTTATACAGAGTAAAGTAAAGTTTTCATATTTAAGATTAAATGTATTGTTATGAAAAATTATCCAAAAAATGTTACGAGCGATAAAAAAAAATTATATGGAATATCTGTTAAAAACTGTGGCTACGCCCGAGAAGTAGTATAATCGATTTATTAAGAACGCATTATATTTTCAACTCTGTCCATCCCTACAGCAGAATAGTCTAGGTAGTAGCGGCGACAACTGATGATCCGCAGGCTCCGGGATCGAACCTTGATGATAGAAATTTTTTTTCATCATTGTATTTGTTTTTTTTTTTTCAATCTAATCAATCCCATTTTAAAATTCAATTATTGAAGGCATTTCCCCTTTTCTTCTAAATAGGCCGTTGGAGGAGAAAATGGTTATTTTTAATTAAAAATATTATTTTTGCAATTCTATTTAGCTAAATAACTTCGTAACTCAAAGCTTGGCGATTAGAATAACTTAAACAGTTGAGAATGGATTTTCTTTGTTTCCTTTTTAATCCGCTTCAATAATTGAATTTTGTAGAGGGATCGATTTAATTGAAAAAAAAAACAACTACGATGATAAAAAAAAAGTTGTACCAGTAGGGATTGAACCCGGGATGTCTGGACGTCAGCTGCCCACGCTGCTACCGGGACTATTCCCGATTACCTCACGAAAAATGTAAAAAAAATGATACAATAACTGTGAGATGTTGATATTTAAAATCTACAATCAAGATTTCTAATCCGCTTCAATAATTGTATTTTGTAGGGGGATCGATTTAATTGAAAAAAAAAAAACAAACACGATAAAAAAAAAAAATTACTTCAGTAGGGATTGAACCCCGGATGTCTGCGCATCAATTTCTCACGCTACTACCGGGACTATTCCACAATCACTTAAATTTCGTAGTAAAAAACTGACACAATAACTGTGAGCTGTTGACATTTCAAACCTACAACTAAGATTTCTTCAGCGTACTTGCAATTAAAAATTATTTTTATTCTTCGATTAATCGTTTCTTCGATTTTTTAAACTGGAAAATTGATTTTGAGATTTTTTTTCTTTTTTTTCTAGAGTAATCGTCTTATTAAAAATCAACATCGCCCCACCCCTAATACGCGTACACAACTCACGCACGCTCGCACTCATACACATAAAAAGAATTTATCAATATCGTGAATAATGCAAAGATTCGATTTCTAAATGTAAAAAAAGATCTGACCAAAAAATTGTTGAATAATTATTATTTGATCAACTTTGTAGTCATTTTGGAGAAATATTATTGTAGATAATTGTTCTTTATGGCATGCCAAATGTTACTGAACTTTTTTATATTTTTATAGAATTCCGAAGTACAAAATATCTAATCAAACACTATTTTTCCCGTGGAATTGTCACGCATACGTCTTTAAAACTATTTTAATGAAAAACAAAATTAATACTGCTGTTGTAAACAAACTCAACAAACACCTTTCCGAAATGTTTATACATTTAAACGATGTTTGATTTCTCGTTATTCGTTGATGATGTCGGATTTGAAGAGAGTTTTGATACCACAAAATGACAGGCAAGCAAGATTTCTTGCTTGGATCTTTCGCAAGCTAAACAGAACAAATTGACAATTTACATTCCGATTTCCATCAATTTTCTACAGCATATAGAAAAGTTACTAAAGTATTGAAATGAGAAATGCAAAATAAGGAAATAATATCAAACACTGCTCCAAATCTCTTCCTATCGATCGGCCTTAAGCTCGAAAATTGAAACTTTTACTTACCTCCCTGATCACAAGACTTCCGATTTCCCAACCTCCGTAGTCACAAGACACATGTTCTATATTTCCGGATTCTCAATCGCTCTTTTTTCAAACAAGATGAGAGCCAAGTACTGCGCTATTCGGCCAAATCGCTTTTGGTAAACGACGGGTCGAAAATGTAAATGGTCGAGGCCGCTTGATTTCAGGCTAGTTTTATCGAGCAGAGAACTGTCATTAAACTTTTTCTATGACGTGTAACGAGATTCTAGAAACAACAGAGCCGTCGGCTTGGACATCGAAAAGCTGACAGCGAGTATCGACACTGAAAAAAAAATTTGTTCATCCAACAAATGGTACGGTCGAATACGTTCAAATAAATATTTTAGTTATACTGATTAGTTGATAGATTGAATAAGCAAGACACGCTTGATTTAATCTAACAATTAGTCAGTACAACTAAATTATTTTTCAATCAACTAAATATTTATTTGAACGTATTCAACCGTAGATTTTGTTGGATGGCCAAATTTTTTTTTTCAGTGGAGAAATCAACCTCGACACGACACTGAAGTTCCCAACGTTGGGGTCCAACGAAAAATCCCTTTTCTATGCATTTTTTTGTTAAATTTCAAAAACCATGACAATTTTCATACCGATTTTCTGGTTCGATTCTATAAAAGGAACCGTTTAGTGTCCGGACGGAATATTGAATGAGAATCATGGGCTCTGATCAAGAAAAACCCGAATTTCGTTGCATTCCAACGATTGAAACTTCAACATCGTACCTCAACCACGCCTGCAGAGAATGAAAGCCATGTAGCTGGATATTTTATTTGAGAAATAAATAACCAATCGTTACAAATATTACTTGTTTATTTATTTTCAATTTCAAACACAATTCAATTTAGGAATATTAAGATTTGATTCACGGAATCAATGATGCGCAAAAGTAAAAAACAATTCCTTTTTCTCTTGTTCTTTTTCTTTTCAGTCTCCCCCGTTCTCTTCGCTTATCTTCCTATTTCCCTCGCTTCCCATTCCTGTTAGTATCTTCCAAGCGTCCCCGCCTTTTTCTCTATCCTTTTCTGTTTATTTTTCATTCCCCTCTGTTTGGTTTATCTAAGCTCCACCGGGATATTTCCAATATTAAATTGCGGTTGTTTAATATTGCTGGCGAGCGCCCCTTTCAGATGCATGATCTGAAACACTTGTTGCGTCAAATTTTATGGTGAAATTTTATTTCATTATTATTATTATTTTATACATATTAAACCTCTCAAAAGAATATTTACCTTATCCGACGTTATGACATTCTTCATCCGGCATTATTATTCAAGACGAATGTCGTTATATCATATTTGCGATCTTGATTAACCGTTTTTGCCCTTTCGAGCACATTTCTCTGGAACGCCTACAAACGAATGAAGGTTTTACAAAAATTGGAGAATATAATTTTCACGACCGTGACATTTAAAAAATTCAACAAGAATAAAGACTAAAGAAGCGTATAAAAAATAGAGAACCTTACGTCGTGTTGTCAGGCGGTGTGAACGCGTCGATTGTGGCGCTTTTCGTGATTTTTTCGGAACCATGATTCGATCGCATGAATTTAGACACGATTTATTGCTTTTTGAACTCATGTCATTAACATGACGATGTTTTTATGTTTCCAATATGATTTATGCAATTACTACATAGCCATGGAAAAACAATTGATGAATATATCATATTGAAGACATAAGAACATCGTCATATTAACGACGTCGGTTCAGACGAAAAAAAATCATCTCCATATACGTACGATCGAATCATGACTCCACACAAGAATAGTGTAACAGAAAATAATAAAAAAACTCCAGAATCGAGTTCTGGAAAAGATTGTGCCACGCTCCCGAAATTCAAATTCACAAAAAGTGCGACGATCGACGCATTCACACCGCCCGACAACACCATGTAAGTTTCTCTCTTCATCCACTTTTTTAGTCATTCCTTTTGTTGAAATTTTTTTGATGTCACGGTCGTGAAAATTAAATTCTTTAATTTTTGTTAAAATCTTTATTCGTTTGTATTCGTTTTAGAGAAATATATGGCTGGGTCGACGTGCTCGAAAGCGCAAAAACGGTGGGGCAAGACCGCAAATATAACGTACTGAAATTCGTTCTAAACAACAATGCCGGAAGGAGAATTCAATGTTCGGCTTGGCAAAAAGAAGTCGACAGGGTGAAAAATATTATAACGTCGAATAGGGTAAATATTCTTTTGAGAGCTTTAATATATATAAAATAATAATAATGGAACAAAATTTGACCATAAAATTTGACGCAACATTCAGATCATACATCTGAAAGGGGCGCTCGCGGGAAATATTAAAAAACCGCAGTTTAACATTGGAAATACCCCGGTGGAACTCATTATTCGGGAGCATACAGTCATCGAAGAAAAAGGTATTTTCACGGAGAATATCGACGCAAGTACTTCGAAGCCTGTTCCGGTCAGCTGGGAGGATGTCGGGGACATGGAAGGAGAATACATCGGTAAGTGGAACTCTACGATTTACACTGAAAATAAAATTTTGTTAAAACAGATCGATATTTTGTTGGATACGTTCAACTAAACGTTTTTTCGAAAAATCACAAAAATTTTGTCTTTCCAGCAAAAAACATTCGGGAAAATCGTTTTCGGAAAGTAAATTTTTGTCATTCCAATCATAAATTTTGCTGACAGTTCCGTTACAATGAAAAATATTGTCGAAATAACGAAAATTTTGAAATCACCCCAAAATATTTAGTTCGCCGTGTTCAACAAAATATCGACGTTTTTTGACAAAATTGAATTTTCAGTGTACATATTGCTTTTTCGATTTAATATTTTCTAATCCTTTCACGAAAAAAAAAGTTCAATGAGTAACGACAAAAATTTGCAATGTTTTTTCACAGAAATTGACGGCTGGTTGAAAATGCTATTCTCGGAAACGAAGAATAAAACTGGCGATGCGATGTATTCAATCGGGGCCATATCCGACGGCGTGGAGTTGAAGCTTGCCGTCCGTGTCATGAGCGCGGCGAGCTTGCCAAAAAACCTCTCCGTGGGATGCTCGGTAACGGTTAAAGGAGTTATACAATATGATGGTGTATGTCCTTATATCAAAGTATCGAATGGTTCGGAAGTGAAGCTTGGAAAAAAACATCCCATTGATCCCGAAATTCTTATGGACACCGCACTCATCCCAAAAAAGGTACAAAAAAGGTTCAATAAATTAAAATAGCAATCTATGCGAATCTTTCTAAATAAAATATGAATTTTCATTCACAGAGAGCAAGAAAAGAATAAGGGCCGTACACCCAAGAACGAAACAGTGACAGGAATGGAAAGCGAGGACGAGGGAGAATGCAAATAAAAGGAACGAGAGAAAAAGGAAAACTGTTCTTTACTTTACCGATTTCGTGAAGTGAATTCTTATAATTTTGTTTGATTAATTGAATTGCTTGTTAATTTTAAAAAATTTGATTAATTGGATTGATCGTTAATTTAAACAGAAAAATAAATAAAATAAAAGTAACATTTTTAACGATTGGCAAATACGATACTGAAGTTTGCATCGATAACTTTTTTAGAGGGGGAATTTTCAAACTTGCACACACGTTTCAATTTTCATAAGCGACCTCGTTTGGCGCGATTACCAAAATCGTTGCCGAAAATTTCCGAAGCCTTACGAGCAACTGTCACAAAACAGCTGACTGCTGAGATTGAGATTCTATTCGACGTTTTTTTGGCGAAAAACATCAACAGAACGGTGAAAAAGTTCAATCGAAAAGACTGTGGAAAATTTCATGAAATTCAATGAGAGAATTCAGTTTGGGGATTGCATTTAAGGAGGAAATCAACAAAAATTTCATGAAATTCATGAGAGAATTCAGTTTGGGGATTGCATTTAAGGAGGAAATCAACAAAACCAAGTTCAATGTCATTTCCATTATGTAAAGAAAATTTTTTATTATGATTAATTATTAACAATTGAAAATGAAGTAGTAAAAAGTAAAAAATCGTTATTTTAGTTTTTATTCGGCGCGCATCCATCGAGTCTCAGTTTCCTCGTCACTTCGTCAATTTTAGTGGAATCTTTGGGCGCTTTGTAATTAGCGACGTGATCGACACGGATCGTACGTCCGAGAATTTTGCTACCGTTTAGGTTGTCCACGGCGAGAATGGTGCTACGTTGATCTTCGTAACACAAAAATCCGTACCCTTTTTGTTTACCCATATGATTGTCCCGAACTAAATTGATGTTGACGACCTGGCCGGACTGAGAAAACACCGTGATGAGGTCACCTTCAGTCAGGTCATACGGAAAACCACCGATAAAAATCCAAGCACTGTCCTTGTATTCGTCGTGCCACGACGTTTTGTGATTTCCACGTAAATCATTTTCCCCCAACCTTGCGATATTTTTCACGTTCGTCAAAGGATTCATTGCGCGTAAACGATCGTTTTATTCGAAGGCTTCTTTATTTCGTTTTGTCCGTTTATTGTACACAATAACAACAACGTCCACGCAATCTGGGTTCGGATTCGGATGGTTCGGATCTTTCGATTTTTTTCTCGCGTCGATAGTTCAGTTTTTATCGTTTGACGTTCTTCGACCTTCCCCTATACGAATGTCGTATTAAAACCATGCGAAATCGTTTGTAGTGTATTTAAAAACACACCTCGTCACTTTACTCCACACATTTTACTCTTGGTGATACAAAATCCGGTGCAACACCTAACCGCACGCGTACACACGGAACTGTCAAGTCGACAGCCTGAAGTGCCGTCAAACCGATGGGATGACTCGAAACACGCGCGCATAACCGAACCGACCAATCACGGCACGAATAAAACGGTGACAATGATCGCCAACTTCGTGCGTTACTCACCAACTTTTTAGAAGGGGATACAGTCGACTCTCTGTTTTATTCTGTCTCCCATTAATTCTGTGAGGGGAAGAGAACTTCCCCCACTCTCAGCTCTCCTGAGATTGTGCGCTGTGTTTATGTGACCCCCATACGCATTAGCCTGCGCGAAATTGTGCTGGTAAACGAGGTGTTTTTGTTTCCTGTCAAAAAAACATAACCGCGTCACTCAAACGTAACCTTGCAATGGCTGAGAAAAAAAAGCGTAAAGCAAGATAACATGTCGAGTTGAGTGTGAAAGTAAAAGCATTAGAGGAAATACAACGAAGTGAGCCTATTTCTGCAATCGCAAAAGATTTAGAAGTAAGTGAAAACGCTGTAAAGCTGTGGACAAAAAACGAGGCCAAAATTAAGCAATGGCACGCCGAACTGCAAAACGTTCATCCTAAATCGCGAAAAACTTTAACTAAACCGCAGAACGCGTTGGTTGATGAAGCACTATGGATATGGTTTCGAGAGCGTCGCAGTGCAGGATGTCCTCTGAGTGGACCTCTCCTTCAAATGCAAGCTTTGCGTTTTCACAAAGAATTGGGCGGAACACAAAACTTCTCTGCAAGTCAAGGATGGCTATCCAAATGGTTAACGCGTCATAGCATTCGATGTGTGATGATGAGTGGCGAAAAACTGTCCGCGAATTACGAAGAGGCTGAAAAATATCGACGGACTTTTCTCGATATAATTCGAGACGAAAATTTGTCCCCGGAACAAATTTTTAACGCTGATGAAACTAGAATAAACTTCCGTGAGATGCCTCGGAAAACTTTGAGCTCCAAAAGTGAATCTCACCCCGGATTCAAGGTACAAAAAGAGCGACTTACCGTGATGGCGATTTCTAATGCACTGGGTACCTTTAAATTAGAGCTCGTTGTGATAGGCAAATCTCAGAGACCTCGTGCTTTGAAAAACCTCGCTAAATTACCAGTGAGTTACAAAAGTCAGCGTAGTGCGTGGATGACAGGGCATCTCTTCGAAGACTGGTTCAACAATGAATTCGTCCCACAAGTCACAATGTTCTTGCTCAGTAAAGGTTTACCACAAAAAGCAATCCTTTTCTTGGACAATTGTGCCGCTCATCCTCAAGGACTCGGCGTGGATGATATCGGTGTTCGCTTTTTTCCACCAAACACCACGTCGATAATTCAACCGATGGATCAAGGAGTCCTTCAGCATTTCAAGATGCTTTATCGCAAACACCTCATGGCACATATCCTTGATGAACTAAATGAAGGAACGACGTTGAAAGAAGCCTTGAAAAGCATCTCAATACGTGAGGTTATTTGGTGGGCTGCCGATGCTTGGCATGCCGTTCCGCCTGCAACGATCATGAAGTCCTGGATTCCGGTGAGTTGTAATCATAAACCATCTCTAGTTGACACTGAGCCTCAAGTGTTTTCCGTTTTTAAATTTAAATAGAAAAATTACAACATTATTTGTTACGTTTTAGTTATAGCCTGGAATCATTGACCATCCGGTAGTCGCGACCTTGGAAGCCACGCCGAATAATCAAGAAGAAGACTCAAGGAACGACGGAGCCCTGCAAGGTTTCGTTCAAGCACTCCAAAACGAGGAAAGGACTCAAGTCGAATTGATCGATGTCGAAAGATGGCTGAACAATGCAAATTTGATGACAGAAGAAGACTGTCTTGAAGAAAATGATATAATAAATATCATTAGAGAAGGTTTGACTGAGCAGAATGTTACGCAAGAATGTGACACAAGTGAGTCATCACAATCTCTTCACGATGCGAAACGAAGGAAGGTGACACACTCGCAAGTGAAAGAATATTTAGAGATTATCGGCGAATATTTTATAGAGCACTCTCATTACACCAAACATAATTTGTTAGCACTCGAAAGCTTGAAATACGCAGTTAAAACAGAGTTATTGATGTCCACTGTCTTGACTCCGGAATATGCTTAATCAAGGTGTATGATAAAAAACAGTGCAAACAAAAAATAATAAAAAAAATAAAATGCGACTGATAATTTGTTACGTCCTGGCACTCTTGCCAGCACCCCATAATTTTTTTCTATCATCTCTCTCTCTTTTTCATCACAAATAGCTTACCATCAGCAGGTAAATTCGCAAACGTCATCTTTTGTCGATAATTTAATCATTCTAATAATAATTTTTACAAACGAGTATGTGCATCTTTTGTAATAACACATACTCGTCAGCATTAGTATATAAGCCCTCCAACAGTTGCGTAAATACGTCCCGTATATCTTTCTAAACGTAATACGTAATAATATACAAGAGACCACGTGTCCCTTGGACAGCGCTCAATCCGAAACGCAAGATTAAGATAATCAAATTTCCCATGGTCCGTTTTCTACAAAAATCTTCCAAATGTTCTCAAAGAAATACAGAACTCTTTATCTTAGACACTAACTCCAAACGCAGCTGCAAGATAGCATATTAATAAACATTCGAATCCTGGGAAAATATTCTAGAGGGAACACAAACTCCTTAGCCCTAAACACAGCTGCAAGATAACATATTAAAATCCCGAGAACTAGGAAAATGATTGACATTTCCCATAACACAAAATCAGACCTAATGCATAAATGCGAACAGCCTCCTTTTCTAAGAAAACGAGATCACATTCTCCAATCACAACCTTACAGAAAACTCCCCTACATTTCAACTTCCAACCAAAAATCGGAATTCCTTATCGTATTCTTTTAACCAATTGGAAAAAGCAACGTTGAGCCTTTTCCACCACCTTTTCTCCCTTAGAACAAATTTACTCCAGCATTGAAAATGCTCTCGTAAAATCTTGAGTTAGAAACTAACATCGAAACCAAGAGGTCATCTTCCCTTCTGGGCAAGAGTCTCTCAATCTTAAAAACTAAAAGAACTTAACTATAAATTCAAATATTAAAACTGAGATCTGATCGTCAAACTCCGACAAATAATCCTAAATCTCTAACTCCGATCGAAATTAGTGAACCAGACATTAAACGAATAATCAACTGAATAATTTAGAATAATCAAATAATTGTAATATTCAAAAGTGTACTTAAGAGTGTAAATCAACAAACAATTATTGGTGAACGCGAGGTTATCAAAATTTATTCGAGTGTTCAAACTTCACTCTGGGTACGAGTATCATCAAAATAAACCATCGCATAAATCTCTAAAACCCAAATGTTAGTAATTTGTGTCTGGGAATAGCGTAGAAGTCAAAAAAAGACTCACTGGCGATAGCTTTCAAATCAAGCATCACGCTCAAAATCGACGACTGCGCATTCCAAACTAAATTCTCCCACCTGGGACGGAACAATTTTGTGATTTAGTTATAGTTTCAGTTTTATGTGTTAACTTGATTCATGATAAACCTTTATTTATGTTTCGAAAAGAGAATTTAAGATTCGATTTAATAAAAAACCACATACTCTGTAAAACATCTTGTGCCTTTTATTACCTAACCTTCGACATAACCTGGAATTTTGAATTTACGATGATGTACATGTAGCGTAAAACAGGGCGTAATCATATGGGATGCAGGAAATTTATACATATATAGATGACACGAGATAAGTTTTCACAAGTCCGCTAGAGGTGCTGGCTACGCTCCTTAGCGAAAGAGTGGGGATTTTCCCATTTATTTTTTTCTAGGAATTCAGAGCCCCGGCTCGAGAATATCTGGGAGAGTCGACTGTAAGAGTACGGCAACTCTCGCGTTACGTTTTTCTTTTAATACTTGGCATCGAGCCGCTGCCGCGCCTCTTGATTTGTTATTGATAAATGAAAGAGTAATGTATCAAACGTAAATCGTTGTTGTACCTTAAAATCCTGACAATGTGGCGTGAGTCCTTGATTGGGCACTTTTCGATTGAATGCGTCGAACATATTGTTTAACTGTCTGCAAAAAGATGCAGTTTGTTCGCATCCACGAAATCCCTGACATCCATGCGACAGATAAAACTCTAGCCCGGTGGCTACGGTGTTGCTAAATATCTGTAATGCGACAAGACATTTGTAGAAATTAAACTTCCATGAAAAATAATTTATCCTATTAATTAAGCGTAAAAGTACCTGAGTAGCTAGACGGACTCTCATTTTCGACGTACTGTCCGGAAAAACGTGTCTATTGGTTATTTTTGGACATTGACGGGCATTTCCTGGGTAATTGATGTCGGTATTGTACAATCCGGCCAAAATCCCCTCCCGGGGAAAAAAAACTTGGACAAGTACATTGTTTGGTCCCATAGCCGAAAAAAAAATCCTCCATTTGTGCAGCTGTAAAATTTGGAATATCAAAAATCTGACAAGTACTGAACAGAGATCGGCTTTAACATGTGAATCCAGTCGAAAACAAATAACTGTTTACATCCAGCCTAAAACTTTCTGATATCAGTGACAGGACAAGTATTGAATTGACCACTAGGTATCAGTTAACGAGAATGAAAAAAAAACATCAATTGTTTCTTCGAAAGTATTGCTGGATTATTTTTAAAAAATGGAGAGCGCGTATGCGCACAGAGTACTTGGCCGGCGCAGTACTTTTGACTCTTTTGAGCCGTGGTCAATTCATTGAATTCGAAAGATCATACGAAGAAATTTTCTAAGGCACCATGTAAAAAATTGAACTAAATTTCAGGCGATAATTATCTGGGCAGCAGCTTTGAAATTTTATTAACTGTTTGAGCTGAACCATATCCTAAGCATGGAATAAGTTTGCAATAACAACAGTTATAATTAGAATTACAATTATATTCTATTCAAATCGACCCCGAATATTGTGAATATTGTGAGATTGTCCCGCGATATGCAGGTTGCTTACTTGGTTGAATGTTTATAGTTTTAGAGTACATGTGTCTGATGAGCGTAGCCTCAATTCGATTCATTCTCGGATGAGCAATTTGCATGAAAAGTAATGGGCCGGCCAAGTACTCTGTGCGCATACGCGCTCTCCATTTTTTAAAAATAATCCAGCAATACTTTCGAAGAAACAATTGATGTTTTTTTTTTCATTCTCGTTAACTGATACCTAGTGGTCAATTCAATACTTGTCCTGTCACTGATATCAGAAAGTTTTAGGCTGGATGTAAACAGTTATTTGTTTTCGACTGGATTCACATGTTAAAGCCGATCTCTGTTCAGTACTTGTCAGATTTTTGACATTCCAAATTTTACAGCTGCACAAATGGAGGATTTTTTTTCGGCTATGGGACCAAACAATGTACTTGTCCAAGTTTTTTTTTCCCCGGGAGGGGATTTTGGCCGGATATCACTCCTTTTTGTTGGTAAAATATTAAATGAATAAGTCGCACTTGGTATCACTTTTTCGTTTCAATTTTTTTTTTTTGCAATGTTGATTACGGTAATTACACTGATATTTATTTTGCATTTTGAAAAATTGGTAAAAAATTTTCATGACTATTTTTTATCATTATCTTTTGTGAAAATAATTTCTAGTCAGACTATCATTTTTCTATACTGCATTTATTCAATCGTTTTTTCAGTACTTTCTAGAAGTACGGGAGAATGAGTCATTTATCTATGTTTTCAAGAAAAATTCTACCGGATATATAACGTTACGAGCACGGAAGAGTTTTTTGAAACGCGAATTGTTTCTTTTTTTATCCATTCTCTTTTGCTTATTTTTCCGAAAACGTACAAACAAAAATCCGCTTTCAATTGAAAGTTAAGGACGCGATCATTAATTGTGTATGATCAGGGTAAATTTATGTTTTCGACTTCGTTTTTAAAAAGAGCATCAGAAGGACAATGGTTGTGTATTACGGAGCTTGGAATGCCCTAAAGATTTCATTTATTTTAGTCGTGCTCCCTCGTGTGTTATCGCTTTATTGTAATGGTAATTGAATTATTAGTATTTTGTGGACAAAAGTTGGGCGAATTTTTTTGGAACTGTTGGTTGCAGAACAATTATTGGCATTAGCATTTGAAAATGTTGCGCGCGAGCGCCTATACAGTACGAGCGGTAAAGTGAGAGAGATGGCGTAGGGCGCACAACATAGGAGAGAGAGAGAGCGGCAGAGTGGGTCTATTTCAGATATATCTATATATCCAAATTTTGAGATGTAACGCGCCTTCGCCACTAGGGCCCTACCATAGAAGAACGGGCGGTAGTGTGAGAGAGATGGCACGCGTCGTAGAACCCGGTAGAGGGAGAGAGACACACCTACTCTCGCTTTAGATATAGATATAGCGTCTCCGTGGGCATCGAGAGGCCCATGGTTGTGTGGGTCTGCGCGCGTATGGAGACGCGCCGTTTCTTCGATGTAGTAGATGCGATATAGATATAGAACGCCATGGGCATCAAGAGGCCTATGCTTGTGTGGGTCTGCGTGCGTATACAGACGCGCCGTTTCTATGATGTATTAGATATGTTACGCGCCTGCGCCACTAGAGCCCTACCATAGAAAAGGGAGCGGTGGAGTGAGAGAGATGGCGCGCGGCGTAGAAACTGGTAGAGGGAGAAAGACACACCCATTCTCGTTTTAGATATAGTTATAGCGTCTCCGTGGGCATCAAGAGGCCCATGCTTGTGTGGGTCTGCGCGCGTATACAGACGCGCCGTTTCTTCGATGTAGTAGAAGCGATATAGATATAGAACGCCATGGGCATCAAGAGGCCTATGCTTGTGTGGGTCTGCGCGCGTATACAGACGCGCCGATTCTTCGATGTATTAGATACTAGAACGAGCATATTCCGAAACCCATGCAAAGTTTTTTCTCAGCAAATACTGCACCAATCGAGCTCAAATTAGGCTCAATGGAAAGGGTATTGCGTAACTAGAGTCCAGTTCAATTTTCAAATCGCTAGAAGCCTCCTGAGCTTTGTAAAAAGCCGAAGCGTTGCGCGATCCCTGCCCTCACCATAGAAATTTACTTTATTCCGAGATAATATACTCTGGCGAGTCTCGGGCAAGCAGACGACAGCAGAGCTGCCGCAATGTACTTGTCCCGAGACTCTACCGAGTCTCTTGATACGTTGAAATATTCCCACGATATGTACTCGTCCGTCGATTTCAACTAGGGAACGTAATAATGTTAAAAATTATACTGGGTGTCTGTTTTCATATCTAATGTTTATCAATGTAAACCTTTTTAAAGTGATTTTTCAGGACTCTTCTACGGTACTCTAAGAAAAGTAGGTATTATTATTATTATTATTATTATTATTATTATTATTATTATTATTATTATTATTATTATTATTATTATTATTATTATTATTATTATTATTATTATTATTATTATTATTATTATTATTATTATTATTATTATTATTATTATTATTATTATTATTATTATTATTATTATTATTATTATTATTATTATTATTATTATTATTATTATTATTATTATTATTATTATTATTATTATTATTATTATTATTATTATTATTATTATTATTATTATTATTATTATTATTATTATTATTATTATTATTATTATTATTATTATTATTATTATTATTATTATTATTATTATTATTATTATTATTATTATTATTATTATTATTATTATTATTATTATTATTATTATTAATATATTATTATTATTATTTAATTATTATTAATTAATATATTATTATTCATTCTCGTGTGGGGTTTACCGTCCCCCATCGGGCGCGTCCCCAGGTGGCGGATAGGGGAATGCTCGGCAGATATGTCGGGTAGGTGGGAAATAAAATACCACCCGCGGACCAAAACGGTAAACATATGCATGCAGAAGAGCGCACGTCTGTTCCCGCGTAGGGCGGTGTGCTCGCCAGCGTCTGTCACCCTGGGGGTGCGGCTGGGAGTCATGCATCGATCGTTACGCATCGCAGCACACTGGGAGTGCCTTCATCCGGCGTCGATTTTTTCCTCGATGCCGGGGTCAAGGCTGCTGTGAGCGTAGCTCTGCCGAGGTGGCAACTGCGGTGCGTATCAGGAGCCGGCCCCTTCGGGCCCTGATCAGGTAGTGTGCATTGAATGCAGCCGTCGGAGGCTGCATTGCTCCGGGCGAGCGCCGGTCCGTCCGTCTTTCGGGACCGGCAAAGCGTAAGTTGGGCCTCAGGGAACTGGGGTAGGAGTGATTATTCATCCTCCGAGGGTACACCCGCTCCCAACCTTTACGGCCCGCCCCCTTGCACACGAAGCGCCGGTTCAAAACAAATTATGGATTCTATTTCGGAAAACAAAAACACGAAGGTCGGTGAAACAGCTTCCCTCCGGGAGCTCATCGCCGAGGGCAACAAGAAGATGGAGGCCAGTCTCGCAGAAATGCGGAGACTGATTAAAACGATGGTGGACGCCATGAAGAAGCAGCCGAACGTCAATAAGACGATCAAGGACGGCCTGCCAGCTTTGGCGGAGCATTTGGACGCCATGGAGGATTCTCGTCGTCAGCTACGGATGGCCGATAGCCTCCTTGCTCGGCCCCTTGTCCCCAGGGAAAGGATCCGTAGCGACCCAACGCCGAAGGAAAAACAGAGGATCGGGGCCTCACAGACCCCCATCCTCCAGCAGAGCGGGCAAAAGAGGATGGCGACGAGTCCACCGGTACCTCCGGTAACGGAGGTCCTCAAGAAGCAGAAAGGCGGAACTTCCTCGAACGAGTGGACCGAGGTTCAAGGAAAAAAGAAAAAGAAAAAGAAAAAGAAAAATAAACAAAAAACAGCCGAGGGAGAAAAAACGGAGACCTCCCAACGCTCGAAAAAGCCGGCGCCTCCGAACGCGCCTAAAACAGCAGCGAAGAAGCCGAGCCCGACGAAACCGGCCGCGATCGCGTTAAAACCGGCGGAGGGCAAAACATATGCGGACATTTTGTCCGTTGTTCGCAAGCAAGTCGACCCCGAAGCCCACGGCGTAAACGTCAAGGCGATCCGGCGCACGCGATCGGGGGAGGTGCTCCTCGAACTGGGCAAATCGTCGGCCGACTCAAGGGCCGCATTCTCGGAGGCCCTGAAAGCGGTCACGGGGGCGGCGGGCAGCATCCGAGAGCTGGTCCCCAGAGCAAGCCTGGAGATCAGAGATCTGGATGGCTGCTGCACGAAGGAGGAAGTGGAGGAGGCCGTTAAGAAGGCCCTTCCAGGGTACGAAGGCCCCCTGAGAATCGGGCTGACTCGGCCGAACACGCGGGAGCAGGTGACTGCCATCGTCGTGGTCGACGAATCGGGCGCAAAGGCCCTACTTCGGACCGCCCGCGTAAAGATCGGCTGGGTAAACTGCCGCATTAAGAGGAGAGTGGAAGTGCCGAGGTGCTATAAATGCCTCGGCTACGGACACCAAAGTGGCCGGTGCACGGGGGCGGACCGAGGGAAAGCCTGCTTCAGGTGCGGAGAGGAGGGGCACAGGGCGGCCGACTGCAAGGCCGAGCCCGTGTGCTTCCTCTGCCCGATGGTGGAGGGCAAGCCGGAGTCCCGCCGCCACATCGCGGGGTCTGGGCAATGCGGAGTTTTCCGTAAAGCCCTTGCAGAGGCCAAGCAATGATGGTGGTGGTGCTCCAGGGCAACCTGCACCGCAGCAGAGTGGCCGATGACCTCCTGGCCCAGATCTGTCTCGAGAAAGCCGCTGACGTCGTCTTGATCAGCGAGCAATATCGAGACAGAGAAGGGCCAGGATGGTTCAAGGACACCCTCGGCACGGCGGCAATATGGGTCCCAGATCGGCGATGCTTCCAAGTCGCCGACCATGGTCAGGGCACTGGCTTCGTTTGGGTGAGGAGCAGCGACGTAACATACGTCAGCTGCTACTTCACCCCGAACGAGCCAATAGCGGATTTCCAGGCCAAGCTTGAGGGCCTGGAGGACGCTGCCCGGGCCAGGGAGGGCGAGCTGATAGTGGCCGGAGACTTCAACGCAAAGGCGCTGGAATGGGGGGAGCCCTGGCAAGACTCTCGTGGTGGACGAATCCTGGACATGGCGGCCAGGCTCGGGCTGGTGGTCCTAAACACCGGCTCGACGTCCACCTTTCGAAGGCCAGGGTGCAGGGAGACGATCCCAGATGTCTCCCTGGCGACGGAGGGCCTGGCATCGCGGGTCGAGGACTGGAGGGTGATCGAGGACTATACAGCCAGCGATCACCAATACATCACGTTCCGCGTGCGTGATGTAGCTCCGGTCCCGGCCAGACGCCAACAAGGCCCCGCCAGGTGGAACGTCGCCAAGATGGACCCCCAGAAGCTGTCTCCGGCCCTGTTACGCGGACAGCGAGCCCTAGAAGGGACCCAAGGGAGAGAACCCTCCGCCGCAAGCGCCGAACAGGTGGTTGAGGTCGCCATGAGCCACCTCCACCAGGCCTGCAAGGACGCCGTGCCGAGGACAAAGTCCCGCAGCCAGAGACGGCCGGTCTATTGGTGGACGGACGAAATCGCGGAGCTGAGGCGAGAGTGTCTCCGTACGCGGAGACTCGCTCAGCGAGCCCGGCGCCGCGATCCCGACGCAGCCCCGAGCACTGCCGCCTATAAGGCGGCGAGGAAAGTGCTCCGCCGGACCATCCAACGGAGTAAGCACCGCTGCTGGAAGAAGCTTGGGGAGGATCTTGACAACGATCCGTGGGGATTAGGGTACAAGCTGGTCCTCCGCAAACTGGGAGCTTTCGCTGAGAGCGCTCCCAAGGACGCGGGGATCATCGGCCGTATAGTCGATACCCTTTTCCCCGATCACCCCAAGCGACCGCGCCGCCCTCGAATACCTGAGGACGCACCGACGCCCCTCTTCACCGAGGAGGAGCTGAAGTGCGCGGCGCGGTCCTTCAAGAACAAGAAGGCACCAGGCCCGGATGGCCTGCCAGCAGAGGTGCTGAAAGCAGCAGTTGAAGGACATCCAGCGCTCTTCCTCGAGATGTACAATGCCTGCCTGCTAGCGGGGATCTTTCCTCTCCGCTGGAAGCGGGCAAGGCTTGTGCTGATCGGGAAGGGCAAAGGTGGACCAGCAGACAGCCCGTCGAGCTACAGACCCCTGTGCATGCTCGATACCGCCGGCAAACTCCTGGAGAAGCTTCTTCGACCTCGCCTCCACGCGGCCGTTCAAGCCGCTGGAGACCTTTCCGAGAGGCAATACGGTTTTCGGAAAGGGAGGTCGACGATACACGCTATCCAGGAGGTAGTCGAGGCTGCCAGGGGCACGGAGCGGGGAAATCACTTTTCCCGCCCCGTCTGTCTGCTGGTCACGCTGGATGTGAAGAACGCCTTCAACTCGGTGCGGTGGAGCGACGCTATTAGCGCGCTGGAGCGGAACTTCGGGGTCCCCGGGTATTTGCTAAGGATGCTCGAGGATTACCTGAGGAACCGCTCCTTGGAGTACACCACCACGGATGGTCCGGTGAGCCGGGAGGTTACGGCTGGGGCAGCCCAGGGCTCCATACTGGGTCCCGACATATGGAACATAACCTATGACGGGATCCTACGTATGGAAATGCCCGAGGGCACATTCCTGGTTGGGTATGCGGATGATATAGCCGCCGTCATCGTCGCGAGAAGCGTCGAGGCGGCTCAGATGCTGCTCAACCAGGTAATGCGTCGGGTCCGCTCTTGGATGGATGACCACGGCTTGGAGCTAGCGCTGGCGAAAACCGAGATCGTGCTCCTCACCAAAAAGCATATTCCGCTGTTACGGGATATGCGGGTGGGAGAGGCGACGGTCCAGACAAAGGCGTCGGTAAAGTACCTGGGGGTGAGTCTCGACTCGAGACTCTCCTTCGGGGAAGAAATAAGGAGGAGAGCAGACAAGGCGGTTGCGGTGACGACGTGTCTCGGCAGGATCATGGCCAATATTGGCGGTCCCCGACCCTGCACGAGGCGTCTATTGCTTCGCACCGCCGAGTCAATAATGCTCTACGGCGCCGAAGTCTGGGCCGATGCGCTCCGGCACGAGATCTACCGGAAGCGTATGGCCGGAGTGCAGCGGAGAGGGGCCCTCCGCATCGCCTGCTCCTACCGCACGGTCTCGGAGCCAGCAGTGCTAGTGGTAGCCGGGGTCATCCCAATTGACCTCCTTGCCCAAGAGCGGAAGTCCGTCCACCAGGGCAACCCGGAGGACAAAGAGAGAAGGAGAGAGATCGCCAGGTCCGTCAGTATGCGGACCTGGCAGGAACGATGGGAAGGGGACCCGCGGGCCAGGTGGACAGCTAGGCTGATACCTCAGCTGGACGCCTGGGTGAACCGTCGGCACGGGGAGGTGAACTATTACCTCACCCAGATGCTGACGGGGCACGGACTGTTCCGGGCCTACCTCCACAAAATGGGGAAGGTCCCGGATCCGTCCTGTCGAAGCTGCGGGTCCGTGCGGGATGATGCCCTCCACACGTTCTTCGAATGCGAGGAATGGAGAGTGTGGAGGGCCCCATTGGAGGAAAAGTTCGGGAGCATAACCCCTGATAACATCGTCGGGGTTATGCTCCTGGACGAGGAGACGTGGGCGGAGGTCGACTCCTTCGTTGAGGTCGTCCTCCGCCGGAAAAAGGAGGTCGTAGAAGACGGGACGCCCTGAGGGGCGTCTAGGATAAAGGGCGCCACCCCGAAGTAATGCGAAAGCGGTTCCGGGGTGGCGCTGGGAGAATTGGAGGGGGTTTTTAGCCGGTATACCCGAAAGGGGAGTCCGGCACACGGGGGTCCCATTAAGCGGGACCCTTACGGTGCATAAAGCATTTTCCCCCTCCAAAAAAAAAAAAAAAAAAAAAAATTATTATTATTATTATTATTATTATTATTATTATTATTATTATTATTATTATTATTATTATTATTATTATTATTATTATTATTATTATTATTATTATTATTATTATTATTATTATTATTATTATTATTATTATTATTATTATTATTATTATTATTATTATTATTATTATTATTATTATTATTATTATTATTATTATTATTATTATTATTATTATTATTATTATTATTATTACTATTATTATTATTATTTACGTAATTGTGGGGGCGGCCAATCATCGCCAGAGTCCCTGACTCAAGGAAACCCGCAAGTCCTCACACAAGAGAGGAACTACGCGGAAGCGCTCCGGCAGACCCGAGCGAAGAATTTGCGAAAAGGCCGGCGCAAATCAGAGCTCGCCGAGCTGATGGAGCTCTTGGCCGAGAGCGAGAAAAAGACGGAGGAAGGCCTCGCCGAAATACGGAGCCTCGTCCAAAAAATGATGGACGCGATGAAAAAGCAGCCGAACGTAAGCCGGACCATCAAGGAGGGCATACCGGCGCTCGTGGAGCAAATTGACAGCATGCAGGAGGCCCGGCGGCCGATCCGCAAGCTCCAGACCTTCCTGAACGAGCCGTCTGTCTCCGAAGAAGAGACGGGCAGCCCAGAGAAGGTGGTCGAGCTGCCCGTACCGACCCCGATCCCGGCACCACAGCGGAAGGGCGAGAAAAAGCGACCGGCCGCGAGTCCCCCGGGGACTGCAGCGTCAGAGACGCCAAAACGGACGCGGGTAATCAGCCCACCGAAGCCACCCCAAGAGGAATGGACCACAGTGGACGGAACAAAAAAGAAGAAGAAGAAAAAAAAGAAAGCGGCACCTCCGGAGATACCGCCAGCGCAGGCCGTGGCCAGACCCGCAGCTGCGGCCACTCCGAAAAAACCGGAGAAATCGAAGAAGCCGCAACGGGAAAGAAGGGCGCCGCGACCAAGACCAGACGCGATCCTGCTCCGGCCAGCCACCGGGAACTCCTACGCAGACGTCCTAGGCTCCATCCGGGCATCGGTCGTGCCCGAGGAGTGCGGAGTCGACGTGACGGAGATCCGGCGGACAAGAGCGGGAGATGTTCTGGTGGAAATCCGGAAGACCACGGCAGAGGCCCGGGCGCGCTTCTTCGAGGCGGTGAGAAAGTCCGCGGTTGGCGCCAGCGATGCCAGGGAGCTTATCCCCATGGCGAGACTGGAGGTTGGCGACCTGGATCGCTGCGTCACCAAAGAGGAAGTGGAGGAAGCGCTGCGCAAAATCCTCCCAGACGGCAACAACCCCCACGTACGGGTGGAACTGACCCGGCCGAACGCGCGGGAGCAGCTGGCAGCGATCGTGACCCTGGACGAGGCGAATGCCAGGGCACTCCTGCAGGTCGGCCGCGTGAAGGTCGGCTGGGTCAGCAGCAGGATCCGACGGAGGCAGGAGGTCCCGAGGTGCTTCAGGTGCCTCGGATACGGCCACCGGAGCGATCGGTGCCCGGGGCCAGACCGTAGCAGGGCCTGCTTCAAGTGCGGCGCGGAGGACCACAAGGGCAAAGAGTGTGGAGACAGCCCAAAGTGCTTCCTCTGCGCCGAGAGGGGGGAGAGCCCTGAGGCTTGCCGCCACATAGCCGGGTCGGGCCGCTGCGGTGTTTTCCGCGAAGCCCTCAAGCGGGCCACAGAGCGATGGCGGTAGTGCTCCAGGGCAACCTGCACCGCAGCATAGTGGCCGACGACCTCCTGGCCCAGATCTGTCTCGAGAAAGCCGCAGATCTCGCTCTGATCAGCGAGCAATATCGGGACAGAGAAGGGCCGGGATGGTTCAAGGACACCCTCGGCACGGCGGCAATATGGGTCCCAGATCGGCGACGCTTCCGGGTCGCCGACCATGGGCAGGGCACAGGCTTCGTTTGGGTGAGGAGCAGCGACATAACATACGTCAGCTGCTACTTCACCCCGAACGAGCCAATAGCGGATTTCCAGGCCAAACTCGAGGGCCTGGAGGACGCTGCCCGAACCATGGAGGGCGAGCTGATAGTGGCCGGAGACTTTAACGCAAAGGCGTTGGAATGGGGGGAGCCCTGGCAAGACTCTCGGGGTGGACGAATCCTGGACATGGTGGCCAGGCTCGGGCTGGTGGTCCTTAACACCGGCTCGACGTCCACCTTTCGAAGGCCAGGGTACAGGGAGACGATCCCAGATGTCTCCCTGGCGACGGAGGGCCTGGCATCGCGGGTCGAGGACTGGAGGGTGATCGAAGACTATACAGCCAGCGATCACCAATACATCACGTTCCGCGTGCGTGATGTAGCTCCGGTCCCGGCCAGACGCCAACAAGGCCCCGCCAGGTGGAACGTCGCCAAGATGGACCCCCAGAGGCTGTCTCCGGCCCTGTTACGCGGACAGCGAGCCCTAGAAGGGACCCAAGGGAGAGAACCCTCCGCCGCAAGCGCCGAACAGGTGGTTGAGGTCGCCATGAGCCACCTCCACCAGGCCTGCAAGGACGCCGTGCCGAGGACAAAGTCCCGCAGCCAGAGACGGCCGGTCTACTGGTGGACGGACGAAATCGCGGAGCTGAGGCGAGAGTGTCTCCGTATGCGGAGACTCGCTCAGCGAGCCCGGCGCCGCGATCCCGACGCAGCCCCGAGCACTGCCGCCTATAAGGCGGCGAGGAAAGTGCTCCGCCGGACCATCCAACGGAGTAAGCACCGCTGCTGGAAGAAGCTTGGGGAGGATCTCGACAACGATCCCTGGGGATTAGGGTACAAGCTGGTCCTCCGCAAACTGGGAGCTTTCGCTGAGACCGCTCCCAAGGACGCGGGGATCATCGGCCGTATAGTCGATACCCTTTTCCCCGATCACCCCAAGCGACCGCGCCGCCCTCGAATACCTGAGGACGCACCGACACCCCTCTTCACCGAGGAGGAGCTGAAGGGCGCGGCGCGGTCCTTCAAGAACAAGAAGGCACCAGGCCCGGATGGCCTGCCAGCAGAGGTGCTGAAAGCAGCAGTTGAAGGACATTCAGCGCTCTTCCTTGAGATGTACAATGCCTGCCTGCTAGCGGGGATCTTTCCTCTCCGCTGGAAGCGGGCAAGGCTTGTGCTGATTGGGAAGGGCAAAGGCGGACCAGCAGACAGCCCGTCGAGCTACAGACCCCTGTGCATGCTCGATACCGCCGGCAAACTCCTGGAGAAGCTTCTTCGACCTCGCCTCCACGCGGCCGTCCAAGCCGCTGGAGACCTTTCCGAGAGGCAATACGGTTTTCGGAAAGGGAGGTCGACGATACACGCTATCCAGGAGGTAGTCGAGGCTGCCAGGGGCACGGAGCGGGGAAATCACTTTTCCCGCCCCGTCTGTCTGCTGGTCACGCTGGATGTGAAGAACGCCTTCAACTCGGTGCGGTGGAGCGACGCTATTAGCGCGCTGGAGCGGAACTTCGGGGTCCCCGGGTATCTGCTAAGGATGCTCGAGGATTACCTGTGGAACCGCTCCTTGGAGTACACCACCGCGGATGGTCCGGTGAGCCGAGAGGTTACGGCTGGGGCAGCCCAGGGCTCCATACTGGGTCCCGACATATGGAACATAACCTATGACGGGATCCTACGTATGGAAATGCCCGAGGGCACATTCCTGGTTGGGTATGCGGATGATATAGCCGCCGTCATCGTCGCGAGAAGCGTCGAGGCGGCTCAGATGCTGCTCAACCAGGTAATGCGTCGGGTCCGCTCTTGGATGGATGACCACGGCTTGGAACTAGCGCTGGCGAAAACCGAGATCGTGCTCCTCACCAAAAAGCATATTCCGCTGTTGCGGGATATGCAGGTGGGAGAGGCGACGGTCCAGACAAAGGCGTCGGTTAAGTACCTGGGGGTGAGTCTCGATTCGAAACTCTCCTTCGGGGAAGAAATAAGGAGGAGAGCAGACAAGGCGGTTGCGGTGACGACGTGTCTCGGCAGGATCATGGCCAATATTGGCGGTCCCCGACCCTGCACGAGGCGTCTATTGCTCCGCACCGCCGAGTCAATAATGCTCTACGGCGCCGAAGTCTGGGCCGATGCGCTCCGGCACGACATCTACCGGAAGCGTATGGCCGGAGTGCAGCGGAGAGGGGCCCTCCGCATCGCCTGCTCCTACCGCACGGTCTCGGAGCCAGCAGTGCTAGTGGTAGCCGGGGTCATCCCAATTGACCTCCTCGCCCAAGAGCGGAAGTCCGTCCACCAGGGCAACCCGGAGGACAAAGAGAGGAGGAGAGAGATAGCCAGGTCCGTCAGTATGCGGACCTGGCAGGAACGATGGGAAGGGGACCCGCGGGCCAGGTGGACAGCTAGGCTGATACCTCAGCTGGACGCCTGGGTGAACCGTCGGCACGGGGAGGTGAACTATTACCTCACCCAGATGCTGACGGGGCACGGACTGTTCCGGGCCTATCTCCACAAAATGGGGAAGGTCCCGGATCCGTCCTGCCGAAGCTGCGGGTCCGTGCGGGATGATGCCCTCCACACGTTCTTCGAATGCGAGGAATGGAGAGTGTGGAGGGCCCCATTGGAGGAAAAGTTCGGGAGCATAACCCCTGATAACATCGTCGGGGTTATGCTCCTGGACGAGGAGACGTGGGCGGAGGTCGACTCTTTCGTTGAGGTCGTCCTCCGCCGGAAAAAGGAGGTCGTGGAGGACGGGACGCCCTGAGGGGCGTCTAGGATAAAGGGCGCCACCCCGAAGTAATGCGAAAGCGGTTCCGGGGTGGCGCTGGGAGAATTGGAGGGGGTTTTTAGCCGGTATATCCGAAAGGGGAGTCCGGCACACGGGGGTCTCGGAACGGGACCCTTACGGTGCATAAAGCATTTTCCCCCTCCAAAAAAAAAAAAAAAAAAAATTATTATTTACGTAATTGAAAAACATTTAAATCATAGAGAAGTTGTCATTTTTAAACATACCCGCCATTTTTTTCTTGTTATACAGCCGATCCTGAATGTTCTTGAAAACGTGACAGATATCCGAAAAAGAGAATACCTTTCTTTCGTCATCCAAGGGGTGAGTGAACCAAGTCTTCGTATCCTGCATTGTCTCTCGATCATCCAAAAGTGACCACATTTTGGCATTCGTTGTAGCGCCGTCGGCAATTACCCCGTGAATCATTCCTCCGCATTTTTCTACAAAGCAAATTGCTTTCACAACCAGTTTAGCGAGTTCGTTTCCGTCGACGGAATTCTTCGATGCGAATACTGCAATCGGTTGCGTGTATGTATCAGCCAGAGGCTGATACATCAATACGAGACCATGTGTCACTTGGTCATTTATATCGGTGGATTTTGGCCCGTCATCGCCGAAATCCGTTAAACCGGCGTAAGTCAAATACCTCGAGCAAACTTCAACAGATTTCCGCAGGTTGATTTCGTCGAGCAGTAATACGCCGTGACGCAGCTGAGGAGTTTTGGAAGTAAAATGCTTCTCAAGCAGTTTCGCAAAAGCCTCATCGAAGCCACACTTCATTTTAATTAACGAGAATTAGCTCTGTATGGTTCTCGTGCACGGTAATGCCAGGATATTGTTCTTGCGCAGAAACTCGTAATATCCTGGCGAACGTATGTTAATGAGCATACAGCACATTTCATATCCAGTGTCGTTTCTTTTATGCGTCCTATTTGGGCTGCTTGATCTTTCAACGCCGACATCATTTGGTCCACCCGTCCCTTGGCTCGGAGTTCATGCCGCCTTTCCCGCCTGTTTCGAATCCGCATCGCTCTGATCTTAGCTCGATCAACAGGATTTGACACGTCACGAATTCTTTTTATCGTGAAACGATTGTGCTGTCGTGCTTGTCGTTGCAATGCGAGTTTTCTCGTTTTCGCACAAGCATCACACCTCTTTTTCTTGCACAAGAGGGGACAGTCTTTACTTCGCCATTTTCCCGTTTGCATGCCGTCATGATATGATGAACCAATGGGGATGAAATATATGTCGACGTCGTCCAAGCCGTTGCAAATGGTTGCTTTACTGAACTTGGTCAATATGTCGGGAAGCATTTCGATCGTAATTAAAAATTGTTCCAATTCAAACGCGTCGTGTTTGATGTGATGCCCATAAATAAAATAGTTCAAACTTCGATCTGCATCGAGCGTGACATACCTCTCTGTGAGAGGACAATGCATATCGTTTTCCAGCTTCGTTATCGTGTACGATAAAATAATGCGCTTTCCTTTTGGGATTGATACTTCGGTGATACTCCATGACTCCGGTAGATAAACGGTTGACTGTATGAAACTACTCACGCCGTCTTGCCAAATTCCTGAAGTCATTCAATCAGGCATATTATTTATGCGAAATAATGAATATGTCCATGGTAATTATAACATTTCTGATAATCGTTATTTTTATCTATTAGTACGAGAGCCCACGACCAAAACCATGTATCTTAGCAATACGGTCGAAACTGTATAAAATCGTCAAATTATATGATTCTGAACTCGACTAGGTGGATAATAACATTGAGAAGTGTAGCAACTGCGTGGGAGGCCATTTCTGCTGTGTCAAAAAAAAAGGCAGTCGATATCACAGCAATACGTCTGATATCGAAAATGATAATGGTTTTTGTTGTTTTATGACGATAAAGTTCGTTTTCAGAAATTTTTCGCGTAGCATATAGCCTGTGCGCGTTTTTAAAAATGTTGAAAAATTTAGCCGACCTGTACCATAGCAACCCGGATAATTTTTTTTTTCAACTTTTCGTATGTCTGCTGGGATTATAAAAAAACAGTTTTCAGAAATTTTCAATGTCGCATATACTCCCAAAAATGAAAAGAGCGTTCCCGGGTCGCCTAGCAATCGCCTCAGCGCTTGTTATTTTTTCGCTCGTTAACAACGCTTACAAAGATTGCCATGCGGTGTGCGATTCGGAAATGAAAAATGTCTGACCTGAGTTGTGTGTTTTGCACCGAAAAAATAATTGAGAAAGTGAAAAAATTTACACATGAGAAACTGAAAAAGTGTAAACAAGTAGCTGAATACCGGAGTACAAAGCATAGTGCAAGAAAATCCATTTACTCAAAAATCAAGTTACCACGCGATCTGGATGCGGACGTAGGCTATCACTCAACGTGCTATAAGAATTTCACGGCCGTGAGAATTCCGAAGGATTTTAGGATTTCTGAGGAAAATGTTGTCGATAGTTCGGCGTCAGTTGATCCGAATTATGACATCGGTAATTTTTTTGATGACGCTGGATCGTCATCAAGAGCGAGGTAAGAATAAAATGTGTGCGCGATATATCGTTGAGGAGCGTTGGTCGAACGCGTGCGTCGTATTATAAGCGGACAGAATTTCTTTTTGTTCTTTATAGAATTTTTTCGTGCGGTCTTTTAAATAAATGGGAATTGAAACTAATTGTGGGGACGAACAAAAATTAAATCGAGTATCCCAATTTTGAATGTGTCATATTACAGTGAACAACTTGAAGGTGACCGAGAAATTCATAACAGTACGGTGGCTGATGATAGTACGGTAGCTGATGACAGTACGGTTGGTGAAGACAGTATGGCAGCTGATGAATTAACTGGCGATGAAAATACATCCAGCTGTATCATTTGTTGTAAGTTACGAATATACGTGAAAAGACGTGCGGTACATTTGACAAAGGCGACGAAAACCTTTGTGGAATATATCCGGGCCATCGCCACTCAGTACAACAATATAGAAATGCTCGAGAAAATCGAAAATCACAAAGATAACGAGAACTGGTTCTACCACAAACATTGCAAAACAAAGTTCGAGTGGCATTGCAAAAATGATTTGGAGAAAAAAAAGGAAGAATCTTGGCACGAAAAACGACAATGTCATACTGACGCATACGACAAACTTTGCGTATTTATTCGCGAACGCGTTGTTGACAACAATGAATGCCTCTTTTATAATTTCATATCAGAGAAATACATTGAATTCCTGCATGAACAGTACGACAACGTCTACAACGTCGAGAAACCAGATTTTTTTTCGACGCGTAATTTGGAGAACAAATTACTAGCGACGTTTTACGAGAAGATTAAAATAATTTTTTCGGACAACAAAAAATATATTGCTCCATACGCGGGTCACGTCATCAGCAATCAAGATTTCTTCAAAAACATGGAAACGAGACAAGCAATATATAACATTGGGCAGATTATCAGACGAGAGATAATAGATATGAAGAAGAATAAATTGCCAGAAGATATAACGGTCCAAGATCTCATCCGAGGTGAATGCGATTCTGTGCCACAGATGCTGTCGTATCTGTTGGAATGCATTATTTGCGGTGACAGTAAAGGCATAAGTCAATCTCGTCATGATTTAAAGAAAACGTCGCGTGCATTAAAAGTGTTTTCCCTCGGTCAAGATATTATTTATGCGGTTACAAACGGAAATGTTAAAACTTCGAAGCATGTCACTCTGGGCATGGCGTTAAAGAGCCTTTCTAGCAGCAGAAAAATTGTCGACCTCATTAACAGATATGGTCATTGCTGTAGCTATAATGTTATCGAAGAACTTGAAACTGAGCTGACATTCTCATCAACGCAAGAAAACAAAATATGTCCCGAAGACATAACTCTTGTCGATAATTTGTGTACTGGAGTTGCTTTTGATAACTTCGATCGGTTTGTCGATACTCTCACTGGTAAGGATACTCTCCATGACACTGTTGGAATAATCTATCAAAATATACCCAGTGATACAAATGTTTCCGCTTCCGAAACTTCAGTACAAACTGATGAGTCTGTTAATGTACTGGTCGAGAGTGATTCAGCTGCTCCCAAAAATCAAACGCCGCGAGTTCGAAAAGAAGAAGATGTTTCGACGCGATCATCAACGAAATCGTACGCTATACGAAGAAACCAAAAATTGATTCCCATTTCACAACTCCGAGTATCAGTCAAATCTCAATCCAAACTGAAGTTTTTAAGACGTGGAGAAATCTTGATCTTGCTTGGCTTTTCTCTCACAAACTGCAAATTCCCGACACCCCTATGTGGACTGGCTTTAATTGCCTAATAACTGAAGACACCTCTGCTTTGCAGAAAGTATCGTATTTGCCCCCTATAAATGCATCACCTACAGATAATTCGGTAGTGCACCTTACTCTGAAAATGGCTCAACAAGTAGCTGAAGAATGCAGTTCGGAATACATGCAAGTGACGTACGATTTAGCTATTGCAAGGATTGCATTCGGAATTCAATGCCAGGAAGCACCGAAATTTGACAACGTTTTCATACACCTCGGCAGATTTCATATAATAATGTCATACTTCAAAGTTATTGGCTCTTTCATTGAGGATTGCGGTATTACGAATATTCTCGTGGACAGTGAAATTTCGGCAAATGGATCATTGAAGGGTTTCATTTCGGGTACGAATTACAATCGATGCAAAAGACTGCATTCTCTTGTATCGCTTGCATTACAAAAACTGCATTTCGATGCCTTCGTCGACCGTGAAAACATTATCATCGACAAATCAATTGAAGATTTTTTGCTTGAATTTCAAAATCATCGCTCAACGACGCCCACAATAGGACACGAAGAAACTCTCAAATTGTTCGAACAATATGAAAAGTTCACCGAACAAACTTTGCAGGGAAAGCACGGATTAACTGCTCAGTTTTATACCATTTACATACAATTAGTGTCCTATCATGACATGCTGAATAAGAGTATCAGAACCGGAGATCTGAAAATGTATGTTTACATGCTTGCAAAAATCGCAAATTTTTTCTTCGCTTTCAATCACCAAAATTATTCTCGTTGGTTGGTATATTATGTCAGCAAACTTTGCAGCATAGACGAAACCCATCCAGGACTGCGTTTCTCATTAGAACAAGGATCGTTCGGAGTACGAAGGACGGAGAAACCTTTTTCCAGAATACCTATTGATTTGACTTTAGAACAGACAATTAACGGTGAAGCAGCTCGAAGGTTAATCGGAATTATTCACATGACAAATTCGGTGGCTGCGAGACAACGATGGGCAATAAATCACAGCGCTCGAGCTCGAATAATATCACATGTCCTGAAGACCGCAGGAATTGCCAAGCATCAGGATATCACCTCGGAGCTAAAGAGTTCTCGAATTCGAAAAAGTCACCAGCAAGTTGAGAAGTTCATAAGAACTTTGCAGCAATACCAAAATCCTTTCGACAAGACTCTAGACGCTGATAAGTTGTATAATATCACTACTGGAGAAGCTGCTGCAGAAAATATTTCCGATTTTCTGCTCAATGTTGAGTGTCAAGGACAAATTTTGCGCGATAAGTTCATAACAGAGGTAAAAGAGAGACATGCACGATTTCAAGAACCAATAAAAAAAAATCCTGTTTTCACATTCGGCACAATAAAAAAAAAAAAAAGTTGTACTTGGTGGCAAGGTCCAAGAATTGAGGCTACAAAGAGATTTATTCGGGCGGCTTTTAGCTTTGTCCTTAGAAAAAAAAATAAGCATCGAAAAAGTCTTATGTTACCCGATAACCCCAATGCCGCTATCACTTTGTCACATGGACGGAACAATAAATAAAACTGACAAATCAGCATTGATGCGAGAGCTTGAAAAAAAAATTGAGAGCACTGAGCCGGAGTCTACGGATGTTTTAATTATTGATGGGTTTTTTCTACCTTCATACCTTCAAGGACGTTCCACGAACATTTGGAGATATCTCGAAGAAAATTTTGCACATTTTGTGTAAGTATAATGTTGCAAGGATCGATCTGATATTCGACAGGTATTTCTGCCCGTCTATCAAGGACACCGAGCATGGATTGCGAGAAAATATAAAGTCTGCAGATTTTCGAATCTCGGGACCGCAACAAGTGAGACCTGCAGATTTCGCTAAAGAATTGAAGAATATTAAATTCAAAAATGCTCTGGTCAAATTTATTATCAATAATTGGACAGAACAGGACATGGCGCAAATAATCGCAAACAAAACCATCCACATCAATCACGACATGTGTTATGGATATTCGGTTAAAGATGGTGTTGTTAACCAAACAATTAACGATAATTCAACTTGCCAAGAACATGAAGAGGCAGATACAAAAATCGTTTACCATGTCTGTCAAATTAATCAACGAAGCCAAGTCACCATTCGATGTTCGGACACCGACATATTAATAATAATGCTCGGAAATATGGAATTTGTGACAAACCTCGTCAAAATTTCGATGGACGTTGGCGTTGGTAATTCCCGCCGTTACATAGATGTCTCTCGTTTATACGAGACATTAGGATCGACTCTGGCGAAATCTTTACCAGCTTTTCATGCAATGACCGGCTGCGATTATAATCCTGCGTTCTATCGCAAGGGTAAAAAAAGACCCTTAACAACGCTGGAAAATTCGAAACGCTACCAGGAAGCTTTTGCTGAGTTGAGCAGCCATACTTCTGATTCTGAGAAGGTATTCTCCGTTTTGGAAGAATTCGTGTGCAGGTTGTACAATGAAAAAAAAATTAATAACGTGGATTCAGCTCGCCTGAACATTTTCACCAAAACATACAAAGTAAAAAACGACAGGGCTTCAACAACTTTAAAACTTAATCTATCCAATTACGACGCCTGCAATTTGCCGCCATGCAAAACCGAATTGGAAATGCATTTATTGCGAAGTAAATATATTGCGGAAGTATGGAGCAACGCTCATACGAAGAGTCCAACCGATCTCAACCCAGCACATTCCGGATGGTATGAAAACGAGGAACGATTCGCGTTTTCGTGGTTCTCCGGCAATCAACTACCAGACTTGAGCGACGTTATTTTGGACAACCAGTCACCATCCGCAACAGGTATAGTTAACGTGGCTTTTGCTGTTGCATTTTTATAAACAAGTTTGGGTTGGATTTTTGACTTATTTTTACTGATGCTATTTATTTTACAGAAGAAGACGTCGAAGATCTCATAAGCGACCTGGAAAGCGATTTCGAAGACGATTCCGAGTCCGACAATGATTAAATTCACATTCACGTTTTGTGGATGATGCCAAATAAACAGTCTTTTTTCTCACCTTTATCCAAGTTTTCTTTTGTGACATTTATCCAAGTCCTTCACCTTCAATTTTACGGTTTCAGGTAAACTCTTTGTTAATTATCATGTAATGATTTGAGGATCGAAAACATGGACTGCAATATGCCTGAATACGATTTTTTAATGATTTCGGAGTACTGAAAAGTTTTCTGATAACGAAGGTGCTACACTAAATTTTTCTGATATAAATTTTTTTTACATCCAGTCAAGTTATTTTATCGCGTCCAATAATTTTCAGACAGATTGCTATGTTACCGATCGGCAAAATTTTTTAACATTGGCAAAACTGTCTATAAATTTAATGGGTTCAATTTTTCCTCTGAAAAATATTTTTTCCGCATCAACTAGTCCAACTCGACTGGTAAAAAAAATTTTCAGACGGATTGTTATGATGATTTTTTCAAATCTCATTTCTAATTTTTTTAAGTATTCGTCCGGATTTGAGCTACACTGCTGACTTCTGAAAAACATGTTTTCGGTATCTTACAGCTATCATCCAACTACAGTCCAAAAATCAGACAGATTGCTATGATAAGGGCCGGTGAAATTTTTTAACATTTTTGGAAATTCGGCCAGGTCAAACGCTACGTGAAAAATTTCTGATACTGGTATTTTCGAGTTCACGATAATCGAATCTATCAATGTGATGCGGTTGAGGCTATATTGCTATGGGACAAAATTTTGGTCGTGGGCTCTCGTACTATATACCGTTACGTCCTGGGATTCCGTTCGATACCCGAATTGACTCATTTTTAATATTGAAATAATTTTAGTCATATCAAGGTGGGAACGTCTCAACCGTAGAGATCTCACGGTGATCGTCCACAAAATTTGCTGACGTTGGAGATCTCACGGTAGCGAGAAGACGCTCCACACCTCCCGAACGCGCGAAGTCCAGCTTATCGCGGACTTCACGGGCGGATTAATATCTACAAAAGTCCAGGGCACTATTTGCGGACAATCTGGAGACCTCGAGCTGAACGGTCTACCAGAAAATTCAAGTTTTTCCAAAAAGAGCCTCGGCCCTCGTGGCCGAGGACTCACTTCAAAGTTCGGTCCGGCAATAGTCAAAAACGGTTACGCGAAAACGCAATTCGCGAACTGAAATAAAATAAACTAAACCAAAATCATAATTTCCGAATTAACAAACGCGAATGACCCTAAACGTAGTCGTTCAAAGGGTCATCGCGCAAAACCATCAAAATGTAACCTGAATGTAAAGTGTCAGTGTGAAAGTTTTAATAATTGTTTTATTTCAATAAACATTGTTAATTGTTTATCGTGCGTCAATAATTCAAAACACCAATCGTTCTTTCAACCAGCGACGTTCCATACATTAAAATCCCAAACAATAATATTCAACCTGCCTGGACAACTGGCTCCAATCCCCGATTTGCCTTTGCAAATCTAAAACCGGAGCAACTTTTACAGCTACGACCACGGTAAGTCCTAACACGATCGGGCAAAAATACCGGGACGTAACAATACAATAATTATAAAACAAAAATAAAAGTATTAGAGACTGTAGAGGTGGATACTGTTTTTTCTACTCGATGCACTTGTTAAAAGATTGTTTTGACTATTGAATCAACGAAATAGATGATGTGTGGATTTTTTTTTCTGGAAAATGATCCTTCAATGATCCTGATCATCAATTTTTGAGGAGCAATGATCCTCTATTTTTTGCTTATTTTTATATTTTTTCAACGGCGGCTGATCCAATACTCACGTTCGCTGATGCCGATGGGTGAAAGCACTTCGAATGGCATTTGAGGAGCTGACGGATCTGCTTCCGGACAATCAGGGTTCATCGGTGATTGTATGATAGGTGCATCATTGAAAGCTGACGGAGCTGGATAGGATTTTACATATAAATTAAAATATCATATAAATGAGATAACAAGCATATTTATATTTCTATTGAACATTCAGGCATATTATGATTCTTCGAATATCTTTTGAAAGGAGGATATTCCCATACTCACATTCGTTGGTGTCAATGGATGAAGGCACTTCAAAAGGTATGAGCGACGGTAACGAATTTGATTCTGCGGGATTGATGTTCATTGGCGAAAGTACAGTAGCATCGTCTAGTGCTGGAAAAATACATTTTTTACATATTAATCATGGAAAAAGAATTAAAAACATATTGACGTTCGAATTTATATTTCATTCTGTAGAGACACATGATACTATTTCAATGAGAAAATTACTTTTGGTTTCAGGAAACTCTGGAAGCAGAGTACTGATTACTTGCGCTGACGGCTTCATGAGCGTTAGCGGAAGAATATTGCTAGATCCAGCAGGCTTACTGTATTTGTGAAAGGGATGCATTTCTTTTTCCCGCGAATCGTGGTCGAATTTTGAAGGTACACTCGAATTATTGAGTCGTGCTCGCTGGTACTTTACCTGGGCATGTACATCATAATTTTCCATTAATTATAATATAAAATCTATAATTTTTGAAAAATGAATCAAACTTACCCGTGCAATCACTTGCCCATTTGAATCGCGCTTTATCCATTCATATGAGCCACATCACTTTCATTGAAATGTTTTTCACAAATTACTTGCGAGTGCTCCAATTTTGTGACACCTGGAATTGCGTTTTCCCACTTCTTGCGCATAATCGGGTCATTAGGCACACGAAAAAATGAAACTTTTGCAGAATTGACATTGCCACCTGTACTGCAATGAGGAACCGCGCACCGTCTTGGCATTTTTGCCGATTTCTTGAAAATATTTTTTTTTAAATAATATTTCAAGCTCTAACAAAATCAAAACAGAACCCGGTTTGAATCTTTGCGGATTTGAGGTTATGTTGTTGCTCGATTTTGATACACATCCGGAGGATAGATCGCAGCGACAACTAGTGACGGTATCACGAACCATTCCGGAGCTTCATTAAGCGGCCTACCCCCACCCCTTGATTTTGTGCCGAGTTTCCAGACCTGTATGTAAGACCGTGATTAGATGCAATCGGAAATCGGGCTCCCGCCCGATTTCAATATACCTAAGGATATATAATTTCAATCAATAATAAGGACAGTTTGGCTGATTTGAGAAATTGGATGATTGGAGCGATGGTCCGGGAACTAGGGTTGGCTGTCAGAGACTCGATATTAAACGGTGGAAAATTTTTTATTGCTCGTAAGGAGCGAACGAGGATTATTCGTTGCACGTCAAATCGCGGACAGGACCAAAAAATATGATTCAAATCTTCTGATTCATGACCACAGGAGCAGACCGACGACTGCGACATATTCTTTCTGAAAAGACTAGCTTCCAAATTATAGTGGTTTGAGCGCATTCTGCAGAATTTTGTAATGCTAAATCGGTCGATCTGTTTGAACTTCGTAAAACAGGGCTTTGGGTAGGCCTGATAGAAATTCCGGAAGTATGTTATACCTTCGTGTGTCCCTGCGAGGCGTAGAGAACGCTTTGAAGCGGATTTGCATTTTTCTTTTGAAATCAGGAAAAAATCGGAGTATGGGAGAGGGCTGTCGAATAATTCTCCGTCTGAGATTGCGGATTTCGCTAGCTTATCGACTATTTCATTGCCAGGGATGCCGTGGTGACCCGGAATCCAGACAAGATGTATTTGTAAGTTTAAGTTTGTTGCTTTCAAGATGTTTTTATATATCGAAACGATAAATGGGGAGGAATTACCCGATGTGGAAAAGTGTAAGAGAGATGTCAGAGTGCTGAGTGAATCGGTGTAGATCGTTGCTTTGGCGATTTTATTCTCGATGATTATGTCGATGGTGTGCAAGATGGCTAGTAGTCCAGGAACCGGGTATGAAAAAGGCCCTTTTCGTGACACAGAGCCAGACCGATTCTAACTGACGGATTCGTGTAGGGCTCAAGTCCCTGATAAAGGCCTGATAGTTTCCAACCACAGATTTTGGGAGGCTTTTTTTTGCCACGCGGTCAAAGTTGGCAAAACCATGTTTTTGCGAGATAGCGCGGAAACTATCCATCGGAGAAGAAAAAAGTCGTATAACTATTTGTAGATATTAGAAAAACGAACAATTTGGCGGGTCGCAAATTAAAATCGGTTCATCAGTTCGCTCGCAAAAAATTAAAAACCAGCTAAAATGGCCATTTCTATTATAACAAATTATTAGTTCAAAAATTGATGTTGAGCCTTCAAAATCTTAGAATATATGCCCCCCGGTGCACTCAATGAGTGTGCAAAATTTGAGCCCGATCGGATTGATAGTTTTCGAGAAAATCCATTTGTTATTAAAAAACCGACTGTTTTCGCAAGGAATTTCTACACCGGGAGGGGGTCACAGCACAATAAAACCAAAACGAAATCATTCAGAAAGAATCAAACTATCGCATACGCTTTGGGGCAAATCGATTTTTTATATTAAAGGGGTGAAAAACGACTCCAAAAATGGGGTACGATTTTTACTCATAAACAATTAAAATTTCATCGCGAATTTCCAAGTTACAGAGTCGGGAGTGACATCATTCGAAAGCGGTTATTTTTATACGAATTTAGAAAAAGAAAAAATTGCGTAAAGTTAATTAGGGGGAGATAAAAAAATTAGTTTTTTAATAATTATTGCAGCTGCTCATTTCAACATAGAGAGCTGAAAATTGGACAGCGTACGGGGTGAGGCTTCTGCTACCTGGAGAAAAATTGGCAGAAAAATCCCATATAAATTTATTGTTTTCGGTGGAGTCTTTGCGAGAGGCCAAATGTCAGGTAGCGTTTGGCGGCAGAGTGGGGGTAGCCGTCGCCGACTCGCGCGCGCTCGCGTGCAAAGTGAATTCGCGCGTTCAAATTCAACCAACAAGCAATATCTCCGGACCTAATCAACTTATCGAGTTGTTTTTTTTTTTTTAATCTGGGCTAATTTTTCTCGCTGAGTGTGATTCCGCTATTCAAAATTCCGGAAGATCGAAAATTCACCTCCAAATTTGTTGTTAATTTTTTTTATTTTTATTTTTTTAACACAGTTTTTTACACAACTTTTGGGTGAAATCAAATGAGAATGTTATCCTTGTGATCTTCTTCATCTACTGTACGGAAGGGAAAAAAAAACAATGCAAAATGCTTGTACCCTGAAAAATAATGCATAATAATTTTAATTAGAAAGAAAAAATATTCTTCATACTTAAGAACATGTGGTTATCTCTCGTAGTCGCAATGGCTTCGAATAGTTAATTTTTTCTGGCAACGGAACGACACGTGCTCCGCTAAAAAAAACATTCTGCATTGAATTTTTTTCCCCTCCGTACAGTAGTTGGGGAACATCACAACGATAATATGTGCAATTGATTTTACCCGAAATTTGTGTAAAAAACTGTGTTAAAAAAATGAAAACAAAAAAATTAACAACAAATTTGGAGGTGAATTTTCGATTTTTCGGAATTTTGAATAGCCAAATCATGCTCAGCGGAAAAAGTTAGCCCAGGTTAAAAAAAAAAAACAACTCGATAAGTTGATTATTTCCGTAGATATTGCATGTTGGTGCAATTTGAAGGCGCGAATTCACTTTTCATGCGAGCGCGCGCGAACCGGAGACGGCTGCCCCCACTCTGCCGTCAAACGCTACGTGAAATTTGGCCTCTCACAAAGCCTTCACCGAAAACAATAAATTTATATGGGATTTTTCCGCCAATTTTTCTCCAGGTAGCAGAAGCCTCACCCCGTACGCTGTCCAATTTTCAGCTCTCCATGTTGAAATGAGCAGCTGCAATAATGATTAAAAAACTAATTTCTTTATCTCCCCCTAATTAACTTTACGCAATTTTTTCTTCTTCTAAATTCGTATAAAAGTAACCGCTTTCGAATGATGTCACTCCCGACTCTGTAACTTGGAAATTCGCGATGAAATTTTAATTGTTTATGAGTAAAAATCGTACCCCATTTTTGGAGTCGTTTTTCACCCCTTTAATTATAAAAAATCGATTTGCCCCAAAGCGTATGCGATAGTTTGATTCTTTCTGAATGATTTCGTTTTGGTTTTGTTGTGCTGTGACCCGCTCCCGGTGTAGAAATTCCTTGCGAAAACAGTCGGTTTTTTAATAACAAATGGATTTTCTCGAAAACTATCAATCCGATCTGGCTCAAATTTTGCACACTTATTGAGTGCACCGGGGGGCATATATTCTGAGATTTTGAAGGCTCAACATCAATTTTTGAACTAACAATTTGTTATAATAGAAATGGCCATTTTAGCTGGTTTTTAATTTTTTGCGAGCGAAATGACGAACCGATTTTAATTTGCGACCCGCCAAATTGTTCGTTTTTCTAATATCTACAAATAGTTATACGACTTTTTTCTTCTCCGATGGATAGTTTCCGCGCTATCTCGCAAAAACATGGTTTTGCCAACTTTGACCGCGTGGCAAGAAAAAGCCTCCGAAAATCTGTGGTTGGAAACTATTAGGCCTTTATCAGGGACTTAAGCCCTACACGAATCCGTCGGTTAGAATCGGTCTGGCTCTGTGTCACGTAAAAATACCCGGTTCCTGGACTATAGGGCTTCGGCAGTAAAAATTGAAGCGTGCGATCGAATTCGGTATTTTAAAAACAGGGAGAGAGAGGGGCTGTAAATGGCGAAACCTACAAACATTTCGGGTGCGGCCTTGGAGCCGTCGGTGTAGAAATGAGTAGAATCGGGACAACTGTATTTGGAAAGGAATTCCATTTTAGGATTTTCTGCTGTTTGTATGTGTCTACCTGTTTCGGTATTGATGCATGAGGCGTTGATATGGGTCGTCGGGCTGATTTCGTAGAAGAAGGGACAGGGGTGAGAAGCTATGAGAGGTTTTAGGTAGGAGAATTTATTGTACGCTTTGAGGATAGGGAAGTGCGATATGTCATGAGTTTCACGCATTCTCTGGGAGAGAATGAGCGTGGGAATAGAAGTGAGGAGTCTATGGTTCGAGGAGGCAAATATTTTAAGCAGAAACTTTTCGGTCAGGTGTTGGAGACGGTAACGCAGTGGTGGTTCACAGGATTCGGCAAGGACGATTGTTCCGGAAACTGACCCGGATTTTGCCGCTGTTTTTATGATCGAGGGCGGGATGGAATCATGCAAGAGAATTTTGGGTTTCAGTAAATTAGAGACTGACACGAGGCTTTTGAGAGTACTCTTTTGTTTAATTTATTGCTCATTTACATGGAGCAAAGGTCCAAATAATAGCGATCACTCGCACAAAGATGCGTAACACCGACACGTGTCCGCCGCGTGGTAAGAGAAAAACGGAGATCACCACGAGTTTACAACAATAATTGTCCCGGAGAATACACTTGAACACACCTGAAAAAGGAGTTGAACCGAGCAAGGCTGAGCGGTCCTTGTCGGAGATGGCCGCGGTGCCTCGTGTCGCGAGGTCCAAAAAAGCGAGAGCTCACACGTTTTCTCGGTTACGAGTCCGAAGAAGAAGAGAGTAATTAATATGGACGCTGGTCAAGTTGTCACGATATCCCTTGTGGCAGCGCCACCCGACAACTTGACAGCCGCCTGTTTTCCATATTTGCGACTATACTGCCGCGCTGGGAGCGCGAGTCGCGGCGCGGGAATTTGACCATGCTCATTCCTGAACAACGATGTTATTGGGAGTTGAGTTACGAAAACCGAGGGAAAGTCTTATGGCTTTGCGTGGAATGACTTCGATTTTTCTTAGGAGAGGGTGAAGTGTGATAGACATGGCGCAGGTACCATATTCGATTATACTGCGCAGTAGCGCTCTGTAAATAGTAAGTAGAGATGAAGGGTCTGCACCCCACCATGTGGAGCGGAGACACTTTAAGATGTTTAACCGCTTTTTACATTAATTTATTACGCTGGTCAGATGGGGGTGCCATGTAAGACGATGATCTAGTATGATGCCCAGGAACTTACTTTCCAGACATCCTGAAACACGATGTCCATCAATTTGGACGGAAGGAAGTGTTGGGTCGAATATGTTTCGGGAAAATACTACCAGTTTCGACTTCGAGGGCTCGATTGAAAGGCCCAGTGAATGTAGGTAGGTCGACACTTGGTCGAGGCTATTCTGGATGGAAGAAATGCTGTCTTCGCGTCGTCGAGATCTAGAGAAAATGGCGACATCGTCGGCGAATAGCAGACAATCGCTCCGGGGGTGGAGTTGTTTGGCCAAGTCATTTGTATATAAGACGTACAGAAGAGGGCTTAGTATGCATCCTTGGGGGACTCCTTTGTAGGAGTCGAATGGCCCGAGCGTTTGATCGGCTATTTTAAAGTATAACCGTCGGAAAGAGGTTAAGTTATATATAAACTTGCAGTATTGCCACGGTATTCCAATTCTCTGAAGACCTGATACGAGGGTGCCCGGATTGACATTGTCGAAAGCGCTACTGACGTCGACAAATATGCAAGATGTGTATTGTTTGTTTGCAAACCCATCGTAAATTTCTGTTGTGAGAATGGCGAGGTTGTCTTGGCAGGATTTCGATTTCCTAAAACCGAATTGTGCGGGTGAGAGGATTAAATTGTTTTCGAGCCATTGTGTGAGGCGGGAGTGAAGCATTCTCTCGAACAACTTGAGAAGGCAGGAAGCCAGAGAAATGGGCCTGAATTTCCCAGGGGTTGATTTTGGTATGAAAAGGATGAGAAATTCACGCCAGCTCTCCGGGAAAAGGCTCTTTCGGAATAGCCGGTTAAATGTGTCTAGTATTACTGCTTGCATGGAGCTTGGGAGGTTCGCGATAATGAGAAAATCTATCTTATCGATGCCTGGGGCTGATTTACGATTTGCTTTAAGTACGGCAGTTTGCAATTCCTCTAGTGAGAAGGGAGGGTCGAGGTTGGTATTGTTAGCCCGCGGTGCAGAAGAAGGAGGGAAGTTGGGGAAAAAGCATGATGGGGGACAAATAGTGGGATCAGCTTAAGGAGTTTCGATAGTGATTGTTAGGGGGGGTGAGGTGGAAGGGAAACCTATTGTATTTCTGCAGGGTTCCAACTGCTGAACGTGAAAAAAGTCCTATGTTTAATGAATTTATTCTCACAGATTAACACGTAGATCCTATCTGATTTTTTTTTTGATATATTATATATTTATATAACTTGTTACGATGCGAAATTATTTTTATAACTCCTTATGAATATTTCGGAAATTGACTAATAACGGTCGGGAATCTGAAAACACTGTAAAAGTTTTCGTGCTTCTGAGGTGGTAGCATTGGTCGTTGACTCGTTTGAATTCGATGTCCATAACCTCAAAACCGATGCCAAAACCATAACCTCAAAAGTTGTTGTGATGACATTTTTCAATAATGGACAGAGCGGAAAAAGTGAAATCGATGAAACGTTGGAAAGGAAGATTGGTGAGCGAGGCCACATATACGGAAAACAAGTGCAAAAATAAAAATTATTTAACATTGATTAATACGTGGCACACGAATTTCTTTTTTTTTCAAACAATTAATGTTGCAGTTTCACTTGTCCCACTCGTAATCTAATCTCGTACGCGATGATATTTCAAATCGCGCGACGTTGCCACGTCATACGTCATTCTGGTTAGAATTCCCGTCAAAGTCATGATTTATTCGGCTTGTTCAGGAATGAGCATGGTCAAATTCCCGCGCCGCGACTCGCGCTCTCAGCGCGGCAGTATAGTCGCAAATATGGATACCAGACGGCTGTCAAGTTGTCGGGTGGCGCTGCCACAAGGGATATCGTGACAACTTGACCAGCGTCCATATTAATTACTAGCCCCTTCTTATCCGGACGTCAAACCGGGAAGACGTATGAGCTCTCGCGCTTTTGGACCTCGCGACACGAGGCATCGCGGCCATCTCCGACAAGGACCGCTCAGCCTTGCTCGGTTTAACTCCTTTTCGGCGTGTTAAAGTGTCCGCATTATCACGGCGAAGCGACTGCTCCTCTAGTATTTTTATCAAGTGTATTCTCCGGGATATTTATTCAGTTAAGCTCTTGGTAATCTCCGTTTTTCTCTTACCACGCGGCGGACACGTGTTGGTGTTACGTATCTTTATGCGAGTGATCGCTCGTTAATGGACGTTTGCCCTTTGTAAATAGGCAATAAATTATTAAAAGTGTACTCTCTAAACGCCTCGTGTCAGTCTCTCATTTACTTAAACCCAAAATTCTCTTGCATGATTCCATCACGCCCTCGATCATAAAAACAGCGGCAAAATCCGGGTCAGTTTCCGGAACACGGCTATTTATTTTATATCTCCTAAACGAATCAGACGATTATGTTCCAGCTTCGCGTGAATAACCTTTAATATTTGATTAATTATTCCCCAATTTTTTGTGCATTTTCCAATAATATTTTAGACGCAATGATTTTTTTACGAAACTTGCATGGGTCCTAGCGGGTAGTTGCGCTATGCTTACATGCTAATTTCGAAAAATTGTATCTTTGAAACAAATCAGGTGATCTTTTCCAAATTTTTAGAGGAGATTCTGAATGATTGAATCTCTACGTGTGATTTTTTTCATTGCAACGTCATTGATTTGCACTTCCTATCGAAACTCCTTAAGAATGTTTTCATGTCCGTCAGTGTTAGAACGGAAGGATGTTGGGTCGGGAATATTTCTGTTCCGGAACTTTTTGATTTTGTTCCAGACTTTGTTGGCTGGCGAGCGGAAATCTATGGTCTCAGTGAACTCGATCCAGGAGTTTTTCTTTGATTTTTTGAAAGTTTTGCGTGCCATAGCGTCTAGTTTTTTTGGCTGCGATCAAGTTGTCGAGATTCGATTGGCGTCTAAATGCTGCCCACGCTTCTTTTCGAGCCGCATTGGCAACGTTACATTCCTCGTTCCACCAGATGGCAGGACGTGACTTTGCTGATTTACTTTTACGAGTTCGAGGAGAAGGAATAGAAGAATTTATCAATTCCTTGATGGCTTGAGTTATGTTATGGTATTGTTTTATCCGTGCAAAAATACTCTTGAAAAGTGAAAAAAGAACGCCAACTTTAAAAGATCGCAACCTCAGTAGAAAAATAATGATTCATTTTTCTTGATATCACTTTAAAATAAAAAACAATTTAGATTTACAAAATTTATTGCATTTTTTCTTCCCTACGAACGATCTTTTGACCTTCTTCAAAATTTTCTTACAAATTCTCAAGCTCAATCGACAAAAAGAAATGAAATCATTGCAACATAGCCAAGAATTCACCATTTTGAAGAAAAAGAAGTTGGATTAGGAAAAAATGTCAAGTTCTGGAATGATACACTTCGCCTATCGATACAACAGAATGAAAACAAAAAATTTCGTGGTATTGGACTTAGGATGTACCTAAAACGAACAATTTCTTCGAAGGTTCTGCAAAAAAAAATGCAAAAATTTGGCGTGCATGGTTAAGTAAAAAAGCCCGGGAAGATAAAGGATCAATGTAAGGGAGAGGCGGACAACACTAAAAAACTGCCTGAAATAGGATTTTCATTTGTTTTTCATCTCAAAAATCAAAATCTTCTTTATTCAAATTTCGGCAATACAAAAAATATTTATCAGACTTTATGATTGAAGTGTCTAGCCGTTCAGGTAGTCGGATAAATAATATTCGTCCGGTCACGCTTTATCCAATGATTTGCGCTTTACCTAACGCGTTTATACGGACAAGCAAGAGTTGCTTATTCGTCCTAACATGTTTTAGTGTACGAAATGGCCGGATGAGTAGCCGCAGCCCTTTATGAAATGAAAAATTTTGAAAGTTTTGTTTCACCTGGCTCTCCAGACTTTCAAAAATGATTATTAATTACGCAAAGAGGAGAGATTTTCGGTTAAAATAGGAATGAGAAATATCATTGCAGAAAGAAAACAGAATGAACAGGGAACATTTCGAATTTCGGAGGATGGTCCATTTTCCATGACATGACGTCATAATGCTACTTTGCGCGTGTATGTGGAGACTTCTAATAATAGCAATGACATAGCCCATCGCCGAACTTTTTTAGTTAACCATGCACGCCAAATTTTTGCATTTTTTTTTTTGCAGAACCTTCGAAGAAATTGTTCGTTTTAGGTACATCCTTAGTCCAATACCACGAAATTTTTTATTTTCATTTTGTTGTATCGATAGGCGAAGTGTATCATTCCAGAACTTGACATTTTTTCCCAATCCAACTTCTTCTTCTTCAAAATGGTGAATTCTTGGCTATGTTGCAATGATTTCATTTCTTTTTGTCGATTGAGCTTGAGAATTTTTAAGAAAATTTTGAAGAAGGTCAAAAGATCGTTCGTAGGGAAGAAAAATGCAATAAATTTTGTAAATCTAAATTGTTTTTTATTTTAAAGTGATATCAAGAAAAATGAATCATTATTTTTCTACTGAGGTTGCGATCTTTTAAAGTTGGCGTTCTTTTTTCACTTTTCAAGAGTATTTTTGCACGGATTTCTCTTTTTTTTGAAAAGCGGGATATTCATCAACAATTTTCTGTAATTATGGAGGAATTATTTGTTCTGGTTGGTTATTCGAGAAATAGAATAAATCTCTTCAAAAACTTCTGTCGAGACCCCTGGTAAATTCCTTTGGATATCTCGACAATAGTCATGATCAAAGACTTAAAAAACTCTCGTCGAGACCCTTGTTCAATCCCTTAAGAAAACCACGAAGGGACTCGTGGTCAATCCCTCAAAGAAACCAAGGTGACGCCATCAAGTAATCATTTGAAAAAATTCCGTCGCGACCCCTTGGAAATCTCGTCCATAAAAGGCCCGGCGAGATTCTTGATTAATCCGATAAAAACTTCAATTCAGGTCCTATTTTCAACGCTTTAAAAAAGAGCCTCGTCAAGACTCTCGGTTGATCGCTTGGAAACCTCTCGATAAAACTCTGAATCAATCCCTTCAAGAACTTCCGTCGGGAACCCTGGTCGAGCCCTGAAAGAAATCATTGCAAACCATTTGAGCCGTCGCCCTAGACATCGAAAACCATGGAGAAATATACCAAGACATCAAAAACCATGGAGCCGTGGACCTAGACACCGAAACCCATGAAGAAATAGACCTAGACATCACAAACCATGGAGCCATGGACCTAACGATCGGAAAACATGGAGAAATATACCTAGACATCGAAAACCATGGAGAAATATACCTACACATCGAAAACCATCGAGAAATATACCTAGACAACAAAAACCATGGAGCCGTGTACCTTGACAACGAAAACCATGGAGCCGTCGACCTTGACACCAAAAACCATGAAGAAATATACCTAGGCATCAAAAACCATGGAGCCGTGTACCTTGACATCGAAAACCATGAAGAAATATACCTAGGCATCGAAAACCATGGAGAAATATACAGAGACAACAAAAACCATGGAGAAATATACCTACACATCGAAAACCATGGAGAAATATACCTAGGCAACAAAAACCATGAAGCCGTGTACCTTGACAATGAAAACCATGGTAGCTAGACAACGAAAACCATGGTAGGTAAACAACGATAACCATACGGAAAGAGAGGCCCGATATAGTCTGTCTCTCTCGCTCAGTGGCGCGCGAAGAGTGGGGATACCACGTTCAGCGGAGCGGGTGACGTCACGGGCCGAAAATGTCCACCGGACACGTGAGGGCGTATGTCCAAGTGCCTGCGAGGACAACTTACGCCTTTCTGACTCCAAGAAATTGTGAGAAACAGAATGCGGTTGAAATCGCGTGCCTAAAATCTTCAATATTAGATTTCTCTGGATTGGTTCAATGGATTTCCTTCAACCAAGAACCGATCGAAAGATAAAAAATCATAGAAAATTCGAGTCTAATATGAGACTTTTTCCTTAACCCGTTTCCCTGTAAAAACGATTTAAAGTTTCTGTGACGTCATAAAACGCCTATTTTACTGTATATAAGAGTCCGGCCGGCTCGCGCGCTACGCTTTTCTTTCAAACTTGGCGTCGAGCCGCTGCCGCGACTCTTGATTTCTCCATGATTTTCGTTGTCTCTGTATATTTCTCCATGGTTTTCGATGTCTAAGTATATTTCTCCATGGTTTTTGATGTCTAGGTCGTCGGCTCCATGGTTTCCGGTGTCTAGGTCCACGGCTCCATGGTTTTCGATGTGTAGGTATGGTTTTTGTTGTCTGGGTATATTTTTCCATGGTTTTCGTTGTCTCTGTATATTTCTCCATGGTTTTCGATGCCTAGGTATATTTCTTTATGGTTTTCGATGTCTAGGTCAACGGCTCCATGGTTTTCGTTGTCAAGGTACACGGCTCCATGGTTTTTGATGTCTAGGTATATTTCTCCATGGTTTTTGATCGCTAGGTCCATGGCTCCATGGTTTTCGATGTCTAGGTCGACGGCTTCATGGTTTTCGACGTCTAGGTATATTTCTCCATGGTTTTCGATGTCTAGGTCCATGGCTCCATGGTTTTTGTTGTCTCTGTATATTTTTCCATGGTTTTCGATGCCTATGTATATTTATACATGGTTTTCGATGTCTAGGTATATTTCTCCATGGTTTCCGATCGTGAGGTCCATGGCTCCATGGTTTGTGATGTCTAGGTCTATTTCTTCACGGGTTTCGGTGTCTAGGTCCACGGCTCCATGGTTTTTGATGTCTTGGTATATTTCTCCATGGTTTTCGATGTCTAGGGCGATGGCTCAAATGGTTTGCAATGTTTTCTTTCAGGGCTCGACCAGGGTTCCCGACGGAAGTTCTTGAAGGGATTGATTCAGAGTTTTATCGAGAGGTTTCCAAGCGATCAACCGAGAGTCTTGACGGGGCTCTTTTTTAAAGCGTTGAAAATAGGACCTGAATTGAAGTTTTTATCGGATTAATCAAGAATCTCGCCGGGCCTTTTATGGACGAGATTTCCAAGGGGTCGCGACGGAATTTTTTCAAATGATTGCTTGATGGCGTCACTTTGGTTTCTTTAAGGGATTGACCACGAGTCTCTTCGTGGTTTTCTTAAGGGATTGAACAAGGGTCTCGACGAGAGTTTTTTCCCCAAGTACTGTTGAAGTACGCGAAAAAATATTTCAGAAGTGCACCCTTTCTCAGTGAAAACCAGCTGGAAAGATTTTGAGAGCCTGCAGCTCCGCCACAAAAAAAGTTTTCGCCCGAGAAAAAAAAAATCATTCGCCGATTCGAATTTTTCCAACGCCTGAATTAAGAGCTCCCCAAGTACTATTAAAGTGCGCGAAAAAAGATTTCAGAAGAGCACCCTTTCTTAGTGAAAACCAGCTCGAAATATTTTGAGAGCCTGCAGCTCCGCCACAAAAAAGTTATTTTGCTCGCAAAAAAAAATTAATACCCGATTCGAATTTTTCCAGTGCCTGAATTAAGAGCTCCCCAAGTACTATTAAAGTGCGCGAAAAAAGATTTCAGAAGTGCACCCTTTTTTAGTGAAAACTGGCTCGCAAGTTTTTCAGATCCAGGTCCGCCACAAGAAAGTTGGAACAAAAAAAAATTTCCCAATTCGAATTTTTCCAACGCCTGAATAAAGAGCTCCCCAAGTACTGTTGAAGTACGCGAAAAAAATTTCAGAAGTGCACCCTTTCTTAGTGAAAACCGGCTCGCAAGATTTTCAGATCCAGCTCCGCCACAAAAAAGTCATTTTTCCCGCAAAAAAAATAATTGCCCGATTCGAATTTTTCCAACGCCTGAATTAAGAGCTCCCCAAGTACTGTCAAAGTACGCGAAAAAAGATTTCAGAAGTCCACCCTTTCTTAGTGAAAACCAGCTCGAAATATTTTGAGAGCCTGCAGCTCCACTACAAAAAAAGATTTGTCCCGCAAAAAAAAAGATTGAGGTGTAGCTATCGACAGGAGTTGAGAACAGGACGAAAAGGGAAAGGGGAGTGCTCGGAGTAGATCGATCGTGGTATCGTGGTATGGAGACCGAGACGAAGACAAGAGAAAAAAGGGCTGGGGCGGAATTCAATTGTTTAATAACGAAAGAACCGAAAGGGGCAACGTCAGCCATCGATAGAAATTATTCAATAAAATTATAAGATAAAAATTATAAAATAAAATACCGTACTACTACAGATCAGAAGTGGGATATACCACGTGTTAAAGAAACGAACAAACAATCTAAAAAGATTTGGAAAAACCAAAATTAGCCCGAAGCAGCGCAAAAACGGAGGTCGAGATGTCGACCGAATCAAGCAAGCGAGGACGCGACTCGGGGTCCGTGCGATCGCGGGACATATGTGGTCATCGAGCGAGATCGTCTCCGTACAGCTCGAGAAGACGAGGCTCCAGGGATCGTAGCAATCTACGGTCGCGATCTAAGAGTTTCGAGGATCGGCACCGCAATCGTAGGAAGCCGGGGAAGTCCTGCAGTAGCTGTACGTGTGAAAGCCGATCAAGGAGTTCCCTGTCGCGAGACGCCACAGGCGGAAGTTCGGTGGGTGGCACCACGTCCCAGGGTGAGTCCGATTCTGCAAAATTGACTGAGGTGCTGTCCGCCATTGTCAAGACAGGTTCAAGACGATCAAACCACTATGTCAATGAGAAAATCTTACCAGAATTCGACCCAGAGAAAAAAGATTTATGGTCTCGGGATTGGCTTGAAAAGATTAATATGTATGCGACTATGTATGAGTGGGAGGATCCTCATAAAATCTATTTAGCGTCACTAAGATTGAGAGGAATTGCGAGAGAGTGGTATGAAGGGCTTCAAAATGTCCCTATCAGCTGGGAAGCATTTACCGTGGCAGTTCTCAGGCAATTTTCAGGGAAACCAAGTTTTGACAAGCTATTCGAAAGCACAGCAACCTATAAAACTTTGCCAGGTCAATCGCTTCAAACGTATTGTTTCGAAAAAATCAAAAGAATCAACAGATTGCAACTAGAAATTCCTGAACCAAAGATCGTAGATTTCGTGATACACGGAATTCATGATGACCGACTAAGAATGGGTCTTTTAACAGCAAAAAGAGAGAAGCTTGCGGGATTGTATTCGTTTCCACAGTCGATTGAGAAACCTAAAGACATTAAGCATACGAAGGACGATACGGACAAAAAGCATACGGGGGATTCGGAAAAGGCAACTAGACAGCTCGCGCGATTCGACTCGACGAGTGCATGTTTCAAGTGTGGAAAAAATGGACACCGAAAGCGCGACTGTCCGGAAGTGAACCGCGACAATTATAATTATAATAAAACAGGGCCCACGAAGAATTCGCAATTTTCAGGTCAGAAAAATACTGAGGGTAAGAAATGCAACTTTTGCAACCTACGGGGACACACAAAGACAGAATGTTACAGAAAACAAAGAAGGGAAAAGGACGAGAGGGAAAAATTATGACTAGATGGGGAGACCGCTTATTGCGACTCGGCGTCCCCTTCGAGGGGGCTCCTCGTTCCGAGTAAGGCAAACACACTGAACGTATGTGAGGTCACGGAAACCCAAGTAAAGAAACCAATAAAAAAATGCGTTCTTGCGGTGACAAAGGAAAAATTTGCACGATCGACCTCGGCAGTGACTGTTCCATTATTCGCGAGAGCCTAGCGAGGGCCTTAAACTGAAAGTTGAAAAGTACAATCAAAACATTGTCGGCATTTAATCACGCGATAGTCGTCCCAATCGGTCAATCAAAGATCAGGGTCCATATCGATGATATTCCTTTTAAAATAAGGGTTTTCGTTTTTGCTGACGATCAGGTGACCAGGAAAATCCTTGTCGGAAGGAATATTTTGCGTAAAGCGGGTATCAAAGCGATATCGGATGCAACCGGAGTCACGTTTACTTTAGATAAACCACCTCAAACCGACGACGCTATGGAAGTCGACATGGTAGATGTAAATCAAACAACAGAAATAAGAAAGGACGACATTTGGTGCGAAGACCTAAAAGCCGAACATAAACCAAAACTACTTAAACTTTTGAACCGGTATAGGGCAAGTATATCGCTTAACATGAAGGAATTAGGTCAAACAGACGCAGCAGAAATGACGATTGAAGTAACTTCCGAGGCTCCCGTCTTTCACGGACCGTACCGCCTTTCCAAAGCCGATCGAGACAAGGTCAAAACAATGGTAGCAGAGCTGGAGGAGAGCGGTATCGTTCGTGAGAGTACGTCACCTCACGGAAGTCCGGTCGTGCTCGTGAGGAAAAAGAATGGAGAAACGCGAATGGCCATAGACTACAGGGGCCTCAATAAAATTACGAAACGCATACAATACCCTCTAACCATAATCGACGATCAAATAGATCAACTCCGCAACAAGAAAATTTTCACCTCGCTAGATTTGAAGTCCGGATTTTACCAGATTCCTATGCACCGCGATTCTATCGAAAAAACCGCCTTTGTTACTCCGGATGGTCAATGGGAATTCTTACGAATGCCTTTCGGGTTGGTCAACGCGCCGGCCGTATTTCAAAAAGCCATGAATAAAGTTCTCAAGGAATGTGCTCTAGTATACATTGATGACGTACTGATCACTACACAAACAATAGAAGAAGCTTTCGACCAACTAGAGACAGTATTTAAAGCACTTCGGGCGCACAAGCTCACATTAAATTTGGCAAAGTGTAGATTTTTCCAGAACAAAATCGATTACTTAGGGCGAGAAATTTCTGAAAAGGGAATACGACCAGGGATGCACAAGATTGAGGCCGTCTCTAAAGTCGGGGACCCCAAGAACGTAAAACAAGTGAGGCAGTTTCTAGGACTTGCAGAATATTTTCGTAAGTTCATCAAGGACTTCGCGAGAAAAACTGCCCCGTTAACGAGACTATTGCGTAAGGACATCCCTCGGTCGTGGCGACAAAAACAAAGCGAAGTCGTCGAGAAAATCAAAAAAATTCTAGTGAGTAGACCGATACTAGCAATTTATGATCCCGAACGAGAAACAGAAGTTCATACAGATGCCAGCGCATTAGGTCCAGGAGCGATGCTCATTCAGAAACACGAGGAAGGGAAACGCGTTGTCGCCTACTATAGCCGAAAAACGACCCCGGTGGAACAAAAGTACCACACGTACGATCTGGAGACGTTGGCGGTATTTAGGGCATTGAAAGCTTTTCGCGTTTATTTATTGGGAATTAAATTCACGATAGTGACGGATTGCAGTGCTGTTCGGGCGACAGCAAACAAAAAAGATATACAACCATGAGTCGCTCGTTGGTGGGTATATCTACAAGATTACGATTTTGACATCGTGTACCGTCCGGGAAATCAGGTAGCTCACGTCGACTACCTCAGTCGAAATCCAATCGATTGCTATGCTATTGATATCACGGAAAGCGAATGGATTAAGGTGGCTCAATCGCAGGATCCAGACATAGAAATAATTCGCAAAATATTGCAGTCGGGCGAGGTTGAACCAGAAACGAAACAATACTTTGACAACTATCATCTCAAGGGAGGGGTGATCTTTGGTAAAACCGATCAGGGCAATAAATGGGTGGTGCCAAAAGTGTCACGGTTTAATGTTGTACGTCTGTGTCACGATGAGCAGGGGCATTTTGCAGCTGGAAGAACGTTGGAAAAAATAAAAGAAAATTACTGGTTCAAAGGTATGAGAAAGTTCACCTCCAAGTACGTAGACGCATGCTTAAACTGTTTATACTACAAAGGTTCGGCCGGGCGCAAACCCGGGTTATTACACCCAATAGAGAAAGTAGCAATATCCCATTCCATACCATCCATCTCGATCATGTGGGACCATTTGTACGCAGCAAACGAAAGAATACCCAAATACTGACAATTGTCGATGGTTTTACCAAGTTTTGTATTCTTGAACCTGTCCGAGACACCTCGACGAAGGGCGTGATAAAAGCACTGATACAGTTAATTGCAATATTCGGAGTACCCACCCGCATAATAAGCGACAGAGAGACGGCCTTTACGTCGCATTCGTTCAAGGCTTTTTGCAAGGAACATGATATCAAGCGGTAGCAACACCACGGGCAAACCGGCAGTGTGATCAAATGAACCGCACTGCTTTGAGTTCCCTTGCAGCCACCTGTGCCGGAGGAATAGAGGAGACCTGGGACTACTGGGCAGTATTACATCTGAACTCTTCACAATTGTCCTCTTAAATAACTGCGTGGTAAAATAACTATATTCTGATAAATTTTCATTCTTATACATCTGTCCTCTTAATTCATCAGAAAAAATCTGTATTCTGATACATCTGTATTTTTTGACAACAGCCCTTTCATCCAACTGTGATCTTAACTCGTGCAAAAAAATCTCTATTCTAATACAACTGTATTCTGTTACAACTGCACTCTTCTACAACTTTATTCTGATACATCTGTACTCCTGTTCAACTTCGCTCTTATAAAAAACAATTGATTATCGAAAGGCGCTATAGCATACTCGCTCGACTTTAATCAACATATAGAGCGGAACGAATAAAATTATCGACATTCGTAGCCACGAAAACAAGAGTATGACAAATCTTGAAATAATTACCAATGAAAATCTATTAATATTTTGGATATTTTCAATGTTAATTATTTAACAAAGAAAGGTACACTACCGCTCAAAAGTATGGGTTCACTTCTCGAAATTTTCAGCTTCGGTATAAGTTCCATATCTTGGTGGAAAAAGGTCGCAAGAGAATTTAATGAGCACCATTTTGAAGGGGACAGTTTTAGCTTCACGTTGCCATTTTTTATAATTTTTTACATTTTTTTTTATAGTCCCCACGCGCTTTTGAACATGGCAGTTTTTCGATGTTTTTTTGCGCTCTAGAAACGGGCTCTCTGGCTATTAGAAAATTTTCCTTGCAATTTTATTCATCGCAGTTTCAAAGCGGATTTCAAACACTGCATTTCCGTTCTTGAAAAAGTATCGTGCGATTTTTTTTACCAAAAATATTCCAATTTTTGACAAAAATTGATAATTTTATTCAATTCAGCGTATCTTGAAAACGGCGGGTGATCGAAGAAAATAGCAGGAGGGTGAAAAGTTGCCATAGATCATGATGGACCTGGTAGATTTATTTCAGAATTTTTTTCCGACATTTGTTTTTTTATACTCGTGGAGTCAAAATAATTTTAATTTTCTTATGATTTTTTCTTTTTTTTAGAGAGCGGAGGCATTTCTTTTATTGGTTTTATCAGCATCTTGTTGTAATTGGAACTAAAAATTTAATTTTGCACAATTTTTTGTACGTTTTTTTCGTGAAAAAAAATTAATTTTTAGTTCAAATTACGTCAAGATAAAGATCAAAGCAATAAAATAAATGGCTCAGCCGTTTAAAAAAAAGAAAAAATCATGACAAAATTAAAATCATTTTGACTCCACGAGTATGAAAAAACAAATGTCGGAAAAAAATTCTGAAATAAATTTACCAGGTCCATCATGATCTATTGCAACTTTTCACCCTCTTGCTATTTTCTTCGATCACCCGCCGTTTTCAAGATACGCCGAATTGAATGAAATTATCAATTTTTGTCAAAAATTGGAATATTTTTGGTGAAAAAAATCGCACGATACTTTTTCATAAGCGAAAATGCAGTGTTTGATATTTTCTTTGGAACTGCGATGAATCAAATCGCAAGGGAAATTTTCTAATAGCCAGAGAGCCCGTTTTCAGAGCGCAAAAAAACATCAAAAAACTGCCGTGTTCAAAAGCGCGTGGGGACTATAAAAAAAATTGTAAAAAATTATAAAAAATGGCAAAGTGAAGCTAAAACTGTCTCTTTCAAAACGGTGCTCATTAAATTATCTTACGACCTTTTTCCACCAAGATGTAGAACTTATACCGAAGCTGAAAATTTCGCGAACTGAACCTATACTTTTGAGCGGGAGTGTAAGTAGAAACTCCATTTGCAGAGGAATTGATGCTTTTAACACGATTTTTTTTCGTTGAACACGCTCACGTCTTAACGCAGATATTGTGAAATAATATAGATACACCATTTCTGAACGAATAAGTTTAATATTTCTATTATATACACCGGAGTTTGTAGAACCAAAGTGTTGATAACAATACTGCAACGTTTTGGAATAAAGAAAAAAGGCGCTTTTCAAAAAAACACGCGCAAAGTGCTTTCAACATGTCCTCTGCATACCGGACATTGTAGATATGCAGCAGCATATAGGTCGTTTACATCGAGGAGCCGATCTTCATGATGCCTTTCTAGCGCTTCGGAACAGCTCTCGCATGCACAAAGATGCTCGCAAGGGCGAAAAACAATATTCGCAGATGCGTTCAAACAAATGCGGCAAATATCTTGGGGCGCTACATTCGGGACGTCATTACCGTCTAATTCTATAATGATAAAAAACATCGTAATAAGATTCGACAATATTAATTTGACATGTCGCAGAATTTATAACATTGCGCCATTTGTGAACTCAAAATTTCGCTATAATTTTGGAACTCGTGACGCATTTTTATATCTCCTACCGATTAACCAAGATTGTCATGTAGCCCATGATTTTTTGGGCCATACAGTCCCTTATCATTCTCATTTTGTGAAAGTAAAAGGGACAAAAAATCATGTGACAACTAACAGTTTCAGAAAATCGATAAAAACTCGATTTTTCCCCACATTCAGTTAAGGCAAAAATTGACCACGGTCGTTAATTTTAGCATTAACATAGTTGGCGCCAAGACGCTGTTGCGTTTCTCGATTAAATTCTCACCGTCGCGGTCATTTTCTCGTATTTCAGGAACTTCAACTTCGTTGATTGCTGGTGGATCTTGACGTCCATCTTGTTCCTGTATTTCTTGTTGCTGTTGTTGTTGTTGTTGTTGTTGTTGTTGTTGTTGTTGTTGTTCTTGTTGTTGTTGTCGTTGTTGTTCTTGTCCTTGCTCTTGAACCAGCGCTTCTACTATTTCCGGCGCTGCAGGCGCGTTTGCTGCTCCACGTCGCGGTCGACCACGACGACGAGGAAGCACTAACACGGCGTTAGCTTCCTTCCGTCTCCGAGCGACTTGCCGACGAGGTACTTGATTAGCGACTACAAATAACAATCTTAACCATGAATACGATGATGGAGTGAGATATTCGACACAAATAATATTGCTATCGGCAGATTTTCGATGCATCTAGACTAGACCGATGCAAAAATTATACATAATTTTTTTTCCCGTGGACTCTCGTGCTATCGTTAGTCACCTATAAAAGAATATTTCTGGAAAAATGTGGGAGAAATCACTCAATTTTTAGAGGTGGCTATATCGAATTTTATGTATTTTTCATTTTTTTGATGATTTTACTTTGCAAAAGTCTGATTATGGTATCAGATTATAAAAAAAATAATGTTTGAATGAGGAATTAATAAATAGAAAATGTATATACTAAGTGGAGCCCAAAAAGATATTTTTTTTAACGCTTTTTATTCATTGTTGAACCGTATTTCCAATAAATTCTTTTTTATTACAATTAGGAAAGCGTTGTCGATGTTGTTGAACCACTTGCAGTAAGTACTGCTTTTCGTCTTCTTTTTTTGTTAAGCTGTTATTAAATTGTTCAATAAGTGCGACACCTCTTTCGGCTACATCATTTACGACTTTTAGATTTTGCACTGTTTTTCTTACATTCTTATAGTTTTCGTCCATTTCCCACAAGTTGGGATCCAAGTTGAGGAAACTGGTATCAAGTTCCAGTTTTTCAAAGAAGAAAATAGATTTTTTGGTAACGAAGTCACTAATATCCTTAGAAAGCAATGACTTGAGCTCATTTTTTTTCAAGACAACGCGTTTCAAATTTCGCGGTGCAGTATCGCGATGTTTAATGCTGTGAATCATTTTCAGCTTAGTCTCTCGTGGGACAACGTTGTCGAAGAAAGATAACGCAACGAGTTCCTCAGAAATGTACCATAAATGCCTAGCAAGTTTGGTACTAGCCGCTTCGGCTACTTTGCGATCGATCATTTTATTTTGTACAAGAACTTGCATCAAATTTAAATCGTGGTAAGGAGCTTTGATTGCGAGAGGAGCAGTAAACCAAGCCTTTACGTAAAACGTCACGATGAAAATGCACATCTCACGAAGATTTGATGTCTCGCGATTTGTGAGCGTGAGTTGATGTTTGAAAATGAAAATTTTCAAGCAATAAATTGCTTTGGCGATCTGGCATGATGCATAGCTCCAGGACATTTGAAGTGGATACCACGAGGTGGTACACCGCCTAAGAAAATGCATGCCAGCTCTAGAAGTTCGCGATAATCATTCCTTGGTTGAGTTACCTAAAATAATCAAATAATTATTAAAAAACAATAAGAATCTTTTTTTTCCGTAAATTTTCCTTGTACACAAATAAGCACTAAATTTGGTGAAAGGTACTTCGAGTTGTTGGTATATGAAATTCAAGATTTCATCTTTTCCGTTGTTCATCATTTTTGCGATGATTGCATCTTCTAATCCTGTTTTGAATGATGTCGTATCAATTTTTTTCCAGTCATCCTGGAACCGTTTGAAAATTGGCGTTGTTGGTCCAGATGTTGCTGGCCAAAATACTTCGAATACACTTCTCAAAACTAACTCGAAAACGTGATGACGACAAGCCAGGTAGAGCAACGATGTATTCAAGTGCTTTTCGAGCAATACGCAGGCTCCATTCAAGGGACCTTCAAATTCATTAATCACTTTTAAATCAAATTATGATGGAAGCTCGCCTAATGGGAGTATTGAACAAGAGAACTCGATGTATTGAGTAAGAAAAAATATAAGATTTCTTGCTATCATCTTCAAGTTTATGTCAGCCATTCATGACACACCCGTATTCGAACTCGTCGTGTCAAAGCACATGGCTTTTATCCGTTCAGTCAAATTCCATTCTTTCACTGTCGTGAAAATTACTGCGGCTTGTTTTTCTCCTGTTCCTCGTTCAAGTTTTGGGACACCAAGCAGTTGTTCTGTATTGAGACCGGTTACAACAATTGGTAGCCTTTCAACTTTACCATGGTTGACAATATCGGAGAGGATTTTTCCGTCCCAATGAACTATCAATGAGTTCGCTGTTTGTAAGCCACTTTTTATCTCTTCTGCAATCGCCTTTCTCATTTTCGTTCTTCGCCTGTGTATCGCGCTGTAACTCACGTTGACATCGTTCACGCTCATTCCAAGGCTTTGAACAGTCGCAGATAGGATATGCGCTGCGCTTCTGCTACTCGTGTTAGTCCTGTCAAGTGCAGAAACGAGGCTTGGAGTCAAAATGTTAATTTTTTTCGGTTTTTCTTTATCGATTTCCATTTCGTCTTCAAAATTTGATGTTGTCCGTTGTAATTCATCTGAATGTCGAGACGCTGAGGAGATGCTACAGCGAGATAGCGTCTGACTCAAAACTGAAACATAGGTTGTACCAAATTAAATGAGACAATTAATGAAAATCTTTCTGGCGGCAGCAGCAGGACAACTGCGATAAATATTCGTGCCGTCAGTTTTGTGCCAGTAATAAGAAAAAAAATTCACAGCCTTTTTTTATCGATTCGGAAACTTTATTTGGGCATTCAAATATAAGTGGGACTGAGAAATTTAATTTGATTATATTTTAATATCGTGAAGTATGATTTTCGGTCAATTAATTTCGGAGATAACGAAAGAGGGAGACAGTCATTTGTAGCATTGTGCAAACATTCTTCCAATACATACGACTCCATATTCATATTGTTGATCCAGTAATTTTTTATTTCATATTCAAGAACAAAGTATATTTCGATCACGCACCTCATACGCACAAAGCCAATTTCAAATCTCTTTTTCGAATGTCTTAATCATTACCTGCACTGACTTCGTCATCTTCGAAATCATTATGTTTTGAATTTTCATCGCCTGTGGAATGTGGGGACGAAAAATTCGTACTTTCCTCTGGAATTGCCGACTGCGTTGGGTAGTTTCCGATATTTCTTCGTTGAGACGGCAAAAATTGTCGCTCGAGATCTTCTACATTTTTAACAGCAGAGTGATGTGCAACGTTGAAGATTTTGTCCAGATTTCTTTTAAATTCACGTTCCTTCGATATTTGTGACGGCAAATCCTTTGTATTGCGATTTTTCAGAAGTTTTTTCCAGGCTTGATGAAGTCTAATCAATTTTAAAATTGCACTATTGAATCGACGCGTTGGAATATTAGCACAAATCCATTGTTCGAAAACTTCTTCGATAGTTTTGTGTGCACTTCGACGAATGGTCAGATTTTCGGTTCGATGTTTGTAAAAAAACAAACTCAAAACTTTTCGGTTTGACGGTAACTGACGGGTAATTATTTTCGGAATTTCCTTGCCGACTAACCAAATCGCGTTGTCGCCGATTTTTCGTGCCATTGTTTAAAGTTATCTTCAATTAAGCCACAGTGAAAGATACACAATACCACAAGTTTATGGAAAATGGCGCCGTGACATGCGCAGCAGTGTTACGCGCAGTGTTATGCGCAGTGGCATGCGCAGTGGCATGCGCAGTGGCATGCGCACTGCGCAGTGATCACCCACGCTACGATACCTCCGGCTCCCGGTGCCGACTAGAGAGCTGGATATTGTTCGAATTTAATCGAAATCGATCGATTTCAAGTGGGTGAGAGGAAATCATAACGAAAACTATACAAGTAAAATTTTTATCGAAAATTGCAGTATTTCACTCATAATCTATTGCTGGAAATGTGCGAATTGAATTTTCTTAAAAAATACGAAAGATAAATGCGAGTAAATCAATCGACACGAAAAGTAAGAGTAGTATCGACGCTACTTTTATTTAGCTGGGTTCGAATTGTAAATATTATAACCTTTTTTCATTGTCGGAGCTAATTTTTGGATCGAAAGGAATGGTGAATGTGATTTTTATCGTAATTCGATGGCTTGGTATTTAAAATTGCCAAAAGACCAATGAAATTTTTTTTTTGTTTTAAAGTCGAAATAGCCACCTCTTGAAATTGACCGATCGAGCTCAATTTTTCACAGAAATTTTCTTTTTATGGTATCCAACGATAGCACGAAAGTGCCCAAGAATTTTTTTTTGTTTTGTTTTTTTCGCATCGGTCTAATCTAGACACGTGATAGCTTTCCCTAGTGCCATAAAAGAAAACTATTTCAAACTTTACTTCGATGTGGTTGGTCAGCAATTTTTAACCGGTTATTGGGCAGTTCGATCACATTTTCGGGACCTATATCATTTTCGACGATTTCGCCTTCTCCTTCTTCCAGCGGACCAACAGCCTCGTCCTCTACGTTCATTAGATGAACAATGAAATTAATTTTGCCACCATCGCCGCCTGTTTCAATTGATACTTCAATGATAGTAATAAATGATATTAACCTTCTCGAAGTTCTAGGTCGACGTTGATTTCCTCTCGGTCGGCCCGAGGGATGCTCATTATTAAAAAATCGAAAATGCTTATCCTGTGAATTGTCAAACGTTTTATATTGTTAGCGTTATTACCCGTATATCATAGATCTAGTTTTGGTATCAAGATAATATCTTCAACCGGTTCGACTGCAGCAGTTCCTGCAAATGCGCGATGTGCCTATCCTTTGGCCGTTGGACGATTTGACGTTGAACGTTATGCAAGATACCTGCATCCATCTCTTGCCAATCGACGAGCGTCTTTTTAAGATACTTGGCGAGGCGAGCTGCATTGAAAAATTAATTGACGCGAATTTCTGATGCTAAGAAGCAAAATTGTGTAAGACGCATAATGATTCCATACGAATAAATATTGATATGGATGGGTGAACGCCACCCAGTCTTCTCAAAATGTGGCGGTGACATGCTTCCGCTACGTTGTTCGTTCGAACGCTCGATCCGAACACAGATACAACGTCTGCACGGCGCACCCAAAAACCATTCATGTATCGTTCGAATGTATTCAACTTTGCTTGATCTAATGGTAACTGTTGGGCATATTCAGTGACGAGCTGAACCGCAACAGCAAAATTTACAGCTGGTAACAGCGCAATAGCCCATGCTTTATGGAGTACATTGTACCCATGGTCATTGAAGGGCAAGCGAAGTTGTTTTCATTTCCTAGTCACTGCCTAAAGGGGGGGGGGGGGTAAGGTTTTTAATTTTTATTTTTTGGATTTTTTTATATTTTTCTAATTGAATGCATGATATCTCAAGATCATTGTGTCAAAATTTCAAGTCAATTAGAGCAAAATTGACGAAGTTATGGGTATTTTTATACCCGTTGAAGACCAAATTACGGAGGATCTTGAAAACATTATATGGTAATTAATTTTTAATTGATCTTTTCAACAATTGCTACGCTAGTGAAGTGTGTGAAATGAAATGAGCAACAACCTTTATGGGCCTGGCATCGATGACTCAGTGTGAGGTATGTTGATAAAATACGCTTATAACTGGAATTCTGGATTTCTTTGTGTTCAAAACTTTAAAGCGTTTTTCTGAGACTTGTCATTTTTGAAGTCCGTGCCCACCATAACTAAAAATCTACTGGACCAATCGTTTTGAAATTTTGCACAGTGATTCTTCACATAATTCCCCAGGTATTGTCGAGAGATTTTTTTTTTTTTCAATAATTATCAATTTTACAACAGCAAATTAGCCGTTTTTTTTAGCGAAAATCTGGTTTTTGGCTTCCAAGTGCTACGAAAAATCGAAAAAAAATCCTCTTGTGAATACCTGGACAAACATCTCCTTTAACGAATGCATTTTGATTTTTTTGTTTCAGATGATTTGGCTGCGAGTTATGACGGGCACCGCAAAACAACTTTTTCTCGAGGCGCCTCGGGAGATTCACTGTCACTCGCTCAATTTTTGATATTTTGCAATGAAAATTTAGGAGAATATTGTTCTAATGTTACATTATCATGTATAGATCGACTGAATAAACTAACACCATCTGTATTGCCAAAAAAAAATCTTGAAAACATGCCTTTTTTTTACCGAATTAACCTTACCCCCACCTAAAATCATGCCCGCAAAGATTGAATGTGCATGAAAGTTTCTCTCGTTTGCGAATAACGAATTGTAACCCTCTGAGCCATAATGAGAAAAAACGCTGCAAATTGAAATTTTGCAAATTTCGTCCTCAATGAGGGAGACAAAATTAAAAATATACCTCATAGAGGAAAATTTGAGCATCGTGAATCTTAAGCATCTTGAGGAAGCAATTTGGAAATTTCAATTTGCAGCGAATTTTGTATTATTTATTTTATCTAATTTCGACAACTTTTTTAGGAAGTAACGAGGAAGTACGGTCACATGTACAATCTCTTTGGAAAATTGCAAAAATTGAAACGTTGAGACAATTTTTAAAAAAATCCAGATTTTTGTAAAATTCGCAAAATTGTAAAATTTAAACCGTTGAACCGATATTTCCGAAATTCGATACCAACGTTCGTATTAAAATACCTCCTTTAAAAACAAAGAATTAGTGATAAATCTTGAAATTTGCGGAAATTAAGCCGTCGACAGCCTTTTTTAATTTCGAAATGGCGTAGGCTTCGTATTTTTTAGCAATCGCGACCAAATTCTCATAGAATGAAGAGCTTGTAAAGATCTGTTCAAAACGGAAACTCTATATCTCAAATTATTCTCGAGTTATAAACGTTCGAATTATGCAATACCAGAACACACACACAGGAACACACGCGCGCACACGCCCGGACATGGAAATGGAGAAGCGAAATGTACTGCAATCTTCGTTGTACAGGAATTGAGTGCATACAAATTGCCGGGATGTTAGGGATCGTGCCGACGTTAGAAAGAAAGGTTGTTTTAAGACGCGATTGTTAGCGCGGGGATCCGCTTGTCGAGTTTTATTTACAGAAAGGAGATTTACAGTGGTTTATGTACAGATTTCACCCTTGTTAGCGGGTGAAGGACGCGGTTTTAACAATGATAGCGGTAATTAATAATACGAAAGCGGTGTAGCAATCGTCGGATCTCGCGCACTGATTTTATTGATCTCGCGGCTCAATCACGACGTGGGTGTGGGGCCAGTGTGGAACTTTGGTGACACACGTGGCTCGGCCCGGCCACGCAGTGAGCTTAAGATTACGGAAAATGCGATGTAGACGAACGCGGGTCGATTGCGCCTAATGCGCCAATCGAGCGGGATTGACGAGTGCAGAAGGCACACGTTCGCGATGCAGTAATGTTACGCGGACATCATGCGGGTGGCGTTACACGAAAAGGCTGCCATGCTCGGCAGCAGCGTGCTACCGAGCACGGCCCCACGCAAAGAATAGATAACGTGCCCAGCAACGATGTGCTGCCGGGCGCGGCTAGGGACGAATAGAAGGAATTTTGGGCCCTCTCGCACGCCGATAGGCACGAGGATCGACAGATCCTGCGCACCGAGGCGAAACGAGAGCGTCCGCGAGGTGCTGCCCCGGAGCGGGCCGATAAGGCAGCTAGCTCCGAGTTTTTGGAGAGGCGGAATCCTGAACATTCGTGTATAAACAAATGGTTCAAAATATATACGTACTTTCTCGTAAAAAAATTGAATTTTGTACTAATTCTATTGGAAAAATTGGGGTGGCTATTTTTTCACGGCCTCAAATTTTTTCGAAATTTTTTTTCAACATATTCCGATCCCTAAATTTCGTCCAAGAAAAGTTAAAATACCATCGTTTTTGTACTGGATCTGCGTAGACTTTCATTTTTGTTTGAATATTTTTTTTGAATTCGTAATCGCCACGTATTCCGAACTCTGCGTGTCGTTACGAACCCTGCGCTTTTTGTGCTTGTAAACTTTAAAGTTAATCGCATGCAATAAAAATTAAAAAAAAAAGTATGGCTCAAAGATTTAATAAATAGCTGTTATTGTATATATCAAATTACTCGAATGAAATGGAACCAGCAGCCTCTTATGTGCGCCTGATCGCCAAATGATGAACGGGTTGCTGTAATTAATGCCTGCTCGTAATCACAGTTCACGGTTTTCAGAAAATTCGTTAACGTTGGGGCTCTGGTTTTCACGAATTCCCACATGGCGCGATAGAAACTTGCGGTTCGCCGTTCGCATAAAACAAATAAAACTGGAATGCCCTGCAATAAAAACCCAATTATTTATTAACGTTAATCAATAAGTTAGTCAATATTTGTAGTTAACAAATATTTACAGTATCAGCTCTTCTCATGTGAATGATGAGCAACTGACAAGCGCGTGGTATTCTCGGAACGCACTGCGAAATAAATTAAGTCACGAATAAAAATAATTTTTGGTGAATATTTAGAAGTGGTCCTTTTACATGCATATTTACGTATTTACTTGTAAATATTCACCAAATTTTTCAATCAAGGATTTAATTCTAATATCTCGTTCTACTAATTATGTTTTTTCTTTTATTACTTTAAAAGTTCCATCGACATGGAGCCTCGTGGCAGAGGTAAGCCTTAAAAACATTTCCTCCTCATAAAACACGATACCAATCGAACCGTCATCGCCCGCGAATTGTCCCTTATAAATAGAGGCAGCACACAGCCAATTCGCAAGCATGGTACCGAGATCACGGATCGACTCTGGAATGGGAGGTCTATCACTCAGCCTTTCTCTGTGTATTATCTGAGCCGCAGCCATGCGACTCATAATGCCAATAATGTCTTGGAAGCTATAAAAAAAATAAAAAAAATAGCTATTTACATCACGGAGAAAACCCAAACATGGAAACTCTTCAATCATAAATAATAATTATTTATTTGACATACACTACCGCTCAAAAATTTGGATACAAGAGAGTGAATTTCTTGTTTTACTCAGAGTTATATAACTCAGCTAAAAAAAAAAGATATTGCAATTTTCAAAGCATCGTTTTAAAGAGGACAAACGAGGCTTCAAGTTGCCTCATTTAAAAAATTGTTAATATTTTTTTTCGCCCGGTACTGACTCACGACGGTTGAAAAAAGGCCCAAAAACGGTCACGATCCAAAGTCAGTACTGGGGCGAAAAAAAATATTAACAATTTTTTGAATGAGGCGAATTGAAGCCTCGTTTGTCCTCTTTAAAACGACGCTTTGAAAATTGCGATATCTTTTTTTTTAGCTGAGTTATACAACTTTGAGTACAACAAGAAATTCATTCTCTGGTATCCAAACTTTTGAGCGGTAGTGTATGTTATATTTGTTTTTCTTCATGCTACAAGAAAAAAAGACTAAAAGAGGAGGGGAGGGAGCTTCTTAACACCTATACTCATTAAATACTGAATCGACAATATCACCAGCTGCTTCTTCGTAATTCAGGGCACGCCGTTTCAATTCTGCAATCACTGTCTCACGGCGGTTTATCGTGGGACACGGATGGTTATGATCGCCAGACAAAATTGGATTACCAGCCTCTGATACCAAGATCGTCACAGGACACTTGTTTTTCCCGCGACTTGCACCGCAAATGTATCGTCGCTCTCTGAAACGACTATCCTCGTAGTAAACGTATTCTCTGTGAATGTACCGCCAAGAACCTAGTCTTTGTCCAGGAACGCGCAACATTTTTTGAAGGGATTTGAGGTTAATCTTTTTCAGATCGTTGACAAACGCGTCTAATGAGAATAAAAACAATATCGAATCTATGAAGCGATTTGAGATTTATATACAGAGAATACGTCCAAGTAAAAGGACAATCATTTCAGAAAGCGCTGATAAATTTGCGGTGTAAGTCGCGAAAAATACAATTGCCTGGTGACAATCTTGGTGTTCGAAACTGGTATCTCAATCTCTGTATAGTCTTATGTTCAGGATTCCGCCTCTCCAAAAACTCGGAGCTAGCTGCCTTATCGGCCCGCTCCGGGGCAGCACCTCGCGGACGCTCTCGTTTCGCCTCGGTGCGCAGGATCTGTCGATCCTCGTGCCTATCGGCGTGCGAGAGCGCCCAAAATTCCTCCTAATCGTCTCTAGCCGCGCCCGGCAGCACATCGTTGCTGGGCACGTTATCAATTCTTCGCGTGTGGCCATGCTCGGTAGCACGCTGCTGCCAAGTATGGCAGCCATTTCGTGTAACGCCACCCGCATAATGTCCGCGTGACATTAATGCATCGCGAACGTGTGCCTTCTGCACTCGTTAATCCCGCTCGATTGGCGCATTAGGCGCAATCGACTCCCGCTTGTCTACATCGCATTTTTACCAAACTCTTTTTCTCACTGCGTGGCCGGGCCGAGCCACGTGTGTCACAAGTTCCACACTGGCCCCGCACCCACGTCGTGATTGAGCCGCGAGATCAATAAAATCAGTGCGCGAGATCCGACGATTGCTACACCGCAATCTTAACATTAAGTTCCGCTATCATTGTTAAAACCGCGTCCTTCACCCGCTAACCAGGGTGCATTTTGTATATAAACCCTGTAAATATCCCTCTTTTGCAAATAAACTCGACAAGCGGATCCCCGCGCTAACAATCGCGTCTTAAAACAACCTTTCTTTCTAACGTCGGCACGATCCCTAACATCCCGGCAATTTGTATGCACTCAATTCCTGAACATCTTACGATTAATTAATCACCGTGAGGTAGCGATGTAGACTTGAAACGGCGTGCCCTGTATTTCGAAGCGCTAACGGATCGTAATATCGTTTATTCCTTATTGAATCCATGTTGTTTCGTAAAGCTCTGTCCTCGCCCGTTTTAACTAATCTTGATCTCTCGTAGCATAAAAAAAATACAGTTTTCGTCAAATAAAAATATGAATTACCATGTTTACTTTTCCGCGATAATGGTAAATATCAATTTTTTTTTTTTATTGATAAATTCCAAGAGTCATCTCAATATTGTGCTTGAAAAGTGGCAGGGAACTTCTAATATTTATAAGGGCAATTCTCGGGTGATGCCAGTTTTATTAGGATTGTGTTTTACGAGGGGGCAATGCTAACTTAATAACGAAAATCAAAATAAAAATAAGTAAAATATGACAGTTGAATCCCCGGCTAAAAAAAAATTTCACGCATAATATTCATGTTTACAGCGGGTTTCGAGAATACATCGCATGGACAGTTACTAATCATTCATATAAAAAGAGTTGATACTCGATATTCGTTTATTATAAGTATTGATAAATGTAGGATGGTTGGTAAACAATTTATTTACTACTGGAGGGTATTTTACTTTTATTTATTTTCTGCAAATGGTGAACAGTAAGTTTCCATCGTGCTATGATCGGAATTGTAAAAATCTCAGCATCAACGTTGATTAATCATCTTACGAGCGTTAACTGTGATTACGTAAAAGTGTCAATTACAGCGCCCCGTTACTCATTGGATGATGCACATTACAGAGTGCCGATTCCATTTAATTTAATTTATTCGTGTTATGGAGTAACAGCGTTTCATGAACTTTCCAAGGTTTTTTTTTATTACTTATAGGTTTTAAGGCGCAATGTTACGGGTCTTTGATTACGAATGTGAAATTTTCAGACGATGTTACAGTCAATTTAGATCTAGTACAAAAACGACCGTATTTGAACGTTTTTTTTTTTAACAGCAACTGGACACCGGAATATTTTGCAAAAATTCCGAACAAATACTTCATCTTTATTGATGTAATAAAAAAAATTGCCATCGCTATTTTAATAGTACATTAATAGAGAATGCATTTTTTTATACACAAAACCATGTATTTTAATTATTTATCTATACACGAAGTTCAGAGAATGTTTGTCGATTTTCTGACTGGTTAGTTTCTAAACGATGTTTTTTCTATATTTTGACTTCCATCAAGTAAAAATTGGAGTATTTTATCGTAAGCATAAAAAAAAAAGAGTCGCATGTGGTTATGAAGTTAAGAAACAGTTTATTAAAGTTATTTCACTATCCTTCGGTATTAAACTTATCAGTAATTACAGAAAAAAAATCGTGTTAAAAGCATCAATTCCTATGCAAATGGAGTTTCTACTTACCTTTCTTTGTTAAATAATTAACATTGAAAATATCCAAAATATTAATAGATTTTCATTGGTAATTATTTCAAGATTTATCATACTCTTGTTTTCGCGGCTACGAATGTCGATAATTTTATTCGTTCCGCTCTATATGTTGATTGAAGTCGAGCGAGTATGCTATAGCGCCTTTCGATAATCAATTGTTTTTTCATAAGAGCGAAGTTGAACAGGAGTACAGATGTATCAGAATAAAGTTGTAGAAGAGTGCAGTTGTAAGAGAATACAGTTGTATTAGAATAGAGATTTTTTTGTACGAGTTAAGATCACAGTTGGATGAGAGGGCTGTTGTCAAAAAATACAGATGTATCAGAATACAGATTTTTTCTGATGAATTAAGAGGACAGATGTATAAGAATGAAAATGTATCAGAATATAGTTATTTTACCACGCAGTTATTTACGAGGACAGTTGTAAAGAGTCCAGTCGTAATACTGCCGACGACTGTGTAAAGAAGGTCCAAAGTGCCATCAACTCGGTAACCAACACCGGACCACGCGCATGTCACCGACCCAGTTGTTGTTTGGCTACAAGCCTCGCAGTATCGCCGAATCGAAATTACTCGCTGGAATCCAAGACACACTGGACCAGCTCGACCTAATGGAATTAAGGGACGCTGCGAAGGCGTCCACTGATAAAGAGCAGAAGTATCAGAAACAGGCTTTCGACACCCGTCGGTCCAAGCCGCCTTCATACGCCGTGGGCGACGTGGTTATGGTCGCAGCCAGCCCGGTTGCAACGGGGACGAGCAGAAAGTTAGTCGCAAAGGCAAAGGGGCCCTTCAAGGTGACTGCGGTTTTACCCAATGACCGATACGAGGTTCAGGACCTGCGCGACCTTAAGAAGTCGCCGAATCAGCGCAGCGTCGTAGCGGTTGACAGTCTGAAGAAGTGGGTCACGTTTGACGCCACACAGTAAACTGGTACGTAATCGGTATCAGGAGTCACGAGCCCCGACACGGGAAATTAAGTCACTAGCTGAGAGTCCAGGAAAGATCGCCGTAAGGCGGGCCAAGAGCGTGGCCGAGTCTGTCTTCCCTGATCGAGAAGTGGTCAATCTCGAGGAGGTGGAATATCAGGCGGAGGCAGGGGCCATGGTCGAGTCCGATCTCCATGATCGGGAAGTGGTTGATCTTGAGAAAATGGAGTGGCGGGCGGAGGCCAGTGCTTCGATCGAGTCTAAGTATCGAGAAATGGTCACTCTCGATTAAATGGAACTTCGGGCGGAGATCGGGACTAATGAATAGTCGGAGTCAGGTGACAGTAGGTCGCAGGGGGGCCGTTGCCCCGGGCCACTAAACGTTACCTGGCGAGGCTAGCCGCGACGATGAACAAATCGCCAGCCAAGAATATTTCTTGTACTAACCAACTCTTGGGGATGACCGTTAATCATTTACCATGGCTGAAGGGACTGATCACCTCGGCTGCAGTGGTCATTGAGGAACAGGCATCCCCGGTGATCGATATGTGAATAATCAAGTATTTTGACTTCTAAATTTCAGGCAGAACAATATTTCCCGAAAAGAAAAGTGGAAAGTGTCGAGGACGACCCAGGGTGGTCAGGAAGGTCGAATGAGGTGTAGCTATCGACAGGAGTTGAGAACAGGACGAAAAGGGAAAGGGGAGTGCTCGGAGTATCGTGGTATGGAGACCGAGACGAAGACAAGAGAAGAAAGGGCTGGGGCGGAATTCAATTGTTTAATAACGAAAGAACCGAAAGGGGCAACGCCAGCCATCGATAAAAATTATTCAATAAAATTATAAGATAAAAATTATAAAATAAAATATCGTACTACTACAGTCAGTTTCAGCGAAGATAATCTCTGCAAGCTGGCGTCAATGTAACAAGAAATCACACTTGAGAAGTTTAAAAAAAACCCCCACGTACGATCGATTTTTCGTTGTACAATTTTCCGAATGAATTTACCAACACGAAATTAAAATGACGAACGACCAGGGACACGATAGTGTCCTTGAAACCCGGAGGATGTCGAAAAACACGTACGCGCACTAGGTCTACCGAGAAATGACACGAAAGTGTCTAAAGAAACTCGGACAAGACCGAAACCGAGCCAGCACTGGAGGTCATAACCTCAAAGCGGCACGGAAATGTCAAAAATAATTCGCGAAAATTTAAAACGTCCCTCACCAACTCGACGCAAAACTGAGGAACGGCACGAAAGTGTCCTTGAACCCGGAAGATGCCGAAGAAAAACGTACGCGCACTGGAGATCCCCCGGACCGACCAACAAACTTCACAAAAGTGCCCAAACAAACTCGGAGAAGACCGAAAACGAGCGGGATTTACCGAGAAGTGGCACAAAAGTGTCCATAACGACTCGAGCAAAACAGAAGGCGTCACTCACGAACGCGAAATCAAACCGGGTAACGGCACGAAAGTGTCCTTGAACTCGGAGGATGCCGGAGAACGTACGAGCACTGAAGGTCGACCGAAAACGGCACAAAAAGTGTGCAAGAATGCTCGTTTCGCTCTGTGCCTGCAAAAATAAAGAAAAAAATTCGTGCTATCAAATATTGAATTGTTTTTTTAAACAATACGCCAAATAATAAGTCGAAGAAAAAACGCGGAACGAAGGATATTTATCTAGCCGGAGAGGGCGTCGCATTCTTTACTCCCACACAATTCGCAAACTTTTTGGAACCTACCAAAATAATTAAAAAATCAAATACTCACCCTCCACTTGCTTTTTTCGTCATTCTGGCTCGTTTCTTCGTCCTTCGTCAACCCTTATTCGCGCTCGTCCTCTGCTACCGCGCTCTCCCAAATTTCTTCCGCTCCATCGGTCATTCATCTCTCTTCTAATGGATAATTTGCATTGCCATTAGTTTATTTCCAGTATAAATAGAGATAGAAATATAATTAAATAGGAATAGAAAAAGAAAGAAGGATAAAAAACATACACAGAAATAAATAGAAACAGAAATCGTCATTACAACTGAAACTATGATAAACTATGATAATATGACCAGTTGGAAATTTACAAATTTTGTTTCAGTTTTTATAATTATATATCGTTATCAACTACTTACTTCTGTTTGCAGCGACTACTCTCAACAAAAAACGTTTCATCCGCGCCTGTCTGTGGGGCTTTGTCAAGGTGCTGAGATCGTCAAGCTCGTCCCACGCCTTATTCAGGATATTTTCTTTTTCTCTTGAAAAACGACTCGCTTCCCGCCGAGGCGTCGAGCCGTTTTCCAAAGTATACAGCTCTAAGTGAGCTTGCCGTATAATTTCAGTGACCCCTTCTGTGTAGATTAGTAATAACAAAAAGAGAGCGGTGTAAATTTTGACAAGCAATTAAGTTATTCGTTAGTTGGCAATAAGCGGTTAAAATAGTTGATCGTGAAGGTATTGTTACGTGACCCCAGTTGGAGATTTTTTTTTTAAATGCGTAAGTCTTCGATCAAGAGCACAATCGACGCTTCAAATGAACAATGCTATCGCATTGAGCCATTCTTCATTTTTTGACTATTGCGCTATTCCCAAACAAACACAAAATGACAAATATTCTGATTTGAAGATTGCGTGATTGGATTTTTCATGAGACTATCATAAACCAAGAATCATGGGGTGCTAGCAAGACTGCCCGGACGTAATGAAGTAATAATAAAACTTACCAATAAACGCAAGAATTTGCGGCTTCGTCGCTGTTTTCTCTTTAAAACTTCGGTGATACCGTTCTAAAACGTTTGTCGTCCTTGTAGGACGCCGGTACACCGGAAACGCCGATGGTCCCTTTGTGCTGAGCCAAAATTTGTCGTAGCACAGGATGAAATCGCTGTAGATGTCAGCGATTTCAGGGAACTCATCGGCCAGTTCGGTGAGCACCAGTTCGAATCTCTCCGAGATGTATTCTCGCGGCAGCAGCGCTAAATTTCGAATGTTGGCTTCGAATCCCTAGGCGATTTTCAGCTTTTCTGGATGGTGACGCTTGACCCTCGAAACAATTGCACATTTCTTCCGGCGTTTCAGAAGGGCCTATTATTGGGTTATTAAAACACATTCATTTGATCACTGACTAATTCCAAAAAATCATTCAGTCTAACAGCATATCTCTATATATAAAAGAGTCGCGTGACTGACTGACTGACTGACTGACTGACTGACTGACTGACTGACTGACTGACTGACTGACTGACAGACAACGCACAGCCTAAACCAATGAAGTTAGGATCGTGAAATTTGTCACGGTTACTCCTCTCGCATCGTAGACGCTCACTAAGAACGGATTTTGTTCGTTCTCTATCCAAAAAAAAATTATCGAAATTTTTTATTTTTTTAATTTTTTTATTTTTTTTTAATTTTTTTTTTCAATTTTTTTTTCTATACTCTTCTACCTCAATAAACGTTCACCGAGAACGGATTTTGTTCGTTCTCCACCAAAAAAAAAATGAAAAAAAAAATTTATCAAAAATTTTTTTTTTCATCATCTATATATATAAAAGAGTTGCGTGACTGACTGACTGACTGACTGACTGACAGACAACGCACAGCCTGAACCAATGAAGTCAGGATCGCGAAATTTGTCACGGTTACTCCTCTCGCATCGTAGACGCTCACTAAGCACGGATTTTGTTCGATCTCTATATAAAAAAAAATTATCGAAATTTTTATTTCTTTTCAATTTTTTTTCCATTTTCTATACTCCTCTCCCATCATGGACGCTCACTAAGAACAGATTTTGTTCGTTCTCTACCCAAAAAAAAATTATTGCAAAAATTTTTTTTTTCATCATTATACATATAACTATTGCGTGAGTGACTGACTGACTGACTGAGTGAGTGACTGATTGATTGACAGACAACGCACACTCTAAACCACTTAAGATAGGATCGTGAAATTTGTCACGGTTATGAAATTTGTCACAGATACTTCTCTCCCATCGTAGACGCTCACTAAGAAAGGATTTCGTTCGTTCTTTATTTAAAAAAAATTTTCGCAATTTTTTTTTCCGAATGTTGCGTGACTGACTCACTGACTGACACACAAAAAAAAGACTGGCTGACTGACCGACGCACAAAAAAATTTCCGAATTTGATCATATAGATCCCATCCGTATTTGATCATAGACCCCAATAAAAAAATCATTTGCATTGGGGTCTACAGAAAAACTGTAACCATGATCGTATCTTCAGTGGTTTAAGGTGTTCGTTGTCAGTCAGTCAGTCAGTCAAATTTCCAAATTTGATCATATAAACCCCAATGAAAAAATCATTTTCATTGGGGTCCCAGTGTCATTGGGGACCATTGTGTGCCCAGCGAAGCGGGCGTACCCAAGGCTAGTATACTCATATAGTAAATAATGGAGGGATGATTATTATGTACTTACTTGACAGTGATGAAACCAGCAGCCCTGAATTTCTGCTGCTGGAAAAATCGCTGCCAGAGAATTCTGAAGCGCCAGTTCGAAGTCTGTAATTATCCTTTCAGGACAAACGACGCCGACCAGTACCGTCGAAAAAACGCACTGCAAAACCGCTCTGTAGGCTTCTTCCGTTTTGCGGCCCATTACAGCTAGGGCTACCGGAAAACCCTGCAAATTGCATATTATTACGAAAACTTATTGTTTAATATATGGTAGGTACACGACAAACGACGAAAAAAATTTTGGGGACCCTAACTTTTATGGCTACAACATCACAAGCATTTACCTTGCCTTTATACTCCACCATCACCGTGAGAACTTGCACAACACCTTTGATCGATGGTACGACATCGATCGTACCATCGATTAAAATCGTAGTAACGTTCTCAAATTTGGCGGCATATTCCGGGCAGCCTAGTACAACGTGGTGTTCATCGGTGAAATCACCATTCCCGTTTATCGGTCCCGGCTTCCTGAATAGTACCCCGAAGGGCTCGATGTAATATTGGGAATCACCGACGATTGAGCCAGTTTCACGATCTGCGAGTGGCATTTCATACGATAATTTCGTTGCTAAACTGTCGCTCCTTAGCCATTCCGCCAGGTCGGTCAGGGATTTGGGGAGGACGGGTTGGTTATTCGACCCTCGACCCCAACGTCTCACGGTCGGCTTCATTTTTGGATAGGATTCTAACTGGGCGGCAACGGGATTACTAAAAGGATTCATCGGACATTGGGTTGCGGTCGGAATAGCGAGGGGATGAATAATTCAAATGTTTGTTTGGGATCGTTTGTTAGAAAAAAAATAGGATGATTAGCGGTTTTCAACTTCCACGCACAGTTTATTACGAAATTAAATGCGCACAAGTAATTTTCATAACAATAGTCTTGTCTTAAGACTGCTCGTGTTGATTCGCAACGGTTGGAGATTTGAATTGTTAGCAGCGGAAGTAGGATTACCGCGCTCAAAGTGTACGCATGCGCGGGAAGCTGAAATTGAAACGGAGTAGAAAATGCGGCGTGCGAAGAGCCTATGTCGTCATCGCTGAAGTCACGGAGTCCCACGCCGTTTTTTCTTCGTAGTCACTCACGTAAAAGTAAAACGAAATCGCGTATCTTGAACGCAAAATTGCGAAATTCGCCATCAGTGCCGTGCCGCGATATTAATCGAGATTTCTCCGAAACGGGACGAAGACAACGTGAGTATTTGTAGCAATAAAAAATTCTTCATATTTTTTTGTGCTCCAAAAAATTTCTTTGTTAAATATTCGATATCGCGGCACCAGCGATTTTCGGGCTGATTTTTTTTTTACAGTCGCGTTATGATCTGTAAACATCATAACTAGTATTGTTATGATGGCGCATGACTTTTTTTTGCAAAAAAAAAACCTTTTTATATCATTCACAGGTGATAAAAAACACAAAAAAAAAATCAGCCCGAAAATCGCTGGTGCCGCGATATCGAATATTTACCATTTCTTTTCGTTCGTGAACGTTTCGTTCGTTAAATATGGATGGATATTTTTGTTTCCTGTTTATTAGATGTACCAGTGTGGCATTTGTGAGCAACAAATACTGCTCTCCGCAGTTGAACGTCACGCTTGTTTCAAAGGGAGCAACACCGCTGAAGTATCACGTATTGAAGGAAATGACGCAATGGTTCTCCTTGGTGATAGTACGTATTTTTTCTTATCAGTAATGTATGTAATACTGAAGTGTCGACATTTTTCTGTATTGGAATTTTTTTTTGCTTTCAGTGCATAGAGGAATCTTCGACACTATCGTCGTCTCTGATTTTCGAGTGACGCGGAAATAGAAATTTGTCATCGTCGAAACTGCCGAGCTGGACAATCACATAATGATGGACACGCCGCCAACTTGTGCCAGTGCATTGATAAACTTTCAGAAATCGTGGCAAATATTAACGCAACGATTGAACTTGATGGACCAAGGCACAGAAACCACAGTTCAATGGAAAAAGGTTTGTTGAAAAAAATTATGGCTTATTTTATCTGTAAGAGACTATTCCTTGGAATCGGAAAAACATTTTATTTTCATGTATGTTTTTTTTTTTTGACGAGGAGTTCAAGAGTGGAGAGCGCTACTCGAGGCAGGCTGGGTTCTCGACAAGACGCCCATGGCGGAGCGGGACCCACGCGATATCGTTCCAGTGAGATTTACCGACGAGGAAAACCGAATGTTATTCCTCATGGGTAAAATTGCCGACTTCAGCATCGTTCTGACAAAATGGTAATTACCAAAGTTGTGGAAAATTTATTGCGTGTGAATTTATTGCACGTGATTTGTGAAAATAGCATGAGCGCACGAATGAAAATAATTTTAATAAATTTGACGGGGACATTATCTTGTTGTCGGGTTAGTTTTGGATATGTTAAATAAAAAGAAAAAAACTAACCGTCTTGCTGCTGAGTCATAAGTTTTTTTCAGAGGCCCCGGCTCTGTTGTAATTTTGTTGTGAATTGTTTGACGGAATTGTCCCCTTTGGAGGCAAAATGGTTCCAAGCACATCGGAAGATGGTCTCCCTTCTGTTGCTCCAGCACACCTTCATTATTGATGATGCCTGAGACCGGACAGCCCCTCTTATAGTTTTTGCATTTGACGAACCTGGAAAGAAATTCATTATTTAAATCAATTTAAATAATTGGCTTGAATTTAAATTATTGCCTGATTCAAATTTTTCCAACGCCTGAATTAAGAGCTCCCCATGTACTATTAATGTACGTGGAAAAAGATTTAAGAAGTGCACTCTTCTTTAGTGAAAACGAGCTCGCAAGATTTTCAGATCCTGCAGCTCCGCCACAAAAAAAGTTTTGGCCCGCAAAAAAAAAATGCCCGATTCAAATTTCCCCAACGCCTGAATTAAGAACTCCCCAAGTACTGTTAAAGTACGCAAAAAAAGAATTCAGAAGTGCACCCTTTCTTAGTGAAAACCAGCTCGCACAGATTTTCAGATCCAGCTTCGCCACAAAAAAGTTGAAAAAAAAGGATTGCCCGATTCGAATTTTTGCAACGCCTGAAGTAAGAGCTCCCCAAGTACTGTTAAAGAACGCAAAAAAAAATTTCAGAAGTGCACCCTTTCTTACAATTAGTGTGTTGTTTCATTAACGGAAATGAGGTATCGACTCAAACCAACATTTACATCCGACAGCCTCCGAAAAATAAGAGACAAATCGTGAGCAGCATAAAAAATGTTCGCACAATATCCTGTGGACCAGATGAGGTATTTCATGGCGGATTTTCGGGATTCTCGGATGTAAAAAACAACGAAACCATAGCACAGCTAGGCGGAATATCGCTCCAGTTTTTTTTCGGTTCTGCTCAATCTCGTAATTTTCAACGAAGCTGGCCAGCCACATTTCTAGAGATCCCTAAATAAAGAGAACCGTTTGTTACTTTTTTTAATGAAAATGAAATTGGGCATTTCATTTTGTGCTCTGGGGGCCTTATTTAACGTACATCGGATGACTGCTTCGAAATTTTTTTTTCAAATATTAACGGGTTTAACGGAGAAGACGAAAACTTGGATTTTTTGACCATCAAAAGAAAGCGTTAAAAAAAATCTACTCGCTTCATTCCACAAATACCCGAATTGTAGATGCATTATCGACTGCACAGAAATATTTAAGGAAACCCCTCCAACTGTGGAACAACGCGTTTTAATGTATTCCAACTACAAGTCTCGCTTCACAGTTAAATACCTTGTGGTAATAACACCTGACGGTTTTATTTGCAAATTATCAAAAGGGTGTGGAAGTCGTGCTACCGATAGTTTTATAACAAATGATAGTGGATTTTTGGAATGAATAGAACCCGGAGATACTGTTTTAGGCGACAAAGGTTTCCCTCAAATAAAATCTGAGCTATTGAAACGCGAAGCAGTATTAGTAATACTTCCGTTTGCTTTCGATCCACAATTTAGCCACGAAGATGTAGAAGAAACGTACAAAATAGCATCTGTTAGAATCCATGTCGAGCGTGCAATTCAGAGGATAAAATTATGCAATATTTTGCAAATGATACCGATAGAACTTCTCCCCCATATCGATGCGATTATGCACATGTGTTGCATTATTGAAAATATTAAAACTCCGCTAATTCACTCTAACCAAACGAACAGTAAACAAAATTGACATTATTTTTAAATAAAACATGTATTAATTTATTTAAAGTAGATATAACACAGTCAATAAAAACGACGAGAATTATTATACAATTCAAAGTAGTATATAAAACTTTTATTATGTAACGTACACATATGAAAATATTTATATTAAATAACTTTTTATTCAAATAAACATCTTATAAAACTTTGACATGAAAATGCGATAACAGTTTTTTTCTTTTTAATACCTTTTTCAAACCTTTATAGTTTTCCCTCTCATCAACGCAACAACGGGAGGAAATGCGTCAAATAAAACCATTTGATTTTCGGAATCAGCTCTCTCAAAAAATCTTCATCTCTTTGTACACTTATAATTACGTTGTCTTTGGCTGAGCAAATAAAGAAATAGCATTTTCGCATGTTAAGAATGTACATGGAAACTTGAACCTGAGTGTAATATGGATGTTTTTTTTTTAGAAGCACGTTGTTTTCTTCATCAATTTCGACGTATAGAATGTTTGCTTCTTTTTTGTCATGATTTATAATCACTTTGTCTTGACAAGAGAATGGGCATTTAATTTAGAAATTGCGTTACAATGCGTTCTCACTGATGATAATTCCATCCGGACTAGTGGCGAGAAACGATTGATGCACGTCGATTACCAGGCCTACCAAGTCGAACTTTAAGCCAGTTTGCGCGCTGAAACATTTTCTTGGAGCTGATTCCATGTTTACTCCATATTTCATCGCGTCATTCATCTTTCCATCGAATTTCTTCTTTTTAAATTGCGCCGCTAAATTTTCGAACTTATCGACGCGCGTTTTTATGCGATGAGCTTTGCTTGAGCATGTGATCCTTTTTGCTCTTTCTTCGAACCATTCGAAACAGTCGGATTGTAACTATTATAAATCGTAGGTTTTGAATTCTGTAGCTTATAAATTTGTTTCATTACAAGACGTGCTTCTTTCATACGATTCTGTTTTTCTTCCATCGCGATTTTACGTTGAGGCTCTACGTCTTTCTCTGATTGCACGTAACGACTTAGCAAACAACCAATATCTGCTATAACTGTTGACACGTTTTCTACATTGTCGATTTTGTAAATTTGATTCCAATCGATCAAACGTTTCGTGGTAGGAAAGAGACTTTCTATCGTAGCACCTTTTTTATATTTTTCAACCCGACTCTTCTTTGGTTGATTCCAAACTTGTGGCTGATCAGTTTTCGAATTGGAATTTTCATTGTTGATGAAAATGGCAACAGCAGCGACGTGCTTACACCCTCGAAGCGATAAGCCAGCCTTGCAGCCACGCTGCGTCGTGGATATTGTGCGGTCCCCATTCAACTACACTGTCGCTCAAAAGTTTAGATACACTACCCAATATTTCTTGCGGCACAAAAAGTTTAATAACTCTGTCAAAAAAGAAGATTTTCCAATTTTCGAAGCGGCGTTTTGAAGGGGATAAATCCAGCTTCAGTTTGCTCCGTTCAAATATTTTTTATGATTCTTTTTCGACTCAGTACAGACTTTGGTTTGTGACTGTTTTTAGGCTTTTTTTTGACCATGGCAAATCAGGCGCACAGCTTCCGGATTTTTTTGATTTTTTCTTTAATGATGACAAACTTAAAACTGCATGCAATAGCTCCATCTTTGTTTTTTAGAAAAATTTTTGCGATTTTTTTTCGAAAAGTTATCTGATTTTTTCGCAAAATCAATCAATTTTGAAAAATTCTAAATAACCCGAGAACTATAGGGTTTAAGAGAAAATGTCAAAAATGAAAAAAGTTGTGTATTTCGATCCTGAATCGCGTCGAATTTTTTTGGAATTATTCTTTGAATTTTTTTTTTTTTTAGTATTTTTTTCGAAACTTAGTTTTTTTTTAAGGCCGATAAAGTAATGATTCAAGGCACTCACCCGACTCAGATAAGTTTCTCTAACTTATCTAAGTGTGGTGAGTGCGTTGAATCATTACTTTATCGGCCTTAAAAAAAAACTAAGTCTCGAAAAAAATACTAAAAAAAAAAAAAATTCAAAGAATGATTCCAAAAAAATTCGACGCGATTCAGGATCGAAATACACAACTTTTTTCATTTTCGACATTTTCTCTTAAACCCTATAGTTCTCGGGTTATTTAGAATTTTTCAAAATTGATTGATTTTGGGAAAAAATCAGATAACTTTTCGAAAGAAAATCGCAAAAAATTTTCTAAAAAACAAAGATGGAGCTATTGCATGCAGTTTTAAGTTTGTCATCATTAAAGAAAAAATCAAAAAAATCCGGAAGCTGTGCGCCTGATTTGCCATGGTCAAAAAAAAGCCTAAAAACAGTCACAAACCAAAGTCTGTACTGAGTCGAAAAAAAATCATAAAAAATATTTAAACGAAGCAAACTGAAGCTGGATTTATCCCCTTCAAAACGCCGCTTCGAAAATTGGAAAATCTTCTTTTTTGACAGAGTTATTATACTTTTTGTGCCGCAAGAAATATTGGGTAGTGTATCTAAACTTTTGAGCGGCAGTGTATAAAAATTCATTCTTATTGTTATAACAATAAAATTGTGTAAGAGTTAAAAAGGCAAGCGACAAAGAAATTTATCCTATGAAATATTCAGTGTTCACTGGATACAAAAAAAGATCCAATGGTTCATTAATTTATAGCTACATATGAAGAAAACAACACAAAAATTATGTTTTTAATCACACAAGGACCACACCATCAGTGCCATACATCATGCTTTGGGGAAAACGAAAGAGAAAAGCATTAATTTATTAGTGCAAGAGACAGTGAAATTCCTATGAAACTAGAATCGACAATTACTCTAAAAATACTTATTTAGTTTGAATGTACGATCCTGCACATTTGCTTCAACGAGTTGTTATCCTTTTACAAGTAACTGTAAAAATTGATGATTTAGTGTCGTTTGCATCAGATCTTAATAATACAATTCACAACAAAATTTTTGTTTTCATATACCTTCAACGTAACATCGTACGAAGGGTTTGTTACCCTAGTTTGTGGTAAAACTTTTCCCTTGATGATACGTTTACCATCTGCATCGATAATTTCTCTCACGTTGGAGACATGCCTGCTTTCAACTAGTTTTTTACCTAAAATTCAATTGAATTTTTGAGACAAAGACCTTGATTTTTGTCTCGGAAGAAAAAGAAGGGATCGAACACGAGGATGTTTTAGGATATGACAAGAATAGTTTTATTAATCAAAATAGTTGAATGGTTACACCCGGGATGCCAGACAACGACTGACTCGGACTTCCGGCGCAAGCCACTACCGAGCGTTTTGCGACGCGCTCATTGGCTGCCTTACTGGCCACGCTACTGCTAGCGCTCTCTGGCGCTCGACGAGTCAGGCGAAAGAGCGGGAGAGTACGAAAAACATTATGTCTCAACACGCTCACTGTTTGAGTATTCTCTCAAGCTCTGCATGCCCAGGCTGTCTCGTAGAAAGTTGAATCTCTCTGTAGGCATAGCCTTCGTAAAGATATCAGCCTTTTGGCTCTCTGTGGGAATATATATTATCGAGATTTCCTTACTCGCTACTTTTTCGCGAATAAAGTGGAGCCTTACGTCTATGTGCTTTGTTCTCTTATGAAATTCTGGGTTCTTTGCCAGTTTGATCGCGCTTTGATTGTCTACGTATAACGCCGTGGCTTTTTCGCAGTTTGACCCGAGACTTTTCACCAAGTTTCTTAACCATATATTCTCTTTCGCGGCCGTTGCCGCTGCTACATACTCTGATTCTGTAGTGCTTAAAGTTACCATTTTCTGTCGCTGACTCGACCACGTGACTAGACCGTTCGCGAAATAAAATGCGTAACCCGTAGTTGAGCGACGAGTCTCAAAATCCCCCGCATAATCGGCGTCGCTGTATCCCACGAGACTCGAATTCTTTTCCCCGTTTTTGTAAACTATCCCGAGATCCCGCGTTCCGCTCAGATATGCTAACACTCGTTTTACGGCTCTCGAATGCGTCTCAGAGTGTTTTTCCAAGAATCTCGCGACCGAATTTACCGCATACGTAATGTCTGGGCGCGACACTACTGACAAAAACTTCAGCGAACCGACTGCTTCTCGGTACGGTGAGCTATTTTCACTTTCTTCGTCTTTCCTCACCGGTTCCATCGTTACATGTGGATCGGCGGGAACGCTCACTGCTTTTGCTTCGTCCATTCTGAATTTTCGAAGTATTTTCTCCACGTAATCGCTCTGATGTATCATCATTGATTTTTCTTTACGATTTCTCGCGATTTGTAATCCTACAAACCTGTTCGTGTTTCCTATCGTTATCTCGAATGCTTCTCTGAGATAATCGACCAGTTTTTCAATCACTCTCAACGATTTACAAGCAATTAGCCCATCGTCAACAAACAACGCTAAATACACGCTTTCACGCTCAATCATCCCTCCATACACGCACGGATCGGCTTCCGATTGGACTAGATTAATTTTTCGCAAAAAATCACTGATTCTAGCATTCCAGCACCTGGGTGCTTGTTTTAGTCCGTATAGGGATTTTTTTAATCGACACACAACACTCGCACTGTCTTTCTTCACATCAAGTCCTTCTGGGATCTTCATGAAGATTTCTTCTTCGAGCTCGCCATATAGGAACGCCGTGCAAACGTCGAACTGCAACAACTCTAAATCGTCCTGTGTCGCTCGAGCCAGGAACATCCTCAGCGAATCGTATCGAATCACGGGAGCGAACGTCTCATTGTAGTCGATTCCTTGTTGCTGGCGAAAACCCCTCGCGCACAGTCGAGCTTTGTACTTCGGTTTATCGTTTGTTTTCTCGCGCACGACCTTGAAGACCCATTTAGAATCTATGATTTTCATGTCTTCTTCTTTCTTTACCACTGCCCACGTTTGATTTTTCTCGTGAGACAGTAGTTCGTCGTTAAGGGGGTCGTCTAGTGTTCAAGCTATTTTTTAAAATGTTTTTTGGGGATTTTTTTTTGTGGACACCATTAAAGTAAGGAAATTCTAAATTCCATGTCAGTTTTGAATAACATTTGAACAAACTTTGTGTATTTTTTGAAGTACATATATTCAACACAACCGAAGATACACCGTGCAACAGGAACACATATGAAAAAAAAAGTCCTCCACTGCTGCCATGATTCCGGCCGTTCTGCTTATCTGAAATCAAAAAACCAAACGCCATTTTAATTGTGAGACTTAAGGCTCTACATGGAACTAAAATAAAATCAGAATTCCAAAAAATTATATATTTCTTACGCTTTTGAAGAAAAAATTTAATTTCTCGCAATTTTTTGGGGTCTATTAAGCTGGTAAAAAGAAAACTAAAGAAGTAATCTTAATAATTTTAGATTAACTTGTAGTTATATATGGGCTGAACATGCTGTATAAATTTGAGCAGAATCGATCGACTAGTTTTTGAGATATTATGGCAGCAATTTGGAAAAATCGTGTTTCGAGAAAAACGCGTTTGAAAGTTATTGTATAAATAAATAAATAAATAAATAAAATAATAGCGAAAATAATAATAATAGAATAATAAAAATAATAACGAAAACGGCAAGGGACAGCGCGGGCCGCGGAAGCGGTAGAAGGAGAGAGACAAGCGTCCCAAAACGCACGACCAAAATCTTCAATGTTAGATTTTTTTGGATTGGCTGAACGGATTTTGTTCTACCAAGGACCATTCGAAAGATAAAAAATCGTAGAAAATTCAAATCTAATATGAAATTTTTTGGTCCCCCCGTTTTCTCGTAAAAACAATTTAAAGTTTCTGTGACGTCATAAAACGCCTATTTTACTGTATATAAGAGTGCGGCGGGCTCGCGCTACGCTTTTTTTTAAATACTTGGCGTCGAGCCGCTGCCGCGTCTCTTGATAATTTATAATAAATAAAAAAAATGGTCTCACCATCAATCTGCTATGCCCGGACCATAGAGTACACCTTCCTCTTCTTCAAAGAACTCACGCAAGGCCGTTTTCTCTTCTCTGTTTGAAATCCGGGCTTTTCTGGTGAAATCGCTCAAGCGTCTCTCTGAGCGGTCGATGCGAGAATCGTTACGTCTATGGACGAACGCTTGTGCATTCAGTCCAATGTTTACTCCCATAACTTCCATCAGCTTTAGGATAGATTCGAATCCTTCGTTAAAGATTAACACAGCCAGAAATGTGGCGATTTCAACGACTTTTGCACCAGAATGAAGATGCTTCGGAGCGAAAGTCCAGATTAGGGAGTTTAGCGACTCATTATTGTTTTGAGTCTCGGCTCCCAAGCACCTAGTCAATAAATCGTCTCTTGACAAATCTTCATAGATTGGCTTAATAACTTCCTGAACTTTTTCTGAAAGAGGCTGCTTATCGTGCTCAAATCGATCACTGATTCCCAGAAATTCAGCTCTCCGCCACTTACACCAACTATTTTCACCTTCAGGGCAGTTTTGATGCTGTGGCTTATCGTCAGTGGAAATCTTGTGATAAAAAGTAGCCCAAACTTCTTTTTTCATATCAACCATGGAATCCGGATGTCTTCGAATGGCCAATCCATAAAATTTTGTCAATTCGGCGATTACTTTATCAGTGAGTTTACCCTCACCTCTTCCTCCTATGCCTTTGTTAGCTTTCTTTGCATTTCGAAGCCGAGTTCCCATTCTCTTCTCAACGTGTCCAACACATTCTTTTTTAACAACTACATAGGTATTTCCATATGGTTGTGCATCCAAGATACCCTTGAATGTCTTAGTGTCACCATCACCTACATACGTTAAATATTTCACGCTATGTTTTTCGATTGAACGTGTAAACATTTTCACGATGGCATCTATTTCCATTTTTCCAGAACTTCCAGTATGATTTATCGTACAATTTTCTTCATGGGAAGCGAACCATTCTTCGTATCCTTGTGGATCATCTTTTTTTTTATTTTTCCATGAAATACATCCTTGACAAAAGCTACTCAACACACACGCATCCACTACTTTACCGGTATATTTTGCAATTAGTGTTGAGACGCCGAATAAAGATGAAAAACCACGTTTTTTCCATGTTCCATCTCCCGAGACTGTGAATTCATCTTCGGGGTTACCGGCTTTTTTATTGAGCTCTTTCTCCTCAGTAACCGCCAAAGACAGCGCAGTTGTATAAACGGTCGAAGCAGCTGTATATATATTATTCAATATTCCATAATAAGTGTTTCGAGCCAAACCTTGTCCCATATCCATCAGTCCACAAAACATTTTCAAACCTTCTAAGCCGAGTCCTAATAAACGCATTACGAAAACTATGCGACGATTGATTTCGTATGCATTATTGATCATGGGGCATGAGTTGATTTGTTTTATTTCGTCACATTCGCACTCCATGGAAATCTTAAAACCCAAGCCTCGCACACCACACTGCTTAAATATCACTTCACTATTGCAATTCTCGCAAATAACAGACGCAGAAATGGCTGAGAAAACGCAAGTAAACTCCAAAATGCAGTAAACCAAGGCTGGAGTAACGGTCACTTCAAAATTTTTATTTGCTCCAAGTTTCTTCGCTGACGTAGATTCAAATGACGTTTGATCTTTCCCTGTGTACCGATTTCCACTGAATTTCCGTTTCCTTGTCCGATCTCTATGAACTGGTTCAGAGTGACTTCCCTTCTTGTCCATTTTTAATTTTTTTTCAAAAGTTTATCGAGCGAGGAAGACTACGTAGAGCGGGCTCCACACGCTCCGTACTCCTACTCCGGTCCACGGCTGTAGCTGTATGGGTTCGAATCTCGAAAAATCTTTTTACCCGTGATTTATGAAAAAAAAACGATATTTTTCTGAATTACACACTAGACGACCCCTTTCGGCTTTGAATTTCGAAAAATGCTTTTACTCACATCTTCTACACATGTTTTAGATGTGTTTTATGGAAAAAAAAATAATCGCTTTTTTTGACCTGACACACTAGACGACCCCCTTAATCGCGCTTACCCACTTTTTGCTTTCCGGTCCGTTGACCGCTTCTTGGTACGTTTCTGGCGGTTTGTACTCGCTGTAGTCCATTTCAGCTATCAGCCTGAGCGGCTCTCTCAGCAACTCACGATCTCGTAGTATGCGACGTTCCACTCCCGGGTCTTCTTGTCCCACGACGTCTACTCGTTCGTTGTCTCTGGCCTCTGCTTCTACCGCGTCTTCATCACACTCGATCTCGACTATTTCATCGACGCCTCGATTTGTACTTGGTAGCACAATTTTTCTTTCACTCGAGTCTGATTCACTCGTATCCGGCGACTTTAACTGTTCTTCAAACACCACGTCTCTCGACACGTTTACTTTCCTCTTGTCTGGATCGTAAAGCCGATAATTCGAAGAATCGCCTTGATACCCAACCAGTACCATTTTCTTGGCCTTGTCATCGAGTTTCCTTCGCATTTGTTTTGGCACATGCACGTATGCCGTTGATCCGAAGACGCGTATATGCTCGAGATTCGGTTTTCTTTTCGTCCACGCTTCGTACGCCGTTTTCAAATTTCTTCGACTTGAATGCGTCGTGCGATTCAGCACATATACTGCAGTACTCACCGCTTCCGCCCAAAGGAATTTTGGCAGTTCCTTTGCTTGTAACATCGTTCGCGCGCACTCGAAGATCGTCCAATTTGCCCTCTCCGCTTTTCCATTTTGTTGCGGGGTGTACGGCGCGGTATTTTCCATGACGATTCCGTTTCAAAGTCACGTAATATTTCGCGCCCCCCAGAGAGTCAACCTGAATCGGTCCACACACATCTGTATGCACGCACTCTCCTGGTTCGGTACTTCGTTTTCCCGGACGCTCTCGAAATGTCTGTACATGTGACTTTCCTATCTGACACGGCTCACACACGAACTTTTCAGTGTTTTTCAGTTTTACCCCTTCGACGAGGTCGCCACGAACCATATCACACAATGCACGGGCACCGACGTGGCCGAGACGCTCGTGCCACAACTTCAGATCGATCGACGAGATGTTAGCTTCCGTTTTCTCACTCGGATTTATCACTCGAAACATCATTCGATATATCTCGTTGCTTTGTTTTATTCCGATCGCGGCGATTTCGTTATCACGCATCACGGTCACGCGTTCTTTTTCGAACTTTACATCGAATCCCCTTTTCGTACACATACCGACTGAGAATAAATTCTCGGTTATTTTCGGCACGTACAGGACTCCTTCGATTCGCGATTCGCACCAATGTCCGTCGACGAACTTCGCGATCCGTATCACGCCTTCACCTTTTACTTCGCATTGTTCGCTGTTGCCGAGCACGACAGTGCAGAGGTCGGCACTACTAATATTTTTGGTATTAATATCGACAATTATTACCAATTACTCAAATAATTGAGATTCGGTTGAGCAAATTCCTGAATATTCGATTATTTGATATTTGATCGAATTAAAGTATCAAATGCCGAAGAATTTCTACTTGGTAAAAAGACATTCTCAAATGATCGAATAGTTGATACTTGATAAAAATAAAGTATCAAATACCCGAAGAATTTGGACTTGACCAAAAAAATTCTCAAATAATGGAATATTTGATACTTGATGGAGAATGAAGTATCAAATACTCGAATATTGGATACTTGAAAGAGAATTAAGTATCAAATACCCCAGGAATTTGTATTTGTAGTGAAAATATTTTCAGTCTAAAAACAAAGATGGTATATCGAAGATGGTATATTAAAGATGGTAAAGATGGTATCTCCCTCTCTCTCTCCCTCTCTCTCTCCCTCTCTCTCTCTCTTCCTCCCTCTCTCTCTCTTTCTCTTTCCCACTCCCGACACAAATCCTCCGAGTATTTGATACTTTATTCTTTATCAAGTGTCAAATATTCGAGTATTTGAGGATTTCTTTTGGCCAAGTACAAATTCTTCGGGTATTTGATACTTATTTTCCATCAAGTATCAAATATTTAAGTATTTCCTTCGGCCAAATACAAATTCCTCGGGATTTGATAAATAATATTTCATCGAGTACCAAATATTCGAGTATTCGAGAATTTCTTTTGCCCAAATACAAATTCCTTTGATACTCGATAATGCGATTTTACTAGATCAACATTCCTCGAATATTTTGGAATTTCTACGTTCTAAATCTCCATTCTCCAAGACTTGAATATTTGAGATTTTTAAATATTTTTTTGCCGATCTCTGCGACAGTGCCACCATTACTCGGCGTGAACTCGTTGAACCACTCGCGTCTGTGTGAGATATGCCTCGAGGCCCCACTGTCGGTTAACCATGCGTCGGCATTATCGACCGCTAACACTTTGTCGATAATCTCGCGGAACGGTTCGTCGCTTTTGTTTCGAACTTTCGATCGTCCTTGCGACTCTTCACTCGAAACAACGAACGCGTAGTCACGTGATTTACTTTCGTCACGTTCTCCGCCATTTTTCTTTTTCAACCGACACGTGCGCGCGAGATGGCCTTTTTCCTTGCACTTGAAGCACGTCACATTCTGCAGATCAACCGTCTTTTTCACTCGCCGATTTTTGTTCCCGTCCTTTTTCGCGTTATTCTCACTGATTTTCGTTACAGCTAACGCTTCCGCGACACCATCCGCACTCTCGAAGCGAGCTTCTTCACGAATAAGTCGCTCGGTCAAATTTTCTACCGTTTGTTTATTTTCGTCCATATTTTCCCACACGGTTCGAAACGCACTGTACTTTGGTGACAAACTGGCTAAGATTTTTGCCATCACCGTGGTGTCATCCACTGCCGAACCAAGGTCACGCTATTGCTGTGCCAGATTTTTTACTTTGGCTACATGTTGCACTATTGTGTCCCCGGATGCCCATCGATATTCGTGGAATTTCTGCGTCAAATACAGCTTGTTTGAGGCTGATTTTTGTTCGTAGATTGCACATAACGCATCCCACATTTGCTTGGCTGTAGTACACGTTACTAACGGCTGCAATTGAGCCCTCTCAACCGACGTCGAGATCAGTACTACAGCCTTCGCATTGTCTTTTTTCCAGGCCGCCCGTACCGCCGGCGTTGCTCCCGCCGCAAGCTCTCTTGTCCCATCGACAATGTCGTCCACACCGGCCGCATCGAACACGGCACTCATTTCAAATTTCCAAGTGAGAAAATTCGTGCCGTCGAGCTTCTCCACATGTTTCGATGTTATTTCCGACGTTATTTTTTCGTCTTTCGAAACACTTGCTTACGCAACAGAGAATTATTACCGGTAACTACTTGTTGATCAAAATGGCTGCCTCCTGGCCGAACCGTCGAAAAATCCACACGCGACACGCGATCGCGCTTCCCGTTTCGTTCGATCAATTTCTCGCAGCCAGACTGTCTGGGCCCATAACCTTTTGAGACAAAGACCTTGATTTTTGTCTCGGAAGAAAAAGAAGGGATCGAACACGAGGATGTTTTAGGATATGACAAGAATAGTTTTATTAATCAAAATAGTTGAATGGTTACACCCGGGATGCCAGACAACGACTGACTCGGACTTCCGGCGCAAGCCACTACCGAGCGTTTTGCGACGCGCTCATTGGCTGCCTTACTGGCCACGCTACTGCTAGCGCTCTCTGGCGCTCGACGAGTCAGGCGAAAGAGCGGGAGAGTACGAAAAACATTATGTGTCAACATGAATAATAAGCGGCAATGCATTCACTCGGAAAGGTTGGATTCCTAATTTTTTTTTGGTACATTTTACTTACCTTTTGATATCGATTTTGCACGAAAAAAATTTAAATAGACTGATTGAAAACCACATTGGATTATCGTCGAGGTCATAACGTTAATTATTGTTAATTATTTTCGATTAATAATGACGTCGAAGTGTGTGTGAATCATATGCTACTTGGGAAGGCGCCAGTCAGCTGGGCATCTACGTATTGTCGCCACTGTTCCGCGAGATGGCGCAACAGTAGGCGCATTGTGGCCAGCAGACACATTCGTCATCCCTACCCCGATCAGCAGAGTCCCTAGTCAGGCTTCCATAGCCAAGAAACCCTTAACCCCAAAAGTTCCTACGCGGATTTTCTCCTCGCTTGTCGCAGCAGCGCCACAGCTGCGGCGGATTGTTATTATTATTATTATTGTACAGAATTTCATACTTCCAACGGTTTCTTGCGCTCCAGAGATTTTTTCTCTCCAAAAGGAGATTATTAATAAAGAGTTAAGTTATATATATGTACTCTGTGTGTGTGCATTCAATTTAATTCTCGCAACCATCCTCGACACGTATATAGCTGCACCTCAAACAAGCTATAGCATCGCGATACGCACGGGGCCTATTACGAGAAAGTATAGACTCGGCGAGCGCTTGGGATAAGCAGACGACGCACAGCTGTTTTCAAATGTACTTGTCCCGAGACTCTGCCGAGTCTCTTGATCGTCAAAATTCTAAAAACATTAAATGCGTATGAACATGTGTAAAGAAGAAGGGACAGTAAATCTTTCGATGATTTTTGAAAGACTTCATCTCCAAAAACCAATTCTTTGTTCACTCTTTTACTGAGATTTAACTTCTTCTCGGATTTAAAAAAAAAAAATTCAGCGATAAAAAAATCAATATTTTTTTTCTACAAAATATAGAAAAATATTCAAATTTTTTATTTTATTTTTTATTTCCGAATTGCTTAAATTTGCAAATCTAACGAGACGTAAACATTTTTCAAAAAAGTAGCGAAAATTGTTTTTTTTCGACTCGAATGAAGATTATGCAATGTTCAGAATGGACAGATTTCTGTTCCCCGGATTATGTTTTGAAATTTTGCTTAATTAGCCTGAAAAAATGGTGGGATGCATCGATGACAAAATTTTCAGAGCTGTTTAGGGTAAATAAAAAAACTGACCCCGAAAAATTAGTCTTCCCACTGAAATGTGTAGATTTTTGTAAATAAGAGAAAAAATAACTTCTTTCATCTTCTTTACACTAACATGAAACCTGCCAAAAAAATTCAAAAATAAGAAGAAATGAATCTTGAACGTCGATTCCAGTTTTCTAAACTGCCCTTTGGTTTACTAATCGGTAATATATTTTATATATTTTCAGACATCGAATCCGAAGCTCCGAGCGGCACAGACGTTGAGGATGGAGAACGAATCGGTGAGAACTAAGTATCTACAGTTTAGGATGTAGTGGGACGTTATCGTGAACGATAACGATAATCTTGATCTGTTGGACCGATATAAAAGAGTGAATTTTGTTATCAAGAGACTCGGTAGAGTCTGTAGAGTCTCGGGACAAGTACATTTGACAGCTCTGCTGTCGTCTGCTAGCCCGAGACTTGGCCGAGTATATTATCTCTGAATACAGTAAAATCTGGTGGTGGGGGGAGACATATTTTTAATTACAAAGCACAGGAGTAATGTCGGGATCTGAAAATTGAAACTAAGACTAATGAAGTTAGTGTCCGTCGATTGAGCCATAAATCATCACGATTGATGCTGTAATTCCTGAGATAAAAGTTTGCACAGGCGAAAATTATGCAATGATCGGAGTGTGCGTGCGTGTATGTATACGACACAGAGAAAGGGCGAACGTCGCTGTCGCGTTTCTGATTGGTCGCGACTGACGACATCGCCCTGTGCTGTCATTTGACCGGAAGGTTTGGTTACGAGCGTTATACGAGTGAAGTCTGGTACGGTGATATCGAAAAGTGAGGAATAATCTTTATCGACCCTCGGTCATTCCTCAAATAAGAACGCGATAAAATGAGTTTCGCGAAAAAATAATAAAAACAGAAGACCACAAATTTGTTAAAAATGAGAGTCCAAAGACGACGAGAAACGTTGAACATGATGTTTTAAAATTGTTTTTATTATTAAATCTTAATTAATGTCTAGGTATATTTCTCTATGGTTTTCGCTCTCCAGGTCGACGGCTTCATGGTTTTCGTTATCCAGGATATTTCTCCATGGGTTTCGTTCTCCAGGTCGATGGCTCTATGGTTTTCAATGTCTAGGTATATTTCTCCATGGTTTTCGATGCCTAGGTAGTTTCTCTATGGTTTTCGCTCTCCAGCTCGATGGCTCCATGGTTTTCGTTGTCGGCGTACATTTCTCCAGGGTTTTCGGTGTCTAGGTCGACGGCTCCATGATTTTCGTTGTCCAGGTATAGTTCTCCATGATTTTCGATGTCTAGGTATATTTCTCTATGGTTTTCGCTCTCCAGGTCAACGGCTCCATGGTTCCCGTCATCCAGGTATACCATTGCATCCAGGCGTACATTTCTCCAGGGTTTTCGGTGTCTAGGTCGACGGCTCCATGATTTTCGTTGTCCAGGTATAGTTCTCCATGATTTTCGATGTCTGGGTATATTTCTCCATGGGTTTCGCTCTCCAGGTCGGTGGCTCCATGGTTTTCGATGTCTAGGTATATTTCTCCATGGTTTTCGATGTCTAGGTATATTTCTCTATGGTTTTCGCTCTCCAGGTCAACGGGTCCATGGTTCTCGTCATCCAGGTATATTTCTCTATGGTTTTCGCTCTCCAGGTCAACGACTCCATGGTTCTCGTCATCCAGGCATATTTCTCCATGGGTTTCGCTCTCCAGGTCGATGGCTTTATGGTATCTGTTATCTGGGTACATTCCTCTAGGGTTTTCGATGCCTAGGTCGACGGCTCCATGGTTTTCGTGGTCTCGGTATATTTTTCCATGGTTTTTGATCCTTGGCATGTTTCTCTATGGTCTTCGCTTCCCAGGTCAACGGCGCCATGGTTTTCGTTGTCTGGGTATATTTCTCCATAGTTTTTCCTGTCTAGGTCAACGGCTCCATGGTTTTCGTTGCCTAGGTATGATTTTCCATGGTTTTCGATGTCTAAGTATATTTCTCCATGGTTTTCACTATCTAGATCGACGGCTCAATGGTTCGCGATGTTTTTTTCAGGGCTCGACCAGGGGTCCTGACGGAAGTTCTTTAAGGGACTGATTCAGAGTTTGATCGTGATGTTTCTCAGGGATCAACCGAGAGTCTTGACGGGAATTTTTAAGAAGGGTTGACAATAGTATCTCAATTGAAGTTTTTATGGAATTAATCAAGAATTTTGCCGGGCCTTTTATAAGGGATCAGTCAAGAGTTTGAATGGGATTGTTTAAAGGATTGTTGGGGGTCTCTACGAAAGTTCTCCAAGGGATCGACTCAGAGTCTTTCTGAGACAGTTTTGAGGGATTGACGAAGAGTCTGGACAGCATTCGTTGAGGGATTGACTAAGAGTCTCACCGAAAATTTGCTGATTGTTACCGTTGTTAAATGAGACAAAGAAAAAAACGTAAGCAGAATTTCTTTCCCGTCATCAAATTTCATTTTATCCTTGTTTCGGTCGTTTATATCGTTTTTCAAATTATTTTTTCCAATTGGGGAGGAATGAACAATTTTCTCAATTTCTTTCAAGTATTTCCAGAGATCTATTAGATATAATGATAGCAAATATGTGAAAACTCTAGGTTTTGAGAGTGTTCAGAAAAAATAAATCATATCCCAGCCAAAATCCCCTCCACGGGGAAAAAAGCTTGGACAAGTACATTTGTTGGTGATCCCCGTTTCCGTTTGTTTTCACAGAAAAATCTAATCCCCCCTAAAAAAAATTGGAAACGCCAACAAAATAAAGAATTTAAAAAAACCCTGGAATTGTGAAAAATACAAGAGATGCGAGAATGGTAGAAAAAAGTTAATGCTATTCGCTCAGCACCAAAAATTCTGATATCTATAAAAGGCCAAGAATTCCCTGTCCATACCACTAGAAACAAAATGGCGAATCGACAGGAAAACTTCATACAAGAATACAAAACTAAAGTTTGCCATTGTATGTCGAGCGGATGCGCACAGAGTACTTGGCCGGCCAGAAATTTTGAATTAAAGTGTTTAGCTTGGTTAATCTTGACATAACGTAATTGTTTGTTCTCAGAAATATTCTTAGAAAAGACACGCGAAAGCTTAGTGAAAATCTCAAGTCAATCAAGGTTCTCTGCTCCTAAAAAGATTTATCTTTCCAGCAAATAATACAAAAAATTGCTTGAAGTGCAATTTTTTCCGACGCATTACGGGTCATTTGATTTAATATTTAGCTGCACCTTAATTAGTGATCAGTTCTTATTTTTCTACGTATCCATACTAGTGTAAAATATTGCGCAAGTGATTAATGAATTAATTGTATATCAAATTGAGAGAAAACCCCGAATTTGTACTGATTCATTCATATTACGTTCCGTGACATTTGTGTAACGCTTATCATTTTTCTCATGAATACAACGAACCTGTTCTATCTATCTATAAATAGTGGAAGCTAATACAAAAAATTTCGGGCCGGCCAAGTACTCTGTGCGCATCCGCTCGACATACAATGGCAAACTTTAGTTTTGTATTTTTGTATGAAGTTTTCCTGTCGATTCGCCATTTTGTTTCTAGTGGTATGGACAGGGAATACTTGGCCTTTTATAGATATCAGAATTTTTGGTGCTGAGCGAATAGCATTAACTTTTTTCTACCATTCTCGCATTTCTTGTATTTTTCTCAATTCCAGGGTTTTTTAAAATTCTTTATTTTGTTGGCGTTTCCAATTTTTTTTTGGGGGGGATCAAGAGACTCGGCAGAGTCTCGGGACAAGTACATTTGAAAACAGCTGTGCGTCGTCTGCTTGTCCCGAGCGCTCGCCGAGTCTATACTTTCTCGTAGTAAAACGAATCGCGGTGGTGGGAAAAAAAATTTCGATAACATTTCAGCTAACTGTAAAGCCCAGGAGTCGTCCAGCGACCTGAAAATTGACATGGAGACTAATTACGCGATACCCTTTCGATAGAGCCCAAATTCGATACGATTGATTAAGTAATTGCTGAGAAAAAACTTTGCACGGGCTTAGTCCTATCTCAGCCTGCGTCAGAACCACGCTACATCGAAGGATTTCACGTGTCTGTATATGGCCGCCCGACAACACATTCAAAGGGGTCTGTGCGCCCATCTTAGCCAATCCCGGGTTGCGAAATTCCTGATTGGTCGAGGCTGCGATGATTCCAATGGATCCGTCGTGTGCACACAACAGTGCAGACGAGCGAGCGATAAATGTCAGCTGATATTTCGAAGGGCCATTTTTTCGTGAGTGTGAGAGAGAGAGATAGCTGAAATAAGTTCATATTTTTCTTTTCCGCCCTTGATATTTTCGAGAAAATAACTGTTACAATTGTTCCTTGTCAAACAACGAACGTTGGCTAACCATTTATTTTCTTGAGGATGCAAGGTTATGCGAGAAAAATGTGTTGCTGGTTTTTCGATACCGAGTCTGAACAAATGCTGAGATACAGCTTTGACAGATCATCATAACCTCACAAATTCGGAATTTTGAGCTGGCATATTACTGACATGCTCCGATGACGAGAGAATATGCTTCATGAATGAATATGCTCCACATCTTTTGACCCTTTCCTACTCCCACCATTTTATTCATTTACAGCGTGACTTATACATAATAATTCTCCGCGATATAAAAAAATCTTGTCGCTGATTCAAGCCACATAGAAATCTTGTCGCAGAGGCGCATGAAAATCTTGTCGCTGCAAGTTATCTAATAGCTCCGGATAACTCTCAGTGACATCAAGATCTTATCGCTGAGCCATGTTAAGCCAACCGTCTAAATTTGCCTTAATTAAAGCAGAATATTTTCCTCTTAACTATAAAATCAACGGATATATAAAACACATACATTTCCTGGTAGAGCATCGAGCCAACAATCTCCAAAGTCCAATATCATATTGCACTAGCGAGCCACCCACTCATTCTGGTCATTCAACACTTCAAAATCATATTCTTTCTCAGAGCACCGGATGTGTATGTTATAACCATGCCATAGTATTTTGATAAAACATGAACCTATCTCCTTTACAAGATTTGGTCACACGATCGACGAGACTTGGTCTCACGATCGAGTGCCCCACCATCGCCTTCTAAGATAAGCATACTTTAAATAATAAGGATCGATGCATGCGTAAGACCAACGAAAGACAGATTCGTCAATCGTAACTCGCCGAGAGAGGTTCTTCCTCCTTCGTCCGGTCATTAGCTGCTGTGCTAATTCGACTTGTGTTTTACGAAGTACGGAATAACGATTCCATTCCCGCGACACATATAAACTCTGTACGCGAGTGAAGAGTTATTCGAACTCGAGTGAATTAGTGTCAACCATACATATATATATAAATAAAAATATCATATGTGACCAAACTCGTGATCATCTCCTTTGTGGTAACCTGAAGTCACCTTGCTGCATTTCTCTGAGTTTCGCATCGTATTCATTGAGATTCATTCTCATCCTTCAACGACATCGACAGCCAGCAGCGACGGAAGTCCAAAGGAAAGAGATAATCTTCATCTACACCGATCTACATTTTGATAAGTTTTTAGACACAAGCTATATTCGTTTCACTCCTCATCTCGGTCCCTATTCTGACTACGAAGAAAGACTGCGTCATCTATATAAAGATACCGTTGGGCAACAGACCTATTGTTACGCGTATTATCATACTTACACGTGATACAGCCCTGGAAAGGCTTTACCAAATAACTTAACCTGGCGATTCGAAAACCATGGGTTCTTTATTACAAATACTACCCTTATGATGTGTATATTGCATAAAGGTAGAGTCAATAATGAACGCCAGTTGGATTCGGGTCACTTTTGAGCCATTTGCGTAACAGCCACATGAAGATTAATCGCTGAGCAATAATATCTCTCAGCGAAACAAAAATCTTGTCGCTAAGACAAATGAAAATCTTGTTGCTGAGGCAAATAAAAATCTTGTCGCTGCGAGGGCTCAGTGACATGAAAATCTTGTCGCTGAGGCAAATGAAAATCTTGTCGCTGCGAGGGCTCAGTGACATGAAAATCTTGTCGCTGAGCGACATGAAAATCTTATCGCTGAGCAACATGAAAATCTTGTCGCTAAGGCAAATCAAAATCTTTTTGCTGCAAGGGCTCAGTGACATAAAAATCTTGTCGCTGCGAAGGCTCAGTGACATAAAAATCTTGTCGCTGCGAGGGCTCAGTGACATAAAAATCATGTCGCTGGGCCACAAGAAAAAATTGTACATTTGTTCCTTTTTGCCAAAATTCTCATGGAGCCAAGGAAAAAAATTCTTCACTACAACTTCATGCTAAAATATTGATTTTTTCCAACTCGTGGTCAAAAATCGAAAATTAAATTCTCGCGATGAATTGAGACTTTGGCACGTGTTTCCTCTTTGTTTCAGCGTATCAAACCGAGTGGCTGGAAAAAAAAATCATAATTTTACCATTTTGGCTCGGAGAAGAGCGATTTTCGTTTGAAAATTGTCGAAAAATCGTCATTTTCAAGCTAAAGTCATGGTAATGGGCAAAAAATCATATCTCGATGAAAAATTGAGGTAGGAACATAATTCTGGGCTTGAATTGAGGTCCACAGAGTATACTTCTCGGGAAAAAATCAGCATTTTATGTTCATGAAGCCAAACAAATGAATTCTCCGCTCCTAAGTGATGGAGAAATGTCGTTTTTTTGTAAGCTGATCGTGAAAAGCCAAAAATACCATTCTCATACGCGTTCACGTTTCGTTTTCGAGCGATTTTCGTTTGAAAATTGTCGAAAAATCGTCATTTTCAACCTAAAATCATGGTAATGGGCAATAAATCATTTCTAGATTAAAAATTGAGATAGAAACATAATTCTTGGCTTGAATTGAGCTCCACAGAGTCTAGCTGCAGGGAAAAAATCAGCATTTTTTTCTCATGGAGCCAAGAAGATAAATTCTTGGCGACAACTTCATGCTAAAAAATGGACTTTTTCCAACTCGTGGTCAAAAGTCGAAAATTTAATTCTCGCGATAAATTGAGACTTTGGCACGTCTTCCCTCTTTGTTTCAGTGTATCAAACCGAGTGGCTGGAAAAAAATCATAAATTATACGATTTTTACTCGGAGAAGCGCGATTTTCGTTTGAAAATTGTCGAAAAATTGTCCTTTTCAAGCAAAAATCATGGTAATGGGCAAAAAATCATATCTCGATGAAAAATTGAGGTAGGAACATAATTCTGGGCTTGAATGGAGCTCCATAGAGTCTAGTTGCTAGAAAAAAATCAGCATTCTATTCTCATGGAGCCAAGATGGAAACTTCTTCGCTACAACTTCATGTTCAAATGTTGATTTTTTTTACTCGTGGGTGTGCCGGTCTGGCAATAATGAGAGATCTAGAGGTGGCCCTAGCGCAGTGGTTAGCGCTCCGGACTACGACTCCGTGGGTCCCGGGATCGAGTCCCACTCGGATCACCTTTTTATTCGCTCATTATTGCTGGACCGTGCCTCGTCACAAAATGGTGTCAGAAGTTTCCGAACCGACTACACGCTCACTCAAAAATCAACGGCCCATCGAGGCAGAATCTACGGCCCACAGAGGCACAAATCTACGGCCCACAGAGGCACAAATCTACGGCCCAACGCGGCAAAAATGAAACGCCCAACGCGGCAAAAATGAAACGCCCAGAGCGGCAGAATACTTCGAATCGCCCAGAGAGGGAAAATCTTCAGGAAACATGTGACGTTAGTCGACGAGGACGTCGAGCACTGTAAGAGGGGGAGTGTGACGGTCTGGCAATAATGAGAGATCTAGAGGTGGCCCTAGCGCAGTGGTTAGCGCTCCGGACTACGACTCCGTGGGTCCCGGGATCGAGTCCCACTCGGATCACCTTTTTATTCGCTCATTATTGCTGGACCGTGCCTCGTCACATGGGCAAAAGTCGAAAATTGAATTCTCGCGATAAATTGAGACTTTGGCACGTGTAAACGTGTTTCCCCTTTGTTCCAGCGTATCCAACGGAGTGGCTGGAAAAAAATCATAATTTATACTATTTTTACTCGGAGAAGCGCGATTTTCGTTTGAAAATTGGCGAAAAATCATCATTTTCAAGCAAAAATCATGGTAATGGGAATAAAATCATATCTCGATGAAAAATAGAGATAGAGACATAATTCTGGGCTTGAATTGGGCTCCACAGAGTCTAGTTGGTGGGAAACAATCAGCATTCTATTCTCATGGAGCCAAGAAGAAAAATTCTTCGCTAGAACTTCATGTTCAAATATTGATTTTTCCAACTCGTGGGCAAAAGTCGAAAATTTAATTATCGCGATGAATTGAGACTTTGGCACGTGTTTCCTCTTTGTTTCAGCGTATCCAATCGAGTGGCTAGAAAAAAAAATCATAATTTATACGATTTTTACTCGGAGAAGCGCGATGTTTGTTTGAAAATTGTCGAAAAATCGTCTTTTTCAAGCAAAAATCATGGTAATGCGCCAAAAATCATATCTCGATGAAAAATTGAGATAGAGACATAATTCTGGGCTTGAATTCAGGTCCGCAAAGTACACTTCTAGGGAAAAAATCAGCGTTTTTTGTTCATGAAGCCAAACAAATAAATTCTTCGCTCCTAAGTGATGTAAATATGTCGTTTTTTTGTAAGCTGATGGTGAAAAGTCAGAAATACCATTCCCGAACAAATTCAAGATTATGGCACGCGTTCACGTTTTCTTTCAGCTCAACAAATTATGTGGCTTGAAAAAAAATCAAAATTTATACTATTTTCACTGGGAGAAGAGCGATTTTCGTTTGAAAATTGATGAAAAATCGTCATTTTCAAGCAAAAATCGTGGTAATGGGAAAAAATTCATATCTCGGTGGAAAATCGAGATATAGATATAATTCTGGGCTTAAATTGAGCTCCACAGAGTATTTTTTTGGGGAAAAAATCAGCAATTTATTCCCATAAACCCAACTAAATAAAATCTTCGCTCCCAAAAGTCATGTAAAAATGTCGTTTTTTTCTAAGCGGATAGTGAAAATGCAAAAATACAATTCCCAAGAAAAATTAAGATTATGGCGTGCGTTGACGTTTCCTTCCAGCTTGACAAACCATGTGGAGAAAAACATGATTTTACCGTCGTTGCTCGGAGAAGAGCGATTTTCGTTTGAAAATTTATGAAAAATCGTCATTTTCGAGCAAAAATCATGGAAATGGGCCAAAATCATGTATCGGTGAAAAATTGAGATAGAGACATGATTCTTGGCTTAAAATGAGCTCCCCAGAGTACACTTCTAGGGGAAAATCAACAAATTGTTCCCACCGGACTGAAAAAATTGATTGATTGATTGATTGATTGATTATATTTTTAAGCCTTGGCTGAACGCCTTGAGGCAAATGTACAAAAATAGTGAACAATACATAGCGGAGGAATACCTCCATAAGATAAAGATACAATGTGATTAAACATAAATAAAAATAAGAATAAGAATAAAGATTATACATAATATAAAGTACAATAGAGAGTACTACCTCTTACAGTTGTTGTGCCCGCAAATCGTCACGTGGGGACGAGTTTGCCAAGGGCGAGAATAGTTCGGGATGTTGCCAAGGTTGAGTCAATCTCCAACTCAATACTTTCAGTCTTAACTCTAAGTTTATTGAAAGGTGTTTGTTACAATCGGGTTATGACCCTTAAGACCAATATGTGCGATGATCAGATACGTTCGGTGTCGGATCGCAGACTGCTGGAAATGCAGGTTGTTGTTGGTTTTATGGCATTTGGGGTTTTACAATAATTAAGGGAGGTGGTAATTATTGGAAGTGGGATTAATTAGTGGAAATGGTAATGATTGGGCAATCGATCGTTCCGATTGTCTTGGGGTTGTTGCCCGGAGTTTAGGTGGATCGGGACGGTCGATTGCAAAATGTGATCGTCAGCATTTGTTGTAGCCTCGCTCGGCGCACGAGCTCGAGGTTCGTTCCACTTTGATGGGGAATGTGCATGATTTGCACTTAGAAGGTCGATAGCCTGTTGGCTGACGATCGGTTCATGATTTGTAGGATTTGGTTGCGAAACTGGGCGCAACACAGTAATTAGTATGATGGAATAATCAGGTACAGAGAAAGAAATCGTGGTGGCGTCAACAGAGAGCAAATACAAATACAACGCAAATTCATTCAAACGCATCAAACGCAAAACCGCTTCAAAACGCAATTTCAATAAAAACGCCACAACAGATTGAGCAGTGGCAATGCCGCAAGAAAGCGCTGGACAGGTTAGACCTAATCGTTCTCGAGCGACAGCAAATACGCCGACAGATGCTTTTTAAAAACCGCTAGAGAGGAGGAGGAAATGATATGATCAGGCAGCGAGTGCCAGAAATACATGGCGGACAAAACAAAGGAGTTCCGGTAAGAAGCAGTGCGGTGAATGGGAATAAGAAAAGTAGGTAGCGTAGCTTGGCGAGAGGGACGAGTAGCTGGACGAGCGGCGGGGAACAGTTCGATCAAGTAAGACGAGGCCGTGCCCTTGAGAACATTAAAAGTCATTACACCCATAAAATATAGTCTTCTAGAGCGAACTGTCAGCCAACCTAAACGCTTGCGATAAGGAGAAATATGCACGTCGTGACGTAAGTTAAAAATAAATCTGATACAGTAATTAATCAATCTTTGGAGGACAGTGTTTAGTTCGTCGGTCAGGTCGTTATAAACTAAACAACAGTAATCAAGGATAGGAAAGATCAGTGACTTGACCAGCATTGCTCTGAGCTCAGGGGACAGCGCTCCCTTATTGAATTTAAGTTTGAATAATGAAAAATGTACATTTCTGGACAGCGTGAGAACGTGTTTTCGCCAAGACAAATTGGAAGTGAAAGTTACACCCAGGTTTTTAGCCTCATTGACATAAGGAAGCAAGGCGCCATTGACAACTATTGGTGGTAGTGCTTTAAAGTCAATCTGACTAATAAAAGCGCTACTGCCCAAAATGGTTACCTTAGATTTGTTTAAATTAAGATTTAGTCCGTTGTCAGTAGCATACTGGGCTATCCGGTCAATATCGATGTTTACATTCGTAATCACTGAAGCCAGATCTGCTGGAAAGCAACTTGACAGGATTTGCAAATCATCAGCAAAAAGCATGTGATCCGTGTACTGCAGAATAGAAGAGATGTCGTTGATGAAAAGAGAGAAAAGTAGAGGCCCCAAAACTGAACCCTGAGGTACACCCATGGTCGTACTTAACCAATCGGAGCAATTGTGCGAATTATCCACAACGGCTTGTGATCTACGAAACAAATTGGAGACTTTCAATCAGAAAAAAAAAGTGATATCCTAGCCAAAAATCCCCTCCCGAGGAAAAAAGCTTGGACAAATACATTTGTTGGTGATCCCCATTTCCATTTGTTTTCACAGAAAAATCCAATCCCCCCTTGAAAAAAATTGGAAACACCAACAAAATAAAGAATTTAAGAAAACCCAAAATAAAAAAAATTCAAGAAGATTGAGAAAAATGCATGAAATGCGAGAATGGTAGAAGAAAATTAATGGTATTCGGTCAGCATGAAAAATTCTGATATCTATAAAAGGACAAGTATTCCCTGTCTGAAAATCATGTTGATGTTCGGAAATCCATTAACGAGAAAAAAGAAAATCTTCCAAAAAGACACGGCTCAAAAAAAGGAACCCCTAAATAAAAAATAGCGGATCGACAGAAAAACTTCATAAAAAAATACAAAACTAAAGTTTGCCATCATATGTTGAGCGTATGCGCACAGAGTACTTGGCCGGCCCGAAATTTTGAATTAAACTGCTCAGCTTGGTTAATCTTGGCATAACGTAATTATTTGGTTTCAGAAATCTTCTCAGAAAAGACACGCGAAAGCTTGGCGAAAATCTCGAGTCAATCGAGGTTCTCTCCTGAAACGATTTATATTTCAAGCTAGTAATACAAAAAATTGCTAGAAGTTCAATTTTTATCGACGCATTACGGGTCATTTGATACAATATTTAGCTCCACCTTAATTAGTGATCAGTTGTTATTTTTCTACGTATCCATACTTGTGTAAGATATTGCGCAAATGGTTTATTTAATTAATTGTATATCAAATTGAGAGAAAACTTTGAATTTGTACTAATTCATTTGAATGCATAACGTTCAATGACATTTATGTAACGCTTATCATTTTTCTCATGAATACAACCGAGTTGTTCTACCTATCTATAAATAGCGGAAGCTAATACAAAAAATTTCGGGCCGGCCAAGTACTCTGTGCGCATACGCTCAACATATGATGGCAAACTTTAGTTTTATATTTTTTTATGAAGTAGTTTTTCTGTCGATTCGCCATTTTGTATTTAGGGGTTTCTTTTTTTGAAACGTGTCTTTTTGGAAGATTTTCTTTTTTCTCGTTAATGGATTTCCGAACATCAACATGATTTTCAGACAGGGAATACTTGTCCTTTTATAGATATCAGAATTTTTTATGCTGACCGAATACCATTAATTTTCTTCTACCATTCTCGCATTTCATGCATTTTTCTCAATCTTCTTGAATTTTTTTTATTTTGGGTTTTCTTAAATTCTTTATTTTGTTGGTGTTTCCAATTTTTTTCAAGGGGGGATTGGATTTTTCTGTGAAAACAAATGGAAATGGGGATCACCGACAAATGTATTTGTCCAAGCTTTTTTCCCCGGGAGGGGATTTTTGGCTAGGATTAGATTTTTCTGTGAAAACAAATGTACTTGTCCAAGCTTTTTTCCCCGTGGAGGGGATTTTGGCTAGGATTTAGATGAAGCGCCACTTCCTCCAATTCCTGTTGAGATCGTTGAGGCAGGACGGCGGGAAAATATCGGTGAGTTTACTCAAAACCCTCATCAAAGGATTTACACAATTTTATTGGATAAAATCTGTTGGACCGATATAAATGAGTCAATTTTGTTATTTAGATGAAGTGCCACTTCCTCCAATTCTTATTGAGTTCGACGAGGCAGGACCCCGTGAAAATATCGGTGAGTTTACTCAAAACCCTCATCAAAGGTGAGACAGGACGAATTATCCTCGACTCGTTCGCGAGAAATTTTGAGAACTGGCAAAACGATTTAAAATTTAGCGGTTCGCCTACCGACATCACATGAGAAATTTTGTCAAAACGGCGCTAGCGATCGCTGCTCGCGGACCCTTGCATCACCCCCGAAATTCGGTGGCTAGGCGGCGAGAACGACGAAGGGCCTGCCAGCAGTCTACGCCTGGCTATTGCGAAGCGACGATAGCGACGAAACTACGCAAATTGTCAAATAGTATTAAGGAGCGCGAAGACGAATAAGGAAAATTGTAAGAGGAGTCTGGTTGCCAAAACCCTGTGGAATCCGACAATACAGTTTGGAAAGATTTTGTCAAATAATTCAAGTAAGTCAGTGCATTTATTGCAATTCATTTTCCTCGCTCTTCGTCACTCTGATTATCCTTTGGTCCCCAATTGAACCCGCTCTTTCGTGCTCGAGTAAGCCGGCAATAATTTTGTTAACCTTCCGTTAACTGGCGCCCGATAAAAATTCATAAAATTAGAGCCCTGTCAGCCGAAAGGACCACGGCCGCGTCAGGTGATAGACGCATTTCTCGTCTTTGAGAAAGGCGTCGGTCTCAAAGGATTTACACAATTGTATTGGATAAAATCTGTTGGACCGATATATGTAAATGAGTCAGTTTTGTTATGTAGATGAAGTGCCACTTCCTCCAATTCTTATTGAGATCGACGAGTCAGGACCGCGTGAAAATATCGGTGAATTTACTCAAAACCCTCATCAAAGGATTTACACAATTGTATTCGATAAAATCTGTTGGACCGATATAAGAAAGTCAATTTTATTATTTAAATGAAGGGCCACTTCCTCCAATTCCTATTGAGATCGACGAGGCAGGACCGCGTGAAAGTATCGGTGAGTTTACTCAAAACCCTCATCAAAGGATTTACACAATTGTATTGGATTCTTCTATGTAGATGAAGTCATTCATTACATAATGTAATTGGTTACATTAGCATAATTCTAAATTCTGAATGCATTTGATTTTCTTTAAGGGGTTATATACAGTTGGAAGGCGAAAAAAACTCGTTTTTTTTACGAACTTATTCTGGATAGGGATTTCATTTGACGAGGAAAAGCATAAGGAAGTAAATGAAGTGTCATCCTTAAACTCTCTATCGCTGTTTTTTATTTAACAAAACATTGCTTCAGATAGCTCCTGTAGCTGATCTCGTGAAGGTCCTTTAAAGAAAAGGCGTCTTGCGGTGAGCATGAAATCTGCCGTTTCGATCAGCTGAAATTTAAAAACCAAATAGATTTGTTTAGTGGATAGATGAATGGTGGGATTAGACGAAGGAATAGTTGGAATTTCCGATTTTGATGAAATGGCGGCTCCTCAAAGACGAAATTTCAATTTGTGAAAGAATTTTGGTCGTTCAATGGTTCGAAAAAAAATAGAAATAATTTTCTGAAATCTTATTCCTTCGTCCAATCCCAGCATTCATCTATCTACTAGACAAATCTATTTGGTTTTTTAATTTCAGCTGATCCAAAGCGGAGATTTCTTGCTCACCGCAAAACGCCTTCCTTTTTAGAGTACACAACTACAGGAGCTATGTGAAGCTATTTTTTTTTTTTTAATAAAAAATAGCGATGGAGAGTTGAAAGATGACACTACATTTGATTCCTTTGCCTTTTATTCATCGGATAAAATCCCTAGCCAGAAAAATTCGTAAAAAGCAAGTTTTTCTTGGTTTTCGAACCGTACATAGCCCCTTAATACAACAATAATGAACTCAATTTTGTAAGTCAGGTCTCACTTTGTGTAAAGAAACGTTGGATGTAATCGGTAATATGTTTCATATATTTTCAGACATCGAATCGGAGGCTTCAAGCGACACAGACATTGAGGAAGTCGAACGAATTGGTGAGAACTAAGTATCTACAGTTTAGGATGCAGTGGAAGGTTATCGTGAACGATAACGATAATCTTGATCTGTTGGACCGATATAAATGAGTCAATTTTTTTATTTAGATGAAGTGCGACTTTCTCCAATTGTTATTGCGATCGACGAGGAAGGACCGCGGGAAATCATCGGTGAGTTTACTCAAAACCCTCATCGAAGTATTTACACAATTATAATGAATTAAATTGTTTTGTGTAGATGACGTCATTCTGCCAGTCGATGTCGCGCTTATGGCAGAGAATATGGAAAATCGAGCACCCGCACCACAGCTCCACAACAATGGTCAGTGAGTTGAGCTTGATGGAGACCTTACGAAATTGCTGAATTAAAATATTGTTTTACAAACAGTGTTTCGACTCCACTATATTTCTGAATAAATAATTCAGCTTTCATTCCATGAAATGTCATTACAGAAAACCGGAATGGACAATATGATGATGCGTTGGTGATGTTGGATTGAAGGAGGGGCGTTCAGCAAGCCGCTGGCCCATTGCAACCAGCACTCACCAAAAAGCAAAAAAAAAATAAACGAAGGAAAGGTGAGTCGGAATATTTGAAAGGATTACACAAAAATCTGGAGTTAATCCATACTGTTGAAAAAGTGGACTCCCACCATATAGTTTTTGTTTAAAAAAGCCCCGTGCAAAAATTAAAACCAATTAAACGTACCTTTCCAAAAACGGTTCTCTTCTCAAAAAAAGTTGAATTGTGACTTCACAAAAAGTTACCAAATAAACCGAGATCCACTGAAACGTTCACGATCAAGTACGCAGAGCTTTGTAATATTTCACTAGAAAAAGTTGACAAAATTTGGGACTTCGCCAAATGTTAGTCACAGAGTACTTGTCCGGCCCGACAAATTTTAGCTAAAGCTGTTTTACGAGTGAAAAATCGAATTGGAACCTTTAAATTTTGGATTAGCAATTGAAGAAATCACGGAAAAAATCTTTGAGGCTCGGAAGGGACTTCATAGAACCATCGGAAATGTGCAAAAATTATCCAGTCCGGCTCCTAAGCGACACAGTACGTGAATTTATTGTGAAAATTGAAGGGTATTTGCAGCCACATGTAGCTTGAAAATTTGTCGGGCCGGACAAGTACTCTGTGACTAACATTTGGCGAAGTCCCAAATTTTGTCAACTTTTTCTAGTGAAATATTACAAAGCTCTGCGTACTTGATCGTGAACGTTTCAGTGGATCTCGGTTTATTTGGTAACTTTTTGTGAAGTCACAATTCAACTTTTCTTGAGAAGAGAACCGTTTTTGGAAAGGTACGTTTAATTGGTTTTAATTTTTTGCACGGGGCTTTTTTAAACAAAAACTATTGGGTGGGAGTCCACTTTTTCAACAGAAACAACTATTTTGCGGGACTAAATGTACTTGTCTCAGTTTTTTTACAGCATTTATGCTGTGTTTGGCTAGGATTTGGCTACTTTTTGGTCATTTCCAACTGGAAACTTTCCCCCAAGCCACACTAATTTAATGGTTTATACAATTAAATTTTTACGTAAGAAAAATGTGGAAGGGATATACGAATTCAAACATATTCGAATTAAAAAACCACGCCAATTTAGTGCACAGAAATTTAATATCATCATTTAGACAATAAGTAATGCACTCTTTCAAGTTTTTCTAGTAAATTGAGTTTTCGGATGCTAGTGAAAGAGTGGCCCATTATCGTTGACAAATATACTGTAAGCAAATTTTGTCCTCCACTATAAATAATAATCATTTTTTGCTGCATTCCAACATTCGGAATTGGAGGAGACATCAGAGTGACTCTAGATGAAAGTACTTACGTCTTCAGAACTGTTGCTGCGCTCCTGTATAGCGGTGTTCAGTACTTTCCCGAATTTATTTTATTCGGAATGAAATTAAAATTGAATAAAAATTTATGCGACAAAAAAGTAATATCAATTAAGAATGAAAAATACCAACGGATTTTGAACTGTTGCTACTCCCATATATCACGTTGTTCAGCAACCTTCTCAACTTTAATTTCATAACCGATATTTTTGTAATCACGATCTTCATAACCGCGATTTTTTCCGCACAGCTGTTAGAAATAACCACGATTTTTACATTCGCGATCTTTCTAACCACACTATTAAAAATAATCGCGATCTTCATAACCGTTATCTTTCTTTCACATCACAGCAGCTGTCACTGTAACCTTCAAACACTTCATTCAATCAATTCAACGAACATAGTCTTTTTGACGTTTTTGGCGAATGAAACGGGCGAAAGAGAAAAAATATAGATATATATTTAGTAGGGTGCTTTTTTTTTTTGGAGACATTTTTTTTTTCACTCCCATCTCGCATTTTTGTGGGGAATACCTTAAAGAAAATTCCCTGAAAATTTGAGCCCTTAATATTAATTTTAAGTACTCGCCCAAGGCGTTCAATGATTTCCCCCTTAAAATACACGTAAAGTTCGATTTTTCTTCTTAAAAGTTCTACAGATCAGAGGCATTTAAGGTAGATCCTCTGCGACAGCCCCAACCAAAAGTTACCGACCGTCTGCATATTAAAAAGGTTGCTAATTTGTT